>CM046962.1:49193058-50393058 GCA_025698475.1 Gossypium anomalum | reverse complement strand
TAATTCCTCTTTTTCCTTGGGTTGCAAGTTAGAAGCAATAATCACTTAGAATTATTTCCAAGGTATGCATATTCCAAGTGATTTGGAAATTGTTTAAGTTCCAGTTTGGGAGGTTCTTCAATAGAGGGTATTTGCTTAGGTTCATCGTTTGTCTTGATACCCTCATATTCTGCTTGTCTTGAGATTGGTTTATTGGGGTTCAGTTCAGTTTTTACCTCACCTATCTCAGAATCATCATTATATACCTCCCTGCTTTGGGCAAGATACAGTTCCAACGTGTCTTTATGTATGATTTCCTGAAAAGAATCTTGAGTGGTATGATCAATAGAGTCAATAAAATAACATGAGTCATCTTGCTCTCTAGAAAATCTCATGGCATCATAAATCTTAAAAATAATCTCTTCCTTACCTACTCTAAGTACAAGTTTGCCATCTCTCACATCAATAACAGCCCTAGCAGTGGCTAAAAATGGACGACCCAAAATTAAAAGCACTTCAACATCCTCATCCATGTCAAGCACAACAAAATCAACAAGGAATATAAATTTATCTACTTTTACAAGTACATCCTCTATGATACCTCTAGGATATTTAATAGTGTCAGCTAATTGAATACTCATCCTAGTGGGTTTAGGTTCCCCAAGACCAAGTTGTTTAAACATCTTATATGGCATCAAATTAATGCTAGTGCCTAAATTAGCTAGTGCTTTCTCAACATTTAGATTACCAATTAAGCAGGGGGTAGTGAAACTTCCTGGGTCTTTCAGTTTGTTTTTGAAGTATGGACAAACATTCCTCGTTGAGTTCCACTGTAGATAAGTCCTCAAACTTCCTTTTATTTGTTAGAAGCTCCTTCAAAAATTTTGCATATGTAGGCATCTACGAGATGGCCTCAACAAAAGGTAAGTTGATATGTAATTTCTTAAAAAGTTCAAGAAACTTACCGAATTATGCATCCATGCGGTCTTTCTTCAACTTTGCTGGGTATGGGACTGGTGGTTTGTATTCCTTTGGCATTGGTTTGTCATTATTGTCGGGTTTTTCCTCCTCTTTTTTGCTTATCACGGCTTCTTGTGGTAGCTTCTTCTCAGATTCGGCTAACACTTTCCCACTCCTTAGTGTAATTGCCTTCACATGCTCCTTTGAATTGGGGTTGGTGTTACCAGGTAACTTTCCTGGTGGTTTTTCAGAAATTAATTTGGACAGCTGGCCTATCTGAGTTTCGAGCCCTTGGATCGACGCTTGTTGATTTTTAGGTGCTGTCTCAGTATTCTGGAAACGAGTTTCTGACACCGAGATTAATTTGGATAGCATCTCCTTAAAGTTTGGTTTCTTTTCCTGTTGATAAGGTAGTTGTTGGAAACCTAGAGGGTTTTGTGGCCTTTGATTCCCTTGACCACCCCATGAGAAATTTGGGTGGTTCCTCCAACCTACATTGTAAGTATTACTGTATGGGTTATTTTGAGGTCTAGAGTTATTGTTACCCATATAGTGAACTTGTTCCTCTTCGGTTGTAGGATTGAAGGGTTGATATTCTGCTTGTATGTCTCCTCCACTTGAATCACACCTCATCACTAGATATACCTGCGTAGAACCAAGTAAACCATCAATCTTTCTATTCAAAAGTTCTACCTGATTTGAGAGCATGGTGACTGAATCGACATTAAAAACGTCGACTGCTTTCGTTGGCTTTGTTCTCAGGACTTGCCACTAATAATTATTTAGTGAATCTCTTCTATAAATTCATAAGTATCTTCAGGTGTTTTATTATTGATAGTCCCACCAGCGACTGCGTCAACCATTTGTCTAGTCGAGGGATTCAAGCCATTGTGGAATGTTTGAACCTGTAGCCAGAGTGGTAACCCATGGTGAGGGCATCTTCTTAAAGGGTCCTTGTATCCCACCCATGCATCGTAGAGTGTTTCAAAATCCATTTGCACAAAGGAGGAAATATCATTACGTAATTTCGTCATTTTAGCCGGCGAAAAATACTTTAATAAAAAATTTTCGGTCATTTGTTCCCAAGTAGTGATTGATCCTCGTAGTAACGAGTTCAACCACTGTTTAGCTTTATTCCTTAACGAAAAAGGGAATAACCGAAGACGAATGGCATCATCAGAAACACTATTAATTTTAAATGTGTTGCAAAATTCCAGAAAATTTGCCAAGTGAGTGTTGAGATCCTCATCCTGCAAACCATCAAACTGAACAAATTGTTGTATCATTTGAATCGTGTTAGGTTTCAGTTCAAAATTATTTGCAGCAATAGCAGGCCTAACTATACTTGACTCGGTTCTTGTTAAATTACGTTTAGCATAATCATACATAGTACGAGGAGTAGGATTCTGATTTACTAGATCAGTAGCAATCGCAGGAGGTACCAGATTTTCTTGATTTTCGGCCATCTCCTCAGTTGTATTTGGAATATCGTCCTCTTGCTCGCCCTCTCCTCGGTTGTATTTGGAATATTGTCCTCTTTCTCGCCCTCTGTGTATCTTAGGTGTCGAAACCATTTTAAAATCGAGTTTTGAAAAATAGAAATCGACTTTAAGAAAAACAAAGACGGGAGTCGCCACCAATCTTTTTAGGTGTGATTGGATCACCTTATAAAATTTTTTATTTTAAAACATTAATTTTAGTCTACGAAAATCGAAAAAATGTATTTGGTAGTCGGTTACGTACGAGGAAGGGTTAGCACCCTCGTAACGCCCAAAAATTGGTACCTAATTGATTATCAAAATGTCTTTAATGTCGGAAATTTGAAAATTTTAAGATGCAATCCTCTTTTAATATTTTTTATTTTGAAAATTATGGTACACTTATATCAAATGAATCAAAATATTACATCCAATAAGTTGGGACACAATATTTTTAAGATATTTGACACTAAATTAGCCTTTTTGGAAATCCCTATCTCGAAACAAAACGCCATATCCAGTAAATTAGGACACAACGCCTTGAAATTTCGAGACAGTTGCTTGTACTTTGAAAACCTTAAAAAACTTAGAAGGGTGCTTGATTATTTGAACTTAACGAGAAAAGTTGCAACCCAATAAGTTAGGGCACTACTTTTCTCGAAATTTCCAAATGCCAAGCATTGCCTTTATTTTTGAAAACTTTAGAGTCTCGTTTTTAAAATCGATGCATGAAGGAGCATATTAACATAACATTCGAGATAACATGTTATAATAATAGGTAAATAAAAGCACAATTGCATAAATATCATACATTAACTAACATATATATATAAGAAATAAAACATGACAAATTTTAAATAAGTAAAATATACATAAATCACAATATATACTTAAGAAGAATAGATAAAAACACATAAACATGTAATTCAACATATATTTAAACATATTAATAATAAGAAATGATGCATGATATACAATTTGTCACATATATATAAGAAAAAAAAATACAATAAAAATAATAATATGTCAAGCACTCATCATTCAATAAAATTATGAGACCATCATATAATATATTGACATAATATAAAAAAAAGGGTTTAATATATATATTAAAATATAAAATAAAGTGAGTAATTTTGGTAAAATATTCCTAAAATATGAACAAAAATATTTAAAATAGATTATGTATAATAATAATATGAATGAAATATAAAGAAATATAATGTGAAATAATAATAATATATTAAGTATTTTGCATATAAATATATGGTAAAATGATTAATATATATATATGGAAGAACAAATTAAATATAATAAAATATATAATAAAAAGTATATATATATAAGAAAGATACATATTATAAAGAATATTGAATAATATAGTATGTAATAGTAATACATAAATAATTACAATGAAATATAATATAGTGTATGTATGATAATAATAATAATGTAACAAATATATAATTATATAATTAAATAAATAATGAAATTTAAATATATAATATAATGAAATTTGTGAAGGTATATAATATTACAAATAATATAAATAAAATAATATATTTCTATATATAATTAATGTTTATAAAATACATATATATATATGAGGTATCTTAAACAAATTAAATTAAAGGTATATAAGGATTAAAATTAAAATTAATTAAGAAATTTAGGGCTAATTTGTGAAATAATAAAAGCATTTGGACCTAATTAAAACGCTCACTAAAAAAATCGAAGGACTCATTGGGTAATTAAACCCTAATCCCAAAAACGACACCGTTTCCAGAATGAATTTTAAAGACCGCTTGGATTAAATTTAAACAAATATCAGAGATTAGGGCCAAATTAAAATAAATATAAAATGCAATTGAAAAACATTTAAAAAAACGAAAGGGTCAATTGGGCAATTTGCCTGTTTTCTAAAAACACGCGGATCTTTTCCCGGGTACGGGTCAACATACGAAGTCTAAGCTCAAACGTTGCCGTTTTAATGCTTACTGAATTAAGCAAAACGACACTGTTTTTGTATGGCTATATAAGCCCTGATTTTAGGTTTATAATCATTTTAAGCCGGTTCTGAAAAAAAAAAAAGAAGAAGAATCCTCTGAAAGAGGATGCAGGGCTAACAACGGAGCTCAAGCCGAGCCTCCGTTCTCAAAGCGCTTCACGCGCCCTCGCGCCACCGCGAACGCCGCCACATGTGGCGGTCGAAAACTGGAAAATTTTTCGTCTCAAAAAGGTTTGTCTCCTCTTTCCCTTTTTTACTACCGGTATATCTTAAAAGATAGATAAAGTATTCACCTTTTCTATTCTCTGATGACTGTTGTACTCTTTTCTCTGTATATGTAAAAGTAAAATGTTTATTGAATCTGTATCTGTATTCTAAAAACCGTTTTCTTTTACAAATATGAAGAAAGGCTTTATAGACTCTAAAACTATGTATGTCTAGGAAAGAAATCAAGGATTTCTTTCCTTGTTTGTTTCTAATTTATCTACTACTATTTTTCCATATTTGCCTGTTTGGTTTCCTTTTCTACTCCGTTTTCTTTCCCATATCTGTTGGTTTTCTTCTTTTTCCTTTGCAGGTACCCTGAAGATCTCGGTGATGGTCGTGCTGTTCGTGACGTGATTCGGGGTTGGACAGAGTGATGATCGGTGACCGGGGAACTGGTGGGCATTGAAGGCCCTCGGGACAGTGCATTAATGGTGGCCTCGATTTCGGGGACTGAACAGACGCTCCCCGAATCTTCTAGAACCTGTTGTGGAGCCACAGTGTTTAGGAAACCCTAGGGTTTCCTGCTTCCCTTAAGTCCTTTGGGCCTTTTGGGCTGTTTTAAATTTGGGCTTGCCCGGTAGATGGGTTAAAACTGCCGTGTAATGTTTAGTTGGGTTAGCTGTAATTGGGTCATGTTTAGGTTTGGGCTACGGGTGTATTTGGGCATACGGGTAGTGGTACTTAGTTCTAAAGGTTTTAATGTTGGGCCAATAGTGTTTGGGCTCTTGTAAGCTGGACTATTAAATGGACATTTTAAATAAATAAATATTTATTTATTTAATTCTTTTATTCTGTTTTAAGCTCAGTCAAATTTGGGCTACTACATTAGGCTTCGTCTTATTTCTCGTCAGTTTCTGCAAGATGTGCGATCGATTTCTTCATCAAAAAGTAATGGTCCCGACGGTTTTCTTTTAGTCATAAACTATAAGAACCTGCCAGAAGAAAGAAAAAGAAAATTTAGTAACAAAAACTAAAAAAAATTTTAAATTACAATAAAAGTAAACGGCTAAAGTAATAAAAATCGAGTGTTCCTAATATCTTAGTTCCCCAGCAATGGCACCAAAAACTTGATCGTGATTATTCGTGATAAGTTTTATAAATTTATAATTAATCGTTCTTGAAACTAACTATTATCACGATGAAGGCAAGTGTACCTATCGAACAGTAGTATAGCTTTAGCAAGACCGGATTGTCGAACCCAAAGAAACTAAAAGTACTAGTATTAACTGTCTTTTTATTATCTAGCCTAAAAATAAAATGGGTTTGTTTATCTAAACTAATTAACTAAAATAAGAAATCACATAAAATAGGTTGGGGAAAATACTTTTGGGAAAACGATTGATCTAAGACAATACCCAAGGAAAAATCCACCTAGACTTCACTTGTTATTTGACTCCGAATCGGACGATTTATTCATTTAACTTGTTCGTAGAAATCCCTGAGTTATGTTATTATCCCTATTCAAAACTAATAACGTCTAACCCTAGGTTGAATAATTGAAATCTCTTTCTAATTAACACCCTAAGGTCGCATTAACTCGATCTATGGATCCCCTTATTAGGTTTCACCCTAATCTGACAAAATCTTGTCACCCTATCTTTAGGCTCGTAATCAACTCCGCTTAAGTATGACAAAGTTACTCTTAGATAGGGACTATTCATCCTCCAAATAAGAGCATTAACTTGAATCAATATCCTGAAATATCGAAACAAGAATTAAGAACAAGTTAAATATTTATCATACAATTCAAATAGTAATAACAAGATCTGTCTTAGGTTTCATTCCCCTTAGGTATTTAGGGGGTTTAGTTCATAACTAAATAGGAAAACATCTCAGAAGAGTAATGAATACAAAACATAAAGAAAACCCAAAACTCCTGAAGGGAAATTGAGGAGAAATCTTCAGTCTTGATGATGAATCTGGCTTCTGAGATGGACTAATTGGCTTTCTTGGAGTAATTCCTTGCTCCCTACTTTTCGTGTCCTCTTTAGTCCTCCTCCAGGGTGTTTAAATAGGCTTTTGAATGCCTCCAAGCCCTCAAACTTGCCCTTTTTCGAATAGAACTTAGCTAGGGCTCGGCAGGGACACGCCCGTGTGCGATTACTTCAGGCTGTGGTCAAGGCTGAGGGATCAACACGCCCGTGCTAAGGCTGTTTTAGGCCGTGTTCGAGCCTGTTAGAATGGCACGGGCGTGTTCTGCCCATGTGAGGAAGTCCAGGCCGTGTTTTTCTCCCACGTCAGCCCATTTTCTCTGTTTTTGGCCCGTTTCTTGTTCTTTTCGCTCTCCTATGCTCATCTAAGTATAAAACATGAAATTAAAGGATTAAGAGCATCAAACCAAATCTAAGGAGAAATCATTCATAAATGTGTTAAGTATAGGATAAATATATGTATAAATTACTGTTTATCAGTCAATCCTACAAGCACCAAACCAAGTATATTTGCACAACAATTTCAGCTAATTTCTATGCCAAAACATACATCATTCATACCATAACATTATCAACCATTTACATACGCATAAACCTTACTAATTTATGCCAAAACATAAGGCAAGATCATATCAAAACATATGATTTATAAACCTTAATACACATCATTCAATTTCATGCTATGAACTTACCAAACTTACCATTTCTTTTAACCATACATGAACACATCAAACATATCATATTGTCTCACATTTCATATACCAAAATCATATCATAATCACAACCATACCAAGCCATATCACATGGCTAAATATATATATCACAAAACATAATTATAATACTTCTAGCCTATACATGCCATACTTTACTATATAAATTTTCAAAATGTACCAAAATGAGTATCGATAGTATGGTGATGATCATTGATGATCCCCGAGCTCACAGTAGCTTAGATATCTATAAAACAATGCAAACACACACAAAGTAAGCTTCCAAAAGCTTAGTAAGCCATATACAAGTAAACTTATCATTTAAAGCATATAAATATCATCAAATTACTTATACTTTGTAGCCAAATACCAACACCAACTTTATATTCATATACTTAGATCATAGTTCATCATTTGCACATATACTTACCTTTCACTTTCAAATATAGTACATAATTCGAATGTACCTGAATCATATACAATTTCACAAAGTCATTCATCTTCTCAGAATGCCCGTTTGAACCATTCTGAAACATAAGGATACGCGGACAGCTCAAAAAACACATATAATGCCAACGTCCCAGACGTGGTCTTACATGTAAAACAAAAGTCGATGCCAATGTCCCAGACGTGGCCTTACTCGATAACACATATCAAAATCCTATGTCATGACATATGTATCCTAACTATTCCTAAGATTCGTACGGGGCTTTTCGGATGTCGGAACTTTGTCGATACTTTCTCGGATGTCTCATTTTTCTCAACTCATATATTCATTCATCATAGTTCAATAGCAAATAACATAAATAAACCATTTCAAATACATTTCAATTTATATAGACTTACCTCGTACGGATTTGGATGGATGAAATCAGTTACTCGACAACTTTCAACTTTTCCTGATCTAATTCCGTTTTCTTTAATTCTTGATCTATATAAATTCTAATTTAACCATTTTATTCACCAAATCATTCAAATCAATCCATATACACATAATTAGGGCATTTTACAAATTAGCCTCACATTTTCACATTTTGACACTTTAGTCCCTAATTTATAAAATCACAAAATACACATAATTTGCATATACTCATGCTTCGCCAAATATTCATAGCACTCATACAAGTCCACACATTTCATTTATTTCACATTTTAGTCCTTCAATTTACAAATTTCACAATTTAGTCCATTTTACTCAAATTCATAAAAAATCCAAAGACAAAACATATTAACCCAAAACATATCTTCCATTTATCAACAACTAACTTCACAAAACTCATAGTTTCATCAATGGCATATTTCAAAATCATCAACAAAATCAAAAATTAAACATGGGCTTGATAGTATTCGAAGCAACGATTACAAAAACGTAGAAATTATCAAAAATCGAAACAAAAACATACCTAAATCAAAGCTTAATAGTGCCAAACGTTAGCTTGATTTTCTATTTTATTTTTCTTTGATATTTTCAGCCAAGTGATGATAATATGAAGAAAATTTTATGTTTTCTTTAATTAATAACATTAATTCATCTTTTACTATTTTAACCTTAATATAATAAACATTTAAACATATAATGGATGTCCAACAATGTCCATTTAACATACTAATGGTCTTATAACATAATAAGGACCTCTTATTTATAAAGCCAAATCAAATAGGCACTTTTAACAAATAGCAGGCAACTTTTACATTTTACGCGATTAGGTTATTTTATCAAATTAAGCACATAAACAATTAAATCTTCATACGATACTTTCACACATACTAATTCATATATCAAAAGCACGGAAAATAATATTTAAATATTTTTCTGACTCGGATATGTGGTACCAAAACCATTTTTCCAACGAGGGTCTAAACCGGACTATTACACATGTGACCCCTGTTTTCAAATTTTGTTACTTTTTCCCAAATTTTCTAAATTGTTTCCAATTGGTCCCGAATTGTTTCTAAGTTATTTTTAGGGCCTAGAGGGCTCGATTTAGAGACATTATGCATGTTTATGAATGATTTATGTTATGATTAAATTATTGAATGATTTAAAGTTTAAATGTTTTCGATTGTACGGTAATGCTCCGTAGCCCTATTTCGGCGATGGAAATAGGTTAAGGGTGTTACAATGACCCAAGTACAATAGATCCTAAATTATTTTATGGATTTATTCACTTTAAGCATTCATAGTCAGGCATACCTAAATCCTGAGTGGATGGCGGGCTATGTATGCGTGACTTATATACTTTGATGTAAGCAAAAGCCTGAGTTCAAATAGATAAGGAACCGAAAATTGGTGCGTTGGGTGTACGGATTCTATAGTATGTAGTGTCATTCACAACAATGGAGTTCATAACCCAAAACATGGGTATATTATTTCCTCTCATTGGCATTACATGGTTGATGACAAGTAAATGTGGTCACAGGTCGTCCGTCTTTGTGATGGATGACTTGATCACTATTTGATAGTGGTTGACTTTTCATGAAGGAAGATGTAATGATTAGTGTGAGATAAAATAGGATCATATTGGGAGAAAAAATTTTATCCCAAAGAGATAAAGGATATCCTATGAGGGTAACACACTTATGACAAGGTCATTGGACGAGCACTGAGTAGTCGTTTTCGTAATGGTATGTCGTTGAGGAGAGCTCAGTCATGATACTATAGTGGAATAACTTTGTGACTAAATGAGTTTATAATTAATAGGCAAAAAGTCGAAACTTAATTATAAATCATTTGAGCCTCAACTACATATGTCCAATCGGTCCCTCTGCTAGTTTGTTGAAACCATAAATGAATTACTTGTTTTGAATAGAAATGAACAAAATGAATAGAAAAATAGAAATTAGAAACATTTAGAAATGATTATGGCCTCCGAAATGGAGAAATAGAATCATTTAGAAATGAGTGTAGGTTTCCAAAAATGGAAATGGAAATTTCCAATCCTATATGGTTTGCTTAAAAATGATCAGAAGAATGAGTTTATGTTTTTGGACTATTTCGAAGCCCAAAAATGAAAATAAATCATTAGGTCATAGTGAACATGTTGAGTTGTGAAATATTGAACATATTTTCTCGAAATTTTACCAGGAGCAAAATCATTAAAATTTTATTGAGGGTAAAATAGTCAAAATTTTGTTAGGGCAAAATAGGAATGAGAAAATTGTTTTATATATAAATATTAAAGTTTATTTTGGGAAATAATAAAATTGAATCGGGTTGGATTACATTATAGAGTATTGGGTCAAAAAGGCCCAAGAAGTACTCGTAATTGGACCTAATGTACGAGAGGCTCGAAAACCCTCATGTAATATGAAGGGGTGGCAACCCTCGGAGGAATACTAGGGTGTCTCATCCACCCCTCTCTTACTCTAAGTAGGAAGTTGTTTTTCTATTTGAAATAAACCACTACAACTCAACAAGAGTTCTACTTTCTCCTCCTATAATTAGATGACATTGGTAGAATTATTTACAAAATTTTTGAGAGATTGTTATTCTGCTAAAAAATAGAGAGAATTAGTTCTTAACTATTAAATATATTTTTCCCAAATAACAATTCTACTAGTTTCTATAAAAAAGAGAGAATTTCGTTTTCACCCCAAAATGAGAGAAAACTTTTTTTAGTTCTATGTTTTGATTCAATTGGTTCAAGCTTACACTCGAAGTAGTTCATGGTACAAGAATAGCAGAGAAGATCATTTCATTAAAATTCAATAATAATTAACATTCGCTAAGCCGAAAACACAGGTATGAATTTGGTTAAGGTTATTTCTATAAATATCACAAACTGATTTAGTTTTCAGAATTTTAATTTTCCACTGTGCAAGAAAACAGTTTTCAAATCAGATTTTTCCAATAGGGGGACCCAATGTCAGTCATTGGTTACCTGAAATTTACTTCTTTGGTTTTCAAATTTTTATCCTCCCTATTTCCTGGCAAGCTGCCTACCTTGGTTAATCCTTGGTGGACCCTCTTTTTTGTTGGCACGAGTGACTTATCCCCTGTATGACCTCAACGAATTTAGTTGCCTCTAGTTTCCCTTTTATCCATGGACCCTTAAGTTTTTCTCCCTCATCTAGTACATCCTCCATTATAACATTATTCGTTAAGATCTGTAACCTCGTGTCCGCGTGTACTCCATAATTTACATGGTAAATCATTGTAAGGGGGTTCACCTTGTTCTGTCAGCCTTAGAGTTCATCCCGACTTGGAAACCTTTACCAATCCATCACCGAGCTAAGATCTTATGACTTATTAATCTCATGTTCACCTTACCGACTGATTCTTCATGATGCCATAGCAAAGTTATGGTATCTCACTCTTTTTTCCCATATTAAATGTCCTGGCGGACGTTCCCCTATCTTCTGTCCTGGTGGACATTTTCACACCTTTAGTCCTGGTGGACGTCACCCGTGTTTACTGTCCCGGTTGACTATTCCATTTTTATACCCTAGTTATGCTCCTACACATTAGACATCTTTAGAGGTGTCATCTCGAAGGACCTTACCGCCATCACAGTGTCACCCCATAGAGTTTGTTGATTTCCATCACGGTGATGCTTTATGGAACCTAAATACGGTCGTCATGGTGTCATCCATAAGAAACTATTTCACGTATCACCTTGATGCTTGAACACCGAAGTGTCCCCCCCACCGCAAGGCCAAGAGCTTCGCGCATCACAGTTTACTCCTTATAATCTTGGATGGCAGTATCTTATTGGAATTCCACTTTCCTTTTTCCCTATTCATCCACCTATTTCTCTATTTGTCGTCCTAACCTTGATGCTCGACCACCGTAGTGTCCCATCCGCAAGGCCCAGAGCTTCTTACATTATGATTTGCACTCAACAATACTATATGGCAGTTTCTAATAGAATTATCCCTTTTCCCAATCCTAACTTTGTCTAACCTATCAATATTTCTTGTCGTATTTCACAATTTAACAAAAAAGTATCGTCATAATAAACACAATAACGTAGAGCATGCCAATCTTATACTTGGGTTAAGATGGCCATTTAATGCATACCGACATACATTCGATGCTCTATTACCCATACAACCTTATACATGCATAGCATTCTCAAGCAATAATGATGTTACAACATTGTAAGACTTATCCTAGACTCAACACAAATGCTTTCCATCCATACAACATCTAAAAATAGAGTATAGAATCTCACCTAAATTCCCTTATTTTTATTAACGTAGCTTGTCTATACGCTAGAGCCTCTTTTATCCTGACAGCTAAGCATAACAATCATTTATCAATTATCTTAAAGGCATTCAAACCTTAAAACCTAGAATCCATAATTTCACAGAAGTGTTAAGAGTCTTACTCTACTTCTTCCCTCAATCCACAAGTTCATAGGGATCAAGAAACTTACCAGTTTCCAGTTTCTTTACTTCTAGACTCCAAATCACACGATGGATGCAACATGCAGAGCTTCTACAAACATGCATATAAGTATACTCCATAGGCATGGTCTTCATAGACCATTTCCACCGCTAAATCCTAATCATTTTGTCCACACTAATATTGGAATCTAATCATTCCCAAACCAGCCACTTAAGTTTCTAAGTATCTCATTAGAGTCCAATAATTTCTATCCCTATACAATCGACTCCTTGGCTTTTCCTTGAGTTCGGGTGCTTAGGAGATCCGAGTGTGATACTTACTTAGTCGGATCATCAAGATGGTAGAAACATGTTTACCTTGGTACTTAGAATTGTGGAATGCATATAAGGTCTTTGGTTTTGTAAATGGCCATTCCCTAAATGTGAATGTCAAGGTTGAATGTGTGGTTATGGTCATGATTATATGTTAAGTTTGATATGTGGTCTAGCTATGCTTAGATTTGTCCATGAGTTGTATACCATTTGAATAATTGGTTGCAAAGGTTGCATATGATATTATTGCATAAATTGGTATGCCATGATGAATTGATTAATTGAGATGAACCTATGTTTTTTGAGGATTTCCATTATAGGTCACAAAAATTGCCAAACTATGTTGGATGTTATGTTGAAATTTAAAAGGGATATGAGTTGTAGTGGTCTACTGACCAAGTCGCAACACCACTATATGGATGTCGATATGGATGTCGCGACACTGGTTGAAAAAGCAGATGAACTCGTAGTATACTATTTGAAAAGTCGTGACACCGTCCCATGGATGTCGCGACACCAATTATCTTCGTCATGACGTCCCCTGTTTGAGATCACGATGCCAACTCATGGTCTTCAATGTCACGAAATTGCACCCCATGGTCGCGACGCCAACTCGGTGAAGACTAGAAATTTTACATTTTAGTCCCCAAGTTGTGATGCTTGCCTACTATTTTGGAGGTCGTGGCATCATTCCCATGATGTAGTGACATCAATTCGATACATTTTGAAACTTTGCATTTTAGTCTTCCAATGGTCTTGAGATATTAAAAGAGCTTTTGTATGCTTGCATAAACCTCTGTTCAAATTATATGTTATGATATAATGATGTAATGATCATGTTAGTGATTATAAATTGTTGAATTTATATAAATTATGTTATATTTGAATGTAGTTGCTCCAGCTACAAATGTGACATATTCTAGCTCAAACTGAACGATCAGGTCGGGTAAGAGGTGTTACAACAAACAAAGCTTTTTTTAAAAAAAAAAATTAGATGAATGATCCAATTTCAGTTTAGGTCCCTATAATATGCTCAAATTTTAATTTTAAATTTAAAATTTAAAATTTTTTTCATTCATCTTATTGACACCTATCCAAATTACAAACTAAGATTTTTTTCAAGAGATTTTAAAGAATGGTCCAATTTTAGTTTTGGCCCTTATAATATGTTCAAATTTTTAAATTCAATTTTTATACTTTAATTTTACTTCTACTTTATAATATCATAGTTAGTCTAAATATTTCATCCGGATTAAAATGTTGACATACACATGTCTAAATACACAACCTTTTACTTTTTTTCAGATTATATAATAATGATCAAATTTTAGTTTTGGTTCATATATTATGCTCAAATTTGAAATTTAATCTCTATACTTTAATCTTTGACATAATTTGGTACTCAACTTTTATAATGTCGTTGTTGTTGGAAAATATGGACATCACATATATAATAAGGGTAATTACATGTTATTATTTACTATCATGATAGGTTAGCCCAAATTAAAAGTGATCTAATTTGGTTAGAATTTTATTGTGCTTTAATTATTAAATAAAGTATGGGTCAAATATGTGTAGATACTCTTCTAATCAAATTCTAATTAATAATGGGCTAATTAGAATTTGATTAGAACTAACATGCCAAGGTTATAAATATTAGGGTTATGGTCCCCAAATTATACACAATATATATTTTCTAATATCCCATCATTAGGAAAGAGAGAGCAGATATTCTTTGAATTTCTTGTGTGCTAATTTGGAAGATCAAATCCCCAAGATCGGGTAAAACTTCAAGAAATTCATGGATTCAGGTATGCTTCCGCATCTAGTTCTGTTATTAATTTATTCTTGATAATTTGACATGATATATCCTGGTTTACGGTTCTAATTTTATATTAGATACTATTTAAAATGCTAACAATTTGTTAGTCTAAATACTTTATTCTGATTAAATTGTTGATGTACATATGTCTAAATACATACCCTCTTACTATTTCTTTCTTTACTTTTCTTTTCTTTTTAGATTTTATAACAATAGCGAATTTTCAATTTTAGTTATTATACAATGCTCAAATTTAAATTTTTGACATAATTTAGTATTTCAATTTTTAATGTCATTAGTTAGTCTAAATATCTTCTTATAATTAAAATATTAATGGAAATTTTTAAGAATTGCCAATATTTTTAAAATTCTTTGTTAAATTGAAGTTATTTTATTTGTCAATTTTTTTGTTCCATAGCTATTAAATGAGTTTTTTTTTTTAATTTCCACGTGTCCAACCAGCGAAATTAACAAATAAATTTTAATGATATTAATAATTAAATTTAAATTTTTAAATTTAAAAAGTAAAAGAATAAATTTCTAAAAATGTATATTGAGATTAATTAATCCGACACGAAGTGTGGTGGAATCCATACTAGTATATTATTATAAAAAAGTTATTTATATATACTAATATATATTATAAGAAGGATAGAAATAATAATATTTAAAGAAAGGATAGGAATTGGTTTAAAAACAAATCGCCTCTTCCATAGAAAATACAAAATCAGAGACTATCAAACTTGAAGCAACCATCCCCTCCACCGTTAGTCCGACGATTCTTGCCATTGTTTATCTTTCTCCACTTCTGCAACAGCGAACAAGGGGACTCCTACTATCAGATAAGTGTTCTCCCCTCTTCTAAGCCTCTCTGCAGCAAGAAGATGTACCAAACCATTTTCTTTCCTCGATGCATGTTCAAAAATACACCTGTCATAAGCCTCACTCAACGACTTTGAATCTTTAATATAGGCACTAATAATAGATATGTCTTCATGGTCTGCATGCAGTTTTTTATGATAGAAAGGGTATCACCTTCAATCACCACGCTCCTGATCCCCAGATCCAGGCCCATTTGCACCGCCTGGAGACATGCAAGTGCTTCAGCCGCAAAAGGAGAAGATATGTGAGAGTTGATGATCATTCTCGAGCACAAAACCATCCCTTCTGAGTTTCTACTCACACGCCTAAGAAATCTAGTAAGTTATACTAGAATCTTAAAAATTAAAAATTAAAGTTGCACCAATAAAATAAAGTCATTTCATACAATTTTTTTAATTAAATTTTTACAAAAATTAAATAGAGATCCATTTTTTTTTCTTTTAACTCAATTTAAAAGTAAAAAATATACAAACTTAATTAGATATTCGGTTATCTGATAGAAACACTTCTTCCTTCCAACCCTCTCATGCTTTTACTCTCTTCATTAGAACTTTTCCTACGTGCAGCAATATGACAAAGAAGAATTATGGAAGAAATTCAACTTAAAGAAATCAAATTGCAAAAAAAAAAAAAAAAAAAGCACTGAATCCCAAAAAATTGATGATATAGTTTTAATTTAATTTATTAAATTATTAACCTAAAAATAAAGTGTTCATATGCTAACAAATCCGTAAAAATTATGTTTATTTACTAATAATTGACCTAACTTTTTCATAAGAATCAAATTTAATAAATTAATATAAGATGGCTACTCATCAATTTTAAAATCCATAATTAGACGATTTAAAGTCCTAACACTTTTGATATTCGAAGTTTACAAAATACCACTACTTGATCTTATCCAACTTTCTGATGTAACGTAGGGAAGTAACAAAATTGCCCACATAAGAATAGGAATGTACACAACAATTTTTTTCAGAGAAAATTACACTTGCACCTGCACTGAAGACTGGATTATGAAAGCTACATATATTGCATCTATGATGAGACCGCATTATCATCGTCCGATGTATCGATCATCAAGGTTCCGGAGATGCGGGTTCACCCCTTACGAAAAACAGACCAGAAGGGCCACCTTTAGGCAACACTGCTAACTTAACTGGAGTTGCAGCACCTTCTTCAACAGTTAACTCACCCGTGTTGAGGTTTATATCTGTTTTAACAAAGCCAGGGCAAACACAGTTGATGCAGAAATCTGGGTATTTGTTTGCCACAATCCTTGTGTAGGCATTCATAGCTACTTTTGACACAGTATATGCAGAGAGGCAAGTTGGCCATCCTTTACTTTCGAGTAAACCTTGCTTAAAATCTTTTAGATACTCACTTATCAAGTCACTCAGTTTCTCCTCTGTTGTAAAGCCTATTAATACTCCTTTGAGCTGTTCACCGACCATATCCTGTTACAAGAAGTTGAGTCGATCAGTTCCTTTTTGAAGTTTATTATCAAGGTTTTTAGGGTACTATATATTTCATATATCTACCTTTAACATGACTATAGATGAGGAAATATTTACAATCCTTGGTGATTCAGATATTTGCAGCAATGGAATAAGTGCTTCTGTAGTTCTTTTAGCACCATAATAGTTTGTTTTCAGGCATTCTTCAGCTAACTCGTAAGTTTCAGTCGCTTTACTCCATATGTTACTCGAATATTCCTGTACGTGTAACAAAAAAACTCAGGCTATCAGGCTATACTTTATGTCCCCAAAAACTTTGATGACTTACCTCAGTACCTGAAGCCATTGAAAAGGTTACACCTGATATCCCTGCATTGTTAACCTGCACAAGATCAATGTTTTTAAGAGCATCTCTTTTTTTTTTTTTTCATAGGGTTTTATTAATATGGTATATATGTTTTGATAATTGATACCAAGATATCTAACTTCCCAAATTGTTCCTTTACAAAATCTGCCAAAGAAGCGATGCTTTTGGGTTTTGTCACATCAAGCTGGTGAAAAACGAGACGATCCGATAAACCGGAGTGTTTCAGACTTTGAAGAGCCTCAACACCTCTTTTCTCATCTCTAGCAGTTAATATCACTATGGTCCCATTTCGGGCTAACTGCTTGCAAATTTCAAGTCCAATACCCTTGTTTGCTCCAGTGACAACTGCATACCTGACAAAAGTAGTTGATGTCATGTTAGAGTGTTATTATGGCAAATATAAATCCTCGATAAAGAAATTACTACCTTTGCATGGTGTCTGTCATGTTGAGATGGTCCAGATGGAGTTGAGTAGCGAGAGTGAAACAAATGGAAACTATAACACTATTTTTTATGCCAATTATTGCACTGATGAACTGCAAAAGGAAACTCCTTAATAAACATGGCTTTCATTGTCAAATTAAAACTACTTTAATGTGTGGAGTTGAGATGTCTTTTCAGAATTCCCTTTCATTTTCTCCATACATGAGAGTCTATGTTACTAGTATATGGGTCTAACAGTCGGATAGACGCGTATATTCCATACGGATATGTTAATGTTATATGGGTAAACTACATTTAAGGTTATTAAATTATTAGTAAATTTATATTTTAATTACTCAACTTCAAAAAGTTACAAAATATCATTAAACTCAACAAAAGTTTTCATTTAAGTAATTGGGCTGTTAAAATTGTTATTGTATAATTCTTTGTTCGCATTACCTGCACTTATCGAAAACTCTTCTTTCACTTTTCTTATACAATCGAATTTTTTTACATTAAATAGTTTTGATCGTCACAATATATAAATTAATACCCAAACAATTTTTTCTCAATCATTAACACTGATCGTCAGATCAATTTAGATCTAAGGTATATACTTCTACTCACCAATGGTACCAATTGTTGAATCATCTTTGGAGCTTGCTAGTCGAACTTAAAAAAAAAAGGAAACTTAATAACCCAGTGACTTATATAAAAACTTTTGAATAGTTTGAGGACTTAAATGGAAACTTTCAAATAATTTAGTGATTATTTTGTAATTTTTTTAAGTTGAATGATCAAAATGTAAACTTACTAATAATTTAATGTCCTTAGTGAAGTTTACCCTATCAATGTATAATGGAGCAGGGTAGTCAAACACATGTATTTTAAAAAATGAGTAGTTCGGTGATGATGCTCTTTGATAATATTATTTCAATAATTAATGGATCAAAATTTATCAACAAATCCAGATTATTTATCAGGTTTGTCCCACTCAATGGTGTTTAATCAGCCAGCTTGTTCCTCTCTTGTTTATGAAAGCAGGCCCTTGTTTGCATACAAAAAATGGAGGCATCAACATTTTGTTTCTTGTCCTTTTGCTTGAGACATTGACGTATGCTCATGTTTCACCTAATCTTTTAGCTTTCCAAATCAGAAACTCACAATTATAGCATCTCATAAAATATTGTAGAACTTTCCCACGGGAAACATTATACCCTATCCGTGGGACCATGTTGTAACATTGTTATTGTAATCGATGATGAAGAGAGAATTGTGAACTAAGTTCCCGACCACTTTGATGGGATTTTATTGGTTTTCTTTTAGTTTCATTCAAATGGTACAGGTTCACCCTGAACGAAAAAGAGGCCGGAAGGGGCACCACCGTTCGGCCAAAGTGCTAACTTGACTGGAATCGCTGCACCTTCTTCGGGGGTTGAATGACCGGTATTGTTATTCATTTCGGTTTTGACAAAACCAGGGCAAACACAGTTGATGCAGAAATTTGGATGCTTCTTGGCCAAAATCCTTGTATAGGCATTCATGGCTACTTTGGAGATTGTATAGGCAGAGAGAAAGGTTGGCCAACCCTTGCTTTCTAATGAACCCTCCTTGAAATTCTTTAGAAACTCGGTGATTAACTCGTCGATTTTCTCTCCTGTATCAGCATCCCTTAATGCTTCTTTGCGCTGTTCGCTCGGTATGTACTGCGACAAATTTGAGAAAATATGGTTTAGTTAATCCAGGTTCCAGTTTAACTCGGTTCTTATTCTCAAGCTGGTCTAAAACAGATCAATGTATTTACCTGTAGCTTGCCCATGCTAGAGGAAATATTGACAATCCTCGGAGAATCAGATAACTGGAGTAAAGGAATGAGTGCTTCGGCCGTAGTTTTAGCACCATAGTAGTTTATTTTCAAACATTCTTCTGCTAGCTCGTACGTTTCAATCAGGATTTTACTCCAAACTGCTTCCAGATCTGCCTGCATTTGTATGACAAACTTTTGTAAGGGGCCTTGGATTACATAACAATAACACAACCCCAAACCTACAAGTAAAACCCCTTGCGTATTTGAGTCCTCATGTATGTGACACGATTTTCAAACTTGGTTCAGGCCAAAAATAAAAACTTTTAAGCTTTTACAAACTGTTAAAAAGAGAAAACTGCTTGCTAATGGCTTATAAATTTACCTCAGTACCGGAAACTTTTGCAGCTTTTAAAGCCTCATGGTTCATTGTACTTCCGCCTATACCAGCGTTATTCACCTGCAGAAATATTCTTATATAGCTACACACATGGTGAAAAAGTTGAGCAGGTAACTGACTATAGTAACTCATACCAGGATATCAAGCTTCCCAAATCTGTTTTTGACAAAGTCTGCCAGACAAGTGATGGTAGCAGGGTCGGCGACATCGAGCCGGTGAAAAACTAGATGATCAGAGAGACCGGATTCTTTCAGCTTTTCAAGAGCCTCGAGACCCCTTTTCTCGTCTCTAGCAGTTAAGACCACCATGACCCCTTTAGAGGCCAACAACTTACATATGGCCAGTCCAATCCCCTTGTTCGCCCCGGTGACAACGGCATACCTGATCGAAGAAGAAGTCAACAAATGTTAAAGCTTTAGGGTTAAAGGTATAACAAATGCAAAACCGCCATCAAAGAAACAGAAACCTTTGGAGGGACTCCGCCATGAGAAGAGAGCAGAAGAAAGAGCACAGCTAGCTAGTTGGTTTATTGGAGGTTTTTATCTAATGATCTGTTGGTTAATGTCTTCAATTACTCCGCCATTGGAACTTGTTTGACACCAAAAAGAAAAAAAAAGGGCGACTTTATGTTCCTTGTACTTTTTGATTCAGCCGTTTGATTCGAAGTTGACAAGGAGATACTAATATTTTTGTTACACATTTTTCCTTTTTCCTGATTTTACTTCTTCGAAATCAAATGCTGGAAACTTTGGCTGCTTCGCTGTCTCATAGCATGTTGGAACAAGAATTAGAACGGCAGACGTGGTACAATCAAAGTCTGTTTGGTTGGCATGTTTGAGTTTAGTGGGCCTTGGTTGCATCTCGACAAACCAACAAAAATTTCACTGGTTGGGTGATTGGGTTGGATTAAAAATATATATATAAAAATAAAATAAAAATTCAAAAAATTACTAAAACTCGATTGAATTGGTTCAAATGATTTTGATTTTTAATTTGATAACAGTTTAAAATGATTCAATTCAGAAAACAATTTAATATTATGAATTAGACCGATAATCTAACCAAGTCAAAAAATCACACATTTGCATTAACAAAAATCACTTACATTTTCTTTATTTAATTCGCATATTGCTTACTCTATTAATAAATTCTCCGCTCTATTCTCCTCCAACAAAACATAAAATAATAGAGCTGGAAAAAGTAAAAATACACTAATATTTAATTAAGTCTTCCAAAATACACCAACAAGAAGTTTATTATAAGATAAACCATGAAAAACAATAAAATTTGGCTGTAATTTTCGGATAATTCACTAAGCTGTAATGTATTATTTAGTTTAAAAACTTGAAACTAGTTGGCAATTATAGAAAAGACCGGAAGAGGCACCAATGGGTAGCAATGCTACTGTCACTACATTCTCTGCCCCTTGAGCAGGGGTGGAAAATCCATTGCTGCCAGTAATATCGGTTTTGACAAAGCCAGGGTGCACGCAATTGATGCAAAAAGTGGGGAAATTCTTGGCCAGTATCCTAGTGTAGGCATTCATAGCTGCTTTGGAGACTATATAAGTAGATGGTCCAATATAAGTTGGCCACCCCTTGGTTTTCAACGCTCCGTCTCGAAAATCTTCAAGATACCTGTTCAGCACTAATTCCACTCTCTCCTCGCTCAGCTTTTCCACATCGCTTAGCACTTCTTTCGCCCATTTACACGTCATTATCTGAACTCAAAATGCAAAAATATCATCTCTGTTTCAACTCCAAATTAATGATTTCTTTAATTTTTTTTAAATTAACAGAATTATCTTATTTTTATATATTTTTATTTCATTTATTCTATTTAAAATTATATATTTAAAAATAGAATCTAAATTATATTAATCCTCGTTAAAATTAATAAAATTTGAATATACAATTTTATAAATCATAAACATTAATTAAGTTGTATTTTCATTGATTATTATTTATGAAAATTCTTATTTAAAATTTTGATAAACTAATTATTTAAATTATAATATTATAATTCCTGATAGGATTAGATTTAAGAATCAGAGGCTGTTTTAGTTTTTTTTTTTTTTTTTTTGAAAAAAATGTTGTTGAAAAGTTTTAAAATATTTTTTTATAAAACAAAAATATGTGAAAATTAGAAAATAATAAAAAAAGTTATTTGCATTGTTTTCATTGAAAAATATTTTGTAGAATTGAAAAAAATTAAAACAAAAAAAATTAACTTTAAATTTAATCAATAAATCAACCTTAATTCTAACCCATTTAAGCAAAAATATTATTATCATTTCAATAAATTTTAAAAGTAAAATCTCATACCTTAGTTCGAATATAATAACTTTATTTTATTTTATGTTTTGATTATGAGAAAATAGTTTACTAAACATGTTTTTATATTTTATTATTGAAAATAAATTTTATTTATTTATCAAACCCATTTTTCAAATTTCAAAAATTAAAAAAAATAAAGCTATTTTTAAAAAAATAAAAATAGAAAATATTTTTTAAAATCAAAAGAAATTTTAAATTTGAAAATATTTTTATTTTTTAATTTAAATTCGATTTGAGATATGAATATCCTTGTACGAACCTGATACAAATCAGACGGGCGCTCCTAATCTATGAACAATTGTAGTAGCAAGTTGAGTAACATGGTATGTGGAAGGTTGTGTAGTAAAAGTTTACCTCCAGTACACCAAGAATAGAGGAAACATTGACAATCCTGGCGGAATCAGACAAGTTGAGGAGGGGAAGTAGCGCTTCAACCATTGCTTTCATACCATAGTAATTGGTTTTTAGGCAATCTTGGACCATATCATAAGTTTCACTTGTAATAATCTCATTCCACACTTCCTCCCCTAGTGGCTGCTTCCACAAAGTAGATTCTTTTAAATTCCATAAAACAACTCAAGGATGGAATCCTAAGACTTACCCAATCACTCGATTTTTCAACAGCGGTAGTTAAAATCTCATAGTTGATATTGGCTCCAGCAACTGCTGCATTATTGACCTACAACACTTTTCATCATTACCATTACCATCATTTTATGTTAATTTAACCCCCATTTTTTGGGTAAATTCCATCCAACGTCATTAAACTATTACTAAATTTACATTTTGGTCACTCAATTTTAAAAAGTTACAAAATATCATTGAAATATTCAAAAGTTTTCATTTAAGCTATTGGGCTTTTAAAATCGTTGTTGTATGGTCTTCTCTGTTTGCATCACTAACATCAATCAAAAGCTCTTTTTTCCTTTATTTCTACAATTTAAGTTTTTTTGGTAAAACAGCTTTGAATGTCACGAATTTGCAAACTAAAATTTAAACAATTTTCTTCTCCAATCTTTTACATTGACCTTCAGATTGTGTTGGGGATTGACCTAATTAAGTAACGAACAAGTAAAAATAACAGAAGAAATTAAGAAATTGAACACACAAATTTAACGTGAAAAAACCCTTCCAAAGAGGATAAAAAGTCACGAGTAAAGATAATTTTACTATAATAGCAAAAGAATGAGAGTACAAAAGATGGAGATAAAAACTCAACTCCAAAAACTCGAAGGCAAAAAATCCTTAAAACGTAAACACAAAATTCTCTAATGAGTTCAAATCTTTAATGAGTGTTTTTCTAAGGTTGTAAAAGAGCCTATTTATAGGCTAAATTTATAGATCAAATAATAATAAAATAAACTAGACTAATCAGAGGTTGATTGAAACAAATAAACAAAATTTAACTGGAATATTATTTCTCAAATTTGACTGAAATATGAGTCACGCTTAGCAGATTGACTTGAATCTAATGTTGTTTTTTTACTTACCGACGGGTACTGATCCGCCGTACTAATAGTCAAATCGTTACTTAGAGCTCATTAGTTCAATCCAGTAATTTAAATGAAAACTTTTAAATAATCCATTGATCATTTTATAACTTTTTAAAATTAAATGACTAAATCATAGGTGAAATTTTTAGAATAAAAAAAAGGAAAGAAAAAAGAGGAGAAATTACATACTAAGATATCAAGTTTCCCGAATTGGGTGTTGATGAAAGCAGCAAGAGAAGCAACACTAAGAGGGTTAGTGACATCGAGCTCGTGGAAAACCAGATTATGAGAAAGACCAGATTCCTTGAGCTTGTCAAGAGCTTGAAGCCCCCTTTTCTCATCTCTAGCAGTTAACACCACCGTGACTCCTTTGGAAGCCAACTGCTTGCATATTTCCAATCCAATTCCCTTGTTTCCTCCACTCACCACTGCATATCTGAGAAAGAGAATTATTATGAGAAAGATATGTAAAGAATTTAATTCAATGGGTTTACCTCTTTGTTGCGAGGAAGTCGCATGTTTCTGCCATTTCTTTTATCTCTGCCTTCGGGACTTTGATAGATGAGAGATGGAAAGCGCTGGTGCCTTTTATGTGGACGAAATTCTTGAAAATGCAATATTCAAACTTGTCAACTTATCTTTAGAATTGTTTATTATTATTATTATTATTATTTTGGAAGAGTGTGTTTAGAATTTAAGTTCAAATGAATTGTGAGTTGTGTTTAAATTTATTTTAATTTTAAAGATGGAATATTTAAAGACTTATTATTTGTGATTAGATAGATTTGTTTTAATATAAAATTAAATATTCAAATATTTATTACATGTGATTATATATAATTTTAAAATAAATGCTTCCAGTAGGAAATGATCTTGAGACAAAAGAGGAAAAATGATGGAAATTTATTATAATTTTAAATAATTAAATTTAGCTTTTGACCTTTCTTTTTAAAATGAAACCAATCAGGGGCGAACCAGAATAATTTTTTAGGTAAGCCGGATGAAATTTTAATTTTTTATAGTTTATATCTTTATAATTTTTAAAGGATTAAATTAAATTTTTATAATTTTAGAAAAACTAAAATGTAATTTTACCTTTACCAATTTAAATTTTTTAAAAAAAATTTAAAGGCTTAAATAATAGTTTTATATTTTAAGGGAGACCGAGACCCTTGCCAGTCCCTAGATTCGTCTTTGAAACTAGAGCTGATCATGGGCTGGGCGGCCCGGCCCGGCCCGAAGGCCCGCCCCAAAAATGGGAGGGTTTGGGTAAAAATATAGGCCCGAAAAATGGGCTTGGGCAAAAAAAGAGGCCCGTTTAGAAAATGGGCCAGGCTCGAGTAAGAGTTTTTTGGCCCGGGCCCGGCCCGGCCCGGCCCGAATTATATATTAATATATATTTTTTATTTTATTTTTAATTATTTTAAATTTTTAATGTAATTATTTTTTATTATATTGTTAATTTGTGTATTGTTTTAAGAATTGTTTTAGTATTATTTTTATTTGTTTTAATATTTATTTTTATGTTTTTAAATATATTTGATTTATTATATTTTTAAATTTTTTTATTTAATGAAATAAGAAAAAAAAATTTAATATGGGCCGGGCCGGGCCGGACTCGGGCTTAGTAATTTTATTTCGGGCCGGGCTTGGGTAAAATTTTAGGCCCATATTTCGGGCCGGGCCGGGCCCGGGCCTAGTAGGCGGGCCTAAAATTTTGTTTGAGCCTGGCCCAAACCCGGCCCGGCCTGGCCCATGATCACCTCTATTTGAAACTAATTCAGGGAATTGGGATAAGAAAAAATCAAACCTAAAAGTTTAAGAGTGACAGTTTTGATTTTGCATTAAGGAAGGGCATCACAATTTTGAATCAATCAGACAATTGATGGTAGAATAATTTAAAGGGTTGCTTCTTCTTTTAATTTTTTTTAACAGCAATTATAATGAATATTTATTAAAGTTGAGTGATTAAAATGAGTATAAAATAATATTATTTATAATTTTTATTTTATTTTTTGCCTAAAATGAAAATTTATAAAAATTGAGCAGTTAATTGTGTAGTCTACCCTATAATTTATTATCATCGAACACTTGATCACCTAGAGAAAATTGTGCTAAAATTGTTTCAAGTCCCTATACTTTTTATAGATTTGAAATTTAGTTAATTTATTTTTATTTTAAGGATTTTAGTTCATTTACTTTTTGAATTTAAAAAATATATAATTGTTAGTATTTTTATTTTTTTTGTTATTTCATATTCATTAAAAACATCATTGTTTCTGTTACATAGTTATTATCAAGTGAGTACTTTTTTTTATTTTAATATATCGCACTAATGAATTTAACAAAAAAATTTAGCCAAAATTAATAATTAAACTTAAAAATTTGAAATTAGAAAAATAGATAGATTAAATTCTTTAAAATAAAAATAAAGATGGAAGATATTTAAGCCAAATAAATACTCTTTTTATCATAAAATCCACCAAATCTAAAACACTTTCCGTCGTAAAAGAAAATCCCTATAAATCAAACAAATCTAAAATCTTTATTCTTCACAACACTATTATAGGCATAATAGTAATACTTTACATTAGCTAAAGCCAACTTTAACAATTAAAAAAAAGTCAAAATTTTATTTTTAGTAAATTATAATAATAAGGTTTATCCTGAATAAAAAAACACAACTAGTACAACTTGAATTCAAGTCATATTTAGAGTAATGAACACCTTTAACCATCAGACCATCAAACCACCACATGAGATTGAAAACAAAATTTAATTATTATTATGATGGTAAAATTATAATAATTTCATATGTTTTTTTTTTTAATATTAGTCATACATGAAAAGGGATGGGTGTTATTGAAATTGAATAAAATGAGTTGTTATAATGGTATGGTTCAAAATTTTCAGCTCTGCAGAAAAAGAATTAATTGTCGAAAATTAAAAAGAAAAACATAAGCCGCAAATGAAGAAGAAAAATATAGCCAGCAGTTGATTTTTCTTTTTATGGTTTTGGAAAACTAAAAATACTCCACTTAACCACATAAATAAAATTTGATGAATCTCGGTAGGAGTATTAGTTGTCCATGTTGTAGCAATAAATTAATTTCAATTACATGACTTATTTTTGGAAAATAGAAGATTTCTTTCTTTTTTTTCACAAAAGTTTTACTCATTCTTTTAATTTCAAGTTAAAATTTGTACTAATTATTTTTTATGTTTAACTATTATAATACATATGTATTAAATAAAATTTTTCTTTATATTATTACATTAGTAATTAAACGAGTCATCAATGAAGTTATATTTTGTAATATCCTATACCCGACCTAGACGTTAAGGCCAGATATTGAGAAATTATATAAACCCGTTTAGAAACTCAAAAGTAACTCTTAAAAATCGGGTGATCTTAAAAAGTTTTTTTTTTTTTTTTTTTTTTTTGCAAATATCTTTCTAGTTTATTAGAAAATTTGTGTTTAAAATTTTTCATTTTACAAAAGAAAAACATTTAATTGATTACTTTGTTTTACAGTGGAAATTTCAGAGTATTAAATTTTGAAAATCATTATTCTAATTTGGCAAATCATGAGCTTTTGTAATTTAAATATAAAATACCAAAACCTGCCAAACATAAACCAAACCGTAAAGCAAAGTCTGAAAATAGATTTAAAGTCCCAAAAAGTCCAGAATTAAGTTAAAACATAAATCATCTTGTTTTATTAACAAGAAAATCAATCCGATCTCTCGTGCGTCGCCCGATCATAAGTTTGTTGATTACCTAAGAAGTCAGAAAATTTGAGTGAGCCTACAAAACTCAGTGTGTAACTCAACCCATACAAATAGATCAGATAGCAAATTCATACAGAAATAAAAAATCGAACAAATTACACAACATGACATACTATGTGATACAATATAACAGACAGATCAATTACAAATACAAATACAAATCCTACCCCCATCCGCTACACACCATCTCCGTTCATCTCTATACACTATTTAAGGTAATAAATACCCATCCAACCCCACACATCAAAATAGTGAACGTATGTCGCTTTTCAAAATAGTGCAGTTAAGCTGTCAGAAATATTATGCTAATCCGTGTGGAATGCCAGAATAAGGTCTGAGAGAGAGGCAAGAATAAAAGGGATTCAGAGCCCTCTAGTTCTGTTCAGAGGCCTAAGAAACAGGCCAGACCTGATGGACCTGTTAGAGTGTGGGTTCCTGTTGCTCTTATTGAGATTCAACCTTGTGGGGATTGTGGTAGGCGCCATCCGGGTGAATGTTGGAGGAGGTTAGAGGCTTATTTTAGGTGTGGATCTTTGGAGCACCGTGTTAGAGAGTGTCCACAGCAGGCTGATCAAATGCAAGCTTCAAGACCGTATTCTGTACAACCTCAAAGGGTAGTTCAGCAGCTACTTAGGGGCTGTAGACCGGCTAGGGGTGGTAATGATATGGGCCGAGGGCAAAGGTGCTAGTCAGACTGAGGCGAGGCAACCTGCCCTGATTTATGCTGCTCGATGTCGAGTGGATAAGGATGCTCCTGATGTTATCACTGGTACATTCTTAATTTTTGATGTACCTTATACTGCTCTAGTAAACATAGGTTCTACATACTCTTATGTAGCTAGCACTATTTTTGAAAACCTGGAGATTTCTATTGGGAGCACTTCTAGTGAGATTACTGTACTGAGTCTGTTGGGGCAATCTGTTCGGGTTAAGAAACTTTATAGGAATGTTCCGTTAGAAGTGCAAGGGGTTGTATTTTTGGCGAATCTAATGGAGCTTCTGTTTGGAGAGTTCGACTTAATTCTGGGTATGGACTAGTTGGTTGAGCACCGAGTTAATTTGGATTGCGTGACTAAGGTGGTTGTGATCGGTGAACATCGAGATTGTCTGTCCAATGTGATCTTTACTCTTGCGGCTGAGAAATTGGTTTGGAAAGGGTGTGAGGCATATTTGGCTTACGTTAGTGTTTTTGTTTCTAGGGACTCTTCTATTGGGGGTATTAGAATAGTGAGAGATTTTTAGGATGTATTTCCTGAGGAGTTACCGGGTTTACCTCCTAATTGAGAAGTTAAGTTCGGCATTAAGCTTCTACTAGGTATAACTCCAGTGTTTATCGCTCCATACCGTATGGCACCGAAGGAGCTTACAGAGCTTAAGGCTTAACTTTAAGAGCTTCTAGATCGTGATTTCATCTGCCCTAGTATGTCTCCATTAGAGCACCGGTTCTGTTTGTAAGGAAGAAGGATAGGACCATGAGGATATGTATTGATTATCGGCAATTGAATAAACTGACTGTGAAGAATAAGTATCCACTTCCGAGGATCGATGATTTGTTTGATCAGTTCTGAGGGGTTTCTGTGTTTTTAAAAATTGATATCTGTTCTGGGTATCATAAATTTAGGGTTAAAGAAGTAGATGTTCATAAGACGGTGTTTAGGGCTCATTATGGGCACTACGAGTTCCTAGTTATGCCCTTTGGTTTCACAAATGCTACGGTTGCATTCATGGATCTGATGAACCGAGTCTTTCAGACATATCTAGATCAATTTTTCGTGGTATTTATAAATGATATTCTGGTTTACTCTAAGACCGAGGATAAGCATGATGAGCATATTAGAATAGTGCTTCATATACTCCAAGAGAAACAGCCCTACGCTTGAGCAAGTGTGAGTTCTGGTTGCGTGAGGTAACTTTTCTAGGTCACATAGTTTCTGCTGAGGGGATTCGAGTTGATCCGAGGAAGATTAAGGTTGTGCTTAATTGGAAGAAGCTTAAGAATGTATCTGAGATTCGTAGTTTTTTGGGATTTATTGGATATTATTGGCGGTTTGTCGAAGGGTTTTCTCGATTGCAGCTCCTTTGACTAAGCTTTTGCGCAAGGGTGTTCCTTTTGTTTAGTCTGATGTGCAACAATTGAGCTTCGAGAAGCTCATGTCTGTTTTGACTCAAGCTCTTGTTTTGATACAGCCTAAATCTGGTAAAGAGTTTATGGTGTACAGTGATGTATCGCACGTCAGTTTGGGATGTGTATTGATGCAAAATTATAAGGTTGTGGCTTATGCATCCCGTTGGCTTAAGAAACATGATGGGAATTATCCAACGCATAATCTTGAGTTAGCTGCTGTGGTATTTATGTTAAAGATCTGGAGGCATTATCTGTATGGTGAGAGGTGTACCATCTACACTGATCATAAAAGCCTCAAGTACCTCCTTACTTAGAAGGATTTGAACGTTAGACAGCGTCGATAGATTGAACTACTCAAAGATTATGGCTACACGATAGAGTATTATCCTAATAAGGCCAAGTGGTGGCCGATGCTCTTAGTTGTAGAGGGATGACTAATTTGAAAGCAATGTTCGCTTGTCTTAGTCTGTTTGATGATGGGGGTCTGTTAGTCGAGTTGCAAGTTAAGCCGACTTGGATTGATCAGATTCGAGATAAGCAATTAGGGGATGAGTCTCTGAGTTTACGGTTTCGTCAGATTAAGAGTGGCAATACTTCAGATTTTGGGCTAAATAAAGATGAAGTTCTGTGTTTTTGAAGTCGATCTGTGTGCCGAATGATTCTGATCTGAGGCAGTCGATTCTGAGAAAGGCACATAGTTATGCATCCCGGTGGTAATAAGATATATCAGGATCTCCGTGAACTGTATTAGTGGCCGAATTTGAAACGTGAGGTTACGAATTTCTTTACTCATTGCCTGATGTACCAGCAAGTTAAGGCTAAGCACCAGTTGCCTTCGGGTTCGCTCTAACCCGTTAAGATTCTTTTATGGAGGTAGGAACGAGTAACGATGGACGTCGTTAGTGGGTTGCCCTTGACACCCACTAAGAAGGATTCTATTTGGGTCATTGTGGATCGATTGACCAAGTCCGCTTATTTTATTCCAGTTCGGACGAACTACTTTCTGCAGAAGCTAGCGAAGCTCTATATCTCCGAGATTGTAAGACTACATGGGGTTCCCATTTTGATAATTTCTGATAGAGATTCTCGCTTCACTTCTCGATTTTGGAAAAAATTGCACGAGGCTCTAGGTTCGAGATTAGGCTTTAGTACTATGTTCCATCCTCAAACCGATGGTTAATCTGAGAGGGTGATTCAGATACTAGAGGATATGCTTCGGAGTTGTGTGATTGATTTTCGATGTAGTTGGGAGGATTTCCTGTCGCTAGCTGAGTTCGCCTATAATAACAGTTTCCAGTCCAGCATTCAGATGGCACCTTACGAGGCTTTGTATGGTCGTAAGTGTTGTACACCGCTATGTTGGACTAAGTTGGGTGAGCATCGAGTTTTGGGTCCTGAGTTGGTTTCTGAGACCGAAGATAATGTTAGACTGATTCGGGATCGTCTAAATGCGACTTCTGATAGACAGAAGTCCTATACGGATTTGAAGAGGAGAGATATTGAGTACTCTGTGGGTGACTTCGTTTTTCTTAAGGTTTCTCCATGGAAGAAAGTTCTGAGATTTGGTCGTAAGGGCAAGTTGAGCCCTAGGTTTATTGGGCCGTATCGAATTTTGAAGCGTGCGGGACCAGTTGCTTATCAGTTAGAATTACCTTCGAAGTTGGACCGTATCCACGATGTGTTTCACATCTCGATGTCGAGGCAGTATCGGTCTGATCCATCTCACGTTGTCTTTGTTGAAGAGATCAATGTTAGACCGGATTTGACTTTTGAGGAGGAGCTAGTTCAGATTTTGGATTGTGATATTAAGGTCCTGAGGAGGAAGTTTATACCGTTAGTGAAGGTTCTGTGGTAGAATCATAGCACTGAGGAAGCCACGTGGGAACCTGAGAACTCGATACGTCAGCAGTATCCTCATCTGTTTTGATCAGGTAAATTTCGAGGTCGAAATTTCTTTTAAGGGGGTAGAGTTGTAACGCCCTGAATAATTTGTTTCTATTTCTGTAAATGTCTAACACAAATATCTATCTACTTCAGTGGTTAAGTGTTCTGGGTGTGTGTATGAGGCCTTGGGTTCAAGTCCCACACTTGTCAATTTTGTTATTTTTTATTCAAGCTTTACCCTTGTTGATAAGCCATAAGGGATATGGGGGTTATCTTTTATTTTTTATTTATTCTTTTTGTTCAAAAAATTCTCTCTCCTCTAAAGAAAATTTGACGTCAAATTTTTTCTATTTTCCCCCTTTCTGACGTTTCTTTTCTCCTTCTCTACAACCCTCTGTTTTGGTTTTCTTTTGATTCGGCTCGTGAATTCATTGTTTGATCGTGCTGTTGGAATTGTCGAGTTCTCCTTTTGGTTTGGTAAGTAGAACTCTGTTGTCGTTAACTTTTGGTTCGAGATTTTTTTACCGATATCAATCTGTAGTGATTAATTGGTGGTAGTTCGTGTTTAGGAGTAGATTGTGGAGCAGGGAATTGCACTTCAATTATTTAGTACGTGTTAGAGGTGGTTTATCATCAGTGGTAAGTTTCTTCTTGTGTCGAATTTATTAATCAATCTGCTAAATCGATGTTGGGTACTCTATTTTTAGGTTTCGAAAGGCTCGGGATTATTTTACCTTAAAATCGTACCAGGTGTGTACCCTTACGCAGAAAATTGAGCTTCGAGAAAAGTAAAAAAACTTTACTGTCGATGCCACACGACCGTGTGTTTGACGAGGGCATGACCGTGCGTAAGAAACGACCTTATGGCGGTGTGGGTATGGCCGTGTGGGCCACATGAGCGTGTGGGTTTTGGGTTAGGCCGTGTGAGCTATACGGGTGAGACCAATCTGGGCGTGTGGGCTCACAAGGGCATGTAGACCCATAATTCTAAAATTTTCCTAGGGTCGCACGGGTCGTTTTGATCGATTGTGGGCCCACTGTAGGGTCGGTAAGGGCTAACCAAACCTTACATTATGTGATCAGGTATTCTGATAGTTTGCTCTAAATAGGACACTGTTATGCATGTCTGATTATTCTGCTATATATATTTGATATCTGTATGCGAGCATGTTAAGCATGACATTACTGTATCTGTTATTCTGAATATCTGTTTGGGGTGAGATTTATATATGTAGAGGAAGTGTTCTGTATGGCGATCATTGCCTATATTCTGGTAGCTTGGCTGCACATTATCTGATATGTGTCGTAATGGCACAGTATGGTGTGTAGGGATAGGTAGGTATTTTTTTAACCCCACATGGTGTGATGGGATGGTCGGAGTTGGTGTGTAGAGGATGGAGGTAGGATTCTGTATATATGTTTCTGTTATCTGAATCTGTAAAGGACTTAAGTCTGAATCTGAATCTGTAAAGGACTTAAGTCTGAATCTAAATCTAACTGTGTATATGACTTCTGTATGTACAACATGTCTATTTCTGTTGGGTTACACATTGAGTTTACGTAAACTCACTTCTGTTGTCTGTTCTGTTCAGGTAATCCACAAACTTAGGCATATTGGTGTAGCGGAGTCTCGCGGTGACCACTAATCTATGAACTGACTTTAAATAAAGGTTTTTATTTGTTTAAGAATTATTTCTGGGAGTTTTGTATTAATTGGACTCTCCGGACTGTTTGGTTTAATTTTTGGGATTTTGATTTTTTGTTTTATACTTTAGTTGCGACGGTTATCTAAAAGCATAGTTTTTACTAAAACAAAGGTTTTCCAAACTTATGAATGGGATTTTAAGAAAATAACGATTGCTATAACTTTCGCTGTAAATTACGTTTTGGCAAATAAATTAATTGAATAACATTTTCGACAATAGATATAAACGAATATAGATTTAAAATCTGGAATGATTTAATGTAATGACACCGTTTTCAAAACCCTTCATTGTGACATCTTCAGATTCGGCCATAACGTCTAGGCTGGATTTGAGGCGTTACAACAAATTTCAAATATTAAAGTCCTACATATTGCATAACAAACCCTATGAAGTAGCTAGCATCAAAAAATACTTCAATCACGACCCTAACTAAAATTTACAGAAAATGAGCCCACACGACCTACTTGGCCCAGCTCGTGTAGCCCACATAGCCTGGCACAAGGCCTAACACACACCCATGTGTTCTACATGCCCGTGCGACTCACACAGCCTACCTGACCCAGTTCGTGTGGCCCACATAGTCGTGTGGCTTACATGGCCTGGCATACGACTGTGTGGTGTCAACAGAATTTTTTTCGGCTTCACATCGTTCGCTGTTTTTCGGTACAGAAGGTACATACCTTTTTGTTTTTTTGATGCCGACACAACAACAGTAAAACTAGCACCTAAAACAACACCCACTTATTGGATTAGTGAATAAAACGAGAATCGACCCTTGGTTTCTAAAGCAAATCGACCAAAAACTAAGTATTCATCAACATAATCCCTAGATTAACCAACCAACCCTCCAAAAATCGGGCATTCAACACTTACCCCAAAAAGAAAAAATAGCAGCTAATAGAGTTAATTCACCAGAGGATTAGGTAATTCACGCTCCTCACCTAACCACAATTACAAAAGATCAGTTAACCCCAACAACACAATGATAATTAGTACCCAAAGTAACATTCGAAGAATTTGCCCATGACGAATTTATGAATCCTACTCTGAGATAATTACCACGCACGACCGAAACAAATCAATTAGCAAAGAGGCGACAAGACAGAACACAACAAAACAAGAGAAGAAAAATCAAGGGAAATGGTAGAATAGAAGCAAAAAAGGGCGGCAAAAAAGAAAAAGTCAACAGAATGACAAGAGAAAAGAGAAAAAAAATAACGTGAAGAAAGGGAGTGAGAAAAGTAGGGAACGTGAGATTTACTTAGCAGTTGAATTTAATCAAAACTCTTAACACCTTAGGTGGTAACAAGTGATAAAGTAAAAATATTTCCATTTTGCACATATAGGATTTGAACATGAGATCTCTAAGTAAGCTAAAATAATAACTTGTGTTCTATTTTTCTATTAATTTTTTCTTTGCTTATCTGTTTGTGTGATAAAAGTTCGTCAACTTCACTTGATTCAAGTTTCAAATTTTCAGAGTTTGTTTATTATTGTAACTCTTTTGCTGGTTCCCTAATTTTCCATAATTTAAATAAAGCACAAAAAAAAAAGAAAAAGAAAAAAAAGATGAAATTTCCAAATATTTTGGAATCAAATTTATCCATGAATGGTATATATAAAGATTAAAATCTTTTGCGGTATCCAACTTCTAGAGTTGAAACAATAATAACTCGTCTAAAATCGAATTCCAGCATTCATTTTACACTGGAAGAGAAATTCAGAATATGAAACTGGAAATCGAAATATTGAGCCTAATCTGCTCATCCAGTCTGTGTCATCAGAAACATTTAATTTTACAAAATTTGACGAAGGCGGCTTCCTCTCAATTGGAGAAAAAGTCATTCTTGACCCATATTTGTTGCAAAATGCTTGCGTTAGGGGTTACAAAAGGAAGAAAAACGATGGATAATATATTTGCTGCAATTCCAGATTTAAAAAGTAAATTATTTTTACAAAGGGTTGAATTGGAGATCAACATAAATCTTCTGTCTTGGTTCAATAGACGGTATTGAACTCTTAATGATTAATAATTCAATTTTATTTATCTGAGAAAAAAGAAGTTAATAGTAAACAAAAGAAGGAAGTTAACACGCTTGCTTCGCAGCTCTAGTTTGAGGGGCCGTACCTCCTCGGTCCACATAGAAATGGCCTCCATTTCCAAATTGTGAAAGAAAATAATAAAATGGAAGCCTACTTTTCCTGAACAAGAGGACTGTAAATGGGGTACCACATATTTCGAAATACGTATTCCACCGTCTCCTCCTGCACCCATTTAAGTTATAAAATTTAGATGATAAAGATTTAAGTTGTAATTTTTTTACCTTAGGGTTACTAAAATGTGAATATTTACCATGAAAATGCTTTACTCAGGGGATTAGAAAAAGGTAAAGGTGAAATAAGTTTGGTATCTTACTTTCGACATATGAGCCAATTCTTTAGGACCCACGTCTCCATGCCCTTCCGCCAGTTCTTCCGCAACAGCAGCTCGCAGAACAGATGCTCCGACCTCGGCTGTAATATGCCGAATACTGCATTGTGCACAAAGCATAATTAACTTCTTCATGGTGAATAAGAAGAAGAAGAAGAGCATTAGAAATTAAAGGGGAAAAGAAAATGTGGAGTATTCTTAAAACCATAGATCCTCCCAATAATCTCCAATGGTCATGAGTGCTTCATTCATACATGCAATATAATCGGAGCAACACTAACGTGACAAGTAAGCTAAAAAACCTACATCTGTTGTGACAGGCAAATGATGTATTGATAAAATGCCCTGCTAAATCATAAATTGTTTATGATTGGGTGTCTATTGAACTAACGTTTACGATACCACTTTAGACAACAAGGAAAAGTCACAGGTGAATGTAGACAATATTACCTGTCGATAGATGGATACAAGATGCCCTTCTGAATTTCTTCATCAGTCATATAAGATGCAAGGCTGCAAAGATAGCATCACATGCTTCAATTAAAATCACAAGCGACACAAGAATTATAGGACCCGTTGTGTTCACACTCATGTGAAGCGCAAAAAGGTTATTGTAATCAGTGTCTAATAGAGTTTATGCAACCAAAACTTCAATAATGCACATAATAACATAGGGATACAGAGGCCTACACCAGCATTTCACTCCTTTTAGGGTCCTAGTTTTGCATCACTAAGAAATTATAGCCTCCCGTTATAAGTAGGGTCTGAGAAAGGTCCCAATGTAAACAGATTTTCTCCTGCTTATAGAGAAAGGTTTTCGATTTGTGACCAAGCGGATAGCAAATAGACTTGTTCTTATCAGATGCTTTTCTTGTAGTCTTGGTCCATTCAAACGCTTTGTATTTATATATATACTCAATGAATACATTATAGCATACTAGAAATAATAAGAGCGTAGTTTTCCAAACATTCTACACCGTGAATTCAGGCTTTAAGAATTATTGGAAGAGAGAGAAAACAAGAATAAGAGGAACTATCTGATAATACTCATCTTCATACCATTCAGCAGCAGCTTGCAACATTCCATCAGTTATAAAGCGAGCACCTGAGACCAAACTTCCCAAACCAATCCTGGATTAAAAAGCAACATTAGTTAAATCTGAGCAAGTTCTAAGTATGTTAAGAAAAGAATAATAACGAACTGCAAAAACAACACATACCCTGGGAATAGGTACATGTTATTTGCTTGATTTACATAGCCCACTTTTCCATTACCTGTCAGCAAGCAAATGCTTATCAAAGATGTAATAACCAAAACCTAAAAACTGGATTCAGATGCAGGAAAGAAGCACTAAATTCTTCTAAATCTATGATGCAAAATCTTTCAAACAAGATGAACTTCAACTAGTATGGGAAATACCAAGATTGACATTTTCGAAAGGGCTTCCACTGGCGAACACTATGTTTTCTCCAGCATGCTTAAAAGCATCTGCTGCAGTGCATTCAGCTGTCCAATGGGAATGCAAACAGAATATTACAATAAAACATCTAGTTTTAAGGGGGAAAATATCCAAATATGCATGACGGGTGAAAAAACAAACCATTCATGGTGGGATTTGACATTGCAAAAATAGCAGGTCTAGTTGAACCAGATTCACGCAAAGCCTTGAGCACCTGTTTTTGTTCCAAGACACTAGTGAGGAACTCGAAACAATGCACAACGCAAGCAGTAATTAGAAAATAAAAATATGCCTAAACTACTCTGAACAACAAAATAAAGGTTAGTGACTATATATGCGATAGAAATAATTTGAAAAGTCTGAACTTCCACCTCTTCACTGAACACACCGCCAACTCCAGACAAACCAAGAAGCACATCAGGTTTGACCTTTTTAACCTGGATAAAATTAATGTTACAGCAATTAGTTCTTACATATGCAAATTCTGCACTAGCTTCTTTTGTTCTTGGCAAAATTTAATATACACCAGCCTGGCACTTTTATGGCAGCCCCTCAAGCCCTGCCATTGGACTTACCACTTCAAGTAGAGAAGCCCCCTCTCTAAGTCCCACTATCTGTCCTGGATCCTTAGCAAATGGAGCAGCCGCTGGATCAAGATTCTTCCTCTCTTTAGTGATGAGACCCTAAACCGGCAACAACAATATTTGAAGTATTACCCACCATGTGGAGAATGAAATTAAAAATTACTAGACGGTCAATCTGACATATAACTAGAATGAGAGAATCTAGGTTCCCAGTGTCAAACCATAACCATTTTCTCATAAGAAATAACAATATTTTAGAGAGACAAAAAAAAAAAAAAGAAACTATGAATGATGTAAATCATATAAAAGCCCTTAAACCATTTTCAAGTAAAACTTTTTTGCGTGTTCTGTGCATATAAACCTCATATTTATCACACATAGAAAGGATATATTACATATCAAAGTATGAAATACCTGGCACAAATGGAATGAAGAGTACTATAGTGGAAATATAAACATACATCTTTATCAAGTAGGAAAAAGTTTTGTGCAGCAGTTTCATTTTTTCCTGTCATTCTTGCAACAGCTTGCACAGCCATGCTAAGGACACCAAGCCCTGCACTGGAAGACAGATAGAAAGGTGGATATGAGAAGTTAAGCCAAGAATGGGCACAAAATCTTATGGTGAAAGACTGAAGGCCAAGCTGTTATCTATAAGCTAAGTCAGTACCTCCCAGCTCCCACCACAACTATTTTCTGGTCTGGAAAGTCAGCCAGTGTTCGACCTTGTGCTCTTACAGTTCCTAACAATCCAGCAAGCGCAACTCCAGCAGTTCCCTGCAAGACATTGAGTAGGCAAAACTTTTTAATAATGATGGCATTCGAAGTGATTCCATAGCAATCTGTATTATACTAGACAATAGTTCATAAAAGTAGCAAGTAGCTGCACCAAGTGTTCACCTGTATGTCATCATTAAACATGCAAAACTTTTTCCGATAGCGGTCCAAGGTTTCAAAGGCCCACTTCATTTGAAAATCTTCAAACTAAATGGTATAACCGTCAAATAAGTAAACTCGGGATGAACAAGTAATAATACAAAGGTCTCCCCTTTGAAAGAAATAAACCTGCACAATAGCCTTAGGCCAACGAGTGAAAACTGCTTCCATGAACTCATCAACAATTTCTAGATATTCTTCCCCTTCTAACCTAGGTTGTCTTAATCCTAAATCTGTCAAGCCAAAGAAAAATGTTGACATCAGCCCAACCTGTCAGGAAATAAAATCATATGCAAGCGTATCATACAGTCCACTCTGCAAAGGTAACAACTTCTTAAGAACAAGTAATTAAAGTACACCATATACTTACAAAGCCGGTCTTCAAGTAGCTTCTGATTGTTAGTACCAACATCAAGCATAACAGGGAGCACCTGTCAGAGAAAGAAAATTGATTGAACAATTGAGGTTAAACGCAAGAATGTACAGGTAGAGTTATAAACAACAGACATTTACCTGCCTGAAAATAGACAGGCTGGAAGGAGGAAGAAAGAAAAGAGAGGTAATAGTTCTTACACGTTGTGGGTTGATACCAGCAGCAGCAACATACATATCAAGTTTTCCAATTGGTATTCCAATACCCTGAACTCCAAGGTCACCAAGGCCAAGAATACGACTGCCATCAGTCAGGACTATCATATCAACCTGTGAAACCGGAATTTAACATAACATAAATGAATAAAAGGTATATGACATACAATCTTTGACACTCTTAAGATCCAAAACTTACATGTTGAGCTGGCCAATTATATATCATAGACATCATCTCTCCTTTATCCTTCGCACTGAAATACATACCACGTGGGCGTCTAAACAATCCAGAGTAGTTTTGACATACTAACCCCACAGTCGGCGTATAAATTATAGGTGCAAAATCTTTGATGTTGTCCATAAGGACCTGAAGCAAAAAGCAAAGCAGAAAAACTTTAAAAATGATATGAGAAGTAAAAAAATTTGTGTAAATGCCATAAATTGAAACAATCAACCAACTTACTCTGTAGTATAGTGTTTCATTCCTGTCATGCAATCTATTTAAGATCCTCCATTTGGCTAATGCAACAACACTATCAGGTTGGCCCTTAGTATTTTTTTCCAAGGAGTGATATGATTCCACTACCAATTAAAAAACACAGTCAAAATCAAGGCTATTGTTTGAGACCAAGATCAACAACTTGGTAAAAATCTCCTAAAAGGCAAATACACAACCATACGATTTTAGTAAGCTATACATATATTATACCAAATTTGGAAAACAAACTTACTGAAACGATCATATTGCTGTTCGAATGATATCACACGTGGCGGAAGGAGACCACGGAGCCCAAGTCGATCTCTTTCCGTTAAGGGAAAGCCAGTATCCTGCACTTAAGGGGAAAAAAAGTCAAACGTTTTCGTATCGACGGAAATTCGGAGCTTACGTTTCAAAAGCACGATCTAAAAAAATAAATTTCCGAGTCAAAATAAAATTCATTCTCAGTAAGCAGAAAAATCACTACTTCAAAGTGCAAACAGGTTAGTCAAATATCATAGTAAGAAAAATAAGCCAACCTTATTAAACCAAGGATCATGAAGAATATCTGTTCCACGCTTGTGAACAATACAAGGACCAGGAATCACCGACGAGAACAACCGTCGTGTGCGGCTCAACCTCGACGATGCAAATCGCGTCAGGTTCCACATTCCGTGCCCTAGATTTCCAGATCCAAAACCACCACTGAGTAAAACGGAGACAACAACACAACTTCAGTTAAAAACACAACAGTTGCTCTTAGTGGTAGTACTACTGTCTTAACATGTTGCCGCAAATATTTTAGGAAAAAAAGAACACGAAGGACTGGTAGAATTGGTGTGAAAACGTGCGTTTGGTTTCAATATATAGTAAAAAAGCTTAAAGGAATTAACTTTATTTTATTTATTTATTGTCATTGTTGACGATTTTCGCTGGTCTACGGCAGTGTTAAATACGTCTGAAAGGGGCAAAACAGTTGAAGATGTTTGGGAAAGAAAGTGTCTGAAGATGCCCGGGATGTGCGGGCAGCAAAGAGAATGTGGTCTGGTCAGTGGATGGGTGATAGTGATTGATATTTGAAGGGGATTGGTTGCCCACGGGCAACGAGGGTATATTTGGGAAGCTAATAATGATTTGATGCTTTCAGTGTGTCTTAGGAACTTTCCCTTTTGATCTTTGCCACGTGTAATACTCTATTTTGCTGTTGTACATTTGAAATTAAAAGAGGTTTAAACCAGTGATAGGGTGTTTTAGGGGTTTTTCACCTCAATATTATAAAAAAAAAATTTATACACCAAAATAGGTTGTCAGTCAGATTAATTACGAAAATGGTATATTTTTTTAGGTCGTGCCTATCTGACAGGCACAACCGATTTTTTTAATATTAAATTTTTTTTTCGTTTAAAAAATTATTATTATATTATTTTTTTAATATTTATATTAATATATATGTAAAAATACGAGTTTTATACGGGTAAAAATACTCAAACGCGGGTCGAGCATCGTAGTAGCACGACTAGTCGTGCTTCGATGTGTAGGCACAACACCCTCACATCTTGTGCCTTCCTCAGATGTTACTTCATTTTTTCTCACGAGTCTTATCTCGGAAAAAAAAAAAATTTATGGGGGCCTTATAAGCATGGTCCCCACCATATCAAAGATCTACGGGTGAGAAAGAAAGGAGAAGGAGGAGAGGAAGAAGAAGAAAGAAGAAGAAGGAAGAAGAAGAAAAAAAAGGTAATGTATTATTTTAGTAATTTATTATAAAATTATGGTGTTTTGTGAGTTTTTAGTATGTAAATTTTTTAAAAAAAATTGTATAATTATTTTGTTAGTAGTTTATGATTAGGTTATAAATTATTAGTTTTTTTTGTATTTTGTTATAGTTATTTGTTTTGTTAATAATTTATAGGATTAGGTTACAAATTGTTAGTGTTTAGTGTATTAGTGTATTGTGATTTTTTTAGTAATAATATATTTTAAAAAAAAAATTATAGTTGATTTGGTTATATAAATTGTTAGTGTTTAGTAGTTTAGTGTATTAGTGTATTGTGATTTTTTTAGTGATATATTTTTTAAAAAATAATTTTATGGCTATTTTATTAGTAATTTAAGATTAGGTTATATAAATTGTTAGTGTTTAGTGGTTTAGTATTAGCGTATTTTTTTTAGTAATATTTTTTAGTAATATTTTTAAAAAAATAATTTTATAGCTATTTTATTAGTAATTTAAGATTAGGATTATATAAATTGTTAGTGTTTAGTGGTTTAGTATTAGCGTATTGTAATTTTTTTAGTAATATTTTTAAAAAAATAATTTTATAGCTATTTTATTAGTAATTTAAGATTAGGTTATATAAATTGTTAGTGTTTAGTGGTTTAGTATTAGCGTATTGTAATTTTTTTAGTAATATATTTAAAAAAAATAATTTTATAGCTATTTTATTAGTAATTTAAGATTAGGTTATATATTGTTAGTGTTTAGTGGTTTAGTGTGTATTAATGTATTGTGATTTTTATTTAGTAATGTATTTAAAAAATAATTTTATAGTTATTTTGTGTTAGTATATGATTATAAATTGTTAGTGTTTATAGTTTAGTGTTTTGTAATTTTTAATGTAATTTTTATATAATGTAATTTTATATTATTATATATTTATTTGATAATTTTTATTGATTTATTAAAATGTTGATTAAATTTGTTGTTACATAATTTTATAGGTTATTTGGAAGTTCTTCTAATTAGGTATGTTTCTAGTTTTTTTAATTCGTATGTTTTTATATTTAGACAGTTTATTTGTTTTTAATTATATTATTATTGTTATCTAACATAAAAAAATTTTAGGTAAAAAATGAGAAATTATGAGATATTTACTGTGTTTATTTCTAAAATTTGAAAAAATTTATTGTATCTTTTGAAATAAGAAAAACTGAATTTATTTTTTTTTAATTGCAGATTTGTAACAAATGGGTTCTTTGATTGATAATACAAATCACATATCAAGTACCATTAAGGAGATGGTAATAAAATTGTTATTTCATAGTCATGTTATTTGTTGAATTAAATTATATTGTATTAATTATTTCGCTAATATAATAATGTCAGGAGTCGTACCGCGTATTGAGAGGCCGTGTTAATAGTATAGGGTTTCAGCCAGATGAACGCCTAATACCATTCTTGGAGTTAGCCGGGTTTGGATCAGCAGCATTGATCCGGCCTTTTGATCTGCGATATGACCTAATTTCCGCTTTAGTCGAGCGATGGCGTCCAAAGACCCACACATTTCATTTGCCATGCGGGGAGTGCACCATCACTCTAGAAGATGTTGCAGTACAGCTCGGGCTCCCCATTGACGGGAATGCGGTCACGGGCGTAAGTTCGATTTCCAGGCCGGCAACCCTTTGCTATGAATTACTTGGACGCTCGCCAAGTGAGGGAAAATTTGCCAGTTTGAGGTTGTCATGGCTAAAGGCCAATTTTGAGTATTTGCCGAGTGCTGCCAATGAACAGGAGGTGATGCAGGCCGTTCGAGCTTATATTATGCACCTTATAGGGGGTGTACTTATGACGGAATCAAACGGAATTACTGTTCACTTGATGTACTTACCCCTATTATCTAATTTACATAACACCCGTTCATACGATTGGGGTCCGCAGCAAAGTTAGCCATGTTGTATCGAGAACTTTGTCTGACGGCGCATCCTTCTCATGCGGTGGACATAGGCGGATGCCTCATACCGCACTGCGATCGTGGCACACTTTACCGGATGCCATTCTTGGCATCAATTAGTCACCAATCATATATATTTCCACTCGTTAATAGGTGATGAATTTTTATGCATTGTAACAATTAGTTGACTTTTTTTCTGATTATGTTGTTCTAACAATTTTTTTCTTAGATGGAGCACAAATCCGGTGTCTCGGAAGATCATACACGGTTCCGATATACCACCTGATGATCGAGAATCATTCTGGAGAGGGGGTAAGTTTTTTCAATATCAGTTTTATTTTATTATTTTATTTCACTCGACCTACGTTAATACAAAAAATGTAATTAATCGTGCGCAGCTTTTTTGATGCCGATTCTTACGTTTCTAGAAATTATGGCGCTTATTCCTCGTCTCGCGCGCGCCCACTCAAACTTATGGTGCATTAGCGCACTGTTATTAATTTTCGATATAGTGGAGTGGTATCATGGCGATCGAGTACTTGGCAGCAGTTCGGTTGCATTCAATATATCCCGAGTCCACCAGTACGATTAGGAGATATCCACGGGATGACCAGGAGGGGGAGGCATGACCTTGATTGGGGAGATGAGCATGAAGAATATGTTACGATGTGGAACAACCGGTTTGAGAGGGTACCTCAGATGGATCGTGGCTTGGATCTTCAGCCCTCGTTACAATACCTACAAATGGTACTTGTGAGATAGGGAAACCATTTTTGTTTGGTGGGCGGTCGATGGTAGTCCCCACATACGACACGAAATGGGCAACATCTTCCGTGATCCGAATCATGCACCGGCCGAGCCACAAAGCAGAGCCAGAGCCTAACTACACTGCAGGAGGTAGTTCTTATCATCCAGATTTACGGGGCGATGACTATTTCTTGGGCTCATCAGGCCACGGATATCATTCAAAGTTTGATATCTTCACCCCACTACCACCTCAATACTCCAGTCATCCCGCTCATATTCATCTCAAGATCTACTCCTTCCGCCCGTATCCACCTATGTACTCAACTCCTCCAGAGCCGTATCTACCGCCGTACTCTACTTCTTCCCGCCCATATCCACCTCCATATTCTACTCCTCTACGGCTCAAGTTCATCGATGGCATTTGAGACATATGATTTTTCGTCTATGTTTCACACACCCCACACATACGCATGAAAAGAACGTTGATCGTCGTAGTCGTCCCGCGTGAACGTCGGGCTCCACAAAAATATACCCCTAGAACCACACCATCAAACCATCAATTTTAGGGTTTTTATCATTAATTACAAAGGATAGTTATCATTTCCCAGTTGAAGAACGTTATTATAATAGTAAATGAAATACATAATAAATCCGAGTTAAGTATGTATGAACACAAATAGTCATGCTTCACCCGGTGTAAGTATGTAAATTGTATATAAACATGTGCTTCAAGGCGAATTTTGGATTTGCTTGGGTTGAAGTGCATAATTGCAAAAAGAGGAGTATTAAAAACAATCAATTTTAAAATGCTTAAAAATCCATTTAATACTACTCGGTGGGACTTTTTCTTCCAACATGTAATTAACAAAATCTTAATTTCTATCTAATCGTGATTTATTGTCCAATATGGTAGTTTCAAGCGGGCATTTATTCCGATTATGACTCGTAATCTGCAAACTCCACACAACTTCCCATCGATTTCTCTCTAATGTCCATTTCATTCGAATTCTAGATGATTGCGACGACTTTTTGGGTTCCTACGCAACCCTTTGTTTGGGGACAAGCTCGAATGTCGTTGGAGGAACCTCCCAAGTAGATAGGTCGTGAAGTACGGAAACTCATTCTCCCATACACGCAACGCGTGCTCGAGGGTATACACTTCATCGATAAATTGATCCACATTGAGCGAGACTTTGCACAAGCCGCTACAACATGTGCACAAGGATAATGAAGTGTCTGGAACCTCCTACAATCGCACCGCCTATTTCGAGATCAACTCCGTAGGACCTAGGTGGTATCTTCGGTCGACGACCGATGGTCTCGTAACGCGAAACGTTTCATTACGCCGTGAATATACTTCTACATTTATCGACCTCGCCATCCGACGGTTTGCAACCATTGCATCCTCGACATATTCGACAAACACGCGTCCTCGCTTCTCTATCTGGTTGACTTGTTGCTGACCCATTCTTGGCATCAAGATAGCCAACCTGTAGAATGTAGCCGAGAAGACAGATGAAATCGGAAGATGTCGTGTTTTTAATAACACAGCATTGATGCCCTCCACCAAGTTTGTAGTCATTTGACCGTAACGAAAGCCCTCGTCAGAACATTGAGCCCATTGCCACGGCTCCATGGTACCCAACCATTGTCAGAAAGATGTGTTCGTTTGACCTTCCATGTCATTCTCAAGTCGAGTCATCCTTTGCCGGAAAATGTGTGGCTCAAGCTCGTACGCTGTGTATGTATTAAGAAAATATAAGTTACAGTCTCATCACAAAACATTAGGTTATATATTGAAAGGATAAGTTTATTCTTTACCCATTTTCACAACTTGTCTCTTCCAAACGCATTCTTATAATCTCGATGAAAGTTAGACGCAATGTGCCGTATGCAGTAAACAGATCTCCATGGCACACCGGAACGCCTAATGGCAGCAATTAATCCTTTCCCTCTATCGGAGATGATGCAAATACTATCATTACTAACAACATACCTCCGCAGGTTTGTAAGGAAGAATTCCCACGACTCCATATTCTCTTTATCTACGATGGCAAACGCAATCGGAGCACGCGTATTGTTCCCATCCCGAGCAATCGCAAGAAGTAAAATCTGTGTATATTTACCGTATAGCCATGTCCCATCTACTTGCACAAACGGCTTGCAGTGGGGAAATGCACGTACACATGGATCAAACGTCCATAACATCCGTTGGAAAATTCTTTTTCTTGGTTGTAGTTGCTCATCCGGGCCATAATAAGGTCGTGTCTGCAACTCAATGGCGCCCCCGGCACGCACTCTCTTATATAGCGGCAATCCATCCTCGCAACTCATTATATGATGCATCAAAATCTCCGCACAATTGCTCCATTACCATCTGTTTAGCTATCCATGCCTTCCAGTATGACACTCGATACTGGAATCGTGCTCGTATTTCGCAATCAATCATCAATCGAAACCTTAATGGTCGGCATGTCTTCAACCATTGACATGATGCACATACAGATAGTTTTGGAATCAAGTTTTCGATGATCTTCTGTCATACGTGATGAAGTGCATGTGTGAGGCCCAACAAATTTTCGTATCTCCCACATCTGCGACTTTTGGATAAATGCAGCTCGTATCCGCCAATTGCAGCCTTCCGCTGACTTCCAACACTCTCTAATATATAATGTCGGTTTAGACACGATGACTTTGTAATCTACTGATATATTCATACTATACCGTTTAATGGCAAATACGCACTCTTCCTTATTTTCGAATCTCTGGCCCACGAACAACTCCTCAGGATCAGAATATACGGCCATCCGATGAGCAGATTGTATTTCAGGGTACTCTGGGAACTCGGCTACATGCGCCGCATCGGGGTCTATCCGAGACATGTGTACCCCAGGATTATTATGTATCACAATACGACGAATCTGGTTCCCGACTGAAGATGCATTAACATTTACTTCCTCATTCACGCCTTCATCGTCAATATCATCCGGGACCTCATCCACGTCGGGATCACTTTCACTATCGACTTCATGATCAGAAGGATCACTACTATGGTATACATCATCACCAACCACGCAGATCAAAAAGCATTAAGATCAATGTCGATCCCATGTATAGTTGATTGACTACCAACGTATGATACCGGAACCACCATACACGGTTCTTGAGCTCCATCTTCTTCACCTAATGGAGTGGCATCTTCAGTTTCCTCCACACCAGCTAACTCAGCAAATAACTGAATCGGTGCATTTTGGTTGCTCCAAGTTCCACAATAAAGAGCGGCCATTGTCTCCATGTCTTCATCGTCTACAAGTTCCATTTCGGTGAATTTTATGGGATCCGTCGAAACTGGAAACTTGTAGAAAAGTTTCGAGGTCCTTCTCCCACAACGTTTATAAATTTTTTCACTAACTTTTTCCTTCATATCATCAAAAGAGATATTTCTATTGAATCTCATTGCTACTTGTTTGCGACATTCAAATATACATCCTACGCTTGTTGTCAAAATTTCTCCATCAAAATAAACGCATACGAAAAATTGATTCTCCATATTCAATACTAGATCTGTTAAAAAAATTCAAAATTCTCAAAATAGTTTCGAATAGCAAAAAAGTTACATAAAATTTTTAATGCAAAATTTTTTATTCAGAAGCTAACAAAATTATTAATCTAACAAACTTTTAAATAATAAAATTTCTAACAAAATTCTACATCCTATTTAAAAATAAATAAATTAAAATACCTTATCCTTCTTCTTGCTTTCCTTTCTTTCCTTCTTCTCACTCTCTTCTTACTTCTATTTTGCTGCTAAATTTTCTGTATGTTCTTCATCTGATTTTCGGGGGAATATATAGGGAAAAATTAAGCATGTGGGCTCCACTAGTTGTGCCTACCTGACAGGCACAACTAGTCGTGCCTGTCAGACAGGCTCAACTAGTTGTGCCTGTCAGGTAGGCACAACATGTATGTATGCTTCCATATACACGGGTTGTATACTAACCCGAAAAAAATATATATATATAATAATAATTTTTTAAACGAAAAAAAATTAATATTAAAAAAATCGGTTGTGCACATCGATATAGGCACGACCTAAAAAAATTTACCATTTTCGTAATTAATCAATGACAACCTATTTTGGTGTATAAATTTTTTTTTATAATATTGAGGTAAAAAACCCGTGTTTTAGTTTATTTTTTATATTATAATATTTAATTTTATCGTTATCGTTATTTTTATACTAATGATAGATATATGTATTATTCATTTAAATTCATCTTTAATTTAGTTTGTAGGTAAATTTTGATTTTTTTTAAACAAGTAACTTTTTTTATATTTAGATAATTGATGATTTTCTTGGAAATGAAAAATAAGAAAAAAATTTATATCATAAAACTATTCTTACTTTGTTTTAGGTTTTAATTTAACTTACTCATAATCTCAAGCACTCATTTCTTTTCATCAATGTTTTCGTGATGGTATTGTAGACGAAATTTTTTGAATTAATTACAAAACACCATGCATCAATTTTAAAATATCATTCTTTAAATTGACATTATTATGAATAAAAATGATGTCAATCATATATTATATCATAATTATTTTTCTTTAATTAATAAATAATAAAAATATATATATTAAAATAATTAAGTAACAATATTAAATGATTATTTTATCTATAATTAATTAAATTGGTAAGAGATAAATATTAAATTAAAGAGTTTAATTTTTGTGGAACACTTCAAATGAAGAGTTTACATTCCGAAAGAATTCTCTTTTACTTAAAGAATTGGTACTATAAAAGGGTTCAAGTCCAATCCATTTTACACACTCACAAGTTTAAAAGTCTAAAAGTTCTTTAAAGAAACCGAAGAACTTGAAAAAAATTTCAAAAGAGTGTCGTATCAATTTTAAAGAAAAGCCACCTTCTGATCCAGTTCAACCAATTAGAGGAAGTCAAAAGTTGTTTTTAAAGAATGTCATCTTTCAATCCAATTCAATTGAAAAAAAGTAGGTTCAAATCCCTTTCAAGAGCACGTCACAATGGCACTTGAAGCAAACTGCATCCTCCCAAGATCAAGTTTAGACAACTTTGAATCAAAGCTCAACCGAAGAAAATAATTAAAGGAGTTCTCTTTGTAATCAAAACTTCTTTTCAAAGTTTATAAATAAATTGTCTCCAAATTTTTCAAGTCCATTTTTGACTCGAAATTTGTATATAAAAATTTTGGGCACGCTTCTGTTTAAAAAATCCGGTTAAGAAAATAATTTATTGTAACAATAGAAGTTTAAAATTTTTCTAAATTAAGACGATTTGTGTAACACCCCTCATCTATATTCAATGCTGGAATAGGGTTACAGAGCATTACTAGACTTATAACACAAATAAACAAACATTCCACATACATTAGTCAATTTCATGTAATCGTCATTCAACATCAATCGCATTGTCCCTAATACGAGCCTACGATGCCTTAAACATGCATTTAAAGTGGTTCGTGTAATACCCCTAACCCCTATCCGTCGTCAGAATAGGGTTTCGAAGAATTACCAAAACTTTTAGAACATTTTACAAATAATTTATGTAAATTACTATTTATTTACCGAGATTATTCAAAATGTCCCTTATTGGACCTCGAGGCCCAATACGAGCATTAGAATCAACTTGGGACTTAATCGAAAAATCATAAAATTTTTCGCGACATTACAGAAATTTTTCCAAGGTGCAAGGCTTACACGCTCGTGTGGTCCAAGGGACATGCCTGTGTGACCCAGGGACACGCCTATGTTGCAGGCCATGTTTGACCCCGTGTAACTCTCTGACTTGTGCACACGGCCATGCCACACGCCCATGTGCTAGGCCGTGTGGTTAATTAATTCAATTCGAAATTAGGTGCAGGTTTCACACGGCCAAGACACACGCCCGTGTTCTAGGCCGTGTGGCATACACGGCTGGGACACACGCTACACACGCCCGTGTCTCTACCCATGTGCTCAATTCTGAGCATTTTGTTTCTTAAAATTAAGGTGCAGGGGACACACGGCCTAACCACATGCCCATGTTACCAGGCTGTGTGTCACACACGATCTAGACACATGCCCATGTGGACAAAATGAAGTCATTTCTAGCTTCATTTCTCATCTAAAATTTCACCCAAGACCTGCACTTAAAACACACTTCCAACACCAACCATTCCAAGCATTCAAATTAAACAATTCCATCATTCATCATGGCATACTAGTACATGTATATGTGTTTATAAACTTACCTTGGATTAACTTAGGCATTAACATCATTTGATCATATATACTTAACATATCACATATGAATATATTATGATAACCTACTTAATCATACCAAAATAAACCATTACTAGCCATTCCAATGGCTAGGTTACAAAACATCAATTTCAAGCCATTATTGGTCAAGTTGTCCTATACATGTCATTATACCAAAATGATTTTACTAAGTATACCCGAAATGACTAGTTGATAGTGTGACGATGCTCCGGTGATCTCTAACCTTCGCGAGCTTTGAGCGCTATAAAACAGGGGAAAACTAAAATGGAGTAAGCATTACATGCTTAGTAAGTTTGTATAACGAAAACTAGACTTACCAATCCCTTTCATTAAATTTAAGCATACAATAGCAAGTTCCCATCCATTTAGCAAAATTGCCTAATTACATGCATCCAATTAAACATGTTAGTCGCAAAGTTTACATATACATCAACTAAAGATAGTTGAGCTCATCATGCATTACTCTTTCAAGACATTATCATTTCATCTCATAATTCTCATGCCATATCAAGACTTTTATGTCCATTGAATCATTGGAATTTTCGATGAATACTCAGGTGGTACACTCAGGGTGTACGGTTCAATAATCTGTCAATTCTTATTTGAGGGTACCTCTTAGGGCACTTAACCAAGAAGCACGCTCTCGAGCCACATATCACATAACAGGATTACCAGTCTAGGTTAAATCCTTTATATAACGTATGCTCAAAGAGCTCAATTAAGATTACTAGTCTAGGCTAAACCCTAATTGTAACGTATACTCAAGAGGTATTATATCAGGATTACCCGTCTGGGATAAATCCTTTCTATAACAAGGTCAATAGGATTACTCGTCCGAGCTAAATCCCGTCCATAACAAATGTAGAACCTTATTCATTTCGAGAAAGCGCATATATTCATCAGAACTCAATATTCAATCAAGACTTAACCCTTTTTCACCATTTCAAGCATGTATCCAATTTTTCTTTATAGCAATCAAATAATTCACATCAAATGATAATAACATTTCATACAACCACAACATTCAATTTAAACATATTTACATGCTCAATTAGGTTACAGGAACTTACTTCGACACTCGTTCGCAGAAATAATCTACTAATCCAAAACCTTTTCTTTTCCTCGATCTCACCTCGAGTTTGTGTTTTTCGGATCTATATAAATGAATTTAATCGTCAATTTATCTCATTTCATATTTATTTGGACTCAATCTACGTCCTAGGAAAAATTACCATTTTGCCCCTAATTTTTCCATAAATTCCAATTTTATCCCTAGGCTCAAAAATGAAACTTGTACAATTTACTCCCTATTCCAAGCCTAACCAAAATCCCATTGCAAATTTTATAGCACATCTATTCATAAAATTATAGAATTTTTCATCAAATTTCACAACTTTACATTTTAGTCCCTAAATCATGTTTTCACAAAAAATCACTTTATAAAAGTTGTTTATCTATCAACAACCTTTCATTTTCTACCATAAATTTCTAATTTTCAGCATATTCATCCATGACCCATTTTTCATACCTTGATAACTTTTCAAATTAATCCCTCAAATAGATAGATTAGACTATCCCGATTTTAAAAATATCAAAATTACTAAAAACGGGATAAGAAAACTTGCCCAATTAAGCCTTGAAAGTTTCTTCTCTTTCTCCTAGGGTTTTCATAGAAGTTTGGGGTTGAATATGATAAAATAAGATGATATTTTCTTTTTATCATCTTTTAATTAATTAATTATTTCATTTTCCAATTTAGTCCCTACTTTTTTCTTAATTTTTCCATGGATGAATCACCAAAAATCTACATACTTTTCTTTAATGGTCTAATTACCATATAAGGACCTCTAGTTTTGAATCCCATAGCTATTTAATCCTTATAGCTACTAGAATTTAACTTTTGCATTTTATGCGATTTAGTCCTTCTCGTGATTAAAATACTTAATAAATAAAATTTTTGTACCAAAATTTTCACATGACATGTCTATCATATTACGGACTATATAATAAAATAAAAATAAATTTATTTTTGGGTTAGATTTGTGGTCCTGAAACCACTATTCCAATTTCACTGAAAAATGGGCTGTTACAGTTCAGGACTAAACCAATAACTCGGGAAATTTTTACAAAAATTAGAAAATTTTTCAAACTACACACGGCCAAAGACACGCCCGTGTCACAGGCCATATGGACATTTGAAATTGAATCACATGGTCGTGTCCCAGCCCGTGTCCGACCCCGTGTAACTCCCAGACTTGGGTCACACGACCAACCACACGCTCGTGTGACCAGCCCGTCTGCCCTTTCGAAATGGACTCACACACTCGTCTGCCAGGCCGTGTGCTAGGCCATGCCAAACCTGTATGGTATATTGACTTATGCCACACAGCCAAGTCACACGCCCATGTGCTAGGTTGTGTACTGACTTGATTTCTAATTCAACACCAGGGGACACACGGCCGTGTAACCTGACTGTGTATCACACACGGCTGAGACACATGCCCATGTGGACAAAAATAGGCTATTTACCAAGCCATTTTGCCACCCAAATTTGCATACACCTATACCAAATCAAATGGCACAAAACATGGCATAACTAGGCATTTAAATCAACACCAACCAGGCTTAATTCATGATAATCTCATACCATTAATCACAATACACACAAGTATCAAATTTGATCATTTCATTCGTACTAACTCACAATCACAAATCATTTAAATGGCATCTTACAATTATGCACCATTTTGCCTAAACTAATAAGCTTACTAATTCTCAAATATCAAGCATTTGACATCCAAAATACCTATTATCAACAAGCATCACATATCCATCATCAAACTCACAACATAGGCCATATGCACATATATATATATATACATGATCAAATATACCAAAATAAGCCAACTCTAATGGTTATATACCAAAACCAAACACTTAACATTTACAAGCAATTTCAAATGACTAATTTTATTACCAAACTATATATCAAAATGACCATAATCCTATACATGCCATATATCTATAAACATATATTCAAAAGTATCAAAGTGATAGTTGGATAGTGTGATAAAGCCTCCAACGATTCCCAAATCCGAGCTAGCTTTGAATTCACTATAAAACACAGAAAAATAAACAATGTAAGCTATAAAGCTTAGTAAGTTTATATAGAATTAAAATCAACTTACTATATATGCACAATTTAAACAAATAAAACATAACATAACATATCTCATATAGAATCACCAACCTACCACAGTTTCATTCACAAAGTTAGATATAAATTTCATAAATTTCCTCATTTCAACGCTTGTACGATTCATGTACATACCTGTACCATCTCGTATTGAAATTATACTCATCCACATATTTGATATACCCGTTGAAACATTTGGAATACTATCGGATACTCGGGAAACTTGCACCCTAAGTGCCAGATATATAGCTGAAGCCATCTTAATCTTGTATCACATATAATGCTCACTCTCGAGCTATCAACGGGTCTGCTCACACAAGCTGATGATCATGACGAAGCTACACGGTGATGCTCACACAAGTTGATGAGTATCCGTAACACATGCCGGATAACTCAGCCACTGGTAGGACGTATAGACCCACACCCAAACTACAGGGGTCACACGCCCGTGTCACAGGCCGTGTAGACATTCAAAATAGAATTACATGGTTGTGTCCTAGCCCGTGTCTGACCCCCTGTAACTCCCTGATTTGGGTCAGACGGCCAACCACACACCAGTGTGACCAGCCCGTGTGCCCTTTCGAGATGGCCTCACACACTCGTGTGCCAGGCTGTGTGCTAGGCCATGCCAAACCTGTATGGTATATTGACTTATGCCACACGGAAAAGTCACACGCCCATGTGCTAGGCCGTGTACTGACTTGATTTTTAATTCAACACCAGGGGGCACACGGCCGTGTAACCTGATTGTGTATCACACACGGCTGAGACACATGCCCATGTGGACAAAAATTAGCTATTTACCAAGCCATTTTGCCACCCAAATTTGTATACACCTATACCAAATCAAATGGCACAAAACATGGCATAACTAGGCATTTAAATCAACACCAACCAGGCTTAATTCATGATAATCTCATACCATTAATCATAATACACACAACTATCAAATTTGACCATTTCATTCATGCTAACTCACAATCACAAATCATTTAAATGGCATCTTAAAGTTATGCACTATTTTGCCTAAACTAATAAGCATACTAATTCTCAAATATCAACCATTTGACATCCACAATGCCTATTATCAACAAGCATCACATATCCATCATCAAACTCACAACACAAGCATATGCACATATATATATATATACATGATCAAATATACCAAAATAAGCCAACTCTAATGGCTATATACCAAAACCAAACACTTAACATTTACAAGCCATTTCAAATGACTAATTTTATTACCAAACTATATATCAAAATGACCATAATCCTATACATGCTATATATCCATAAACATAGATTTAAAAGTACCAAAGTGATAGTTGGATAGTGTGATAAAGCCTCCAACGATTCCCAAATCTGAGCTAGCTTTGAATTCATAATAAAACACGGAAAAATAAACAATGTAAGATATAAAGCTTAGTAAGTTCATATAGAATTAAAATCAACTTACCATATATGCACAATTTAAGCAAATAAAACATAACATAACATATCTCATATAGAATCACCAACCTACCACAGTTTCATTCACAATGTTAGATATAACTTTCATAAATTTCCTCATTTCAATGCTTGTACGATTCATGTACATACCTGTACCATCTCGCATCAAACTTATACTCATCAACATATTTGATATACCCGTTAAACCATTCAGAATACTATCGGATACTCAAGAAACTCGCACCCTAAGTGCCAGATATATAACTAAAGCTATCTTAATCTTGTATCACATATAATGCTCACTCTCGAGCTATCAACGGGTCTGCTCACACAAGCTGATGGTCATGATAAAGTTACACGGTGATGCTCACACAAGTTGACAAGTATCCGTAACACATGCCGGATAACTCAGCCACTGGTAGGATGTACGGACCTGCACCCAAACAATAGGGGTTACATGCCCGTGTCACAGGCCATGTGGACATTCAAAATAGAATCACATGGTTGCGTCCCAGTCCGTGTCTGACCCCCTGTAGCTCTCTAACTTGGGTCACACGGCCAACCACACACCCGTGTGACGAGCCCGTGTGCCCTTTCGAGATGGCGTCACACACCCATGTGCCAGGCCGTGTGCTAGGCCATGCCAAACCTGTATGGTATATTGACTTATGTCAAACGGTAAAGTCACACGCCCATGTGCTAGGCCGTGTACTAACTTGATTTCTAATTCAACACCAAGGGACACACGGCCGTGTAACCTGACTGTGTATCACACAAGGCTGAGACACATGCCCATGTGGACAAAAATAGGCTATTTACCAAGCCATTTTGCCACCCAAATTTGCATACACCTATACCAAATCAAGTGGCACAAAACATGGCATAACTAGGCATTTAAATCAACACTAACCAAGCTTAATTCATGATAATCTCATACCATTAATCACAATACACACAAGTATCAAATTTGACCATTTCATTCGTGCTAACTCACAATCATAAATCATTTAAATGGCATCTTACAATTATGCACCATTTTGCCTAAACTAATAAGCTTACTAATTCTCAAATATTAACCATTTGACATCCAAAATACCTATTATCAACAAGCATCACATATCCATCATCAAACTCACAACACAGGCCATATGCACATATATATATATATATATATATATATATATACATGATCAAATATACCAAAATAAGCCAACTCTAATGGCTATATACCAAAACCAAACACTTAACATTTACAAGCCATTTCAAATGACTAATTTTATTACCAAACTATATATCAAAATGACCATAATCCTATACATGCCATATATCTATAAACATATATTCAAAAGTATCAAAGTGATAGTTGGATAGTGTGATAAAGCCTCCAACGATTCCCAAATCTGAGCTAGCTTTGAATTCACTATAAAACACAGAAAAATAAACAATGTAAGCTATAAAGCTTAGTAAGTTCATATAGAATTAAAATCAACTTACCATATATGCACAATTTAAGCAAATAAAACATAACATAACATATCTCATATAGAATCACCAACCTACCACAGTTTCATTCACAAAGTTAGATATAAATTTCATAAATTTCCTCATTTCAATGCTTGTACGATTCATGTACATACCTGTACCATCTCGTATTGAAATTATACTCATCCACATATTTGATATACCCGTTGAAACATTTAGAATACTATCGGATACTCGGGAAACTTGCACCCTAAGTGCCAGATATATAGCTGAAGCTATCTTAATCTTGTATCACATATAATGCTCACTCTCGTGCTATCAACGGGTCTGCTCACACAAGCTGATGATATGACGAAGCTACACGGTGATGCTCACACAAGTTGATGAGTATCCGTAATACATGCCGGATAACTCAGCCACTGGTAGGACGTACGGACCCGCACCAAAACTACAGGGGTCAGACGCCCGTGTCACAGGCCGTGTAGACATTCAAAATAGAATTACATGGTTGTGTCCCAGCCCGTGTCTTACCCCCTGTAACTCCCTGATTTGGGTCAGACGGCCAACCACACACCAGTGTGACCAGCCCGTGTGCCCTTTCGAGATGGCCTCACACACTCGTGTGCTAGGCCGTGTGCTAGGCCATGCCAAACCTGTATGGTATATTAACTTATGCCACACGACCAACTTACACGCCCATGTGCTAGGCCGTGTACTAACTTGATTTTTAATTCAACACAGGGGCCAAACGGCCATGTAACCTGATTGTGTATCACACACGGCTGAGACACATGCCCATGTGGACAAAAATAAGCTATTTACCAAGCCATTTTGCCACCCAAATTTGCATACACCTATACCAAATCAAATGGCACAAAACATGGCATAACTAGACATTTAAATCAACACCAACCAGGCTTAATTCATGATAATCTCATTCCATTAATCACAACACACACAAGTATCAAATTTGACCATTTCATTCATGCTAACTCACAATCACAAATTATTTAAATGGCATCTTACAATTATGCACCATTTTGCCTAAACTAATAAGCATACTAATTCTCAGATATCAACCATTTGACATCCACAATACCTATTATCAACAAGCATCACATATCCATCATCAAACTCACAACACAAGCCATATGCTCATATATATACATGATCAAATATACCAAAATAAGCCAACTCTTATGACTATATACCAAAACCAAACACTTAACATTTACAAGCCATTTCAAATGACTAATTTCATTACCAAACTATATATCAAAATGACCATAATCCTATACATGCCATATATCTATAAACATAGATTCAAAAGTACCAAAGTGATAGTTGGATAGTGTGATGAAGTCTCCGACGATTCTCAAATCCGAGCTAGCTTTGAATTCACTATAAGACACAAAAAAATAAACAATGTAAGCTATAAAACTTAGTAAGTTCATATAGCATTAAAATCAACTTACCATATATGCACAATTTAAGCAAATAAAACATAACATAACATATCTCATATAGAATCACCAACCTACCACAGTTTCATTCACAACGTTAGATATAACTTTCATAAATTTCCTCATTTTAATGCTTGTACGATTCATGTACATACCTGTACCATCTCGCATCAAACTTATACTCATCCACATATTTGATATACCTGTTGAACCATTCAGAATACTATCGGATACTCAAGAAACTCGCACCCTAAATGCCAGATATATAACTGAAGCTATCTTAATCTTGTATCCCATATAATGCTCACTCTCGAGCTATCAACGGGTCTGCTCACACAAGCTGATGGTCATGATAAAGCTACACGGTGATACTCACACAAGTTGACGAGTATTCGTAACACATGCCGGATAACTCAGCCACTGGTAGGATGTACGGACCCGCACCCAAACTATAGGGGTCACATGCCTGTGTCACAGGCCGTGTGGACATTCAAAATAGAATCACATGGTTGCGTCCCAGCCCGTGTCTGGCCCTCTGTAACTCTCTAACTTGGGTCACACGGCCAACCACACACTCGTGCGACTAGCCCGTGTGCCCTTTCGAGATGGCCTCACACACCCATGTGCCAGGCCGTGTGCTAGGCCATGCCAAACCTGTATGGTATATTGACTTATGTCACACGGCAAAGTCACACGCCCATGTGCTAGACCGTGTACTAACTTGATTTCTAATTCAACACCAGGGGACAAACGGCCGTGTAACCTGACTGTGTATCACACAAGGCTGAGACAAATGCCCATGTGGACAAAAATAGGCTATTTACCAAGCCATTTTGCCACCCAAATTTGCATACACCTATACCAAATCAAGTGGCACAAAACATGACATAACTAGGCATTTAATCAACACTAACCAAGCTTAATTCATGATAATCTCATACCATTAATCACAATACACACAATTATCAAACTTGACCATTTCATTCGTGCTAACTCACAATCACAAATCATTTAAATGGCATCTTACAATTATGCACCATTTTGCCTAAACTAATAAGCTTACTAATTCTCAAATATCAACCATTTGACATCCAAAATACCTATTATCAACAAGCATCACATATCTATCATCAAACTCACAACACAGGCCATATGCACATATATATATATACATGATCAAATATACCAAAATAAGCCAACTCTAATGGCTATATACTAAAACCAAATACTTAACATTTACAAGCCATTTCAAATGACTAATTTTATTACCAAACTATATATCAAAATGACCATAATCCTATACATGCCATATATCTATAAACATATATTCAAAAGTATCAAAGTGATAGTTAGATAGTGTGATAAAGCCTCCAATGATTCCCAAATTCGAGCTAGCTTTGAATTCACTATAAAACACAGAAAAGTAAACAATGTAAGCTATAAAGCTTAGTAAGTTCATATAGAATTAAAATCAACTTACCATATATGCACAATTTAAGCAAATAAAACATAACATAACATATCTCATATAGAATCACCAACCTACCACAGTTTCATTCACAAAGTTAGATATAACTTTCATAAATTTCCTCATTTCAATGCTTGTACGATTCATGTACATATCTGTACCATCTCGTATTAAAATTATACTCATCCACATATTTGATATACCCGTTGAAACATTTGGAATACTATCAGATACTCGGGAAACTTGCACCCTAAGTGCCTGATATATAGCTGAAGCTATCTTAATCTTGTATCACATATAATGCTCACTCTCGAGCTATCAACGGGTCTGCTCACACAAGCTAATAGTCATGACGAAGCTACACGGTGATGCTCACACAAGTTTACGGGTATCCGCAACACATGCCGGATAACTTAGCCACTGGTAGGACGTAGGACCAGCAAACAAATCAACAACTGTAAAAATCTTGATCGGGTCAACTAGTATACCTTTCGGTGAAACAATATGTCCCAAAAATCTGACCTCTCAGAGCCAAAACTCACATTTATTGAATTTTGCAAACAGTTGCTTATATCTCAAGGTTTGTAGCACAATCCTCAAATGCTTTACATGCTCAGACTCATCTTGTGAATATATCAGAATGTCGTTAATGAATATAACAAAAAATCTATCTAAATACGGTCTAAAGATTTGATTCATCAAATCCATTAAAACTATAAGAGCATTAGTTAATCCGAAAGGCATAACAAGAAATTCATAATATCCGTACCTTATTCTGAACGTAATTTTTGACACATCTGAATCTTTCACTCGCAACTGATAATAGTCAGATTTTAAATCAATCTTTGAGAACACTGTTGCCCCTTTCAACTGATCAAACAAATCATCGGTTCTCGGCAAAGGATATTTGTTCTTTATCGTAACCTTGTTGAGCTGACGATAATCAATACAAAGTCTCATTGATCCATTTTTCTTCTTTACGAACAACACTGGTGCACCCCAAAAAGAAAAACTAGGTCATGCAAAACCTCTATCGGTTAACTCTTGAAATTGATATTTCAACTCTTTTAATTCTATTGGAGCTATTCTGTATGGAGCTATCGATATCAGTGATGTTTCCGGTACTAATTCAATGGCAAACTCGACATCTCTAATCGGTGGCAACCCAAACAACTCTTCTGGAAATACATCCGGATACTCACAGACTACTGGCACTGATTCAATCTTCGATTCAGATACTTTTGTATCCAGTACATATGCAAGCTAAGCATCACAATCTTTTCTCACATATTTTTGAGCTAACATCGATGATATCACAACAAGTAATTCATTCGATTCATCAGATTCAATTCGAAGGATTTCACTATTCTGACATTTCAATTAAATAGTTTTTCGTCTACAATTCACAACAGCATCATGCAGTGTCAACCAGTCCATACCCAGAATTACATCAAATTCATCAAACGATAATAGCATCAAATTTGCCGAAAAATAGTAACTCCGAGTCATTAAAGGACAATTCTTGCAAACTTTATCAACTAGGATATATTTGCCTAAGGGGTTCGACACTTTAATCGTAAACTCGGTAGACTCAACAGGAAAGCTCTTACTAGACATTAAATTCATACAAATATATGAATGAGTCGATCCAGGATCAATCAAAGCAATTACATTAGTGTTATAGAGGGAAACTGTACCGGTGATAACATCTAGTGACGATGCATCTTCGCGAGTGTGAATAGCGTAAGCTCTAGTTGGTGCTCTAGCCACGGATCTCACAGTAGAGTTCTTTGTCATTCCTTTGCTACTAGGTACATTTCCCGTATTTCTAGGTGGCCTCCCTCTAGTAGCAGTGTTGCTCGGTCTTACATTCTGAAAATTATCTTTCTCGGCTAGCTCAAGGCAATCTCGAATGAAATTATCTTGAGAGCCACACTTGAAACAACCTCTATTATTCATCCAACGTTCACCAAAATGTCATCGTCCACACTGTTGACACACTACCCACACTTGATACCGAAGTAGCTTGAGTTTTAGGACTTGAGTATTGATTTCCACGATCTCTATTTGGATACCGATTGAAGCATTGGAACGAGTATACGAATCCCATGATTTCTTTGATGAGGATTGATATGATTTACTCATCGATCTCTTTTTCAAATCTCTAGCCTCGAAATCAGCTTTTCTCTTTTCTTTTCCCAATTCCTCAGCTTTGCAAGCTCGGTCAACTAGCACCACAAATTTCTTTAACTCTAAAATCCCGACTAACAATATGATATCTTCATTCAATCCGTCTTCGAATCTTTTACACATAATTACCTCAGTGGAAACACATTCTCGAGCATATTTACTGAGTCTTACAAACTCTCGCTCATACTCAGTCATAGACATACGGCCCTGTTTCAGCTCTAAAAGCTCTTTGCGTTTTTGGTCGATAAACAGTTGGCTGGTGTATTTCTTTTTGAATTTAACTTGAAATAATTTCTAGGTAACCCTTTCTTTCGGTACCACGGATACCAAAGTATTCCACCATTGATACGCAGTGTCCCTCAGGAGTGATACGACACATTTTAAACATTCAGGTGGTGTGTAAGAAAGTTTATCAAATACCTGAATCATATTTTCAAGCCAAAACTCAACTCTCTCAGGATCGTCATCAACGGTAGCTCTAAATTCTTCAGCCACGTATTTTCAGATTTTATCAACTGGCGACTTATTCAATCGTAAAAGTTCCACACCTTGAGGAGCTATGGGAACTGGTTAAGGATTAGGTGGGGGTAGAGGTTGTTGAGAAGTCGAATTTGTTTGAACAAACTCCGTAAACCACTCATTCATCATCTGGAAGAAGGCTTCCTTAGCCTCTCCTCCCTGGCTACTCGATATAGGTCTCGACTCAGATTGTGCTACTCCGTAAATGGAGGCAGGCGCATTACTTTCAACATCATCAGTTACAACTTGATTGAGATCCATTTCCTATATGAAAACACGATTTCAACTGTCAGGAGATATCACACTATCACAGGTTATATATGACATGTATAGCTAGACTCTTACATACGTTACATTAGTCTAAGAATCGACTAAACTGTAGCTCTGATACCATAAATGTAACACCCCTCACCCGTATTCAATGTCGAAATAGGGTTACAGAGCATTACTGGATTTATAACACAAATAAACAAACGTTTCACATACATTATTCAATTTTATGTAATCATCATTCAACATCAATCGCATTGTCCCTAATACGAGTCTACGAGGCCTAAAACATGCATTTGAAGTGGTTCAGGACTAAACTAATAACTCGAGAAATTTTTACAAAAATTAGAAAATTTTTCAAACTACAAGGGTCACACGCCCGTGTGGCTTGGCCGTATGTCTCATACGGCCAAAGACACGCCCGTGTCACAAGCCATGTGGACATTCAAAATGGAATCACATGGTTGTGTCCCAGCCTGTGTCTGACCCCGTGTAACTCCCTGACTTGGGTCATACGGCCAACCACACGCCCGTGTGACCAGCTCGTGTGCCCTTTCAAGATCGCCTTACACACTCGTGTGCCAGGCCGTGTGCTAGGCCGTGCTAAACTAGTAGGGTATACTGACTTATGCCACACGGCCAACTCACACGCCCATGTGCTAGGCCGTGTACTGACTTGATTTCTAATTCAACACCAGGGGACACACGGCCGTGTAACCTGACTGTGTATCACACACGACTGAGGCACATGCCCATGTGGAAAAAAATAGGCTATTTACCAAGCTATTTTGCCACCCAAATTTGCATACACCTATACCAAATCAAATGGCACAAAACATGGCATAACTAGACATTTAAATCAACACCAACCAGGCTTAATTCATGATAATCTCATTCCATTAATCACAACACACACAAGTATCAAATTTGACCATTTCATTCATGCTAACTCAGAATCACAAATTATTTAAATGGCATCTTACAATTATGCACCATTTTGCCTAAACTAATAAGCATACTAATTCTCAGATATCAACCATTTGACATCCACAATACCTATTATCAACAAGCATCACATATCCATCATCAAACTCACAACACAAGCCATATGCTCATATATATACATGATCAAATATACCAAAATAAGCCAACTCTTATGACTATATACCAAAACCAAACACTTAACATTTACAAGCCATTTCAAATGTCTAATTTCATTACCAAACTATATATCAAAATGACCATAATCCTATACATGCCATATATCTATAAACATAGATTCAAAAGTACCAAAGTGATAGTTGGATAGTGTGATGAAGTCGCCGATGATTCTCAAATCCGAGCTAGCTTTGAATTCACTATAAGACACAAAAAAATAAACAATGTAAGCTATAAAGCTTAGTAAGTTCATATAGCATTAAAATCAACTTACCATATATGCGCAATTTAAGCAAATAAAACATAACATAACATATCTCATATAGAATCACCAATTTACCACATTTTCATTCACAAAGTTAGATATAACTTTCATAAATTTCCTAATTTCAATGCTTGTACGATTCATGTACATACCTGTACCATCTCGAATTGAACTTATACTCATCCACATATCTGATATACCCGTTGAACCATTCGAAATACTATCGGATACTCGGGAAACTCGCACCTTGAGTGCCAGATATATAGCTGAAGCTATCTCAGTCTTGTATCACATATAATGCTCACTCTCGAGCTATCAACGGGTTTGCTCACACAAGCTGACGGTCATGATGAAGCTACACGGTGCTGCTCACACAAGTTGACGAGTATCCGCAACACATGCCGGATAAATCTGCCACTGGTAGGACGTACGGACCAGCAAGCAAATCACATAACCCCTAATGACATGTCATTCATATTTTAATCTATTCATAAGGTTCAACCAGAATTTCACACTTGTCGAGTCGTCGTCGAACATGTTCACAAGGTCGTATTCACAATTTATGCAATATCAAATCATTTAAAACACAAACGTAATAATGCTTATTACATACGAACTTACCTCGAATGTAAAAACGATGAAACGAGTCGATTAGTCCAAAACTTTATTCTTTCCCTGATCTAAATTCGTATTTCACTTTTCTTGATATAAATGTAATCAAAATTAACTTATTTAATAATATCTCTATTCAATTTAGTCCAAAATACATATTAAGGCAAATTTACACATTTGCCCCTAATATTTCACATTTTTACAATTTAGTCATTATCTCATAAAAATACAAATTCATGTAATTCAACCGAAACCCATGCTAATCGAATTTCAATTAGGTCCCTAGCAGCCCATATCAACCGAAACCCATGCTAATCGAATTTCAATTAGGTCCCTAGCAGCCCATATCTTTTATTTATTTCATAATTTAACCACAAAATTTCAAAATTTCTAAATTAAATCCCTAAATGACAATTTTGTCAAAAATTACTTTACAAATATTGTTTATCTAACAACAAGCATACATTTTCTATCATTAAACATAAAAAAAATGCTTATTCATCAATGAAAAAACCCTAAACCTTTAACAATTTTGCAAATTAGTCCCTGGGCTAGCTAGATTAAGCTGCAACAATCTAAAAAACATAGAAATCATTAAAAATGAAACAAAAATGGACTTACATACATAGATGATAGCTAGCCGAACCTTGAAGCTATTTTAATGGCTTTCTCTTCTTCAATAATCGGATAGGAAGATGATGAATGAAAAGAAAAATGACTTTTTGTTTTATTAAATTATCTTTTAATTATTTAATTACTTAATTAACCTTATACATTAACCTTTAAAACCATTAAAAAGATGTCCATCTTTGTCCACTCATAGTAATAATGGTCTAGTTACAACATAAAGACCTCCACTTTAATATTCCATGGCTATTAGACACCTTTAGCTAATAAAACACAAGTTTTTCACTTTATGCGATTTAGTCCTTTTTATCAAATTAAGAACTCAAACGAAAAAATTTCTTAACGAAACTTTCACACAATCATACTATCATGCTGTAAACATTAAAATAATAAAATAATTATTTCAACCTCAGATTTGTGGTCTCAAAACCACTGTTCTAACTTGACTAAAAACGGGCTGTTACAGTTTGTGATATTTATAGCAATAAACTTTTACTGAAAAGTACATGTGCTTTATATGAGATGGGTTTGAATCGTTCCCAACTTTTAACCAAATGACCTTCCCTATTATCCTCATACCCTAAATTACACCGAGTGTGCGCTTGAGCAAATACGAATCTAACACAAAATAAGAAATTAAATTATCACTTTTTCAGTAGAATTACATTTATTTTCCTCTACCATATGTGTCTATTTATAGAGAGAGAGACAAGAGAATCCTAGTTGAATAAGAATAATATAAATAGTATTTATTTAATAGTAAACACCTTAGATAATAACACTTGGGTTGTTGCCCATCTCATGTAATATGTGTGGATTTGGACTTCTCCTTTATTAGGCTAATTATATGTGTTTCCTGAACTTTTGACCCAACACTTTATAATTTAATCCAACCCAATACTTATTTTCCATTTCCCAAAATAAACATTATTTATTCAATTAATTTAATTAATTAATTTTTCATAACAACTTTATCGTAAAGAATCTATAAGAAAAATATATTAATTAATTTCCTTATTTAACGAATTTATAATGACTAATTAATTTAATTCCATTTTCAATTTCAATTATTTAATTATAGTTAATTAAATAATAATTTGAAAAATCTTAAATTAATTCTTAAGTAATTTTTGTACTTAGTGAGAAAACACATTCATTTGCTAATGTAACTCATTTCTCTTCATCATTTCCATTCATTTATATCCATTTGGTTCTACATGTAATTCAATTCTTATTTCAGCGAGTTAGCGAAGGGATTGATTGAACATATATAATTAGAGCTTAAATAATTTATAATTAAATTCTAGCTTTTCACCGATTAATTATAAATTTATTTAGCCAAGAAGTGATTCCACTATAGTATTGCGATTAAGCTCTACCTAATTATATACCATTACGAAAGCTACTAAATAAGTGCTTGTCAAATGACCTTATCATGAGTGAGTTACCCTCATAGGATATCCTTAATCTCTTTGGGATAAATCCATTCTCTCAATATAATCCTATTTTAACTCATGGCAACCATTACATTTTCCTTCATGAAAAGTCAATTTCTACCAAATAGTAATCAAGTCATTTTCACAAAGACAAATGACTCGTGACCATGTTTACTTTTCATCTATCATTTAATGCCGATGAGAAGATATCATTTACCATTTAGTTAGGTGGGCAGAGACACGGGCGTGTGTCTCAGTCGTGTGTGCTACACGGCCTAGAACAAGAGCGTGTGTCTTGGCTGTGTGAAACCTACACCTAATTTCGAATTGAATTAATTAACCACACGGCCTAACACACGGGCGTGTGGCATGGCCGTGTGCACAAGTCAGAGGGTTACACGGGGTCTGACACGGCCTGCAGCACGGGCGTGTGAGCCCTACACCTTGGAAAATTTTTGAAATTTTGCAAAAAATTCTTAGAGGTTCTGATTAAGTCCCGACTCGATTCTAATGCTCGTATTGGACCTCGAGGGTCCATTTAAGGGACGTTACGAATGATTTTGGAATTTGAATAGTAACTTGCATGATTTATCTGTAAAATGTGATTGAATGTTTTGGTAATACTCTGTAACCCTATTCTGGCTATGGACACGGGTTAAGGGTGTTACAGATGTTGTTTTAAAAAGGTTTTAAAGCAGCCCAATTTGGCATCACACGGGCGGCCACATGGCCGTGTAAGATACATGGGTCAGAGGCACGACTGTGTGACAAGATAGTTTGACTACTAAAGAATGAACAATTAATTCCACATGGGCACAGTGAGTTACGGCCTCGGCATATGGCCGTGTGACCCCTATTTGTAAAATTCTTCATACTTTTGAAAAGTTCACAGTTAAGTCCTTATTTGTACTTGGGTCAACTTAAGAGCTTTCGTAAGCTCGAATAAGACTCAAATTTAGTTTTATACCATAATATTTGAATGGATTATTTGAAGAATTTATTTATGTTTTAACTGATCCGTAACTTTGAAAATGTTGCAAATTAGTCTTAGTTAAAATCTAAGTTGATATTAAAGCATACACAAGCTTATATAAGGCCCGAGAAAAGCTAATTTGATGATTATGCCTTGAATTGACTATCATTGTGTGACTCACGTTTTATTTGAATCTTAATTGTGTATTTATGAAATAGTTTCTTGTTTAATTTAAATAAGGATTATAAATTGTTTTTTATTTTTTAATTGAATATTTAATGCTAGAATTATATGTGATTGGCCCGTTAATTGTTGTAACATCCTATAGCCCGAGTCTGGCAACTAGACCGTGTGAGCAGTGTTATAGTTTTTTTTTGTAATTGATGCCATTTTTTTGAGTGTGCCCCTTTGCTACAATTCTGGCATTATAAGTTTCCAATTTTCACCTATAATTATAAACTTATTTAATCATGAAGTCATTCCACTATAGTATTATGACTGAGCTCTCCTTAATTCTGGGTTTTTCTATCTTGGATTTTTTTATTCGGTTTTCTTGTTATCTTTGTTCCATAATTTGTCAATTACGACTCATGTTCGAAGTGGGTTCTTCAGCTCGTGATAATCATGTCAAATATGACTATACTTCTAATTTGATCTTGGTAATGTGGTGATTTTAGTATTGAGATTTTTTCTAATTTCTATGTAAGGATTTGACATCAGTAAAGGCATAGATGATAAAAGCACGAGTTTCAGTCGGTATGGTAAATTATTTATTTGAAAGATTTCATGCGACAATTATGTCAGGATTATTTTTCCCAAGTCTGATAATAGAATTTCATTTTGTACGGATAAAAGAGTAAATAGTTTGAATGAGAATTGTATATTTATTAGAAAGAGTTGGATATTAGTTAAAGTCACTACGAATGATAAGGTTTCCATCTTGTGAAAGCTGAAAAGTTTATTACATGTTGACAGAGTTCGGATAGATGAGAATATTGGTAACCGAAGCGTCTGAACTAGACTAGTCTACATTGAGCAAAGACTTCCTGACTTTCAGTAATGTATTGTTGTATAAATTGTGATGTATTTCAAGACAGTGAGGTAATGTGATAGTTTAGAGCATCCGATGTTACACAAAATCGGAGTTGTTAAAGGGGTTAAAGCCGAGCATTGGGATCTATCAAAATTATCCTTGTCAGTGTTGATATTAGGATGGAAATGAGAAGGATTATTCTTGAGGCCATATCAAAATTATTTCTATGGCGGAAAGAGGAAAATGTGATGTATCCTATTGTTAAATGTTTGGCGAGATCTATAAATCATATCTATATTGAATGAATTCCTACTCATCAAATTCATGGAATTTCAGGTCTCTTTGATTGTTGGATTTCTTGGAATTCCGGTCTCCATTAATCAAGTTAAGATTCGGGTTTTATGTCATGATATCATGGGAAACTGAGAAGGGTTGAAAATTTAAGAACAGTTGAGAGTTGAGACTGTAAGCTTTCAGATCATATGAGAAATTGAAGAGATGTATTGGAGGTACAGTCTAAGTGAAAGTTATTCGGCACCAAATATGAGATTAAAAGTGAAGACCACTTTTCTGGTAAGATTTTCGGGGACGAAAATCCCTAAAGGGGGGGAAAGTTGTAATATCCTGATTTTGGGCCTAGTCGGAATAGTGGTTTCGTGACCACAAAATTCGAGATAGAAATAATTATTTTATGATTATTTTAAGGTCTATGATATGATTGCATGATTGTGTGAAAATTTCGTGAAGAAATTTTATGCATAAAGTGCTTAAATTGAAATTAGGGACTAAATCGAATAATTTGCAAAACTTGTATTCTAGAAGTTTCTAGTATGAAATTGTTTTGAAATATTAATTAGGAGGTCTTAAATAGAAATTTTACCAATTTCTAAGTCTATGGACAAAAATTGGACATGGATGGAATTTTTGGAAAGTTTAGTAGTAAGGGCATTTTGGTCAATTAGGGGTAAAATGAATTAAAATACAAAATTAAAAGCCAATTTTGCTCATCTTCAACCCCATGGCCGAATATAGCAAGGAGAAACCATGGCTAGGGTTTTTCAAGCTTCCAAGCTCGATTGTAAGTCCGTTCTAGCCTCGTTTTTAATGATTTTTACGTTTTTAGAGTCCCGGTAGCTCGATTTAGCTTATGCTAGCAATAATTTAACCTAGGGTTTATATTTGGAAAAATACCCATAGGTGAAATTTGTGTATTTTGGTGTTTTATGATAGAATATGAGGTTTTAAATTATGTTAGACAACTTGTGCTACTCGGTTTTAAGTGAAAACGAGTAAAAGGGCTTAATCGGTAAAAATACCTAATAGTCATAAGTACATGTTAGAGTGAGAATTTGATGGTGCCATAGAAGGGAAAAATGATCAGCATGTCATAAAACATAATAAAATAGGCTGAAGTTTAATTTAAGAGTTTTGGGGCAAAAGTATAAATATGCAAAAGTTTAGGGGCAAAATTGTAATTTTTCCAAAATATGATTTTGGGTCAATTTGAATAACGTGAGTTCTAATTAGACTATATTTTAAATGATAGAGCAAGGAAAACTGAAATTTGGGCTAAAATGGGGAAAATACCAAGTTGTGGATGAAATGGTAAAAGTAGCCATTTTCGCATACGAGGTAAGTTCATATGTAAATGTTGGTAACATAGTTATTATTTTAAATGTTTTTATGTTATTTAAATGATATGCTAATTATTATGAAATATCATACTTGTGACAATTGTTTGATAATATGTCAAATTATGTGATATACTTGGAAAATGTGAAATACTACCGAGTATCGGTATCGGTATTCCGTAGAAGATGATTGAGACACATGATTGGAAAAATGGTCCCGTTGAACATTAGGAATGGATTAGGATACAAGTGACATGTCAATGGGATATTTGGGCATCCGAACTCGTTGAGTTGAGTCCGAGTTCGCTTATGGATGCGAATGTCCAAACTCGTTGAGTTGAGTCCGAGTTCGTGAGATGTAACTAGGCATCCGAGCTCGTTGAGTTGAGTCTGAGTTCACTTATGGATGTAAACGCCCGAGCTTGTTGAGTTGAGTCTGAGTTCGTTTATGGGCGGGTTACATAGTAGTTTGGCTACATATGTGGCACTTATGTGCAAACTTTCCATGTATCCGAATTATACCGATGTGTTCAACGGGTAAAGTTCTACTCAAATGGAGGAATACTCAAGATGAAAGGGACGTATTGGTAAGTGTTGTGAAATGGATACGTTGAACAGGTATGTACTTAACCCTCGGGTTGAAAAATCGATATAACAACAATATGGTAAGATGATAAATGAAAATATGATATGAATGGCTTGGTGATGATTATGCAAATGATGTTTTATGTTTGCTTATATGGTTATGTCACTTGTTATTTGCATGTGAACTTACTAAGCATTTATGCTTACTCCCTCCTTTTTATTCCTCGTAGTTTTGACAAGCAAGCTCGGAAATCGAGAACGGTCGGAGGCTCACTCACACTATCCGTACACCATCTTGGCATAATGACTTGTATATTTTGAGTATGGCATGTATAGCATTATAATCATTTTGTATATATGGTCTTATGATATGGTTATTGAGTGGCATAGAAATGCTTGGTAATGATTAGTCATTGGAATGGCTAATCATGATCATATTTGGTGTTATGTATGTCAAATTGCTAGCTAATCTATGGAAACCACGAAATAGGTAAAATTTACCATAAAATAGATTCAGACAGCAGTAGTGACGTGAATTTGAAAAATCACTAAAAATAGTATAAATGGAATTAAATAATGAATAAGTTATGGAATCGAAGCTTGATGAGTCTATTTTCATATGGAAGAAGCGAAACAGGTATATGAGCTATATTTTATGAGATGTTTAAATTTTTGTGAAATAGGGCCAGAGCAATTTCTGGATCCCCTATTCTGAATTTGGAAATTAACCATAAATTTTACAAAGATAATTAGAAGTCATTCTTTATATTTAAAGATTCCTTATTGAGTCTAGTTTTATCAGAGACAAACGGTATAGTCATTGAAGCTCTGTACAGGGAGATATCTGATTCGTAATATACAGAGGTCAGAGTAGTCAAACCCTGAAATAGGGGAGACTTTAACTAATAAACTGTACTAATTGGCCTGACCAAAAATTCTAGAAAAAATTTAGTAGATAGATATATGAGTCTAGTTTCAGGAAAAATTTACGGAATTAGATTTTGAGTTTCAGAACTCGAGATATGATTTTTAAAGCGCCAGTGATGCAGTTAGCCAGCTTGTCTAGAAATTTTAAAATGAATTGTATGAGCTGTTTAAGTAATGAATTAAGTCCGTTAACACCTCGTGTTCGACTCCGGCGACGGTCTTGAGTACGGGGCATTACAAGAAGAATTAGGGCCTATGAGATACCCTCCCATTATGATGAACCCCTTATACTACTGATCATTTGTAGGTCTACTATTAGGAGTTGACTTTGAAACCATTACTTTAGGGTTTTGTGTATTTCTCGAAATTTCCTTGAGTACTTCTTTATTTCAAGGTTTAAAGTTTTTCATATAACTCTCATCAAAGAAGGTAGCATGAATCAACACTATAATTGTTTACTCTTTTGGGTTATGAAACAAACCATCTTTTTTTCCTTTAGGATACCCCACAAACATGCACAAATTTGTCCATGAATCCAATTTCTTCACATCTTTATCTAATACGTGGGCTGGGCATCCCCAAATCCTAAAATGTTTTAGGCTTGGCTTATTGTCGTGCCATAACTTGTATGAAGTTTTAGAAAAAGGAAGATTTGAGATAATCATTGATTAATTACTTAAGCATGGGAAGCTACCTAATGATCTAAGGAACAAAAAAAAAAGTGAAACATCAAGCTCCTGAATTTATTTAATTTAAAGGCACATTTTACCAACACTCATTTGATGGAGTCTTTGTTTGGTGTCTGTGAGAAAATTAAGCACCACAAGCCTTAGATAAAGCTTACTCTAGAGTATGTGGTTCATATTAGTCAAGATCCAAGTTGCACTTTCAAATAAAAAGGATGGGATTCTATTGGCCAACGATGGTAAAAGACTGCATGGACTACACTTGGAAATGTCAAGCTTGTTAGTTTCATGCTAACTTCATCCATCAACTACTTGAGTCATTACATCCAACAATCACATATTGACCATTTGATGCTAGGAGACTTGACTTGGTGGGGCCATTATTGAAAATTTCAATGGGACACATGCATATACTTGTTGGGATAAATTACTTTTCAAAATAGACAATTAATTGAGAAATGAAGAAAGAAATTGTGGCAAACTTCATCAAAACAAGCATCATTCATTAGGATGGTGTTCCACTATGCATTGTTATTGATAATATGAAGCAATTTGACATAAGCAAGTTGTGTGCCCAATTTAATTTCAAACAATACCACTCTTCGATGTACAATGCTCCAGTTAAAGGCAAAAGCTATCAATAAGACTCTGTGCAATCTTCTTAAGAAAGTTATGAATTGATTGAAGAAGGACTGGTATGAAACAATGGGAGAAACTTTGTGGGCCTAGAAAACTACATATCGTACACCAACTCAAGCCATTCCATATTTATTCATTTATGGTGTCGAAGTTGTTTTACCACTTGAGTGAAAAATTTCATCATTGAGATTACAATCCATAAAATTCTTTCCAATGAAGATAATGTGCACCTACAACTTGAAGAATTGGAGGCACTGCATGAGAAAAGATTAGAAGAAAAACAATATTTGGAATGCTACCAAGCTTGATTGTTCAAGGCCTTTAACAAAAAAGTGAAGTTACGATCGTTTCAAGTTCAGGACTTACTTCTTATTGTGAATGGGTAACAAGTTTGTGTCAAAATGGGACAAACCATATATCATTCGTGAAGTCTATACCAATGGTGCATATCAAATCTTTAATCAAGATGGTGCCAAAGTTGGACCAATCAATAGCAAATTTCCAAAAGCTACTCTCTATAAAGATTTTCACTCCTAAGCATGAGTTTAAACTGCACAAAGAAAAGAAAGCAAAAGAAAAGCTAATTACACGGTTTTTTTTTTACTTGGTTTAGCCAAACTCAAACAAAAAAATCCTTTACTTGAAAGATTATTCTTCATATCATATATTTTCATGAAAAGTATTTTTTACAAGTTAAATTTCTTTTGAGGTTTATTTGCAGTTGATATGGCTCATTCATGTAACACTTCCAAGATGATATGTGGAGGAAAAAAATTCATTCATTCCAAACTTGAATATAAAGTAAAGTTCTCAAAATTTCCTCTTATTTTAGGAAAAAATAGTCAAGGTTTCCACCTAAAAAAAAAAACTTCAGGTCTCCTTGAAAAGCTTCTGACATGTTTTGCAACAAATCTAAGCTCTGTACTTTATCTTCATTCCAGTATGACTATAAAGAGTTAATGATTGAAGCCGTTTTTTGCTCCAGTGATAGAAATTCCTAAAGCCAAATCTTCTCTGAAGTGCAATGCAATGACATAACGTGATTGTTTCTTAATCAAGAAGTTCAGGGCACACTTGATCTTCAATCATCATAATACTTCGCAGTTTAAGGGTGGGTCTACCTTGGTCTTCATGTTTGGTACATGATCCACTTCTCACCATCTTGATGTTGTGAAAAGTTAAATGAATTTTCTACCATTTGGATGCTTCAAAGTCTGACTGAATCTTCTCACAAGCTAGACGTTGCAAAGGGTTGATCGAACTTCCCATCATTTGGATGCTTCAAAGGCAGATTGAATCTTCCTATGATCTTGATGCTACTAAGGATTGATTTGACTTTTCACCATCTTGGTGCTTTGAATTGTTGAGCGGATCATCCCATCATCTTGATGTTGCAAAAGTTTAAAAATATATCTCCACCATCTAATTGCATCAAAGGAGGACTAAATTTTACCATCTCAAGTACTAAATCTTACAAAATTTGGGATGAACCTTCTTTGGTTAACACAAGAAATGAATATGATATCCTTCGCCATCTTGGTGCCTCAAAATTTGGATAGATCTTCTTTGGTTCCCATGAGTTATCTTTCACCATGTTGACTCCTCTAAGTTTAGATTGAATTTTCCTTGATGTGCATCCTCCACCATCATGAAGCGTCTAAGTCTAGGATGGATCATCTTTAGTGTGCATGAGCTACCTCAAAAATTGAACGGATCATTATTGGTGTGAATAAGCTTTTATCACCTCAATGTCTATAAGTTTGAAAAGGATCTTCCTTGCATGCGAACTATGCTTCATCATCTTGATATCACTAAGTCTAAGATGGATTATGAAATCACCAAATGTCTATTAAGATGTATTTGGGAAAGCAAGAATAATTGTAAAAAGTATAATTTTGAATTGTAATTACACTCTCTTATAATAAGAACAAAGTATACTTGCTTAAAAACCTTTGACTAATAGAGTATAATTACATCTAGAAAAAAAATAAAAAAAATAAAAAATTGAAGTCATGATGGCTAATTACCTAGTATTGTTTTTCTTTAAATTCTCAACAGAGCAAGTAATAGGATGCTTCAATTACACTCAATTTAATAGGACATATAAAATAAAACGATTATCCAAAACAGCCACATATGTATAACTACAAACAATTAAACCTAAACCCAATTATAACCATCTTTTTATCACAACAGGAAATTAGGACTTTAGCGGCGTTTTTAGTGGCGTTTGGACCAAAAATGCTGCAAAGGTTATACATTAGTGGTGCTAGAAGAAAAATGTCTCAATAAATAAAGAAATAGCAGCATTTATGAGAAAAATACCGCAAAAGGTGAGCAATAGTGGCATTTTTGTTTCAAAAGCTACGAATATGTATTATTTTTTGCAAAACGATGCCGTTTTGTTAGCCCCAAAATGTCTTGGTCTTTTTCCCAAAATCAGTTCCCCCTCCCCAAAATCCCTAAGTAATTTTCTCAAAACCTGTTCAGAGGAAGTTATAGTTTCTACAAAAAAAAAAAAAAAAAAAAAGAAAGCGTAAACAAGCAGCTTCAAGTATTATTTCTTTTTCTTTGGTTTTTTTTAAAAAAAAATATCTGGCTACTATATTGAATACTCATGAGAAACTATTTTTGTGTGTGTGCTTGATTGGAATGTAGAAGCGGTAGAAGGATTTAATGTCTTTAAGAGTTCAAAAAAAGCACTGGTTATAAGCGAAGATAACAAAATAAACGACGGGGAAGATAATCTTTCTAAAGAAAACAAGAAAATAAACCTAAAATTGGAGGTTTGCTTCTGAAAAATCATGCATAATTTGCTTATTTTGTGCACTATATTTGTTGTAATTTTCTTATTTTGTTGATGAGATTAGGTAGATTTGATTTTGCAGAAGCAATATAATATTCTTGTCTCTGGGAATAATGTTGTGTCTCCACTAAAGAGTTTGCGGACTTAAGCTTAGTGTATGTGTTCCATTGTGAAGTGCTTTTAGCTTAGTTGACATTTGACTTTGCCTTTGGTTGCTATGAGTTAAGCTCTTCCTTAAAGGGATAAATATCAAATTTGCATATGAACATTGCTCCAATATGCTATTTGATACATGAGTTTTGATTTGGTGCAATTATGCACGTGAAACTTAAATTATGGTTCATATGTATACATGAAGCTTAGATTTTGATTCAAATGTACACATTTAAAGAAACGAATATTGTCAGTGATTTGTAAAATGGTGTTAATTCAATAATATTGTTAGTAGTTTGTAAAAATTGAATCAAATAAATATTTCTTGCATAAAATTGCACAAAATCAAAGTTCATGCATGGCATTGCACATTGGGTTGAAGTTCATGTATAGTTTTGATCTTTTTCCATTTTCTTAAATTTATCCTTTATTTCTTAAATTTTGTTTCTTTGCAGATATGGATGTGAGTCTTATTTATTGCACAATTTTTCTAAACTTGGATTTAAAGAGCCAACACCAATTCAACGACAGGATATTTAAGTTCTTCTATCCGTTTGTTTTTTTATTTAACTCCCACTGCTTTCTTTTATATCATCTTTAATGTTCTTTTATGGGAAATTAGGTTACTAAGTGAAAGGATCAGTATTTGGTTGTTGTTGCTTTATATAGATTTGCTATAGTTTCTCATAAACTAAAAATTGAAATGATGAATTGCCGTCGTTTGTGCAAGGGTCGAGAATGATTTGGTTGTGCCCCAACTGGGCCCGAAAAACCCTTAGCTTTTATATCACCTATGCTTATGAAACTCAACGTATCTTTCTTTTGGATACTTGATAACCATTTTTCGACAAAAAAATACTGTCATATTTCCTGATTAGCTTCCTTCATATATCAGCATGCATCGACTGAAGGTGTGAGAGCTGTTATACTGTGTCCTACATGTGAGCTAGCTGTTTAGACAACCAGAGAGTGAAAAAAACTTGCAGAAGGAAATAAATTTTATATAAAATTGTTTATTAAAAAGCTCATAAGAAGCGCGGATCTGACAAAGCTACTTTGTGATATACTTATATCCACGCCACTTCGCTTGAGTTCAACTATCAAGAAAAGGAAACTTGATTTGAGCAGGTTTGGCATTTATAATAGTCTTTATGGATACAATTAGTTTCTCATCTTAGATTGTAGAGAGACCAATAGGATGATTATGTAGTTAAGTAGATGCTAAAAGCTCTTTCGACTATTGGATTAGTTCTGGTTTATTATAAGCAATTTATTTGAATGTGTTGGGGTTTTTGAACAATTTATCTGGAGGAAGTATGAAGGCCAGTCAAAAATTAGAGCAATAACGTAATAAATCCGGATAAAGAATGACAAATACTTGAAATTCAAGTATGGAGGTTTTGAGCAAACGAATAGAATCTGGCTTGAACTATGAATGCAAAAAATTGAGAGAGTATTTTTCTTGAATGATTTTTATTAAAATTCATTAATTAAAAAGATGGCATAATGGCAATACATATACTAGTCATAAGTGGTCAGCTTTAACAAGTTTCACCTACTACCTTTAAGTTTCATTGCAACTTGTACAACTTGCACATTGCAACTTGCAAAACACAACTTACACAATTAGGTAAGCTGATCTATCAATCTTATCAGCACCCAATTACATTAAATACATTACCTACTTAGTTCTAATTAAACTAAGGTACAAAATATTACTTAATGTAACAAAATGAAACCAAAATTTAACAGTAGCATCAACTTCAGTAGCTGTATGTACTTCATCCGGAACTAATACAGCAACTTGATCTTCATACTTCATCCACATAACTTGAACTGTATGGTCTGCTCCTTGGCTATTCATGTGCTGCATGCATGCCAACTTCAACACTCCTCCCTGGCTTGCATGTTGCAAACTCTCATTTTGGCTCTTAAATTTTCAAATCTTAACACACTAAGGGGCTTAGTCAAAATATCAGCAAGTTGTTTTTCAGAATTGCAATGAATCGGTCTCACTTCTTGTGCTTGTTCCATTTCTCTAACAAAATGAAGCTTAATGTTGAAGTGCTTTGTACTTCCATGGAATATTGGATTCTTTGCAATTGTAACAGCAGATTGGTTGTCACACATAATTTCTGTTGCTTCCCTTTGGTGAAGATTCAAATTAGCCAAGATCTTTCTTAGCCAAATGGTTTGGTTAACAACTCCTGTAGCTGCCACATACTCTGCTTCAGTAGTTGATTGAGCAACAATAGTTTGCTTCTTTGAACTCCAGCAAAAAAAGGCTGAACTAAGGGTGAATAGATACCCTGAGGTACTCTTCATATCATCTATCAGTCCAGCCTAATTATTATCAGCATAGCCAATTAATTTCATGTTTTCAAATTTGCTAAAAATCATTCCATAGCTCTGTGTACCTTAGCTTGAAAGTGCTTTTTATTGCAGCAATGCATGAATCTTGAAAGCAAACTTACAGCAAACATAATGTCTGGTCTAGTGCAAGTTAAATAGAGAAAACATCCAATTAGACTTCTGTAGGTTAATTCACTAACCTTTTCAAAATCACCTTGGCTCGATACTTTCTCTCCAACGGCAACTGGTGTACTTGTTGCCTTGCAATTTTGCATGGATAATTTGCTCAGAATTTTAGAGATAAAAGTTTTCTAGCTTCGGAAGATTCCATGCTGTGTTTGAGATACTTCCATGCCAAGGAAGTAAGACATTTGTTCCAAATCATACATTTTAAACACTTGTTGCATTTTGCATTTGAAATCTGTCAGTTGGTCTCCTCCTGTCACTAGTAGGTCATCAACATATAAAGACACTATTAGTTAAGTTTCACTACCTTGCTTTTTCACATACAAAATAGGTTCACTGATGCTTCTTTCAAATCCAAGGCTAGCTAGATAGCCATCGATTCTGCTATACTAGGCTCTTGGAGCCTGTTTCAAGCCAGACAAGGCTTTCTTCTGTTTGTACACCTTATCCTCTTCACCAACAATTTTAAAGCCTTCAAGCTGCTCAACATATATCTCTTCTTCAAGAAAACCATTGAGAAAGGTTGACTTCACATCGAATTGATGGATTTTCCATTGCATTTGTGCTGCTAAGGCAACTAGCAGCCTTATTGTGTCAAGCCTAGCCACTGGTGCAAAGGTTTCAAAGTAGTCAATCCATACTTTTGGTTGAACCCTTTTACAACCAGCCTTGCTTTCATTTGTTCAAGCTTCCATCAGCATTGTTCTTGGCTCGAAACACTCACTTCACTCCAATGAATTTTCTATTGAGTGGTCTTTCAACTAGCTGCCAGGTCTGATTCTTCTTAATCATACTGATTTCATCAGCCATTACATGTTTCTAGCCTTGTTGAGCTTCAGCCTCTTCAAAGTAGCTTGGTTCAACTGCAGCCGAATGAGCTCTTCCATAAATCTCAGCCAATGGTCTAGTGCCTCTGACTGGTTCATCATCAATGTCCATTTCAGGACCATTTTGATCAATTTTAATCCGATCTGTCACCAAATCTTCAGCAGCAGTTTTTGGTTTATTTTTATCCTAGCTTGACTTCTCATCGAACACTACATCTCTGCTCATAAGAACCTTGTTGGATAAAGGATCCAAGATCCTATAACCTTTCTTAACACTGCTATAGCCCACCAGGATACCAGGTTGAGCTTTCTTGGCCAACTTGTCCCTTTTAACAATATGAATATGAGCATAGCATATACATCCAAAGACTCTCAGGTGAGCCAGTGATGGTTTGAATCCAAACCAGGCCTCAAATAGAGTTTTTTGAGCCAAAGCCTTGGTTGGGAGCCTGTTTTGGAGGTAAACTGCAGTGTTAACTGCCTCTGCCCAAAATGTCTTAGGCAAATTTCTTTCAAACATTAGGCACCTGGCCATATCCATCAAGCTTCTGTTCTTTCTTTCACTTACACCATTTTGTTGAGGTGTATAAGTGTTGGTGAGCTGGTGTTTGATGCCTGTTTCATCACAAAACTTTTGAAACTCAGATGAAGTATACTCAGTCCCATTATCAAACCTTAATGTCTTCAGCTTGCAACTTGTTTCAGTTTCTGCTGCAGCCTTAAACTTCTAAAATGCTGAGGCTACTTTTGATTTCTGTTTTAAAAAATAAATCCAGCAATATCTCGAGTAATCATCAATGAATTAGATGAAATACCTACTGCTATTCAGAGATTGAGTCTTCATTAGACCACACACATCAGTGTATACAAGTTGCAATATTTTAGAAGCTCTCCAAGCTTTGTTTGTAGGAAATGGTAGTCTAGCTTATTTTCCTAGTTGACATACTTCAAAAACTTCTTCTTTTTCAACTGAATTAGTGAAGTTTTCAACCAAATCTTCTTTGGTTAGCTAAGTTATTGAGTTGTAGTTGACATGGCTAGGTCTTTTATACCACAACTTGGATTCATATTGAATAGCTGTGTAGGCACTGTCTGAGCCCTTGCTCCAATCCACAATAAAGCTTTTGTTAGCCATGATCACTGACATGAGCTTGGATCCATTTAGATCACTAATTAGGCACTCCTTGCCTTTAAACACCACAGAGTAGCCCTTTTCTAGCAACTGAGCTATACTGAGCAGGTTTCCATCTATTTCAGGCACCAAAAGTACATTTGAAACAAGTTTGGTACCTGTATGAGTGTCAATCAACACATCTCCTTTGCCTTCTGCTTTGATGAAGTGTCCATTTCCAACATTCACCCTTGTTTTAAATTTTCTGTCAATTTTCTTGAAGATGGCAGTATTAGGAGTCATGTGGTTAGTACATCCACTGTCAATCAGCCATCCTTTTGTGGCTTTTCTTTTGGCTACTGAGCAAGAAGCTGCAAAGACTTGCTCTTCTTGGTCACTGCCTTCTTCTGCTACTCGAGCTTTAGCTCTTGTCTGTTGAGGTTGATTTGGCCTCTGTTTGCCTTTGTTTCTGTAAAATTTTTCAGTATGGCCCATCTTTTTACAGAATTTGCATTGCACATCTGGCCTAAACCAACATACTTCACCCGGATGACTTAACCTTCTGCTGTGTGGGCAAGGTGGATATCTTCTTGCACCATCTGTTCTAGGCTTGCCTTTCCAGGTTTTCTTCCCCTTATGGGTAGAGGAGTTTGAGGCTGGTCTGCTTTTGGCTTAGAAGGCACCTTCTTGATGCTCTTCCCATCTACTTGCTCTCATTTGCTCTTGAGCATAAAGAGCATTGATCAGCTCTGCCAATGAGATGCTGGTCAGGTCCCTCGAGTCTTCAAGAGATGGGATCTTTACCTCATACCTTTCAGGTAAAGTTTAGATCACCTTCTCCACAATTCTTGCTTCACTAAACTGTTCTTCAAGTAGCCTTATACTATTTACTACAGCCGTGATTCTGTCTGAGTATTGCTTCACTGTTTCTTCTTCATTCATCTTCAAGTTTACAAAGTCCCTTCTTAAATTCAGTAGCTGTTGCTACCTTGTTCTTTCAGTCCCTTGGAACTCCTCCTTTAACTTATCCCAGGCCTGCTTTGGTGGCTCACAAGCCATGATTCTTGTGAAAATCACATTAGACACACTGTTCTGGATGCAAGACATGGCTTTATGCCTTTTGGTTCTTTCATTAGAATGTTGCCTTATCTAAGCCATTGTTAGGTTAGCTCTTAAAGGTGCTGGTTCAGCATCTGAGTTGACAACCTCCCACAAATCAAATGCTTACAGGTAGGTCTTCATTTTTACTACCCATATGTGGTAGCCTTCTCCATTGAACACTGGTGGTGGCGCTAGTGAGAAACCTGATGAAGACATGGCTCTAAAGATTAGAAATGATAGGTCCATTAAGAATAGGGCTCTAGATACCAATTGTTGGGGTTTTTGAACAATTCATCCGAAGGAAGTATGAAGTTCAGTCAAAAACTTGAGCAATAACGTAATAAATCCGGATAAAGAATGACAAATGCTTGAAATTCAAGTCTGGAAGTTTTGAGCAAACGAACAGAATCTGGCTTGAACTATGAATGCAAAAAATTAAGAAAGTGTTTTTTTAAATGATTTCTATTAAAATTTATTAATTAAAAAGATGGCATAATGCCAACACATATACCAGTCATAAGTTGGTCAGCTTTAACAAGTTTCACCTACTACTTTTAAGTTTCATTGCAACTTACACAACTTGCACATTTCAACTTGCAAAACACAACTTGTACAATTAGGTAAGCTGATCTATCAATCTTATCAGCACCCAATTACATTAAATATATTACCTACTTAGTTCTAATTAAACTAAGTTACAAAATATTACTTAAAGTAACAAAATGAAACTGAAATTGAACAGTAGCATCAACTTCAGTAGCTGCATGTACTTCATCTGAAAATATTACAGCAGCTTGATCTTCATACTTCATCCACAGAACTTGGACTGTATGGTCTGCTCATTGGTTGTTCATGTGCTGCATGTATGCCAACTTCAACAGAATGCTTTTAATACACTCATGATTTTGAGAAAACTATGTTTAGAACATTTTGTTTTAATCCGAATGGTTAGAACAATTTACGAATGTTTCAGGGTTGATATTGTTAGAAGGAAAAAAAGGTTCATAGTTGAACATTGCTTTCTTTATACAATTTCTTTTTCTTTCTTCAGGGTTGAATACCTTGTCCTGGATGAGTCCAACAAACTGTTTGAGCTTGGCTTGATAAAGTAGATTAATTCTGTGGTTAAAGCATGCTCTAATCCTTCGATTATACACTCATTATTTAGTGCTACTTTACCTGATTCTATTGAGGAACTTGCACACGCCATAATGCATAATGTTGTTCGCGTCATTATTGGCAGAAAGTAAGTATAAGATTATAATTTTTCAGTAGTAAAGATAAATACTTTTTGACACGCTTCTTTTTGTTATTTTATCCAGGAATACGGCTTCTGAATCTGTTAATCAAAAGTTAGTTTTTGCCAGAACTGAAGAAGGGAAACTACTTGCACGTTGGCAAAGTTTTCAAGAGGTATGCTCATTATACGAATGCTAAGCAAGCTTGTTTCTCTTGCAAAGATTATTGTTTGAGAAAGAAACATTTTGTGTCATTTTGATGTTATATATAACATAGACAATCCATCTTATTTACACTTCGAAATTGTGTTTGGTTTTCTAGTTGATAGAGGTTTAGGATATGATTGTAAAGGAACAGCGTTCTTTTCTCTCGTTATCCATGTAGGTTTTTTTTTTATCTCGATTATGTCTTAACCATATTATTGTGTTTATCTTCTAAAATGCTTGACAGTAGAGATTGAATCATCCGGTTTTGATCTTTGTACAAAGCAAAGAATGCGCAAAGAAACTGTATGAAGAGCTAAAATTCGATAATATTAGAGTTGGTGTCATCCATTCAGACTTATCTGAAACACAGGTAAAGGATTATTTCTATGCTTATTAACGAAGCTACACCGGCAAAAGAATTCCAAGTACAATCGAAGATGTTTCCCTTTCACATAATATATGGCTAGGTGCTTGTTGTAGTGCATAATCGAAAAGTATAACCTTATGTTTGCCTTTCTGAATGGTTATTTTCTTCACCCTGATATCTTATAATTGAATGCAGTGAGAAAATGTTGTTAATGACTTCTGAACTGGCAAAACATGCATTTTGATTGCCACCGATGTCATTACCCGTGGTATGGACTATTAAGGAATTAATGGTTGTGGCGGTTAGCAGTTAGTTTGTTTCTATAGTTAGCAGTTCGTTAGTCTATTACTGAGCAGTTGTTAATCAGCTGCTAACTATGGCTTGTATATATATCATTGGATATTGCTTTGTTATATGATATGAAAGAATTATTCACTCATATTCTCTAAGGTGTGTTTCTCATTATGGTATCACAGCCGTAAAATTTTTTTTTCCCGCAATTTCATGGCTACTGAAGCTGTTTCCAGAAATGATGACGACACTCATCAGTCGTTCAATACCACTGCTCCTGGTGATGGCTCGTCTCCTGATCCTGGCCTTGGTTCTTTGCGCAGAGTTTTGTCAATTTCCTAAACATGGTACGGTGAAACTCGACGATCGTAATTTTCTTTTGTGGAAACAACAGGTGATGCTAATTCTTGAAGGATATGGTTTGCATAAATTTGTTCTTGGTACTATTGCTACTCCTCCACAGTCTGTTGTTGATACTAATGGGGTTCTTGTTCATAATCCTGAGTTCTTGTTTCACATGCAACAAGACAAGTTGTTAGCTTCATGGCTTTTATCCACTATCAGTGATGATATTTTGGTTCATCTCAGTGGTGCCCAAACAAGTTTTGAAGTATGGGACAGTGTGTTGCGTAGGTTTGCTTCAAAATCTACTTTAGCGATCTCTACTCTGCGTCATTCTCTTTATTCTCAGAAGAAAGGATCCTTAACAGTCGAAGAATACTTGGCTAAGGTTCAAATTCTGTGTGACACTCTCATGGCTGCAGGAACTCTCATTTTTGAACAAGAATAGGTTAGCATCGTTCTTGCTGGTCTTCCAGTAGAGTTTGAATCCATCCGTATTGTTGCTTCTGCGATGAATGTTTCTCTTGATCTTCTTGCTGAAATGTTGTTGGATTGTGAGACTGGACAACAAGATTTAGTGTCCAATATGTCATTACAAGTGAATGTTGCTCAACAGAATGGTTCTACTAGTAGCAGCACTGGTCAGTCTGTAAAAGATTTTGGAACTTCTTATAGGGGCCGTGGTCGGTCTTCTCGTGGTAGAGGTCGCGGTAGGAAATTTTTCCACAACAAACCTCAGTGTCAGCTTTGTGGCCGGATTGGTCATACGGTTCAGAAGTGTTATTATCGCTCCGATGAATCCTTTGAGGGTGTCTCTGATTAACCCATGCAGGTGCACTATAATCAGTTTCAAGGTACCTTTTCTTTGTCTTGTGATGGTTCGTATTGTTGTTCTCACTCTAGCTCGGTTCAAGGATCCAGTTTGCAAGTAAATCAGGTGCATTGTAGTAAACAAGGGCTATGTTCCACAAACGGCAAGGTCTGGTATCCGGACTCAGGTGCGTCTAATCATGTAACCAATGATCTAGACAACTTGCAGGAGTCAGCACCATATGCAGGTACCAACAGGCTCTTTATGGGAAACGGTGTGCCAGTATCTGTGGCTCACACTGGTTCCAGTAGGTTTACTTCTGGAAATCGAGTTTTTCACTTGAAAAATGTTTTGCATGTCCCTCATATTTGCAAAAACTTATTGTCTGTTGCCCAGTTTGCTCGTGATAACCAAGTCTACTTTGAATTTTATCCTCAACATTGTTTTGTGAAGGATATCAAGACAAGGATCGTATTGTTGAAGGGCCGCATGCATAATGGTTTGTACCAGTTTGATTTGTGCAATTCCAAGCGAATTTAGAATAGTGAAGTTTCAGCAGTCACTGCTTGTACTGATTCTTGCCGTTCCAGCCGAGTCAACCATGATGATTCTTCAGCCATGGCTTATACTGCTTGTTTGAAGTCCTCAACTGCTAGTAGTTGTGTTTTTGATTTATGGCACAAGAGACTTGGCCACCCTTGTACTAAGACTGTCATCGCAGTTCTCAATAAGAATAATATAGCTTTTAACAATTGTAAGCTGTCATCAGTATGTTCTGCATGTCAACTCAGAAAATCTCATAAGCTTCCTTTTTCTCCATCCACTACAAAGTTTTCAGCTCCTTTTGAGCTTATTGTCTCAGACCTTTGGGGGCCGGCCTCTGTATCTTCTGAAGGCTAGTCTTATTATGTGTCTTTTGTTAATGCTTACTCACGACATACTTGGATGTATCTCATCAAACACAAGTCTGCAGCTATTGAGAAGTTTCTTCAGTTATAGAAATTCGTTGCTGTTCAATTTGGCTGTTTTATAGAAGTCCTCCAGTCCGATTGGGGAGGAGAGTTTCGGTCCTTTCCTAAGGTTCTTGCTCAGGTTGGGATTCATCATCACTTCTCCTGTCCTCACACTTCAGAACAGAATGGGTTGGTGGAAAGAAAGCATAGACATATTGTTGATGTTGGTTTGACTTTGTTAGCTCAAGCTCAGGTTCCTCTTCCATTTTGGGCGCATGCGTTTATCAGTGCCTTCTATCTTATTAATAGGCTTCCCACCTCCGTTCTTGGTGGCAAGTCTCCTTATGAATTCTTACATAAAGCTCCTTCTCCATACATGCATCTACGGATTTTTGGTTGTCGCTGTTACCCTTATCTCAGGCTGTTTAACACTTATAAGCTACAGTATCGCTCTCGACCTTGCGTGTTTCTTGGCTACAGTTCTATTCACAAAGGGTATAAATGCTTGGATGACACTGGCAAGTTGTTTGTCTCTCGCCATGTAGTATTTGATGAGGCTGTTTTTCCATTTGCTACTCCTGCTTCTCCAGATAGTTCTGTGTCTGCTATTACTTCATCTCAGGTCCAACGTCACGAATCTTTAGTTCCAGTAGTACGCTATCCGTCCGATCTTCACTCTTCTAGGTCTGCAAACTCAGGGTCTGCTACAATTCAGCCTGGTCCAACTGCTACTATGTTGTCTCCCATTCCAGCCAGCAGTACTCGGGTTTCTCCTTCTCCTGCGAAGTCTCTCCACAAGGCTCTCAAATGGTGTCCAATAGTGTTACGGTTGCTGAGTCAATACCTGCTCCTCCTGTCAACACTCACCCCATGCAGACCCGGTCCAAGAGTGGAATTTTCAAACCCCGTGTCTTCTCCGCAGAGGTTGGTGTTTCTGAACTGACTACGATTGAGGAGGCTTTATCATCTAAGGAGTGGGCTCTGGCAGCTCAACAGGAGTTTGATGCATTGCTTAGAAATCAGATATGGGACTTGGTTCCCTTACCTACCAACCGGAGAGTTGTGGGGTGCAAATGGGTGTTTAAGCTCAAAAGACATGCCGATGGCTCCATAGCTCGATACAAAGGACGTTTGGTGGTCAAAGGGTATCTTCAGGAAGTTGGCATTGACTTCCATGAGACTTTTAGTCCGGTTTTCAAGCCAACAACCATTCGTGTTGTCCTAACACTTGCTGTAAAGTTTGGTTGGCATCTCCGGCAGCTCGACATCGACAATGCCTTCCTTAATGGTGATTTGTCCGAAGAAATTTACATGGTCATCACCAGGCCTGATATCGCCTTTGCTGTCAACAAGGTTTGCCAGTTCATGCATCAACCTTTAGATCATCACTTTAAGGTTGTGAAACGTATTCTTTGGTACCTTCAAAACACCATGGATTATGGACTGCATTTCACTAGAGCTGTCAATCTGGATTTAGTAGGGTACTCGGATGCTAATTAGGGAACTGATGTGGATGATAGACGATCTACTACAGGGTTCTGTGTGTTTCTCGGAGGGAACCCGATTGCCTGGGGATCCAAGAAACAACAAGTAGTCTCGAGGTCCACTCATGAAGCGAATATCGTGGACTTGCTCACTGCTTTGTCCACCAAATGGTTTGGCTCGAGTCTCTCCTCTCGAGCCGCATATCTCTCCTACTACGCAAAGCTTCTTTGTTTGGTGCGATAACTCTGAGTCATTGTTTGTTTACGCTAATCCGCTCTTCATTCAAATTCAAACATGTGGAGTTAGACCTCTTCTTTGTCCGGGAAAGAGTTGCTCTTTGGATGATTGCAAGTAGGACATGTTCTGCTCAAGAGCAAATAGTGATGTATTCACTAAGCCTTTATCTGCGCCTTTGTTTACAAAGTTCAGGTCATGTCTCAAGCTTATTGTGAAACACAGTCACGTGATCATGAGAAAGTTGGAGGCATATTAAGGAATTAATGGTTGTGGCGGCTAGCGATTAGTTTGTTTCTATAGTTAGCGATTCGTTAGTCTCATTCTTTGCGAGTTGTTAATCGATTGCTAACTATGGCTTGTATATATATCATTGGATATTGCTTTGTTATATGATATGAAAGAATTATTCACTCATATTCTCTAAGGTGTGTTTCTCATTATGGACTTTAAAAGTGTCAACTGTGTGATTAATTATGATTTTCCCGATTCTACTGCTGCGTACATTCACCGAATCGGTATGTTGCAGAACTTGCTTCTTTTTAAACAGATGGAAGTACCATGTCTTTATTTATTCGTGTGGTTATTGAAACTGAAGTTTAATTAATCTCTCAAATAGGTCTTTCCCGTAGAGCAGGGAGGACCGGAGAAGCTATTACTTTCTACACAGAAGACGATGTTCCATTTTTGCGTAACATAGCTAATGTGATGGCAGCATCCTGCTGCGAGGTTCCGTCCTGGATCATGGCTTTGTGTAAGCTAAGGTGGAAGAAGCATTGGCCCAAAAGAGAGTCGATTTTAACCATACCAGATGTTGCAGAAGAGTAAACAAATTCCTAGGAACCATCTATTTGCACCGAATTCTTGTTCTTAAATTTCCTATAGAGTTTTTTACTTCATAACTTGTATGATTGGATTTTTATCCTTGAGGTAACAAGTGCAGTGAAGATTAATTATCCCAGCACCGAAGCCTCAATTGGGACCAAAACGGCAGTTAGACTTAGTAAGTCTTCAAATTTTTTATGAAACAGGAAATTGATAGCTGTAGGTTTTGGGGTCAATGTTTCTATAATTGTTGCTTCCCTTGAAATATTGGTTTATTTAATCTATATTGAAATTAATATATATTATATGTAGAATTTTGATTTTCTTTTTTCTTTAAATGAAAACCGAAATTGTTTTCTGATGTTAACAATAGATCTATAATTTTAGAAATGATATGCGTACATATAAAGAATATGAATTTATCACAATTTATATTAAAATGAATAATAAATTTTATATAAATATATAATGTCTTGAATTATGAGGTGTGAAAACAAAATATTAGTATTTATAAAGTTTGGAAAGATATAATTATTATTGTTTAAAATGTGGTGATAGAAGTGTTAAAATAACAAAAATCAAGCACAAATTTTAGTCTCTAGTACGATTTATTTTTATTTAGATATTATGTGTGGATTAAATATGGATATATTTGGTTTATCAATTTCATCGTGATGATTGATTATAATTCTTTACATTGATATTGGTTATCTTTATTTAGGTATACTGATTATAATTGTAGTAGCGATTGGGGTGTAACTGAGTCGAGTTCTTTGGTAAACTTGAGTTCAAGTTCTATTTGAAATTTGGGGTGCGATATTCTATTCAAGCTCAACTCGTACGTCAATTTCTAAGCTTGAGATTGACTTGAGGCATAATTGAACTTATTAAATTCATTTATCAATTTTCATACTCAAGTTTAAGCTTATTTGTTTTTTTTATTGTGAGGATATTCTAAACGTTTGTTTTCTTATTGTGAGAATATTTTAACAATATAACTTTTCAATATAATATATTTTGTTATTTTATTTATTAATTTAGATCATATACATATTTTTTTCATTGGATTTGAAGTATCATCTAGATTGATGTTACAAGAAATTATGTTGACAATTCAGGTTTTATATAAATGAAAATGGGTTGGTAAAAATCTGCTAAAGTTAGTGGCATCCGTTGGAGAAGCGCTGCTAAAAGCCATGTTCTTTAGCGGCGTTTGTGGGAAAAGTGCCGCTAAAGGTCATGTTCTATAGTGGCATTTTTTCACATAAACGCCGCAAAATTTAGCGCTGTTATCTATAGCGACGTTTTTTGCAGCACTTATCAAAACGCCGCAAATTATTTTAGCGGCTCTTATAGGGCAAAAAAAAAGGCCGCTAAAAACTATTTTGCTGTAGTGTATCTTTTATGAAAAGAAAACTAATTATTTTATCTTAAAATGTAATAAAAAGAACCATGAAGAAGACCCTTTTTCAGTTTAAAATCTTATTATTTACGATGCTAATTCCCAGAATAGGCAAATGACTTTAATGTCTTAATACACGTTGGATAATCAAATTGTTTAATGTTTTAGAATAGAAAGAAGTTACAATAATTTTAATCTTCAACCGTTACCTAACTTGACTTAAAATTGTTCCTTCAAATTTTGACCTTTTTATTGGGAATATTGATGCTCTTTAGGCGTAGGAACATCGGGCATGGTGCAATGGATGTAAAAGAATATGTTCCATATATAAATATATATATGTATATATATTCACATTCGTGTAATAGCAGACATTATTAGTTGATCCCATAAGAATAAGATTACAAACGATCTTTTGAGATCACAAAGACTTTCAGACTCAAACTTTAAATCGTTCTTCATTTTTGCATTCAGAGTTCTTATTCCTTGCTTAACATGAAAAGAGATAAATATATACCTACAATAATATTTTTTGTTGGAATAAGGTCTGAGTCTTCCACATTTTAATACTATACTATCTGGATGCAAATATTAAAAAATTGAAAATTATTGAAAAATATTTTAAGCTAATAATTTCATCTAATATTTATATTTAAGCATGGTATATTTAAGTATTTTATTGAGTAATGAAATTATAGAAATATATTTTCTTTTTAAATTATAATTAAAATTATGATAATATTTTTGTTTTTTCATACTTCCATATTACTTTTGAATAAAAAAATTAAAAATTTAAGGATGCAACACATTTAATAATATTAAAATTATTTAGATACATTCAAGTTGTAATGGAATGGAACCGATTCTTTTAGACGTTAACCCAACCAGTGTCATACTTTCCAAAACCATGAATCCACAGTGAAGCACATTCTTTTGGGTATGTGAATATAAATGAAAACTCAATTACGAAATCCAACGAAAATGAGACTCCACTAGGAAACTTTTGAGCTGAAGATGTGGCGAAAAGGAGGATTTCACTTTATGATATGCCAACCAAGCAGAATTTTAGCCTGCGGTGGGGAACCTTTGGTTGACAGACTTTTTAGACCAATTGACTCATCCTTTTTTATAAGTTTAGTCCCTTCACCTTCACCTTCACCTTCATCTTTATCCATCCATGAATTCTGCTTTACAATACTTATTACTCCACATTTGGGAACAACTTAGACATCTTAAAATCACTTCTGTATTACATTTTTTTTATTTACACTTAGATTTTTTATGTTGTAGATTAGAAGGTCGAAGCAAAAGGAACTTATCAAATGAAGTTTTTTTTTTTAATTTAAAAAATTTAATACTTATAAATAAGGGAAAAGATATACAACAACTTCAGTTTATTTATTTAGTGCTTTCTCTTCTGTTAAAGTTCTTTTTCTAGTTAAAAGGAATTTTGAGGTTTTGATTCTTTATGTTTGTGAGATTTGATTGTTTTTTATTATTTGATATTTGCATATCTTTTGTTTTAATTACAAATATTCAAGTTGGTTGATTATATGTGTTGTATTCAATAACTTCAAATATTTTCCATGTTAATTAGAATTTTTAAATATGTAATTATTTAATCATTCTAATACTTGTGATGAGGTATAAGATAAATATGCAATTCATGTTATGCGGTATGTAAACTAGTTTAAATGAACCCCACTTGTGTATATCTATGGGTTAGAGTTAGTTCTCTTTAGTTTTTAATGGTATTGATAGATTTAATCCTAGTTGTTTTGTTGTAGGATTTTTTATTAAAAAGAAAAATAATAAATGAGTTTTATCTTGGTTATCAAGAAGGCAATGAGAGATTGGTTGCTAGATTCATTGTCAGTAATTAGTTACAATTTATTAAATAGTATTCAAATTTATCGTTATATTGATGATCAAACTCATGAATCAAAATAAAGATTACTTAAATTTTATTTGTGATATTTTTTTTTGTTTTTAATTTTAATTTTAATTTTAATTTTAATTTCAAAACTCTCTCTTTTTTACTATTTTCTTGTTTTAATTAAGAGATAATATTGTTAGCAGTCCTTATGGATATGGCCTTGCTCATTGTTATCGATAAATTTTATATTTTTAGTAGGATTTTATTTTTATTGGTTTCAACACTTATCAAATTTCAATGTCATTATCAGAGTTTGTTTTTATAAGTTTATTTCTTTTTATGTCTCGATCTTCTTATGCAAGTGAATTCCAATATAATCTTGAAATTAAGAAGAATGCTTAGAGATAAGGAAGCTAACTTCTGATCTAACCAACCAGTTTCATATCCCAACCTATAACAGAACTTGATGTAGTCAATTCATCTATCACATCAAAAATAGAAGAAATGATTAACAATCAAGAAAGCACTATGAGAGACTTAGTTGCCCTAAGTCTAAATTAGCATCTACTTTGCATTTAGTACTCTGAATTAAAGGTGTCTTTGAATTAAAATATGGAATAATCCATTTGTTGCATACTTTTTGTGGTCTATCAAATGAAAATATGAACAAGCATCTAATGAAATTTCATGTGGTCTATTCGACCATGAGATTTCAAGAAATATTTGAAGAAAGTTGTGAAACTTACATTTTTCACTCTCTGATAAAGAAAATGAATGGCTAATTCTATCCCATTCCAAGTCTATAGCCACATTGATAGATATGGTAAGCTTATTTTTAGATAGTTTTTTATGTTTCATGTGTTACGTATGTTAGGAAGGAGATTCACAACATTAAGTAGAACTGTATATGAAGACCTTTCATGATTATTGGGAAATGTTAAAACAATTATGTGCTATTTGTCCCCAACACGAAATATCAAATCAATTACTCATCTTGTATCTTTAGGAAAGACTTCAACCCATGGAAAAAAAGAAGATGAATGTCTCTAGCGAAGGTGCCATAGTGAATAAAACTCATCGCAAAGCTATGGAGTTGATTTCAGTCATGGTTATTAATTCACAATAGTTTGGATTCATACAATACAATTTAAGAAGAGTGGATGAGGTAAACGTATCTTCTCTTGAAAATCAACTTTTTGGACTAATTAGTCTTATTCGACAAATAGTTGTAGGGAATGCACAACAAGTGAAAGCTTGTAGGATTTGTATTGATTTTGGTCACGCAACTAATATGTGTCTTTAATCTACCACAAATTGATGTGACAAATTAGGCTCTTCTGGTATACTTAAGAAGCTTTTTCTTGAGAAAAATATTATCTTTAGCATAGTTTTTTTTTTATTATTATTTTTAGATTTTTAGTTAATAAGTGAAAATGTCTCGTTTTTTGCCCATTTTGTGACCCAATTTGGCCAATAGTGCCATTGGGAGGCCTAACGTGTGATTGAGTGGTATAGGGATGTGTTGGAGGTCGAAAATGAGAAAGAACGACACCAAAGGAAAGGGTATCGCGATATCCACACCTTGGAATCGCGACACTTCCAATAGTATGGAAGAAAGGATACACCCTCTAGTGGTATCATGATATCCACCCTTCAAAGGATACCCCAAGACTTGAAACTTCTTGAGGTGTCACGATATTCACTTTTGAGTATCGCGACACCACCTTCGTCAGGGGGACAAACTTGGACAAAAAGGTAGTCTTTGTCCACCCGGCCCACTAATCACCTAAGGCCCATATAAGGGTATTCTTGGAAATGAAAAAACATCATATGGCAGCTTAAAACAGCCAAAATTGGCTGAGAAGGATAGAGAAACTTTCATGGTTATTTTTTTTCCATTTATATGTTCATTTTTTTTTATTTTCAGCATGAGTAGCTAAACCGCAAAGAGGGTTAATTGATGGAGATGTGGGTAAGCTTATTTTTGAAACAAGGATTAAATCGTAATAAATTGTACTAAATCAAATAAACCTAAAAACTTAGGAAGTGACGCGCCTAAGGGAATATCTAGGCAACTAAGGTCGAAAGGTAATCTTACTACGCACTCGCTCATTAGCCCTGGATTAATCAGTGATATCCAGAGATAAATCAGAGCTAAGCCATCTAAGTCGGTAAAATTGAGATTGAAAGATAAAATGGAGCCATTTAGTAATTTAAGATATTTAAGTTTCTTTTTTGAGAATCAGTGAACTACATTGAAATCAACCAACCACTGTTAGTCATTATTTGGTTAAATCCTTAGTTTTATATTCTTTGTAATTTAGTCACTAGATTTGCATATTTAATTTTCTTGCAAAATTTCCTTGTTATGATTTGTCGAACTATAAACCGTATTAATAGTTGCTTAGACTCTATTTTGTATGCTAGTTATCATCCAATCGTTATCTCCTTTGGGTTCGATCCTTGGAAAACTCCAGTGTTCCATTGTAACACTATAAATATTACAACTAACCTGTAGGCTTGTAGTAAAATCGGGCTTTAAAATTTGTTTTATAAATTCGTTGTTTTATACACACATGCACGATGCCAGTCAGTCTCATATTCCAAAAGGATTGTAATACCCCTTACATGTGTTTGTCGTCGGAATCAAATTACGGGATGCTATAGTAATTAACAGAACAAGAACATTTAAATTTAATTAAAAAATCTAATAAATCATATATCATATCTTAAACATTCAAACAAACATGGTTATCATACAAATTTGAATTTAAAATGAGCTTACAGAAGCTCTTAAATTGAACCGGAATCAAATAGGGACTTAATTAAAAACTTATCAAAACATGGTCACATGGCCGTGTGACAGGTTGAGGCCGTGTAGAGCTAGATTATCGAAACTATGTCATAAACTGAAGTCGTGTATAACAGGGTCACATGAGCTTATCGCTAGGCCATATAACAAACAGAGACCATGTGTACCTAAATGTAAAATCTTGCAAACATTCACACGACCGTGTAGTCAGGCTGTGTGAAAGACTGAAAACGTATTTACCCAAAATCACCCTCATTATACAAAGCACATGGTCGTGTCACTTGAACGTGTGTGACACACGGTCGTGCGTTAGCTCGTGTGTGCCAAACTGTACCTTATAATGCAAGTCACATACATCAACTACTTACTTAAACCGCAAGCATGCCATTAATCATTCAATAGACCTGTTCAAAATACACCAAAAGAATGCTAAAATTTATCATATTCCAAATTCTAACTAATATGCCATAAGGCACCATCACAAACAATAATCAATGCTAAGGTTCAACTTCATTTCCTACCAAACTAGAACCAAGCAACACATGTGTCTAACATGCAATCCAAATTTCAATTTCTAACATTATTAAGTCGGTCATAATGCCAACCTATTAACATACCATTTGACAACTAGCACAAGCTTACTTATTCTACTAAAACACCCAAAATCAACCATCAAAATGATATACCATATACATAAACTAAATCACATATTTTCAATCATATCTGTGGAAACCTCCTTTAAAAACGGGTTTTTTTAAAAAAAACGAAAAACAGGAGTCGCCACCAATCTTTTAAAGTGTGATTGGATCACTTTAAAAAACATTTTGGTCTACGAAATTATGAGAAAATAGGTTCGGGAGTCGGTTACGTACGAGGAAGGATTAGCACCCTAGTAACGCCTAAAATTGGTACCAAATTGAATAATTTTGTCTTGATATCAGAAATTTGAAAGAATTTAGAAATGAGATTCCCTTAAAACCGTAATGCTTTGAGTTAAAAAGAATCAAGATTCCTTTGTTTTAAAAGAGTACAAATATCACATCCAGCATGATTGGACACAATATCTTTAATCTTTCGTAACTGAAATCATCTTGTAATTTGTAAAACTCGTTTAGAATGATATTTTAGATATTTAAACAAACGGGAAATCGCAACCCAGCATGTTAGGGTACTATTTCTCGAATTCCTAAACACAAAAGACATTGCCTTGTTTTTTAAGATTCCTTTAGGTTAAATGAAATTTAAAAATAAATAAAAAAAATGATGCATTTAACCTATTGCAAAAAAGTCAACATTGGATTAATTAAACTACGTATTTAGTACTTCATACAAATAAATGGTAATTAAGACATACATCACATAATACTTTGATATTCCATGCATATGTAATCACAAATAATATTAATAAACACATTATTGTTTCATGCAAGCAAATACGAAATGGCAAAAATAATAATATTTCATGCAAGAATACGACATAATAAACAATGAGATAAAATGTACAACCATACTTTATGACAATAACCTACATAAATAAATAATTTTCATGTAAACATATAAAATCAATTATAACAAATAACTCGTGCAATGAATTTACATATTAACAAAAATATATTAGTATCATATGAACATATATAAAGAAAATAAAATTTAAAAAGAATCATATATTTGACACAATAAATAAATAAGGGAAATTTTAAAGTGTTTAATAAATACTAAAACATAGTATGATATATATAAATAATAAAACTTTATGATAATATACATATTACATGTTTAGCACACATAAACATAATACTTAATAAAAAAAATTCATAATAGTATAATATATATTAATAAAATAACATATAAAATATAAATAATAAAATAATGTAACGATAAATGAATTTTAAATATTTAATAATATATATAAAAATAATGTTTAATAGTGATTTAAAAAATTTAAAAACTATACATGATGATATGTATTAAGATATAAATATAAAATAAAATAAAATAAAATATATAATGTATATAAAATTTATAAGAAACATATATAATAAATAGTTAATATGAAAATATTATGAAAATAAATAACAAAAATGATATAACATATATATATATATATATATATATATATATATATCTAATGAAATATATAAAATATATATAGAATTTATAAGAAACATATGTAATAATATAATAACATAAATAATTTTATTATTTTTATATATACTTATCACTTAAATATATAATACATATATATAAAAATATTTAATTAATAGAATATAAATAATTCACATACCATATAAAATAATATAATAATATATAATATGAAAATATATAATAAAATATGAATAACATATAATAAAATTTATATAAATATATATAGTATTGTAAATAACATAAATAAATTAATATAAAGAATATATATATATAGTATTTAAAATATATTGAATTTTTTTAAAAAAAACTTAAATTTAATTTAATTTTAAAATTTTAGGGTTAATTATAAACAAATTTAAAATTTTGGGCCAAATTAAAAGACTCGCTAAACCAGAGGGACTCATTGGGCAATTTGCCTTAATCCCAAAACGACACCTTTTCTTAAATACCGTTTTAAAATCACTGTGAGGACCGAATTGAAACAAAATTAGAATATTAGGGCTAAAATAAGAAATAATATAAAATCAAATTGAAAATACAGAAAACACGAGAGGACTAATCAGGCAATTAGTCCATTTTCTAAAAATACGCGGATCCTCCCCGGGTCACGGGTCAATGCGCCGATCTTAAGCGTCAATACGACGTCATTTTATGCCTATTGGATTAAACCAAAACGGCACCGTTTCGTTAGGGTTATATAAACCAAATTTTTAGTTGTAAAATCATTTTTCAACCTTTTTTTTAAAAAAAAAAAAAAGAAAACCCTCTGAGAGGGTTAGGGAAGGTGCCTCTGGAGTTTTATCGGGACTCCGTCTGAGGCTTGCACGCGCTCACGTGCCTCCGCCAATCGCCACCACTTACGGTGGTCGAAAACTGGAAAGTTTCCTCCTTCAGCGTAGATTAAAAGGTTCGTCTCCCTTTCCTCTTTTTATGTTTCCAGTATATATTTCGTAAAAATAAATTGAGTATTCACCTCTGTATTCTTTGATAATCTACCAATATTTCTCTTATTTTTCGACTGTTTGTATTTGTGTATTTATCAAAAAAACCTCTTTACAGATTAGAAAAAGAAGGGGTTTTTATAACCCTTAGCTACATTTTAGGAAAAGAAATCATTTGATTTCTTTCCCAATCTATTTCTTTGGTTGCTGTTGGCTCTTTCTTCTTTTGCAGGTGATGACGAGAAATCCGGCAGTGATGAAGGCTTGACGATGGTGGCGACAGACCGGGCATTGACTGCGCCTTGGCTTGCGGCGCTGATGGGGAATAGCTGGAACGTCGTGAGATGAACAGACGCGTTGATTGCGTCGTGATCTGAGGCTGAAGTCACGGCGTTGATGGCGGGTCACTGTGAAACGAACAGTCATGCCTGCTGGTGCTTACGGCGCCTAGGGTTTTTGAAACCCTAGGCCCTTCCGTATTCTGTTAACCATTTGGGCTAAAACGGGTTATTGGGTTATTTAATTTTGGGCTATTTATTGTAACTAGACTATAATAAATAAAATTTATTTATTTATTTTATTTTTGGTTTTATTTATGGGCCCGGGTAGAAACAGGTTATTACAGCTGCCCCTCTTTGCTCATTGCTGTGTAACAGGAATAGAGCTAAGATATAGAAGGACCTGTTTTGCCCGGTCTGGCCCAGTCCTTGAGATCTTTCTTATGGTCGTCAACCTATCTGCAACTTCACAAGTATTGGACTATAAATATGATAGCTTCAATTTGCTTCACTTGTAACTTCAGGAAGGCAATATCTGCTATCTTTAATCCCTGCAACCTCGGGGACGCCATGTTAATATCTTCGATGAGCTCTCTGCCAATACAGAGATGCCAAGTCTGCTAGCTTCGATCTACTTTCTGGCAATACAGAAATGCCAGATCTACTATCTTCGATCTGCTCTCCGACAATACAGAGACGCCAAATCATCTTGGATCTATTCGATACGGAAACATCCGAAAGTTAGATCTGCTATGTCTTCGATCTGCTCTCCGTCAATACAAAGATGCCAAATCTACTATCTTCGATCTGCTCTTTGACAATACAGAGATGCCAAATCTGCTATCTTCGATCTACTCTTTGACAATACAGAGACGCCAAATCTACTATCTTTGATCTACTCTCTGACAATACAGAGACGCCAAATCTACTATTCTCGATCTGCTCTCTGAAAATACAGAGACGCCAAATCATCTTAGATTTGCTTCAACATAAACACGTGAAAGCCAAATCAGCTATGTCTTCGATCTGCTCTCTGACAATATAGAGACGCTAAATCTGTCATCTTTGATCTGCTCTCTGACAATACAGAAATGCCAAATCATCATCTTCGATCTGCTCTCTGACAATATAGAGATGCCAAATCATCATCTTCGATCTGCTCTCTGACAATACAGAGACGCCAAATCTGTCATCTTCGATCTGCTCTTTGACAATATAGAGACGCCAAATCTGTCATCTTCGATCTACTCTCTGACAATACGGAGACGCCAAATCTGTCATCTTCTATCCGCTCTCTAACAATACAGAGGTGCCAAATCTGCTATCTTCGATCTGCTCTCTGACAATACAAAGACGCCAAATCTATCATCTTCGATCTGCTCTCTAACAATACAGAGATGCCAAATTATCTTGGATCTGCTTCAGCGTAAATACTTGAAGGTCAGATCTGCTATGCTTTAGCCTATTACCCTACTGCTTAAGGTTTAAGGCGCATCAATCTTCATTGTCCCTTGAAGGACTTAACTGTATAATGCATATGAGTTCATGCCTAATGATTAGGATGTTATGATCAAAGTGAGTCAAATGCTCCTAATTAAACCTGTTATAATGCAAAATGTTTATGAATATGACCCTTATTCCAGACATCACTACTCATTCCTTCGTCGAAGTTTATCTTGAAATATCATCTGCTCAGCCTATGGGCTTGTACCGTTCTTCAAATGCTATGACCCATCAAAAAAATTCGTAAAATGATCCTCTCCTAGGATCGAATCGCTTGATTTGTCCAATCATCATTTTAGACCAAAGAAGGAATTTCCTCGAGTTCTTTCAAACCTTACTTACGTAAATTCCTCGAACAATTATTTTGTTTTAGTTTCTTGTATTATCTAGAAATTTCCAGAGTAATGAGCAAAACTTCATTTGTGAAAATTATTTAGTTCACCTATCATTATTTAATACAACACACTTTAAGAATAATGGAAGATGAATTTAATCCTGAGAATAATTAGATTTGAATGAATTTCTCAAAAAAATACAAAGGGAATTAATCTGAAAGCCTATCTTTAAGAAGAAATAGAATCTAAAGATAGCAAACAGGATAAAAGTTAGATATTCTAGATATCGCCGCTTGAGCATCTATACACCAGCTCCATGAAGTCTTTCTTGAGTTTAACATGTGTCTAAAAGATCCAAAGTACTTTGTTGATGCCCCGATATGCAACGCGCTTCGCTCTTTGTTGAATCAGATATAGCAAGATTACTGTATGCCCTTCAAAATTTGAGCTACCCTTTCAGGTTTTCAACTCAAAACCCCTTTGGTCACGAGGCGCCCTTTGCGGGTTTTTACCTTGGCCTCTTTATTTTTTTTTCTTCGAAAGCTCAAGATGCCCTTTGCTGGTTTTCACCTTGGATTCTCCTCTCCTTTAGATAAAATACTTTTTGACTGAGTTTGAATTCACTGGATTGGGTAAACTCTTCCCATCCATTTCTATCAAAATCAATTCACCTCCAGAGAAAGCCTTCTTCACGACATATGGCCCTTCCCAATTTGGCATCCATTTTCCTCTAAAGTCCTTCTGAATGGGAAGGATATTTTTTAGCACAAGGTCCCCCTCATAGAACTCACTTGGACGAACCTTCTTGTCATAAGCTCGCGTCATTCGCTTCTGATACATCTGACCATAGCGAATAGCTTTTAGCCTCTTTTCTTCGATCAAGTTCAACTGGTCATACCACGATTGAATCCACTCTGCCTCATCTAGCTTTATCTCTGACAAAATTCGAAGAGAAGGTATTTCAACTTCAATGGGTAATACTGCCTCCATCCCATAAACTAGCGAGAAAGGAGTTGCCCCAATAGAGGTTCTGACAGACGTTCTATAGGCTAAGAGTGTAAATGGTAACTTCTCATGCCAATATCTATAAGTTTCAGTCATTTTCCCCATTATCTTCTTGATGTTTTTGTTAGCAGCTTCCACTGCCCCATTCATCTTTGGGCGATACGGAGATGAATTATGATGCTTAATCTTGAATTGACTACAAACTTTTGCTATTGTTTTGTTGTTCAAATTCAATACATTGTCCGATATGATCCTCTCAGGCATCCCATACCGACAAATGACCTCTTTCTTCAAGAATCGACTTATAGCTGACTTAGTAACATTTGCATAAGAAGTAGCCTCTACCCACTTTGTGAAGTAATCAATGACCACAAAAATAAATTGATGCCTATTTGAAGCTTTTGGTGATATTGGCCCAATGACATCCATGCCCCACATGGAAAAAGGCCATGGAGAAGTCATAACATGTAGAGGTGAAGGTGGTACATGAATCTTGTCTCCATAAATCTGGCATTTATGGCATTTCTTGGCATAGTTGATACAATCCCCTTCCATGGTAGACCAATAATATCCAAACCTCATGATTTGTCTAGCCATTGTGAAACCATTAGCGTGCGCCCCACAAACACCCTCGTGAATTTCTTCCAAAATTAACTTAGCCTCCACGGCGTCAACACATCTCAACAATACTTGGTCCTTTCTTCTTTTGTACAAGATGTCTCCATCCAAAACGTAATCACAAGCTAATCTCCTTAAAGTTCTCTTATCATTTTCAGTTGACTGTTCTGGGTATTTACGATCTCTCACATATCGCAATATATCCTGATACCAAGGATTATCATCCTTTTCTTCTTCCTCAATGTTACAACAGCAAGCTGGAGCCTCAAAGATACTCATCTGAATGGGTCTCATCTCTTCCTCTTTATTCGCTCTAATCATTGAAGCCAAGGTTGCTAGAGCATCTGCCATCTGGTTTTCGTCTCTTGGGATATAATTAAAAGTGATGTTATCGAACTCCTCAAGTAACCTCAAAACTACCTTTCGATAATTGATCAATTTAGGATCCCTTGTTTCCTATTCACCTCTAAGCTGGTAAATTACCAACGCAGAGTCTCCATATACTGCCAAGGTTCTTGTTCCTCGCTCTATAGCTGCTCAGAGTTTCATGATGCATACTTCATACTCAGCCATATTGTTTGTGCAATCAAAATCCAACTTGCACGTGAATGGATAATAATCACCATTTGGGGATATTAGGACTGCCCCAATTCCATTTCCCACTGCATTGGATGCCCCATCAAAGCTCAACTTCTAAGGACAATCCTCCATAGCTGCCACACACATCAACTCCTCATTTGGGAAATCGAAATTCAACGGCTCATAGTCCTCTAGAGCTCTACTAGCCAGAAATTCCACTATCGCACTTCCTTTTATAGCCTTCTGGCTCACATAGACTATGTCAAACTCTGAAAGCAGAATTTTCCATCTCGCCATTCTCCCATTCAAAGCTGTTGACTCCATCATATACTTTAACGGATCAAGTTTTGAAATAAGCCAAGTAGTATGATATAGCATGTACTGTCTTAACCTTCGAGTCATCCAGATTAAAGCACAACACAATTTCTCAATTGGCGAATATCCCATCTCACACTCTGTAAATTTCTTACTGAGGTAGTATATCGCCCTCTCCTTTCTTCCCGATTCATCATGTTGACCAAGCACACATCCCATGGAATTACTAAACACCGACAAGTACAGAATTAATGGTTTATCTGGACTAGGTGGAGATAGTACTGGAGCGTTCAACAAGTATTGCTATACTTTATCAAAGGCATTCTGACATTCTCCATCCCAAGTACTTTGATTGTGTTTTCTAAGGAGGAAAAATATAGGATCACATTTCTCGGTTAATTGTGAAATAAACCGAGCAATATAATTCAACCTTCCCAGGCAACCCCAAACTTCTTTCTGAGTGCGTGGTGGAGGCAAATCTCGTATGGCTCTAACTTTGTCTGAGTCAACTTCTATTCTCTTTTTGATGACCACAAAGCCTAGTAATTTTCCCGACCTAGCTCCGAAAGTGCACTTTACCGGATTAAGTTTTAACTGAAACTTCCTTAATCTCAAGAATAGTTTTCTCAAAACTTCAATATGTTCCTCTTCTGTTCGAGATTTGGCAATCATATCATCGACATACACCTCAATTTCTTTGTGCATCATATCGTGAAATAAGGTTACCATAGCCCTTTGGTATGTTGCCCCTGTATTCTTTAGCCCAAAGGGCATTACCTTGTAACAGAAGGTACCCCACAATGTTATGAAGGTGGTTTTGTCCATGTCTTCAGGATGCATCTTTATCTGATTATACCTCGAGAAACTATCCATAAAAGAAAATAATGAATATCCTGCTGTATTGTCTACCAAAGTATTTATGTGTGGCAAAGGGAAATTATCTTTTAGGCTAGCTTTATTCAAATCTCTATAATCAACGTACATTCGTACTTTCCCATCTTTCTTAGGAACTGGTACAATATTAGCTACCCATTCAGAGTACTTCACCTCTTGTAAGAACCCTGCATCGAGCTGCTTCTTGACTTCGTCCTTTATTTTCAACACGATATCTAGCCTCATTATTCGCAACTTCTGTTGGACTGGCTTACAATCCTGTCTTATTGGGAGACGATGCACCATAATATCGGTATTTAACCCCGGCATATCTTGATAGGACTATACGAAGATATCCTTGAACTCACGTAACAACTCAATCAGCTCTTGTCTTGTATCTTTAGCAATATGCGTGCCAATTTTTGCCTCTTTCCCTTCCTCTAGGGCTACATTCTCTATTGCCTCTTCCTCATGTGGCATGATTTGTTTTTCCTCCTGTTTTACCATCCTCAAAAGATCCAGAGACATATCACCATCCTGGACATCTTCAAAATCCTGAGATTTTTCTAAACACATGTCTTGCTCACAAGAGAAATTAGGATTTGATATATCAATGCTCATGTCATTGATATCTAGGGATTTGTGAAGTATAAAGAATATACAAAGAATGAATGAATTTAAGAATGATTATTTATGTGTTATGAATGAAAGAATAAGAATTGCCAAAATTTAAAGGAATATTGGTTGATAAAAGATGAAACAATACTCGTTCAAATTGATAAAAGTTATGTTTTATTAAAAAATAACAGATGATCGTAAGCTTATTTCACAAATGTAATCCTATTACTCCTAGGCTCTAGAGTAACAAAAATGTTTCGAGGATTACTCTGAAAAATTCCTAAAGACTACAAGAAGTTCTTCCGCAGTCCAATTGTTCAGAGAGCTTCCCGATTCGTAAGGGCGAATGCCCTCAAGGTTTCTTTGCTTTGATTCTTCATCTTGTATAGCATTAACTTGATGACTTCTTTCTATGAGTAACCCTCTCGATATGAAGGTTTGGGATATTAGAGAGAATATCATCGGCTCCCACTCCACTTCTCTTCTATTAAGGCGTGCCCTTCTTCCCTCTTGGTGCTTCTCAATTTCCTTCCTCCTTTGCTTATAATCTGGTTTGAAACCTAGACCAAAGCGATATCTCTTCTCTTTGAGTTCTGGGATTTGAGTCCCTCCTTGCAAGTACTTTCCTAACCCTTTTCCTGGTAAGGCTCCCTTTCCCGCCATCATTTGTAGAGCCATCCTCGTAGCTCCTACTATCTTGGGCACCAATAGCTCACTCCCTTCTGAAATGAAGGTTGTATTTACAAATTCTAATGAGCGAAAGGAACACTCAATAGACTCTTCGTTTGTCTCGACATAAGGGGCCCTGCTAGTGACTGTAGCTATAATGTCCTCCTCCGCATTGATAGTTACTAACCGTCTATCTGTCACTAGCTTTAACTTCTGGTGCAATGATAAAGGCACCGCTCCCGCTGAATGTATCCATGGCTTTCCTAATAAGCAATTGTAGGAAGGCTTGATATCCATCACCAAGAAGTCTACTTCATATATATTCGGCCTGATTTCCAAAGGGATGTCAATCCTTCCCATCACCTTCCTTTCTGTACCGTCAAAGGCTCTCACCACATTTTGACATGTTTTCAGGTGAGAATCGTCAATGGGTAATCTGTTCAATGTAGATAATGGTAGAACGTTCAAGGCTGAACCATTATCGACAAGTACACTTGGGAGTGTGTACCCCTTACATCGAGTGGTAATGTGCAAGGCCTTAGTTGACCCCCTTCCCCCCGGCGGGATTTCATCATCATTAAAGTAGATGAACTTATTTGCGCTAATGTTATTCACCAACCGGTCTAGCTTGTTAACGGATATGTCATGGGTGATATATGTCTCGTTAAGCACCTTCATCAATGCCTCCCTATGCGCCTCAGAACTCAAAAGTAGAGTCAATACTGATATACGAGCTGACTGCCTACGGAACTGCTCGACCACGCTATACTCGCTATGCTTAAGGAACTTTAGAAATTCCTTAGCCTCCTCCTCTTTTACTGGCTCCTTGACAGGTACTTCAGCTTCTTTTTCTTTCTCCGCACTAGCATTCTTTGTTTTTATGGGCTCCTCTCTAACGCCCACCGTATCATACCACTTCCCACTCCGTGTATGGAAACCCTCAACTTGTACATCCTTAGACGTACTGGCTATATCCTCCTTCTCCGGCATTGACACTTGACAGTTATAACTCCATGGTACCCTCTTGTTATCCTTATAAGGAAAAGACACAGGTTTATGGATTATGACTTTAGGCACTGTTTGTGCCCCTACTTCATTATTCCCCTTCAAGGAAATAATAATCCTTGGCCGACTGGTTCTTTGCTGTTCCTCCTCCAGCACACATACTTGTTTTTCACTAGAGCTACCTTCAAAAATTTGTAACTCTTTATTGTCTATAAAGCCTTGCGCCAAGGCCTTGAATTCTTCACAGTCTTGAGTTTCATATCCTTCTTTCTCATGAACTCACCGTAGTTCCTTATTTCTCCTTTCTCATTTTTAGAGGTTAACATACCTCTCTTCATCATCTCCTCCCAGATCACCTTCATAGGCATCCTCACCTCAGTAACATCTTCCTTTATTCTTCTCTCACTAGCTTTGCCAATGGCATTTACTCCTTGATCGCCATGATTTGGCAGTGGGTTTTCCGTATTAGGGGTATTGTCGAACTTCACTACCCCAACCTTAATAAGCCTCTCTACGGCCTTCTTGAAACCGGTACAATTTTTGATTGAATTCCCCGGTATTCCAGTATGGTATTCGCATCTGGCGTTTGCATCATACCATTTTGGATATGGGGGCTGTAGTGGTTTCAAGTGGAAAGGAGAAATAGCATGTGCATCGTATAAGCTTTGATAAAGCTCATGATACGTCACGGAGATAGGTGTGAATTGCATCCTTTCAGCATTCTGCCTTGTACCTGACTCCTTCTTCTGAGAACTTTGCTGCTCAATCGTAGCTATTATAGGTTGACCAACTGTAATTGCTCTTGTGTTGTAGGTGCTTGTGTTATTCACTTCACTATCCTTTCTCCTTGGGGCTAATCTTTTGGTCGCTTCCCCCTCGATTTTTCCACCCCTTATGGCATTCTCAATCGTCTCCCCTGCCATGACTATATCCGCAAAACTTTTAGTAGTACTTCCAATCATGTGAGTGATGAATGGAGCCTTTAGAATGTTGATGAACAACATAGTGGTCTCTTTCTCCAACAACGGTGGTTGAACTTGCATTGCCACCTCTCTCCATCTCTGTGCGTATTGCCTAAAGTTTTCATTAGGTTTTTTCTCCATGTTTTGTAGTGTGATTCTATCTGCAGTCATGTCAGTCACATGATTGTACTACTGCATAAAGGCTTGTGCAAGATCCCTTTTTGAACTTATTCTGGCCGGCTCAATTGATTGTACCACTTGGCTGCTGCTCCAATTAAACTTTCTTGGAAACAATGAATCAACAAGTGATCATTATTTACATACCCGGTCATTCTCCTACAAAACATCGTAATATGGGCTTCTGGGCAAGTAGTCCCATTGTATTTCTCAAATTCTGGCATCTTGAATTTGTGAGGAAGTACCAAGTCCGGGACCAAGCTTAGATCTTTGGCATCAACTCTATGATGCCCATTAGCATTCTTTAAATACTTGAATTTTTCCTCCAACCATTTGCAGCGTTCTTCCAACTGTCTTGCAGCTTCAGTTCTTAAATCTTTTTTTTCAGCCATGTCTAAGTCAGGAATGACAGGATTTGCAGGATTATCGCCCAAATTGAATCCTAAACCAGTTGGGAAATTTATGGGGATCCCAGCATTGACTTGACCCTGTTGAGGCCTTATTGTGACAGACGGGGATATGCCTCAGGTTGGGTTTGTATGTGAGGTGGAGTGAAACCAGGAGGATGACCCTCGTTCTCTTCTTCAGTGATTGCCATAGGAGTTTTTCCCTTATCAGTGGCTCTCAGTAGTTGAGCCATCTCAGCCATCATTTTCCTTTGAGCTTCTAACATTTGCTCCCTCATGTCATTTTGCATTTTTACCAATTGCTCTTGCAATTGGTCCTGCATGTCTTTCTGTAGTTGTTCAAACCTTTGGTCCATATTCTTCGACTTAGCGTGTACCGTAAGGATGTGTTGCTTCCAGATTTTCTTTCTCTTACTCTCTTTCTTCCTAATAATTTTAACTAATTAGGGTCTTTCTATAAACTTGAATGCATATGATGTGATGAGATGCAAATGCATAAATGCAAGAAGATGTCTATTCTGATTCAGTTTCATTTTAGAAAATGTTATTTAAGGAACAAAAATCTTTTCATAAAACGAATTACAAATACACTTTTGCCCGCAAGCCTAGAGTCTAAACCCTATCTAATAACAATGTTAACTCTCGTCTTTTGTTTGACGATAACTTATACATTATACTTAGGGTTCTAGCTTGTATTGCCAAATCCTGCAAGTATTCAGCAACCTCTCAAATCTGAACTAGGGCCTCTTCCATGAAATGATCCGTATCTCTCACTTTATCCTGAAGATAGTGAAGTTCTCCCTTCCACTGTTCTTCTCTTTCCTCGAGCTGCTCAATCCGTATCTCACAGTCTTGTAGTGCTACTTTTAACCCTCCAATATTGTGCTTCATTTCCTCGATCTTATCCAAGCTTGCTTTTAGCTCGATCGCAGAGTTACGACGTCGGTAATGATTAAGAGATCGTTCAAGCTCTGTCACCTTAAATTTTAACCCTTGATTTTTCTTTTCTAGGGCATTACGTGACTGCATCTCTTGGAACTTTTTCTCCCAATATTTGGTTTTGGATCTTTCCTCTTGAATCTCATGTTGCCACTGTTCTGAAGATCTCCCTAATACGACCCTTTTCAATGTTACTTGGGCCTTCTTGTAGTGCGTCTTTAAATCATCTCGATCTTCCTCGATCTTTCTCTTTTCCTTTTTCACCTTCTTGACTTTCATCTTTTGAACATCGGCGTCGAGACTCAAGCACATTTTTTCCTCTTCGAGCTTCTCCATCCTCTTTTCAAGCTCTGAATTCTTTCTCTCGAACTCTTGCTTCATAACCTCCAACTCTGATGGAATCACTCGTAAGCTCTCCTCTAATGATCGAGCCACTCCCAAGATTGGCCTAGGGACATTATCGTTGACCCTCCTACCAAACCACCCTTTATACTCAAGGGTTGACGTCGAACCTTCAATTAAGATCTTCATGCAAAAAGGCTTCTTCCAAGCCTCAAAAATCTCTCACATCCTCTTCTTGTAGTGATCTCCTTTATAGGAGAAATCGCTCTGAGCTAAACCCTGTGTAGCCGGTATAAACTGCCTTACTCGATACTGCCTCAGAACAAGCAATGGTGTATATCCAACTACTCCCTAAATTCCTGGCAAAGGGACCCAATCAAAACTGCCACATCGGTAAAGGACTTCACTAGGAGCCAACCAAGGAGCCTTCCACATAACATCTTCCTCTCGAAGATTCTGAAGAATATCTATCCACCTTTCTTCTAAAATGTCATCTCTCCTAGGCATGTCCACTGCAGCCTTTAAGGGAGAATAACCCTCAAAGAATACTCGGCAAGGAACCTTATCAAGCTTCCAGAAGTGGCTATGAAACCAAACCAATAGCAACTGCGCAAATCCAATGAACCTTCCTTCACCAGTTCTTCGACATGCGCTCAAGGATCTTAACGTTTCAGCTAGGATTGCGGGCATAGGTGTGTTCTGTTTGCCAAGTCAATCGAATAAATCTGCAACTGCCTCATCTATATGCCCCAACACCTTTGGGAAAATCACCCTGCCTTAAATACTCAAAGCCAAGACGTCGACCCTTTTCTTTATGTCTAGATGTGTCGATATCAAATACCTTAAAATAGCCCATGGAATGCACTTACTACCACCCTTTTGCTGCACACGAGCTACAGCCCACTGCTCACTCATCCCAGTAATCATTACCAACTTCTTCGTAAAAGCTGAAAGGCTAACAGGCCTAACATAAGCCTTGTGACCCTAAATCCTGGGGTAACGCAGTAAAGTCGTATACTCCTCTAAAGTAGGTACAAGATCAACATGACCGAATATAAAGCAACCATAAGCAAGGTTGCAGAACTGTACCATAGCTCGAAACAAGTGCCTATCTACCTTGACGTCTAGCAAATAGTGAAGATCTCCGTAATTCTGATAGAAGAGCTGCTTAGCCTCGTCATCCCATTGGGCCCAAATATCTCTCAACTCTTGCAACTCATTCTGTGTCGAATTAACATGGGTGAAGTCCCATAACTCTGACGTATACCCCTCGGTGACACTATCTCCTTTCTCTAACTGGGTTTTCTCTGACCAAGTACAGACAGAAGCATTGTTCTCCACTTTATTAAGGCATTTGTTCCTCATTACAAAACTTTTTAATCTAGAAATCGAGCCTTGAATCGACACCTTTAAATGCCAAATGACATGTAATGACAGCAAAATAAAAATAGGTCAATATCATGTATATAAGAAAATGATAAACAAATACTTACAAGGGTAATTTTCTAAAGGTTGTCACTATTTCCCTAGGGTAAGCACTTAAAGGTTCAATATATGAGTTTTAGCTCTAAAGTAAGGGTACCTGAACCAGCAGATTCCTCGGTCCTCACCCATTATAGGCTAATATAGACCAAGTTCAGTTCAGAGGGACACATTTCCCTATGGCCATACGGAGATGAAAATCTCACGAAGACATAGGTACAGTATCCCGGAAGTAATCCACTAGCTCATACGAAGGTGAAAACCTCACGAAAGCGTAGCTTCTCACTCCCACTTAAAGGTGTAACCACAACGGTCATGCAAATGCAATATACAGCAATAAGATAACAAACATAAACACATGTAAAAAGGATTTAAATTTTCCAAACTTCCGACATTAATACAGAAAATACTCAATTTCTTGGCTCGACTCTCTTGATTTCCCCAGCGGAGTCGCCAAGCTGTGGAAACCTCCTTTAAAAACGGGTTTTTTTAAAAAAAATGAAAAAGGGGAGTCGCCACCAATCTTTTAAAGTGTGATTGGATCACTTTATAAAACATTTTGGTCTACGAAATTATGAGAAAATAGGTTCGGGAATCGGTTACGTACGAGGAAGGATTAGCACCCTCATAACGCCCAAAATTGGTACCAAATTGAATAATTTTGTCTTGATATCAGAAATTTGAAAGAATTTAGAAATGAGATTCCCTTAAAACCTTAATGCTTTGAGTTAAAAAGAATCAAGATTCCTTTTTTTAAAAGAGTACAAATATCACATCCAGCATGATTGGACACAATATCTTTAATCTTTTGTAACTGAAATCATCTTGTGATTTATAAAACTCGTTTAGAAGGATATTTAGATATTTAGACAAATGGGAAATCGCAACCCAGCATGTTAGGGTACTATTTCTTTAATTCCTAAATACAAAAGACATTGCCTTGTTTTTTAAGATTCATTTAGGTTAAATGAAATTTAAAAATAATAATAAAAAAATGATGCATTTAACCTATTGCAAAAAAGTCAACATTGGATTAATTAAACTACTTATTTAGTACTTCATACAAATAAATGGTAATTACGACATACGTCACATAATACTTTGATATTCCATGCATATGTAATCACAAATAATATTAATAAACACATTATTGTTTCATGCGAGCAAATACGAAATGAAAAAAATAATAATATTTCATGCAAGAATACGACATAATAAACAATGAGGATAAAATGTACAACCATACTTTATGACAATAACCTACATAAATAAATAATTTTCATGTAAACATATAAAATCAATGATAACAAATAACTCGTGCAATGCATTTACATATTAACAAAAATATATTAGTATCATATGAACATATATAAAGAAAATAAAATTTAAAAATAATCACATATTTGACACAATAAATAAATAAGGGAAATTTTAAAGTGTTTAATAAATATTAAAACATAGTATGATATATATAAATAATAAAACTTTATGATAATATACATATTACATGTTTAGTACACATAAACATAATACTTAATAATAATAAAAAAATTTCATAATAGTATAATATATATTAATAAAATAACATATAAAATATAAATAATAAAATAATGTAACGATAAATGAATTTTAAATATTTAATAATATATATAAAAATAATGTTTAATAGTAATTTAAAAAAATTTAAAACTATACATGATGATATGTATTAAGATATAAATATAATATAATATAATATAATATAATATATATAATATATATAAAATTTATAAGAAACATATATAATAAATAGTTAATAATAAAAAAATATGAAAATAAATAACAAAATGATATAACATATATATATATATATATCTAGTGAAATATATAAAATATATATAGAATTTATAAGAAACATATGTAATAATATAATAACATAAATAATTTTATTATTTTTATATATACTTATCACTTAAATATATAATACATATATATAAAAATATTTAATTAATAGAATATAAATAATTCACATACCATATAAAATAATATAATAATATATAATATGAAAATATATAATAAAATATGAATAACATATAATAAAATTTATATAAATATATATAGTATTATAAATAACATATATAAATTAATATAAAGAATATAAATATAGTATTTAAAATTTATTGAAATTTAAAAAAAAAACTTAAATTTAATTTAATTTTAAAATTTTAGGGTTAATTATAAACAATTTTAAAATTTTGGGCCAAATTAAAAGACTCGCTAAATCAGAGGGACTCACTGGGCAATTTGCCCTAATCCCAAAACGACACCGTTTCTTGAATACCGTTTTAAAATCACTGTGAGGATCGAATTGAAACAAAATTAGAATATTAGGGCTAAATTAAGAAATAAAATCAAATCAAATTGAAAATACATAAAACACAGGAGGACTTATCAGGCAATTAGTCCATTTTCCAAAAACACGCGGATCCTCCCCGGGTCACGGGTCAACGCGCGGATCCTCAGCGTCAATACGACGCCGTTTTATGCCTATTGGATTAAACCAAAACGGTACCGTTTCGTTAGGGCTATATAAATCAAATTTTTAGTTGTAAAATCATTTTTCAACCTTTTTTTTTTTTTTTTGAAAAAAAGAAAGAAAACCCTCTGAGAGGGTTAGGGAAGGTGCCTCCAGAGTTCTATCGGGACTCCGTCTGAGGCTTGCTTCGCCAATCGCCGCCACTTACGGCGGTCGAAAACTGGAAAGTTTTCTCCTTCAGCGTAGATTAAAAGGTTCGTCTCCTTTTCCTCTTTTTATGTTTCCAGTATATATTTCGTGAAAATAAATTGAGTATTCACCTCTGTATTCTTTGATAATCTGCTAATATTTCTCTTGTTTTTCGACTGTTTGTATTTGTGTATTTATCAAAAAAACCTCCTTACAGATTAGAAAAAGAAGGGGTTTTTATAACCCTTTGCTACATTTTAGGAAAAGAAATCATTTGATTTCTTTCCCAATCTATTTTTTTGGTTGCTGTTGGCTCTTTCTTCTTTTGCAAGTGACGACGAGAAATCCGGCAGTGATGAAGGCTTGACGATGGTAATGACAGACCGGGCATTGACTGCGCCTTGGCTTGCGGCGCTAATGGAGAGTAGCTGGAACGTCGTGAGATGAACAGACGCATTGATTGCGTGGTGATCCGAGGCTGAAGTCACGGCGTTGATGGCGGGTCACTGTGAAACGAACAGTCACGCCTGCTGATGCTTGCGGCGCCTAGGGTTTCTGAAACCCTAGGCCCTTCCGTATTCTGTTAACCATTTGGGCTTCTTGGGCCCCAGGTGTAATGGGTCTGCTGGGTTTAGGCTAAAACGGGTTATTAGGTTATTTAATTTTGGGCTATTTATTGTAACTGGACTATAATAAATAAACATTTATTTATTTATTTTATTTTTGGTTTTATTTATGGGCCCGGGCAGAAACGGGTTATTACAATATCCTTATGAAACATAATGTAATATACCAAGTAGCTATATGATTCCATCACATGCTAAGTTTAATAATCATATTCAAGGCCATTAATTCACGTCATGATCAACCACATTAATATACCAATATGTTCACAACTTTGTGCAATCAGAAACACACCTCACATTTACAAAACATAAATACATATATATAATTCAATTCCTATTACATGCCACATAATCGAAGTAAAATGTTTTCAAACTCTACCAAAAGGTGGTTGGATAGTGTGATCTTTAAGTTGATCCGATGGTCGGGTTTCACAAAATGATAACTACAAGAAAACAGGAAAACAAAATAGAGTAAGCTTCAATTGAGCTTAGTAAGTTCATAGGTTGAAAACAATATAACATACATTAATATCAAAGTTTAATTAACAAAATAGTTAACTAACAATTAACCCTGTCACCACAACCATATCAATAGGTGAGTTCATCACAAACAAGTCATATAACCTTCCAACTATACAAGTTGATTCAATATCAAGCCAGGTCATCATATCAATAAACACCAACACACTTTCAAGTCTATCAAAGTTTTATCACTATACACTAGTAACTAGTCATTAAATCTTTTAACAATCACGATTTAGCCTGATGAACTAATATGAATAGATATCGATACTCGGACCTAAAACACGCCAGAATGCTCAAACAAGCTAATCCATCCAAGAACACGTTTGGGCACTGAGTGCCAAGCCCGAAGGCTACACACCCTCCCCCAGAAACACACCTGAATCACTATAAATATAACTCGTAATCCGCAACAAATGTTGGATTCTGGTACATTCAGTGAACATATAAACATATCATTTATCATCATCTCATCTCATCTCATCTCATATCAAACCCATATAATACGCGATATAACCCTATTGGCATGCTAATTGTATCCTATCTCAAGTTCATCCAAGCTCAAAACATGTAATAATTCATCATTTTTCAATCAAGTCATTTATCTCACCTTTGTATCAATTACAACATTTAAGTTTATATTCAACCAATCCAATTATGAAATTGAAACATAAATATTACGAAAATACAAAGAACTATACCATATGAACTTACCAGGGGCAAATATGCAATTTTTTCTTTTTCTCGATTATCTACCGGTTCTTGATATGCAAGGGTCAAATATCTTTGAAGGTTTCAAGCTTTTATTTCATTTAACAATGGTGGAAAAACCTATGGAAGAAGAAGAATGAAAAGAGGATGACTTTTCTTTTTGTTTTATTATATTTTAATTAATATTTTAACATTAAAATTAACAAATAAATGACTAATTATAAAGCACTAACTGCCCAAGCTAATTCACTATGGCCTAATTTCCATTTAAGTCTCTTAAATAATTTTATCTAAATCTTTTAATCGATAAAAATCAATAGTGATCCACTTTTACGATTTTTACGATTTAATTCTTGTGCCTTATTTAAGCACCCAAACACTAAAATTACTATACCAAACTTTAATACGACACTCTAATGACCTCGTAAATATTAAATAGATAATATTTACAGACTTACTCATCAAAATTTTGGTCTTAAAACTACTGTTTTTGGCATCACCGAAAACGGGCTGTTACAAGGATTCTTATGAGCACATCATAACAACTATAGGATTTTTTGGTCCTCTGCAAATGAGATATGACCCTTATTCAAAAAACTTATAATTTAGGGTGGAGGGATCCTCCAATTTTCTGCCATGGAGTTATAAGTGCATATTGGTTATACATAAGGGTGAGTAAAATTCAATTCGACTCAAAAAAATTCGAAAAAAAGTTCAAATTTCGAATTATTCGAATCGAATTAATTGAATCAACTCGATTTTTTTCGATTTTCGAGTTCAAATCAAGTTAAAATTTTAAATTCTAATAACTCGAGCAATTCAAATAAACAAAATACCAAACCATTTTACTTCCATCCCCCCCAACTCCCCTCCCCCTCAAACGCTTTTATTTTCCCCCAAAATATTTTACTTCCCCTAAACTTTCAAAACTTTTTTCCTTTTATTTTCTCCCCTATTTTCTCCCCAAAATTTTTACTTCCCCCTAAAAAATTTTACTTCCCCCAAAGCCCTAAATTTTTTCCTTTTATTTTCTCCATAAAACTTTTACTTTCCCCTAAAAAAATTTACTTCCTTGCAAACACCAAATTTTTTTTTTCCTTTTACCTTCTCCCCAAAACTTTTACTTCCACCAAACCTTAAGAACTTTTTTTTTTTCAAATTTACGTCTACTATTTATATTATTGAATTAAATTTTACATTTTGTACTATTTATATTATTGAATTGTTTAATCATGCTTAATCTTTATCAATTTATGATAAAATTGAATTATTGTTGATGCCATAAAGTATTTGTCTTAAAATTTTCTATTGGTATCAATTTCACATTTTATCTTTAATATATCTTTTTATTAAAAAGTTACCTTTTTATATCTAATATGTTTTTTAATTTCAAAATACACGGTGACAAGAATAAAAAAGTAATTGAAGCAACTAAGCAAGCAAATAAGCTAAACCGTATATAAAAGATTAATAAATAAATTATAAGGGATGAAAGTTAATAAAAAAATTGATTACGGTGACTGGCAATGGCTACAAGGACCTAAAGTCATTTTTTTTTAATTTAACTTGAACAAATATATTCGATTCAAATTCCATCTCACTCGACTCCATTCGAGAAAATTTTAAATCGAGTTAGGATGATAAAATACGATTTGTCAACTGGGACAACTCAAATTTTTTTCTTTTGATTCGATCAAACGCTCACCCCTAGTTATACATTTTGAGGTCCTTCGCACTTTTTTTTTGGCTTGTTTTCAAGTAATCCTAATTGCATGTCTTTATAAACATACCAATAAAACAAAGCACAAAAATTCAATTTTTATTTGCACCTACGAGCCCACCTCGCGGCGAATGTAACACCCCAAACCCGACCTAGACATTATGGCAGAATCCGGAGATGTCACAAGGAATGGGTTTTGAAATGGTGTGAACTTAACAAACCATAAATATTTCAAAACACGCATACTTTTATAGAATTACTGAAAACACCAATTAGTTTGTTCATTTACCAAAACTCTATTACAGCGGAAGCTTTAAAATCGTTATAATTCAGGAAATGCAAATGTATTTTTAGGAAAAACCTTTGTTTGCGTAAAATCATCATTTTTAAAGAAAACGTTTTATCGTAGCATGCACGACTACAAGAAAAAGAAACCAAAATCAATAGTTAAATGTCCATACAGTCTAGAGAGTCCCAAAATTTACAAACTCTCAATTGAAACCAAAATCTTAAATAAAACCAGGAAATAATAATGTTAGGTTGTTTACGATCGTGTGGTCCCCGCTGAGTCTCTGCCGCACCGATCTGCCTAAGTATGTGGATTACCTATACAGAACAGACAAACGGATGTGAGTTTTTGTAAACTCAGTGTGTAACCCAACAGAAATAAGCATGCAAACATACAAAAATATGTACACTGACAGATACAGAATCGGGCTTATGTCCATCTTAGATACAGTCATCAAAATCAGACAAACAGATCATAATATAAAGAAATCCTACCCCCATCCTCTACACACCAACTCCGACCATCCCATCACACCATGCGGGGTTAGAAACACCTACCCAACCCTACACACCATATCATGCCATTATGAAACATATCAAATAATATACAGCCAAGCTGCCAGAATATAGGCCTTATACGCCATACAAAACACTTTCTCCACGTATACCAAAAACCCACCCCAATCACAGACACAGAATTATCAGATACAGAATCATCTAACTAGTCATGCTCCCATAGAGAAATCAAATGTGTACAAATAGCAACATAATCAGACATACATAATATTATCATGCTCAGAACATAATATCAAACTATCAGATCCATAGTTTTAGGGTTTGGTTAACCATTACCGACCTTACGGTAGGCCCACAGTCGATCGGAATGACCCGTGCGACCCTAGGAAAAATTACAAAAATATGAGCCCACATGCCTGTGGGGCTTGCCCATGTGGGCCCACACGCCTGTATGGGCCACACGACCTGGCCCAAGAATCCACACGCCCGTGTGTCCTGCCCAACTCGGCCTAGCCCGTGTGGCCCATACGGCCATACTCGAGCCACCACATAGCCGTGTGCTGCGCATGGCCATGCCTTCGTCGACCATACGACCGTGTTCTCGAACACGACCTACCACACAGGTGACCACACGCCCGTGTGGCATTGACAGTAAGGTTTTTTAGCTTTTTTGAACGTTCGTTTTTTTGCGTTTCGAGCACACACCTGTTAGGATTTCAGTGCGAAAACACTCCCGAGCCACCTAATACCTAAAATTGATCAATAAACCACCAGATTAGTCGCTTAAATCGAAACTCAAACTGAAACCAGGTCTCCCCTCAATCCAATAGACAATCGAATCCCTTACCTTAAAACGAACATGGTGATTTCGCGTAACTACAGTATTGATGAGAAGTCCTCAGTCCTTTGACCTACTCCTAAGCAATAAGATACACATCATTAACACAACCGAAACATCCAACAATTGCACAAAGCTTCCGAAGCACTTACCAAACACCACGCGAGCGAAAGACACAGGACCCAACACAGAGAACGACAATAGTTTGAATGAAAAAGAAAGGTAATAAGAAGAGAAAGAACAATTGCCGACAGAATTTCTTTGAGAGGGGGAGAAAATCAAAAATTCCAAAAAAAAATAATATCTGATAGCAACAATATCTCAAGCCCCCCACTAACATCTCAAACTCAACTTCCTCAGAATTCAAATTCCACTAAAACTCTTCCAGATAACCGAGCAAAAAGAAAATAACTCCTACGCTTGTGCGGGGATTCAAACACAAGACCTCCAACACACCACACCCATTTACCACTCAAACCAGTAGGCTCATTCTGGTACAAATTTATAGGAAATTAAATAAAACCCCACTGAACAGAGATAAGGCTTGGATTTAAAAACAACCAAAATTTGTCAAAGACAGGGCTTGAACTTGGGACCTCCCACACACACCCAAAACACTTAACCACTGAAGCAACTACACAGTTGTATCAAAATTATACATAATCAGACATAAGAAAATTAGGGCGTTACAACTCTACCCCCTAAAAAAATTTCGACCTCAAAATTTACCTGATCAAAATAGGTACAGATACTGCTGACCATCGAATCCTCAGGTTCCCACGTGACCTCCTCGGTACCATGATTCTGCCACAGAACCTTCACTAAAGGAATGGACTTCCTCCTCAGAACCTTGATGTCACGATCCAGAATCTAAATCGACTCCTCCTTAAAGGTCAAACCTGGCCTAACCTCGATCTTCTCAACAGAATCAATATGAGAAGGGTCAGATCGATACCACCTCAACATCAAACCATGGAAGACATCGTGGATATGGTCCAACTCTGGAGGTAGCTCTAAATGATAAGGAACTGGTCCCATACGCTTCAGAATCTAATACGACCCAATGAACCTGGGGCTCAACTTTCCCTTACGATCAAATCTCAAAATTTTCTTCCACGAAAAAACCTTAAGAAAGACGAAGTCCCCCATAGAGTACTCAATATCACGCCTTTTCAGATCCGCACAAGACTTTTGCCTATCAGAAGCCGCCTTCAGTCGATCCCGAATTAGCCTAACTTTGTCTTCGATCTTAAAAACCAACTCATGACCCAAACCCGATGTTCACCCAACTCAGTCCATCACAACGAAATACGACACTTACGACCATATAACGCCTCGTAAGGTGCTATCTGAATGCTAGACTGGAAGCTATTATTGTAGGCAAACTCTGCTAATGGCAAATAATCCTCCCAACTACCTTAGAAATCAATCACGCAACTCCGAAGCATGTTCCTCAGTATCTGATTCACCCTCTCCGATTGACTATTTGTCTGAGGATGGAACGTAATACTAAAGTCCAACCTCGAACCCAAAGCCTCATGTAACTTTTTCTAGAACCGAGATGTGAAGCGAGGATCTCTATCAGAAATGATCGAAACAGGCACCCCATGCAGTCTCACAATCTCTGAAATGTAGAGCTTCGTTAGCTTCTACAGAGAATAATCTATCCGAACCAGAATGAAGTGAGCAAACTTGGTCAATTGATTCACGATGACCCAAATAGAGTCCTTCTTAGAAGATGTCAAGGGCAACCCACTAATGAAGTCCATAGTTAAATGTTCCCATTTCCATAAGGGAATCTTAACTGGCTACAACAAACTCGAAGTCAGCTGGTGCTCAGCCTTAACCTGCTGACACGTTAGACATCGAGCCACAAAGTCTGTAACCTCACGCTTCAAACCTGGCCACCAGTATAACTCACGAAGATCGCGATACATTACCGCCGGGATGCATAGCATAAGGGCTACTATACGCCTCCCTCAAAATAGATTGCCTCAAATCAATATCATTTGGTGTACAAATCCATCCTCAAAAACACAGAACACCGTCACTATTCAGCCCAAAATCTGCAGTGTTGCCACTCTCAACCTGACGAAACTACAAACCCAGAGACTCATCCCCTATCTTTTTAACACGAATCTGATCAATCTACGTCGGCCAACAAACTCCCATCGTCAAACAAACTAAGGTAAGCGAACATCGCCCTCAGATCAGTCATCACTTTACGCCTTAGAGCATCGGCCACCACATTAGCCTTACCAGGATGATACTCTATGGTGCAATCATAATCTTTAAGCAGCTCAAACCATTGCCGCTGCCAAAGTTTCAACTTTTTCTGAGTAAGGAGATACTTAAGGCTCTTGTTATCAGTACAAATAATACACCTCTCACCATACAGATAATGCCTCCAGATTTTCAATGCAAAGACTACAGTAGCCAACTCTAGATCATGCATCGGATAATTTCGCTCCTGTGTCTTAAGCTATCGAGATGCATAAGCCATGACCTTACCATCTTGCATTAGCACACATCTCAAACCGAGGTGCGACACATCACTGTACACCACAAACTCCTTACTGGATTCAGGCTGTATCAGAAAAGGAGCCTAAGTTAGAATAGACTTGAGCTTCTCGAAGCTCATTTGCTGCGTATCGATCCAAAAAAATGAACTCTCTTGTGCAAAAGCTTAGTCAGAGGAGCTGCAATCAGAGAGAACCCCTCAACAAAGCACCGATAATAACCCGCTAAACCCAGCAAACTGCGAATTTCAAAAACGTTCTTAGGAAGTTTCCAACCAAGCACAGCCTCAAAGATCGAGAATCAACCTGAATCCCTTCAACAGAAACCACGTGCCCCAGAAAAGTTACCTCTCGCAACCAGAATTTGTACTTACTCAACTTGGCATAGAGCTGTTTCTCACGAAGGATCTGAAGCACTACTCTAAGATGCTCATCATGATCATCCTTAGTCTTAGATTAAACCAGAATATCGTCGATGAAGACCATGATAAATTGATCCAAATAAGGCTGAAAGACTCGATTCATCATATCCATAAATACAACCGGAGCATTCATCAGACCAAAATACATAACAAGGAACTCGTAATGTCTATAACGAGACATAAATGCAGTCTTATGAACATCAACTTCCTTAACCCTCAATTGATGATACCCAGAACGAAGGTCTATCTAAGAGAACACTGAAGCCCCTTGAAATTAATCAAACAGGTCGTAGATCCTTGGAAGTGAATACTTATTCTTCACGGTCAACTTATTCAGTTGTCAATAATCAATACACATCCTCATGGTCCCATCCTTCTTTTTAACAAATAGAACTGGTAATCCCCACGGAGACACACTAAGACAGATGAAACCACGGTCCAGAAGCTCTTACAGTTGAGCCTTAAGCTCAGTAAGCTCCTTCGGTGCCATACGGTATGGGGTGATGGGCATCGAGCTGTACCCAGAAGAAGCTTAATCCTAAACTCAACATCTCGATTGGGAGGTAAACCCGGTAACTCCTCAAGGAAAACATCCAGAAAATCTCTTACAGTTCTGATATCCCTAACAGAAGAACCCTCAGAATCAGAAACACTGACATAAGCCAAGTACGCCTCACACCCTTTTCGGACCAGTTTTTCAGCCACAAGAGTGGAAGTCACATTGGACAAATAATCTCAACGCTTACCAATCACAACCACCTTTAAATTATCATTGGTCCTCAGAACGACCCTCTTAGTTGCGCAATTTAAACTGACTCGGTGCTCAACCAACCAATCCATCCCCAGATTTAAATCAAACTCCCCAAATAGAAGCTCCATCAGATTTTGCAGAAAGACAACCCCTTGTACCACTAACGGAACATCCCTATAGAGTTGACCTACCCGAACAAACTACCCCAACAGATTTAGTACAGTAACCTCACTAGAAGTGCTTTCAACAGAAATCCTCAGAGTTTCAGATACAGTAGTAGCTTCGTAGGAGTGTGTAGAACCTATGTCTATCAGAGCAGTATAAGGTACATCAAATATAAGAAACGTACTGGTGATGACATTAGGAGCATCCCTATCCTCTCAGTGCCATGCAACATAAACCAGTGCAGGCTACTTGCCTCAGTCTGACTAGCACCTCTGCCTGGTGCGCTCTGACTGCTGCTCTCTGCCCACGACCCATACCATTATCACTTCTAGCCTATCCACGGCCCCTGGATGGCTACTGAACTACCCTCTGAGGCTGCGCAAAACTCAGTCCCGTAGCTTGCATCTGATCAGCCCTCTATGGACACTCTTTAATACGGGGCTCTAGAGACCCACACCTCAGACAAGCCCCAATCCTCCTCCAGCACTCTCTAGGATGGCGCCTACCATAATCACTGCATGGCTCTAACCTAATAGGAGCAATAGAAACCCCCACTCTAATAGGCCCATCAAGCTTGGCATTTTTTCTTAAGCCTCTGAACAGAACTAAAGGGCTCCGAATCCATCTTATTCTTACCCCTCTCTTGATCCCTGTTCTGGCACTCTACGCGCTTAACATCCTCTGCGATCTTCGCCTTCTCCACCAGAACCGCAAACTCTCGCTCCCTTTGTGGTGCTATCAACACTCTCAAATTATCCCTTAAGTCATCCTTAAATCGGACGCACCTCTCATACTCAGTCACCACCATGCCTCGAGCGTAGCGGCTCAGCCTTAGAAACTCAGCCTCCTACTCGACCATAGATCTATCACCTTACGTGAGATTCATGGACTCATGCCTACGAGCATCCACATAACTGGATCCCACATACTTGCTCTAGAAGATAGTTTTAAAGAAATCCCAACTCAACTCGCACCTGGACAGAAAGACCCTATGAAGCTTCACTGTTCCCTGGGATTGGCTTTGGGCTTTTCCTGCGCAGCTTAGGTGGAAGGCGAAGAAGGCCTCCTTCCGGGGCCCGAGCCATCGGTGAGATACCACTGGAAGAGCTAGAATTCTAACCTTGTGTCGACCTACGGGCCAAGGGGGATGATCTCGGTGTGAGATGGTTTCTATGGGGCGTACTCCTCAATCACAACCACCACCGATAAGCCTCCTCGCGAAGCAAGCAAGAGACTGCGCACCTTTCGGGTTACGCTCAGAGTGCAAATCAAGATCATTCATGATCCTTTCAGTGGCCTCCAACCAATATTCAGCCACATTAGGGGCGACTCCAATGACGCCCCTAAACAACTCAACACCATCAGACTGGAGTCGTTCAGTTACCGACCCTCAGCCTTAAGCTCTAGAATGGGGTCTAGCAACCCTCTCCAAGATCCTCAGTATGGCTTGGGACAATACGTCGTCCCCAGCCGAGCGACTTTGAGACCCTGACTCAATAGTAGGCAAAACTGATGTCTCACTCGTACCCAAGTTCGACATACTACCAAGAGAGGAAGACTCAGCTCGAGCCCTCGTACGGCCTCTACCGCGGCCTCTAATACCACGTCCGCGAGTTCTATGAGTGCTCATCGTAAATTGGAGTTTTAATCTACATTAAAATTTTTATGCATCAGTTCCAATATTTATTAGCAGATGTTTTATGCATAGATTATCAGAAGTTCAGTTTTGTTTCCAAAAGTTTCAGTCTCTAACTATTTAGTTCAGTTTCAGAGAGTACTAAGTACAGTATTTTCAGAGTTTTCTATCAAAATTTTAGAAATACTTACAGGATCGGTGCCAGAGACTCGGTGTAGCACATACTTCCCAATTTATCAAAAATATTTGTAAACCATTTCTTCCTAAAACACAATTCTGAAACTCAAAATTCACAGTTGAGTTTTGTAACCTCTCTTTGATACCACTAAATATAATACCCTAAATTCAGCTTAGACGTTATGGCCAAATCCAGAGATGTCACAAGGAATGGGTTTTGAAACGGTGTTAACTTAACAAACCATAAATATTTCAAAACACGCGTACTTTTATAGAATTACTGAAAACACCAATTAGTTTGTTCATTTACCAAAACTCTATTACATATGCCCGTGTGGCCCACACACCCAGATTGGCCTTATCCGTGTGGCCCACAGAGCCTAGCCTAAGAATCCACACGCCTGTGTTTCATTTTTATTTGGGCCCACACGTCCAACTCAGCCTAGTCCGTGTGGCCCATACAACCACACTCGAGCCACCACACGATTGTGTTCTTGCACACAGCCTACCACACGGGTGACCACACGCCGTGTAGCATCGATAATAAGGTTTTTCAGCTTCTGTCGATATTCGTTTTTCTACGTTTCAGGTACACACCTGTTATGATTTCAGTGTGAAAACACTCCCGAGCCACCCAGCACCTAAAATTGACCAACAAACCACCAGATTAGTCGTTTAAATCAAAACTAAAATCAAAACCAAGTCTCCCTTCAATCCAATAGACAACCGAATCCCTTATCTTAAAATAAACACAGTGATTTCGCGTAACTACAGTACCGATAAGAAGTCCCCAACCCTTTTACCTATTTCTAAACAACAAGATACACATCATTAACATAACTAAAACATCCAACAATTGCACAAAGCTTCTAAAGCACTTACCAAACACCTCGCGAGTGAAAGACACAGGACCCAATGCAAAGAATGATAATAGCTTGAATGGAAAAGAAATGTAACAAGAAGAGAAAGAACAATTGCCGATATAATTTCTTTGAGAGGGAAAGAAAACCTAAAATTCCAAAAAAAAAAAAAAATCTTATAGCAACAATATCTCAACCCCCCACTAACATCTCAAACTCAACTTCCTCAAAATTTAAATTCCACTAAAACACTTTCAAATAATCGAGTAAAAAAAATAACTCCTACGCTTGTACGGGGATTCGAACATAAGACCCCTAACACACCACACCCTTTTACCACTCGAACCAGTAGGCTCATTCCGGTACAGATTTACAGGAAATTAAATAAAAGCCCACAAAACAGGGATAAGGCTTGGATTTAAAAACAACCAAAATTTGTCAAAGACAGGGCTTAAACTTGAGACCTCCCACACACACCCAGAACACTTAACCACTAAAGCAACTACACAGTTGTATCAAAATTATACAGAATCATACATAAGAAAATTAGGGCATTACAGCGAACCTAGTTGAAACCCTAACAGCACACAGATGCCCGATGAGCAACAGCTCGCAACCTACCACGATTACCTAGCTCACAACTAGCCCTGCGAACCCCTGGTTTACATCCTACCCTACAATCTCCAACGACTGGCGAACATCTATCACTGGCGAACCTAGATACACATCTCCTTTTGTATTACAAACTGTTTAGGTGAATAGATCACGAACCCTCTTTTCTTGGCGGTCCTAATTCATGAAGAACCTTTCTTGTTTTGGCATACTCTTTGTCCAGACGAACCTTTCACTTTGGCGAATACTAGATTTGGTGAACCCTAACCTAACTTGTGAATACACTATTGGCATACACCCTATTGGTGAGCCTGTGATTATGGAAAACTCTCCTAGTGGCAAACTCTCTATTTCGGTGAACTCTACTTCATTCTACTTAACAACTTTTAATTGATTTATACAACAACTCATTCACTATAGGTGAAGCCTTTCCCCCTGGCAACACCTTAAACACTTGCGATACCCTACACTTTTGACCCCCGTTCGTACTACCCTTAGACGGTTCACAAGTGTTTATTCAATCATGTTTTACATACATTTCATGCATCCTAAGTTATTATTTTGTTTCAAACATACAAGAGGTGTAAGGGTGTTCCTTAATACTCGGTGATCCCCATGGGCTGCATAAGCTCGTTAGTTCATCAAGTTATTACTAATTCAACATGTAGTCAAATCCAATCAAGCAAGCAACTATAAAGTCTAAAAATCCAAAACTATACAATCTATAATTTCCAATTACAACCTATCAAAATTTATTTAAAAATCTAAGTCTAATTCTAATCCCTTGGAATAGTCCCACATTGCCTCCCACTTTGGGGTTTGAAAACACATCACATAATTAAAGGAAGTTGCCTTGCAATGGATCAACGGTTCTCCACACTTCACCACTATCCTGCGAGCTATTTATCTGCAAGGTATATGCAAAGAGTGTGAACTCATTGAAGCTCAGCGAGTGCTCAAGCATACAACACATAAACACATCAATCATGCTAGAAATTAGTCATGCTGTAATAGTTCACACAAAATACAGTATTCATACACATAATAGTGATATATTGGCAATTTGTGAATATGAAACATAATTATAATTTGTATGCATTAGAGAAACGGATCTCCAAAACACTCCAAATGACTCAAAGAGTCCTGCGCTATCTCCAATAAGTGTAGCACAAGTGCTCACACTCTCCAAACACACCACACTATCTACGGAGAATGGAGCTATGCTCGACATTCCCTTTTCTCTCCAATGCTATTTTTGAGCCACAATGCCTTAACACATAATAAAAAGGGTTAGTACTCATAATCTTATGGCATGCCAATGATATCTAACGGTTTCAAGTGTTCACAATGCCAACATATAATTTTTAACACATTCCCAGTATACAATATAATAAGGCTCGCATTACAGCAAAGCCCGCACATTATAGTTCACAACGTCACAGTTCGCGTTTAGCACAGCTTGCATTTTTATAGGGCTCGCAATACACATAAGTTTACAATGACATGAGTTCGCATATCATAAGGGTTCACATATCACAAGGGTTTGCAAATCATAAGTGTCTGCATCTCAATATAAGCTCCCATACTTATATAGGCTCTCATATTTATATAAGGTTCGCATAATATATTTATAGAGTTCGCATACCATATTGTGGGGTTCGCACTATGAATATAAGGTTAGCATGAAACACAACAGGGTTTGCATACCTTACCTAGACTCCCTTTAACAATTGAATGGGTGTCTAAGTGCGATATGCAAAAACACTCACCTGTTGATTCATTGATACTATCGAAGCTACACCATCTTCTGGTTGCCTTTTTCTTTTCTTGTGGATGCTGCCTAGCAACCAGAAGCTTCACATATAACATGAAAACATACAAGTTACTAATTGTTCACAATAGAATAACCTCCTTAACAATACAATAGCTCGCCACTCACACAAATCTAGCGAGCTCACCTCACACATTCACTAACTTGCTTAAGTACCTCATTTTGACTCGATTAAATCTCTAATTCTACATTCTAACCTCATATCTAATTTTTAATTACAGATCTAGGCCATTAATTTTACACAATTTCACTAATTAACATTTTCTGGAAAAATCACGTTTGTCTTCAATCTCAAGGAAGAAAAATCATTTGATTTATGCAAATTCTTTAAGGATTTTTTTAAATCAAGTTTATAAAGCTCTTAATTATATCCAAATGAGTTGAAAATCATTTTAAACCTATCACTTAGCTTAGTATTACAAGATCTACCATTTTCATGCTAAAACAAGCTATAAAACTATAAATCTTTTGATTTCTTGATTAGATCTCTAAAAATTTCAATTGAAATTATAATATATGTTTAAACCATAAGAAATCCAAATATTTACCTTTGATTTGAAGATCTCCATGGAATTGAATCAATTTGAGCAAAAACGAGCTAAGTAATAAAAAAAAAATTGAAGGAGAAAGGATGAATTTTTTTTAAATTGGAAAAGAAAAAGGTGTTTGGATGCTTAGAAAATCAAAAGGATAAAGGGAACTTTGAGAGTGTAAAGGGAAGGGACGCTGGGTGGTCTTATAGAACCAACCAATTTTAAAGATTTGGACTATTTACCCCTAAGCCCCTTTTTATTTGCTCCCTTGTTCTAATAGCTCCCGTGCTAATTAAAACTCTTTTATTTACACATTTGACCACTAATTTAAAAATCATTTTAATTTAATCCTCACTAATATGTTTTTATTAACCCAATTATTATTAACTAATTAATTATTTATTTTATTTTAATTCCTATGACACTATCCGATATCTCACTCGAGCCCACGGTTTAATTACCCGATTCTACTAACTTAATTTTTAGGATGTGACATGTGCACGGAAACAACTGAATGTTGAGTAATCCATACAAATACATCACTATAAGAAATATCAATATAAGAAGATTTTAAGAGAACTTTCAAGGTTTTATTGAAACATACCATTATATCAAATGTATTATTTATACCGCAATAACATACCATACTCTAAATTTCATACCAGTCATTCGAAGTGAATAAACTACACCCAATGCCTTATCAGACAAGCTGAAGTAATCCAATTACGCTAAACGTTCATCGATTTAATTGGCACCTAGTGCCTCATCAGATAAACCGAAGAATATAATTGACACCTAGTGCCTCATCGAATAAACCGAAGCATTACTTGCACATTTACTAAGTAATGAATTTTCCATAGAATTTCAATTATATCCCAACAACCAAAATTCATAACTCAATTCAACAATTCATCTTATAACATAGCATTTTTCAATCGAAAACAAAGTCAATTGCATATTTTCATCAAAATACACTATTTTCCATTCTATACAGTTTAGTCATTTATCACGAGAATCAACATTTCACAAAAACTTGATTCCATCAACTATTCTCAACTTACTTTAACATTTGATCATGCTAAGCAATGAAAGTACATAGAAATTTAAATGAATTCATTTATGGAGTTACAAATCGTAAGCCCCAAACTATACATATACATTTAAACTATGTAATATCACTATATACATATCAATTTCATAATCAAGATCAACATCCACTAATTTCCATTCAACTAAACCAATGTACCTTTGTATGGTACCAAATTATACCAATTCAATTTGTACAAATCTAACGTATATTATATAACATTCAACCATTTATAATCCATTCAATTCCATAGTATTACTTCATACCAATAGTCAATTGCTACCTAACCAATATTTATTTCACATTTAGATATTTCATAACATCACACATTACCATATTAAAGGCTACAAGTATAACTTGTAATAATACTGTCTCACAACATAACCATTCGATACTACATATCTGATCATATCTATTATATAATTCATATTTTTTGATTTAATCCTTTTCATGCCAAAAACATTATATCATAACAATTCAACTATAAAACAAAACAATATAATACAAATATATCATCAATTAATAAAGTAACTCCCATATGAACTTACTTGGAAAAACAACAAGCAATAAAAGTGTCAAGGATTAATTTGCAATTTCTACTTTTCTTCGATTATCTTCCGATTAGCTCAAATCTCAATCTATATAAAAATTTATTTCAATTTATCAATTTCAAACATCTTTAAACAGTCTATTTTAATCATATATTAATTCAATTTCATTTTTTAGATCTCTCCAATTTTTTTGTATTTTATACAATTTAGTCTCTAAAACTGAAACAACCATAACTTACAAATTTGAGCTCCAATTTTCAATCCAATTTCAATTACATCCTTCTAAAGCCCCCTATTATCTATAATTCAAGAAATTAAACATCAATTTCAAGTTTTTACACTTTAGTCCCTATGTTCAAAAACTAACAATTAAACTTTACAAACTAGTCATTTTTCATTTCTAAGCTTAAAAGCTAATATTTTAACAGCAAAACTTCAAGCATTCATCAATGAAAATATTTTAAAATTTTAACAGTTTTGAAAAATAATATACGGGTTAACTAAATCAAGTTACAATGATCTAAAAAACATAAAATTTACGAGAAATAGACTCCAAAATCACTTGGTCGAACCTTAAAAGATTAGAACAATGGCTTCTTATTTTCTTTTTATTTTTTTCAATGGAGAAGAAAAAATGTTGAATCACTTCTTTCTTCTTTTCCTTTCATTTGTTTTATTATTTTATTTACTTTATTTTAATTAAAATTTTATTATAGCATATAAACAACCACACCTACAGTCCACTATCTAAACAAATTGGTGTAATTTTCCTTTTAGGCCTTTGTTTAATTGCTAAATAAGCCTTTTAACAAATAATAATCAATAGCTCTTAACTTTTACTATTTTTACGATTCGGTTCTTGTACCTTAATCAACTATCCGACTGACAAGATTAAGGGACCAAACTTTAATTAAACTTTATATTAAACTTATAAAAATTGAATAATAATATTTATGGTCTTGAACATCGAAAATGGGGTTCCGAAACCATATTTTTCAATACCACTGACTTTAGGATCATTACATTTGTACCTTAATTAATTATCAATTAAGCAAAAATTACTAGACCAAAATTTAATATATTTCTATACTAACCTCATAAATATTAAATCATACAGTTTATGAAAATGGCATTTCAGAACTGTAATTTTTGGCACCACCGAAACCGGGTTGTTACAATTCTCCCCCTTAAGAAATTTTGTTTGGAAATTTACCTAGAAAGAGGTGAGGATACTGGGATTTTATTTCTGAATCAACTAGTTAGTTTGATATCCTTTCTTACTAGTCCTCAGACTTGTTTAATCAAATCGCATAATCTTTTGCATGCTATCGATATTCATATATCTCAATTTACATTTGATTTATCAAATCATGATGTAACACCCTAAACCTGACCTAGACGTCCAGACCAAATTTCGGGAGTTACCTCATCACTTAGCAATTATCACACAACACATAAAAAATTTAACCATACTTCATAACACATTCATCATAAAATGCATTAAGTACATAACCTTCCAGATTCGTCCAAATATAATTACCGAAATCCTAACAAACTACTTAAAGAAAGGTAAATGCTTGACCGAGCATTTGCTACGCTGACCCGTTCGAGATTGGGGATCACCTGAAATCCAACCAAAACAAAATGAGTTGCGAACTAAGTGCGTTACAGAAGTTAAGTTATTCAATTAGTATTCATTTATAAAGTAGTTCATATCCAGAGATTCATTTCAGTATAGGACTGTTTACAATTCAAATTCAGAACAGATCAGTTGTATATATATATATATATATATTGCAGATTAGATTCAAATACATATATTCCTAAACCCCATCCACTACACACCATATTCGACCATCCCAACACACCGTTAAGGACATTCAATGCTCTTCCATCCTTACACACCATAAAGTGTCTATTTGACACTTTTACAGTAACACAGCTTAGTTACTGGATCATAATGCGTCAAAGCGCCAGAATTGGAATTATTTATATAGTGGCTTAACCACTGATTTAGAGTAGATCACTTCCTTCTTCACAACATCCCAACCCATGCAAATGCAGAGTGCAGGTATTCACAATACACTTACAGTTATAATATTCATGTGTCAGCTATAGAGTATCAAAGAGTTCTCATTCAATCAAGTTCAGATCATTCATACAATGGGAAAATCATTATTAGTCATAGACCATATTTACGGACACAAAAAAAAAGTTTTGGACCTCTTTTATAATGCCACATGGCCTAGATACACGGCCATGCCCTTACCCGTGTGGCCTACACGGCCTAGGCACACGCCCATGCCCTATGCCCATGTGGTTCTAACATGTAAATAGAGAGCTACATGACTTGGACACACGATCGTGTGCTTGCCCATGTGACTCACACGGCCTGGGCATACGCCCGTGTGTGTACCCGTGTGGTTCTAAGTCACAAATAGTGAGTTACACAGCCTAGACACATGCCCGTATGAACCCTACACTAACATGACTACAAATGGCCTAGACACACGCCTGTGTGCTAGCCCGTGTGGCTCCAATTCGATGAACAGTGAGTTACATGACCAATCACACGGTCGGCCACACGCCCGTGTAACTCACACGGCCTAGTCACACACTCGTGTGTCTGGCCGTGTGGCATCGACAGCCACTATTTCTGGCGACTCAAAACTTGCAAAAGTAAGGTTTCCGGTACGCACGTGATTTCGCTTTGACAAAGAAACGTTACGAAGACTACCCGGATCTTAAATAATCATTCAGTGATCAGTTATACCATCAATTTAAATAATTTAGCAAAAATAACCCACCGCCAAATCATGTCGAAAGATTTGACGCAACCCAAACTTAATTTGCACACTCACCTCGTACGAAATAGGGAAATCAGACTTACATGGTGGGTTAAAATCTCTTGCAATATCTTTGCCTAAAAAGTTAACCAATCAAACGATTATACCAAGTGTTTAAAAAACCGAGCAAAACTCATTTCGACATAATATCATTAACTCGGTGAAACTTGCAAAATAAGAGGAAAGTAACAGCAAAACTTACTCAATAATTGCACAGTCGACTTTACAGGCAACAAAGAACTCTCAATTAATGCAAAATTGAATACCAAAGAAGAAAAAAAAAAGAAAAGAAGGAGGATTGAAAAATAGGCTTAGAGAGAAAAAGAAAAAAAAAACATAAGGAAATAGATATGACAGAAATTCTTCAGGCTATTTAAAATTAACCACCTCCTTCCGGAAATTGCAAAAAAATATTTCCTAACGTATACAATGGAATTCGAACTCAGAACCAGACAGAATACAGACAGATGCTTAACCAATGAATCAACAGGCTCATTCTTGACACTTATTTACCTAGAATTGAACTTAATTACGAAACACATGGGTGAAGATTGTTTTAAAAAAATCACAAAACTTTTTAGCAATACAACTCGAACTCCAGACCTTAAACACAAAAGCAGAGCACAAAATCACAGATACAGAAATTTAATTACTTCAGATTCTCACAATTAAATTCCTGAAATTTTAGGGTGTTATACATGATATCAATCCAATTTGTATTTCATTTAACCTATTCATATGTTATAACTCTATTAATCTTGCTTAGGCTCAAGTAAGATACATAGATCAACCAATTTGTATCCTAATCTAGCATTATAATACAACATCAGATAAAATTGAAGCAATCATACTGGCACATAAGTGCATCATCAAATGAACCGACGCAAATAGACTAGCGCATAAATGCACCATCAGATAAATCGAAGGAATATACTAGTATGTAAGTGCATCATCGAATAAACCGAAGTAAAAATTGGCACGTAAGTGGATCGCTGGCTAAATCGAAGTAAGGAAAACTAGCACATATAGTGCATATTGGCACATAAGTGCATATTGACATACCAACATACGAAGCGTATATTGGCACATATAATACATCATCGGATATACCGAAACAACTATACTAGCACACACAGTGTATCATCGAACATACTGAAGCAACTATATTGGCACACACAGTGCATCATTAGATAAACCAAAGCAAATATACTGGCACACAATACCAAAGCATCTATACTAGCACACATAGTGCATCATCAAATTTCCAAAGCAACTATACTGGCACACACAGTGCATCATCAAATAAACCGAAGCAAATATACTGGCACACACAATGCATCATCAGATATATTGAAGAAACTATACTGACACACAGAGTGCATCATTGGATATACCGAAGCAACTATACTAGCACACACAATGCACCATCGAAAATACCAAAGGACACAGTGCATCATTGAATATATCGAAGAAAATATATTGGCACACATAGTACATCATCGAATATACTAAAAGATAACCTGTACAATTAATAGATAGCAAATTTTCAATTTCATTATAGGTTCAATTCACATTCTACGAGCACCACAAAGTATCGCATATATGTAATATATTTCATATTAGACTGGAATATATTACATACTGTGTTGGAATATAGTATGTAATATATTTCAACTTAATTTAACACTGAGTACCACATATCAATTGAATTGTACGATATGTTTCAACTTAATATATTTCAACTTACATTCTATTTTATACAATTCAGTTCAATTCTCAATATTCAATATCTATAATCACAATTTAATTTATATGATGATTATAAACTCATTTTGATCTATACTCATGCGAACAACATATATTTATAAATAGGTAAATCAATCTTAAATAATATAAATATGTATCGAATCCCCATGCTACTGATTTACTAATAATGATTCCTCGACTCTAGCTGCAGGGATAGATCTCTGAATAGTAGCAGGAACATTCTTATTATGTTTTAGGCAACTCGAACTAAATGCTCTAAGGATTCACACCGGTAACATGCTCCTATTTTCTTTTAGCATTCACTTCTTAGAAAACGATTATTATGTCAATTTCTACTCCACAACATAGCTAAACTCATCAGATATTTTCAAATATAAGACAAATTAAATAACAATCAGCATCCAATCCTAACTCAAACTTGACTTAACCTTGGCATGTACCTCTAGACTCAATTTTTGAACTCGATTTAGTTTGAGAATTGACTAAAACTATAGCTCTGATACCAACAAATATAACACCCCTTACCCGGTCCGGTCACTAAACCCGAGCCATGGAATGTTACTACAATTACCAAAACATATCACATTCAATTTAGGCTACAAAATCTAATTAAACAATAAAAAACTTCATAAACCATGCAAAATATGATTTAAAAACTAAACGGAGTCTCAAACGAGCTTATGAAAGCTCTTAAGTTGACTCGAGAACAAATAAAGATCAAACTAGAAAAAAAAATTAAAAAAAAAAGGAAAGTTTTACAAACAAGGGTCACACAGCCGTGTATGTAACAGCCTGCCTAATGCAGATCATACTGATATGCTATTGGTGATAATTTAATAAGACAATGGTAGTAAAAGGGTTAGACTAACGAATTATCCAGTAAAATGTTTGATTGGCGTATTGCGTGAATTTGACAATACGCCCTTTTAGGGACACCTTGCTAGAATTCGCCATTTGGCAAGCTCTAAGTTTTGGCGAACTCTTTTGTTTGAAAATCCACTAACCCCGGATATTCTTGGAAAACTTGTTAGTGGTAGAATTTTTTTACATGGAAACGATAGCTCATTGAGTATCGTTTGAATTTAGTTGATACCTATTTGGAATTGAATTAAAGTATTGTAGATGACAACTTGATATGTTTAGGTAGTTGAGTGACCTGTTTAGTTGGTTACTTATGTGTACAAGCAATGTTTTACCATTCTGATTTTAGATTTCAAATCTTGTTAGGTAAGCTTAGTCTCAAATTTCAAGGGCAATAGTGGTAGTAGTGGGATTTCAGGAACAACATTTATTAAATGATTATTTTAAATTAAATCCCACGGTAAGCAAAGGTGTCAAATTATGAAACTTTCAGTTCATGAGAGCTTTAGTATGAATTATGGAATCTTGTGAACCAATTAGTAAATAGTTGAATTTCAATTTCAGTTTCATCGCATTTGAACTAGATAGAACGAGTAGGGAGCACCATGATTACAACTTAAATATTTTATATTGAATGTGGGAATTGGTGAATAAAAGTGAGAGAGGTATAAGTAGGAGAACTGAAGATGCTAATGAGGCATTCTCTCTTCTTCTAAAAATCGTCTTCTTTGTTTTCCTCTTCTTTTATGGTATAGTAAAGAATTAAGGAGAAACATGCATAAAGGAAAAATAGACATATTAGCTTGAGAAAGTAAGAATCTAATGAGTTGGTAATCTTTCTAAACCTTCATGTACCTTTTTTTATTGAAGGAAAGTGGTAAGAAAATTATAAGTTATGATACAATTCATGGTTGTGAACATAAACTCATTAGATAGCCTATAAAAATATTTTGCACGTTAATGGATTTTGTTTGTCTCACTTGTGAAAGCTGTCATTTTGATTGATGAATGGTTATTTTGTTTAGTTAACCAAGGAGGAGGCCGGAGTGACAAAGGAAAGGCTAGGCAGGTGTAGGGTTCTAGCGTCTGGATATTTTATGCGTAAGTTTCTAAACTCCAACTTTTAATTTTTATTTTGCATGTAGCAGGGCTGTCATAGTTAGGTTATGTTTTTCTGGAAGAATGTTGTTGCATTATCTGGAGATGTTGAACTTTGTTGCTACTGTGTGAAAGTGTTGTTGATACTGTTATGTATTGAGTGTCAATAAGTGGTCTAAATTGAAGATTTCTTGCGTATATAATTGTTTTCTGAACAAGCCATTGAAGTATTAATTAATAGTCAACTATTGCTTGTTTGTGAGCCTATGGTTAATGAATGAATGTATTTTGAAGGTATATGAATTGATCTTATGTTGGCAAGCTGTAAAATTTGAAATAGGATACAATTTAGTGTAGAAGTGTGTATGCCTTCTTGATGTTGTATCCAAAAATTTAGATATGTAGTGAATGAAGTAACGATATTGTGGCGGGATACTAAATAAATGAAGTAACGGCATTGTAACAACCCTAACCCGTATTCGTCACTGAATTAGGGTTACAGAGTATTACCATACAAACAGAATATTAAACAATCATTGTAAACATATCAAAATAAATTCATTCTCATACGTATTGTCCCTTAATCGAGCCCTCAAGGCCCTAGAAACACCTTAGAAACAATTCAGAACCCAATTGGAAACACTCGTGTCTTAGGCTGTGTAACAATCAAATTTGGGACACACGACCGTGTCTCAGCCCATGTCCTCACCCGTGTAACTCACTGAGTAGGGTCACATGACCATGTCACATACCCGTGTGTCAGGCCGTGTAACTCTCAAAATAGCTCCAGACGCCTATGTGTCAGGCATTGTGGTAGGCCGTGTAACTGCATTAATTGTATGCATTAAAACCTACAAGGGACACACGGCCATATCACCAGGTCGTGTGTCACACACGGCTAAGTCACAAGCCCGTGTCTTAGGCCGTATGAACCCAAAATGAACCTTTAACAACAAGTTTACCATTTCAAGCTTACTTGGACTCTAAGCAATTCATTTACCAGCCAAAAGACCTATTCAAAGTGACTTTAAACAAGCCAAAAACATGCCAAATCAACATCCTAAGTGCCTAACCAATGTATCCTCATAGATACCACAAGTATATACAACTATACAAAAAATTAGAACTTCAAACACAACTTATCAATTCATCTAATCTAACACTTAACCAATGTACCTATCATAGGTACCTCAATCACAACATATCATTAACACATATCACTCATATTAGCATTGGAACTTACCTCATTCACATATATCATGTAAGTTAGCAATCTACACAAAAGATCATACTTAATACTTACATATCCCAAAACATTAATAATAATAACACAAAAGCCTATTACATGCCATATAATTTGAGATGAACATTTCAATAACTACTGAGATTTATGGATGTGTGACTCGATTGTCGGTCTAATCATCTAACCTTCCGAGTATCTACAATAACAATAAATACGCAAGTAAGCTTGATGAAGCTTAGTAAGTTTAACGTATTAAAACAATAAATCTTACCGAAGTAAGTACAAAAATTCAAATAATAACAATTCAACCATGAATATTTCCTATACATCGACAACTTCAACCGATAAATCATAAAATTTCAGCTCAATACTCAAATATATATAGCAAAACCATCATAATCATAAAACAAGTTACCTTACCAAGATTTTCAATTCGTTGAAGGACTTACGGATATAAGTACATCGAAAATCCAACCAAAACACATCAGATGCTCATAAGATCCAATCCATCTGAAACACACTAATGCTCATAAGAGCTAATCCCTCCGAAACACACCAATGCTCATAAAAGCTAATACAACCGAAACACACCAAAACAGAGAGTATAACACGAGAGTTCGCAACAAATTTTGAACCTCGATCCACGCAGGAAATAGTCTCCACAACAATCTCTAATCCAAACCCCCATAACACACCATATCTCGATAGTACTTTACCCCGCGTTCAATTCGACCCATACATCAAAATTCGATAACATTTCTCAATTAACCTTTCATCAACAACAACTAAATATATCTATTGTATCATCTTAAATTATTCAAAAATTCATACAGATATTAAATTTTAAACTGTACGAACTTACCTGGACTGAATTCTAGTAGTTACAGAAGTTAAAGGCCTATTCCGTAATTTTTCTTTTTTTACGAGTATCTACAGAAACTTGATCTAAAATGTAAAATTTCCCAATTATCAACTTAGATTTCACATTTCAATCCATTTCACAATTAATACCTTTTTAAAATTTATACAATTACCCCAAACTTTTATTATTTTTCCAATTTAGTTCCTTAACCCGAAATTCATCAAATTAACCATTTTTCTCAAGTAAATATTCCATAAAAACATACTAGGCCCTTAAAAAGTCCTTGATGAACATTAAATTCACTATCAAACCCTAAAATTTTGACATTTTCACAATTTAATCCTAAAATCAAAATCTAACGAAAATCACTTTACAAAATCATCAAACAACACAATCAAAGCTCCAAATACATGGTATTCATCAAAAAAATTAAATATTCATCAATTTGAACTTCAAAAATTTTTAGCAAAATCAAAAACAAAGGTACGGGCTAGTTGGACCTAGTTGCAACGATCTCAAAACCAAAAATTACAAGAAACAGGGAAGGAATTCACTCACTTGCAAAGAATTGAGCTTGGCCAATTATCCCAAGCTATATTTCCATGGATATTCAGTTAAAAAGAAGAAAAATGAAGAAGAAAGCTAATTCATTGAAGAAAAAATGAAGAAGAAAGCTAATTCATTCCATTTGTTTTATTTTAATTTCAACCTAATTACAATTTTGCCATTAAAATTACATTATTTTATAATTTTCAATTGTTTAATTGTCCAACTAAATTACTTTGGGTCATTTACCACTTAGGTCCTTCCTCAATTAACTTTCAAGCTATTTAATCAACTAAATACAATAATTACTAAGTTTTGCACCTTTAACAAATTAGTCCTTTTTCTTCAATTAGCTATCTAAACGTTAATATTTTCGAACCAAATTTTAATAAGACTCTAATGACTCGATAAATATTCTAAAAATAATACTTATGAGTCAACACGATGAAAATTTATGGTCCCGAACAACTATTCTGTCACCACTAAAAATCGGGCGGTTACAAGTGTTGTGGTGAAATATTAAATGAATGTAGTAACAGTGTTATGGCGGAATATTAAATGAATGAAGTAAGGGTGTTGTGGGGTAATATTAAAATAATGAAGTAACAGTGTTGTGGCGGGATATTAAATGAATGAATTATCAGTGTTGTGGCAATATGTTAAAAGAATGAAGTATCAGTGTAGTGACGAGATGTTAATTGAAAGAAGTATCGGTGTTCTGGCAGAATTTTAATTGAAAAAGGATTGGCGTTGTGGTGGGATTTGTCCTTAAGTAGCAAGTTATGACAGTTCGTAAGGACTTGTCTTTAAGCGTACAAGTATGTATCTGCACCATGATAAGTTTACATACATCATAATCAACTCAGCTTGGGTCCACAAGGATCATTCGTGAAACACAAACCTGTGTTTTCAAGTTCTCTAAGTATGTATTCACAAGTTTGGTTCCTCCAAATGAAAATCAGTGGGTGTGAGTCTATCAAGACCATCATCCAATCAAAAGTCAGCATGGATTATCATCCAGGCATAAGTTTGTCGAATCATCTGCAAGTATGAGTCCATAAGGACTATATTGCAAGCTAAGATAGTCTGTAGGACTTATCTTCAAGCTCCTATGTTGAGTCATCCCACTGGAATACCACTTTATGAAAATTTATGGAATTAAGTCCTCCAAATACAAGTCCGCGTGAACAAATTTGTATAGTATGAGTCTGCAGGTCTAAGTTCCCTAATCAGAATTGCACGGCGAATAATTACCTAACGTGAGTTTGCCAGAACTATCTGTAAGTACATATTTATATATACAAGGGCAGGTATGGATTCGCAAACCTGAGTCTACAAGTATGTGTCTGCAGGCATGAAGCTACGAATGCAATTCCACAGGCGTGTGGCTAGAGTATATTAGTCAAGTATGACTTCGCCAAGATATTTCACCTTGTATAAGTTGCATTGGGTAAATTCACCTAGACTTACCGTAACACACATGTTTGCTGAGAGTAAAGGCAAATATTTTAATTGAACAAATTGGATTGTATGTGTGTTGCTTATATTCATATGTGAACTATTTAAAGTGTTAGTTGTCTTTATGCTTGAATTATTCTCCATGCGAGTTGTATATGTAGGTGAGTAAACATTATACGAACTCACTAATTTCACCTTGAACTTATCATGCTTCTAGATTTATTTGTTTCATGTATTAAAAGTCATTTTTAACTTCAATGAAGGGTATAAGCCAGATGTTACAGTTTTTAGTTGTGAACCTTTTATTTGTAGTTAGTAATATGTATATATCGAGGTGGTCCACTGACTAGTAAATTAAGAAATATAGTTTTACTACATTTAGTCAAAACTCTTTTGAATTCAAGACAATATGTATGGATGGATTAAATATACATTTTGTAAACTTTAAAGTACGTGTTAAAAAATGATATAAGTTGTCAACTCATGCTATTGCATATTCTGGCAAGTTGAATGTTTCAAATCGTTTAAGTATTGAACAGTAACATCATCTTGTTCGGGTCCAGTGATCGGACCGGGCAAGAGTTGTTACACATACTCATGTAGATACTCCCATATGACACTGACAAAATGACTTCCTCCACACCCCTTCACATTCCAAACAAACAACTCCATTGATAACAAGATAAGAACAAGAAGGAACAACATAACTTTACATATTGTGGGCATCAATGCCCTCCATATCATTGCTTTCCACGTGCGAACCAATTGCCAACGACCTTATGATTGCCTCAGTGTGATTGTCGATAGTCACACCCCGATCATCTTGGGCATCGCCCCCCTCCTCCCCTCAATAGTTTCTTGAAATCTCGACAAGCTCTACCTAATTTGCCACTAGTAAGCCCTAACGGTGTCGAAAAGGATGACACTTCTTATTTTAACAATAGTCATGACTCAACTTAGACTATGCCCCCTTACCCATCTTTTATGACATTGGGATCCCCATTCTCATCAATCACCACTATCGAATGGTTTGTTTGGTTAGGTGTGGAGGGAACCTGTCGCACTTTTACCCTTATCTTCAGATCCAAGAGTCTAAAAATGTTCTCTCCCATCAGTCCCTTACACTTATCTCTCCCCATTAGGGGCCTTGACTTTTTGCCTTCTCTATTCAAAAATGAAATATTGGTTGTTGCCGCAGCCCCAAGTTGAACACTGCATCTTGAGTAAAACCAGTCAAACAAGCCCTAAGGACGCTAGTATCCAACCCCCTGATGCAGCAATTACGAATGACATCAATGCCTATGTCTGCTACTGAACCACTGTAACCTACTCCCTGATCCCATTACCCTCCTCTTAAACATCCACAAGCACCTAGGTTTAGCCTTTGGACTTGCTGTCTACTCTTGCACTCGGTTTCTTCCCCATGCCTGATGTTTAAAAACCATCTAAGATCCAAAATCCTCACGTTGAACCCTCAACTCCATAAACTCAACGGGAAGTTTAAGCTCAACGATTGGGTCTGTATGTTGTAAACTAATGTGTGTACTCGGACAGACGTCCTTCACATGTTCATACCTCCCACACCTAAATAAAATGGTTGGAAAACTCTTATACTCATCCTTATGAAATACATCATTAATAAGCGATTTGGATACAAATGGTTTGGCCAAGTTGACAACCACTACTAACATTGCAAAGCGTCCCCTCGTAGTCACCTCCGTATTATGGTCCATAGTCATCACCTTCCCAATAATGCTACCAACTGCCGTAAACAAACTCTTCTTATACATAGCATTCGAAAGCCCTAGAAAATAAATCTAAGTAAAGACAAGGACCATGGTTGCATAATTAAGTACTGGCCATACACAACCTATAGGCACTTTGATAAAACTTTAGTATAGTCCTCCTACATTTGAAACTTAGCAAGAAAATAATCATTCTTAATATCCACCAATTGGAACAGTTGCATTGGCTTCCATAGGGTCATAGTTTTGTTCCATAAAGTTGTATAACCAATTTTTGTCCCAACAATTTCAACACAACCGTGTGCCCATAATCTGCTCCATCAACAACCTTACCCTCTCTGTAATAGCCCGTTTTTCAGTGGTGTCAAAAATAGTGGTTTCGAGACCACAAATTCGACAAGTGAGTTTGTATTATTAGTATTTAAATTATACAAGTTAATAATATTTTTTATTGAATTTTGATTTGAGGAATTTTAACCAATTGAATTAAAAGTTAGTATGAGTGGTTTGGTTCAAAAGTCAAGTGGTTATTGAAAACGAAGTATTAGACCTCATTTCTGTAATTTAAGGCTGTAAATATTTTTAATAAATATTTACAGAGTCGTATTATATGTGAATTGAAGTTTGGTTTGGGAATTTTGATGATTTATTGCTTAATTATGATAAAAGGATTAAGTTGTAAAAGAGGTAAGAGTCAATTGTTATAGAATTAATATAGTAAAAGGACCAAAATGGTAATTAAACCATGGTCAAAAAGCCCGAGCGGTGGTGGCATGATTAAATCCACTAACCTTTGGGCTATTTGTTTATTTAGTCCTAATTAGTTTAGGATTAAATTGAAATTAAGCTTGTTTAATCAATAATTAAAAATAATTGAAGGACCAATTGTGCAATTAGACCCTCTTTAAATGTAAAATGGTGGGAATAGTATGGAAATCCCTAGAATTGTGTTTAATTTATTTAATTATTAATTAAAATGTTTTAATTAAATTAAATTAAAGTAAAAGTATTATAATAATAATAAAAAAGAAACAATAGGCTTATCTCCTTCATTTTTCTTTTATGCTTCACTGAACCTCCATTTTTGGAGCTTGGAAACTTTGGTTGAGTTTTGGTTGCATGCTAGGTAGGTTATTCTTGCCATTTTAGTAATTTTTATGTTTTTGAGCTCGTATTAGCATAGTCTAGCTAACCCAGAGACTAATTTATAATATTGTCAAATGTTTTGGATTATGCCATTAATGAAATTAAGTTGTTCTTGAAGTTTTATGGTAGAATATTAAGCTTGGTTGCTAAATAAGACTATTTTGTAAACTAGTTTTTGTTGATTCTAATGTTCAAGGACTAAAATGTGAAAAGGACTTGATGCAAAATAATAGCAAGCATGGGCTGTAATGAATGGTTTAATAGATCGGCTAAGCTTAGAATTAATAGAAAATGGTTAAATTACATGATTTGGACCTAGGGACTAAATTGCATAAAAATGAAATGCTAGGGGTAATTTCGTAAAAATGTCAAAAAAGACTTAATTGCATAAAATGAGTTAATTTTACTATTAGAATTATTTAATTGAATGAAAATGTTATTTTAAATCAAGAAAGAGTGGAAAATCGAGGAAAAAAATTACCAAATAGCCCTTGTACCTTGTCGTTACTGCAGTTTAGTCTGGTAAGTTTATTCAGTTAATTCTATATGTTTTAAAATTATATATTAAATAAAATTTATCTGTTGATTGTTGATTAATGTGTTGATATCCGAAAATCAAGAACTGAAATAATGATTGATAAAACACTGGTTACTGTTAATATCTCTTGAGCCAATGAACGTAGGATAGAGTACAATAGGCATGCCAATAGGTTATTTTGCGCCAGTACAGGCTTGATATCAGATGTGATGAGGATTCCTGTATATTTCCTGATCACTAAATATACCAAAGTTTTGCATTTGTTACGGACTATCGTGTTATATTATAGTGTTCTCTGGCATGTTATCGGGGGCAAATATTAGCCTACAGGCTAGGCACTTAGTGCCGAGGCGTGTTATCAGTTGGATTAGCTCATATGAGCGTATGGCGTATTCTCAGATGATTAACTGTAGACTCGTATTCAAATATCGTTCATCGATAATGTTCTTGCGTTAAATGTCTTGTTATAGAATTGTTAAAAGATTATTCATGAATCTCCTGATAGCATTGTGGCTTGATAATGAATTATCTCATACTTATTTATGTGTAAACTCACCTATTGTGACAGAAATTTTGTTAAAAACCTTGTTGACAGGAACTCGGTTTAGTAATCTTGTTATTTGAATTATTATGTTTAATTCAATAAGCTTTGTCGTTTAATTGACGAACTTACTAAACTTTATTATAAAAGCTTACTCGTGTTTGTTAGGTTTTTTTTGTAGATAACATTTTGTGGCTAATCGGGCAATTGGATCAACTCAAAGATTCACACTATCCAAGAATCTTTGGTAGATTTTAATTTTGTATGGCTTAGGGTTAATGAGAATGCTATAAGTTTATAGCAATGTGTTAGTTGGTTGGTTGGCATGTTTTTTATGATATAAACTTTAGAAAATCCAATAGTATGTCATGTTAACTCTTAAGTTGTGTTCAATGTTTGATTATGAATGGTAGAAATCGGTTTGATCTAGGCATGGTGCTTGATGTAACAACCCGATTTAGACCCTAGTCGAAATAGTGGTTTTAGGACAACAAATTCGAGGCCAAAAAATTATTTTAATATTATTTTATGTGTTTACAGTATGAGGCTAAGCATAAGTGAAAATTTCGTATGAAAATTTGATTGAATGCATGCTTAATTTTGAAAAAGGACTTAATCGCGTAAAATGTAAAATATGTGTTCTAATTGTTAAAGTGCTTAATTACTATGTCTCTTTAAATGTGAGGTCCTTATGTTGTAAATGGACCATTGAATTCATGAATTGACGTAAATGGACATGAGTTAGTGGATTATAAATGAAATTAAAAAGGTTATGTTAGTAATTTGATAATTTAATGTTGATTTAATAAAACAAATACATAAAATTTGTCCATTAACATCTTAGATTGCTGAAAATTCAGGAGAAAGAAAAGAAAAATAGCTAGATAGGGTTTCGACACTTTGAGCTTGGAATTAAGGTATGGTTTTGATTTGGTTTTTGATAATTTTTACGTTTTTAATATCCTTGCAGTGTAATGTACAAAGCCCATGCTTGAATTTCTGATTTTGATGAATATTTTGAGTTATGCCATGGATGAATTCATGAGTTCTATGTTGTTAAATGGTGAAATATGAAAGCTTGATGTTGGGTTAATATATATGGTCTTTGGATTTTTGATGAATTTGAGTATAATGGGCTAAATTGTGAAAATGAGAAATTAAGAGACTAAAATGTGAAATAAATGAAATGTGTAAGCTTGTATAAGATAAGTGAATATTTGGCCTAATAAGTGTAAAAGGAAATTATGTGTATTTTGTGTTTATGTGAAATAAGGACTAAAGTGTCAAAATGTGAAAATGTGGGCTAAATTGTAAAATGCCCTAAATGTATGTTTGTGCGTTGATTTGAATGAATTGGTGAATAAAAGGATTAATTTTGAATACGTATAGATCAAGAAAAGAGGAATTTGGACTTAAACCAATGGAAGTCGAAGGTTATAGAGTAAACAATTTGAGTCGACAACTCCAAATACGATGTAAGTTCGTACGTGATTAATGATGTTACAAGCATGTTTTAATTCTTTGATAGTGTATAATTTGTACATATAATTGACTATAGTTTGAGTAATATGATAAATCGAATATGTTTGGCACTAAGTATGCGATTTGAAATAGCTTCGGCTATAAATAGCACTAAGTGTGCGAATTGGAATAGCTTTGGCTATACGTGGCACTAAGTGTGTGATACCGAGATAGTTTCGGTTTAAAGTGATGGCACTAAGTGTGCGATAACTTATAGCTTCGGCTAAATTGTTGGCACTAAGTGTGCGATGTCCTTGTGCGTTGTAAGATGATCTAACGAAATAGTGCATTGAGCATTGAAGTGGTAATGTAATAGATAAGTACGAGATATTGTAGGTATGTAATGAATATTTGTGGTTAATAATATAGTGTATGAGATAGATGAACCTATGTGGTTGATATTATGGTGTATGAGTTAGATGCAAGATTATGTGAACTAAAAGAAATGGTATGAAAATGAGTAATGGTAATGATTGAGGTTGAGTATTGATATGAATTGAACTATGTGTTAACCAATATGTTTTATAGCTTTTAAATGTTGAGTTAAACATATTTTAATACGAACTTACTAAGCTTTAAGCTTACCATGTGAAATGTTTTCTGTCTTTCAGTGTTATAAAGCTAGCTCGGATCTGGGAATCATCAGCGACTTATTAACACTATCGAACATCTATTTTGGTACCATTTTGAGAGTTGCACATATGGTATATGGCATGTATAAGCTAGGAGTATTTGAATATGTTTTGTAATATTTACATCATGCCATGTGATATGGCTAGTTTGTGGTTAAACTTATGGTTGGATAATGATATATGGTATGTGATACAAATGTGCCATTGTGATGTGTTTTTGGTTGGCCAAAAGAAATGGTTAATTAGTAAGGTTTTGGTATGTTTTTGGCTTATTGAATGGTATGAATTGGTATGAATTACAAGCATGAATTTGTTGTTAATGGTATGACATGAATGATATATGTTTTGGTTTTGAAATTTGCTGAAATTATAGTGCAAATATGCTTGGTTTGATGCTTTTAAGATTGACCCAAGTGGGGTGGCAAATTGGCTATTCAAATGGCCTATTTTTGTCCACATGAGCAGAGACACGGGCGTGTGTCTCAGCCGTGTGCGACACACGGTCACGTTGCACGACCGTGTGTCCCCTGGGGTATCCTACAATTTTAAGTCAGGCTTGAGCATGGCCAAGGCACACGGGCGTGTCTTGTGGCCGTGTGTGCAAGTCAGTATGTATGCCCTGTTTTGACATGGCTTGTTCACACGGGCGTGTGACCTGTACATCTTAGAAAAATGTTTAAGTTTCAAAAAATTTTGTATGAACTCGGTTTAGTCCCGACCTTTTTCTAATGCATGTTTAAGGTCCCAATGACCTATGTAAGGGACTTAATATTTATGGTTGACTATGTTTGTGAATGATGGTGTTGAATTGTTGCGAATTGTTTCGATTTATCCGGTAATACCTTTAATCCTAATCCAACGACAGATACTGGTTAGGGTTGTTACATTTTATTGGTATCAGAGCTATGATTTAGTCAGTTCTAGGACTACCATAACGTATGCGAGTCTAGCTATACATGCCATATTTATGAATTTTGATAGTGTGATGATTCCTAACAGTTAAAAATGTGTTTTCATATAGCAAATGGATCCCGAACGAGCAATAGCTGATGATGTTGAGAGTAATGCACCTACTCCCGCTCAAGGGAATGTGCCAGCCGAATCTAGGCTGATGTCTAGTATTTAGGGAGGAGAGGCTAAGCAAGCCTTCTTCTAAATGATGACTGAGTGGTTCACGAAATTCGTACAAATGAATCCGGCTACTCAACAACCTCCACCCCCACCTATTCCTCAACAAATCCCAGTTGTTCCACTAGTAGTAGATCCGATTTGATTGAATAAGCCACCAGTTGATAAGATCCGTAAACACGGGCTGAAGACTTTCGGGTTACGATTGATGACGATGCCAAGAAGGCTGGGTTCTGGCTTAAAAATACTATCCGAGTATTCGATGAGTTGTCCTGTACTCCAAATAAATGTATCAAATGTTTTGTAGCGTCCTTGCTTAGAGATAATGCATATCACTGGTGGAAAACGTTGACAACGGTGGTTCCTAGAGAACAAGTTACCTGGAATTCTTTCAGATCGAGTTCCAGAAGAAGTATATAAGTTAAAGATTTCTCGATCAGAAAAATAAAGAGTTTTTGGAGTTGAAACAGGGCTGGATGACTGTAACAGAATAAGAAAGAGAATTTGTACGTTTAAGCAAGTATGCTCGAGAATACGTGTCTACTGAAGAGATTATGTGTAAAAGATTTGTTGATGGATTGAACGAAGACATAAAATTTTTAGTCTGGATACTTAAACTGAAAAAATTTGTAGTATTAGTTGAAAGGGCCTGTAAAGCCGAAGACCTCAGTAAAGAAAAGAGAAAAGTTGATTCAGAGGCTAAAGATTTGAGGAAGCGATCGATGAATAAATCTTATCATTCCTCGTCAAAAAAATCTAAAAATTTTAATGATCGATCGACATCTTCAGCGGGACGTCAGAATATAGATCGTGGAAAATAATATACCAATCCTAAAGCTCAACTACCTCAGTATTGAGCGTTGATAATGCAAAGGATGAAAAGCCTAAGTGTAATCAATGTGGAAGACGACATTTTGGAGATTGCTAAGGAAAAAGTAATAACCGAGATTTTTATAGTCGTGGTTCTCGAGATCATTTTATAAAAGATTACCCAGAGTTAACTGAAAAAGATAATGCTCAGAACATGAGGCCGAGTAACACTGCAGCTAGAGGTAGACCACCGATAAACATGAGAAATAAGAGTGGTGGTAGAGGTAACTCGAGACACTGCAGCAAGATCTGATGCTAGAGCACCTGCATGAGCTTACGCTATTCGCACTCACGAAGAAGCGTCATCTCTAGATGTTGTTACTTGCACTTTTACCCTTTATGATACTAAAGTAATTACATTGATAGATCCAGGGTCTATTCATTTGTATATATGTGTGAGTTTAGTATCCAGTAAGACTTTACCTGTAGAGTCTACTGAATTTGTAATTAGAGTATCGAACCCCTTAGGCAAGTGTGTTTTGTTGATAAAGTGTGCAAGAATTGTCCACTGATGATTCGAGATAATTACTTTTTGACTGATTTGATGTTGTTACCATTTGACGAGTTTGACATAATCCTGGGTATAGATTGGCTAACAATGCATGATGCTGTTGTGAATTGCAAACGGAAGATGATTGATTTGAGATGTCAGAATAATGAGATTATCCGTATTGAGTCAGATGATATGAATGGTTTACCGGCAGTGAAATCTTCGATGTTAGCTCAGAAATATGTGAGAAAAGGTTATGAAGCTTATTTGGCATATGTGTTTGATAATAGAGTGACCGAAAGAAATATTGAATCAGTACCAATTGTGTGTAAGTATTCGGATGTGTTTCCTGAAGAATTGTCGGGCTTACCACCTATCCGAGAAGTAGAGTTTGGTATTGAATTAGTGCCGAAAATGACTCCGATATCGATAGCTCCGTACAGAATGGCACCTACTGAATTAAAAGAATTGAAAGCTCAGTTGCAAGAGTTGACAGATAGAGGTTTCATTTGACCGAGTTTCTCTCCTGGGGTGCACCAGTTTTATTTGTAAAAAAAGAAAGACAGAACTATGAGAATGTGTATCGATTATAGACAACTCAATAAGGTGACTGTAAAGAATAAATATTCATTACCACGAATTGATGATTTGTTTGATTAGTTTAAAGGAGCTACTGTATTTTCAAAGATAGATCTGAGATCAGGATATTATCAGTTGCAAGTAAAAGATTCAGACATTCCGAAAACTACTTTCTGAACGAGGTACGGACATTATGAGTTTTTGGTTATGCCTTTCGGATTAACAAATGCACCTGTTGTGTTTACAGATTTGATGAACAGAATTTTCAGACTGTATTTAGATCAATTTGTTGTCGTATTCATTGATGACATTTTAATTTATTCGCGTGATGAAACTAAACATGCTGAACATCTGAGAATAGTACTACAGACTTTGCGAGATAAGCAGTTATATGCGAAGTTTAGCAAATGTGAATTTTGGTTGCGAGAAGTCAATTTTCTGGGACATGTTGTGTCGGCATCTGGTATCCAAGTTGATCCGAGCAAGATTTCAGCTATTTTAGATTGGAAGACTCTAAGAAATGTTTCTGAAGTCTGCAGTTTTTTGGGACTTGCTGGTTATTATCGATGGTTTGTAAAAGGCTTTTCTATGATTGCGACTCCGTTGACAAAACTACTTCAGAAAGATGTGAAATTCGAATGGTCTGAAAAGTGTCAGAAAAGCTTTGATCAGTTAAAGACCTTGTTGACTGAAGCTCCGGTATTGATACAACCTGAATCGGGTAGAGAATTTGTGATCTATAGTGATGCTTCGTTGATCGATCTGGGATGTGTTTTGATGCAAGAAGGCAAAGTCATTGTATATGCTTCGAGACAATTAAAGCCGTATGAAAAGAACTATCCGGCACACTATCTTGAGTTGGCTGCGATTGTGTTCGATTTCAATATTTGGCGCCACTATCTATTTCGTAAGAAATATCATGTGTATTCAGATCATAAGGGTTTGAAATATTTGATGACTCAGAAAGATCTGAATCTGCGACAAAGAAGATGATTAGAATTGCTAAAATATTATGAGCTTGTAATTGATTATCATCCGGGAAAAACGAATGTTGTTCCTGATGCTTTGAGTCAGAAATCATTGTTTGCATTACATGCTTTGAATGCTCAGTTGTGTATGTTTGATGATGGTCCAATTCTAGCCGAATTGAAAGCAAAACCGTTGTTTCTACAACAGATTATCGAAGCCCAGAAGATTAATAATGAGATTTTAACAAAACGAGCTCAGTGTGAAGTAGATTCTGATTTAGAATTCAGAGTTGATAATGATGATTGTCTGAGATTCAGAGATAGAATTTGTGTTCAGAGAAATTCAGAGTTAATTCAGATGATTTTGAATGAAGCTCACAACAATCGGTTATCTATTCATCCGGGTAGTACGAAAATGTATAATGATTTGAAATAGTATTACTGGTGGTCTAGAATGAAAAGAGATATCTCTAACTTTGTTTCGAAATGTTTAGTCTATCAGCAAGTAAAAGCCGAGCATCAGGTACCTTCTGGATTACTTCAGCCGATCATGATACCTGAGTGGAAATGGGACAGAGTCACGATAGATTTTGTATCCGGTTTACCGTTGTCACCAAGCAAGAAAGATACAATCTGGGTTATTGTGGATAGATTGACTAAATCGGCTCATTTTGTTCCAGTTTGCATAGATTACTCACTTGATAAGCTAGCTGAATTATATGTTTCTCAGATTGTGAGATTACATGGAGTACCTATTTCTATTGTTTCGAACAAATATCCGAGGTTTACATCGAGCTTTTGGAAGAAACTGCAAGATGCGCTAGGTACGAAACTACACTTTAGTATTGCATTTCATCCGCAAACGGAAGGTCAATCCGAGTGGATTATTCAGATTCTCAAAGATATGTTGAGATGTTGTATTCTTGAGTTTGAAGGTACGTAGGAACAATACTTACCTCTGATTGAATTTGCATACAATAATAGCTTTCAATCGAGTTTTAAAATGGCACCGTATGAAGCCTTATATGGTCGCAAACGCTGTACACCATTATATTAGATTGAACTCAGTGAGAGTAAGATTCACAGGGTTGATTTGATAATTGAAACTGAATAGAAAGTGAAAGTAATACGAGATAGTCTAAAAGCAGCTTCTAATTGTCAAAAATCTTATGCAGATTTGAAACGAAAAGATATTGAATTTAAGATTGGCGACAAAGTGTTTTTGAAAGTGTCTCCGTGGAAGTAAGTACTCTGATTTGGCAGAAAAGGCAAGTTGACTCCGAGATTCATCGGGTCGTATGAGATTACTGAGCGTATCAGGTTAGTTGCTTATAGATTATTGTTGCCATCAGAATTAGAAAAGATTCATAATGTATTTCACGTATCAATGTTACAAAGGTACAGATTAGATCCTTCGCATGTCATTTCCCCGACTAAGGTTGAAATTCAGCCTGATATGTCTTATGAAGAAGAACCGATCCGTATCTTAGCTCGCGAGATTAAAAAATTAAGAAATAAGAAAATTTCATTCGTGAAAGTGTTGTGGCATCGGCACAGGGTTGAAGAAGCCACGTAAGAACCCGAGGATACTATGAGAAAGCAATATCCAACCCTATTCACTGGTAAGATTTTCGGGGACGAAAATCCCTAAGGGAGGAGAGTTGTAACAGCCCGATTTAGACTCTAGTTGGAATAGTAGTTTTGGAATCACAAATACGAGGCCAGAAAATTATTTTAATATTATTTTATGTGTTTACAGTATGAGGTTAAGCATGAGTGAAAATTTCGTATGAAAATTTGATTGAATGCGTGCTTAATTTTGAAAAAGGACTTAATTGGGTAAAATGTAAAAGATATGTTCTAATTGTTAAAGTGTGCTTAATTGCTATGTCTCTTTAAATGTGAGGTCCTTATGTTGTAAATGGACCATTGAATTCATGAATTGACATAAATAGACATGAGTTGGTGGATTATAAATGAAATTAAAAAGGTTATGTCAGTAATTTGATAATTAAATGTTGATTTAATAAAACAAATACATAAAATTTTTCCATTATCATCTTATATTGCCGAAAATTCAAGAGGAAGAAAAGAAAAATAGCTAGACAAGGTTTCGACACTTTGAGCTTAAAATTAAGGTATGGTTTTGATTTGGTTTTTTATAATTTTTATGTTTTTGAGATCCTTGCAGTGTAATGTACAAAACCCATGCTTGAATTTCTAATTTTGATGAATATTTTGAGTTATGTCATGGATGAATTCATGAGTTCTATGTTGTTAAATGGTGAAATATGAAAGCTTGATGTTGGGTTAATATATTTGGTCTTTGGATTTTTGATGAATTTGAGTATAATGGGCTAAATTGTGAAAAGAGAAATTGAGGGACTAAAATGTGAAATAAATGAAACATGTGAGCTTGTATGAGATAAGTGAATATTCGGCCTAGTAAGTGTAAAAGGAAATTATGTGTATTTTGTGTTTATGTGAAATAAGGACTAAAGTGTCAAAATGTGAAAATGTGAGGGATAAATTGTAAAATTCCCTAAATGTATGTTTGTGCGTTGATTTGAATGAATTGGTGAATAAAAGGATTAATTTTGAATACGTATAGATCAAAAAAAGAGGAATTCAGACTTAGACCGAGGGAAGTCGAAGGTTATAGAGTAAACAATCCGAGTCGACAACTCCGAGTACAAGGTAAGTTCGTACGTGATTAATGATGTTACAAGCATGTTTTAATGCTTTGATAGTGTATAATTTGTATATATAATTGACTATAGTTTGAGTAATATGATAAATCGAATATGTTCAGTACTAAGTGTGCGATTTGAAATAGCTTCGGCTATAAATAGCGCTAAGTGTGCGAATTTGAATAAATTCGGCTATACGTGGCATTAAGTGTGCGACATTGAGATAGTTTCGGTTTAAAGTGACGGCACTAACTGTGCGATAACTTATAGCTTCGGCTAAATTGTTGGCACTAAGTGTGCGATGTCCTTGTGCATTGTAAGATGATCTAACGAAATAGTGCATTAAGCATTGAAGTGGTAATGTAATAGATAAGTACGAGATAGTGCAGGTATGTAATGAATATTTGTGGTTGATAATATAGTGTATGAGATAGATGAACCTATGTGGTTGATATTATGGTGTATGAGTTAGATGCAAGATTATGTGAACTAAAAGAAATGGTATGAAAATGAGTAATGGTAATGATTGAGGTTGAGTACTGATATGAATTGAACTATGTGTTAACTAATATGTTTTATAGCTTTTAAATGTTTAGTTAAACATATTATAGTACGAACTTACTAAGCTTTAAGCTTACTGTGTGAAATGTTCTCTGTCTTTCAGTGTTATAAAGCTAGCTCAGATTCGAGAATCATCAGCGACTCATTAACACTATCAGACATCTATTTTGGTACCATTTTGAGAGTTGTACATATGGTTTATGGCATGTATAAGCTAGAAGTATTTGAATATGTTTTGTAATGTTTATATCATGCCATGTGATATGACTAGTTTGTGGTTAAACTTATGGTTGGATAATGATATATGGTATGTGATGCAAATGAGCCATTGTGATGTGTTTTTGGTTGGCCAAAGGAAATGGTTAATTAGTAAGTTTTTGGTATGTTTTTGGCTTATTGAATGATATGAATTGGTATGAATTACAAGCATGAATTTGTTGTTAATGGTATGACATGAATGATATATGTTTTTGTTTTGAAATTGGCTGAAATTATAATGCAAATATGCTTGGTTTGATGCTTGTAGGTTTGACCCAAATGGGGTGGCAAATTGGCTATTCAAATGGCCTATTTTTGTCCACACGGGCAGAGACACGGGCATGTGTCTCAGCCGTGTGTGACACACGGTCATGTTGCACGGCCGTGTGTCCCCTGGGGTATCCTACGATTTTAAGTCGGGCTCGAGCACGGCCAAGGCACACGGGCGTATGGCTAGCCATGTGACCTAAGTCAGTCTCGACCACGGCCAAGGCACACGGGCGTGTCTTGTGGCAATGTGTGCAAGTCAGTATGTATGCCCTGTTTTGACACTGCCTAAGCACACGGGCGTGTCTAATTCCGTGTGAGGCACACAGCCTGTTCACACGGACGTGTAACCTATACATCTTAGAAAAATGTTTAAGTTTCGAAAAGTTCTGTATGAACTCGGTTTAGTCCCGACCCTTTTCTAATGCATGTTTAAGGTCTCGATGACCTATGTAAGGGACTTAATATTGATGGTTGACTATGTTTGTGAATGATGATGTTGAATTGTTGCGAACTGTTTCGATTTGTCTGGTAATACCTTTAATCCTAATCCAGCGACAGTTACGGGTTAGGGGTGTTACACTTGAGGTCAAGGTAATCAAATTCAATATGTGTGTATGATGGCTTATATGTTTGATTTAAAAGATGAAGATTATAAGTTCTATGTGATGTGAATTTGAAAGACAATTTAGTTAAGTTTAGGTGAGCATTATTGGAATGTTTTGGTTGCCATTGATGTGTTTTAGGGTGTTACAATATTGAACTTTCGCTACTGTCTTGACTTGCTTTGGTAGAAGTCCTCAGGGTATCGGTAAAATTCCCAAGCCAAAACTACCTTGCTCACTGGAGTGCGTTATACCGATAGAAATCCGGGTTGTATCGGTAGAACTCTCAGTTCTACTGGTAGAATTCTGTAGCCTTTTTCAAGGTATTTCCATTTTTTAGTTCTACCGATACTTGTCTACCTAAGTATTGGTAGAAATCCTTTAGACTTCAAAAACTCGTTAAAAATTAAATTAATTTAAAGCTTTTTAAATGTTTATTTTGTCCACACTTTGAAGAAAATTGTTTAAATCATCGTAGGCTCAATTAAGGCCCATAAATGAATGTATTACTCTGATCTGAATTATTATGAAATTTTGTTAATTAAATTGGCAACTTGATGCTACCTGTTATTGATTGTTCTGGATTCTACGGTAATACGTTGTAACCCTAATCCGGTAACGAGTACGGATTATGGGTGTTACATTCTCCAAGAAGGTAATTGAAGGGATACTATTCATCATATAAGTAAGAACGTCCCCATCTCGCAAAAATGATGTCCTCTTCCTCCACAATAGGTGTCACACCCTTATTGCGACCCCCCTCATTGGCAATGACATCTCGAAAAGATAACTGATTGGCACCTCTATCATCCACTAGCTAATATTTCCTTCCAACGTTGAACCCTCTTGCTACCTAGAGCTCCATCCCCCTAATTTGAGGGCTTACGCAGGATGCCTCTCGAATCACCAAATAGATCGCCCAGATCTCCCAAGCCTTTGGCCACATCCCCCAAGACTTGGAATCCTTTACCAACATCGTCAAAGACCATAAGCCTTTTTTTTCAAAATTTTTAAATAACATTTTTTTATAAACACGAATATTCTAAAATAAAATGAAAGCGCAATTCAAAATAAATATTAAATGTAATTAGATATTTTTGTGCACTTTATTTGTTCAAATATTTTATTAATTTTAATAAAATAAGATTTTCTAACATTTGGGTCTAAATGTTATGTTTGAAAAATAAAAATTGAAATTTTATTAATCTAAATTTATTACATTATATTTCATTTTGATGTTGAATATATTTTGTTTGTTTAAACTTTTAGTTAATAATATAAAAATATATTTTTATATTTAAAATTTAAAAGTAATAAAAATATTTTAGAATGAAAGTTTATATTATAAAAATTAAAACAAAAATAACACTACTTCCTATACTAAAAGATAGGATAAGAAAACCTCAGATTTCAACAACTATCACCTTTAACTCCAAAGTAATAAAATTATTATCGACCCCATGGATATAATTTTACTCATTAGAACTGAATCAATGATTGATAAAATTATAAATTTAATAATAAAATATAAATAGTAAAGTGGAATAGTTGGATCTTCTCTCTTTTATTCTTTTATATAATAACTATAATAAATGCAATTCAACTTCTTCTTTTGACTTTTTTAGTTTTTCTAATAAATTTCTTTTATTGGCATCAATCACAAAAAAGAAATTAATTATTTCTACAACTCTTACCTACACCTACTCCCGTCATCCACTCAAATTCAAAAACTCACCCGAAAAATAGAAGAGTTTGAAAAAAAATATGAAACCTAAAATATATACTTGAGTAAAATTTAAAAATCGTTTTCTATATAGTTCGGGCTTTGGGCAATTTTTTTGGCCCAAGCCTAGTCCCAACCCAACCCAAATATATTATGTTATAAAAAATATTATATTAATTATATATGTTAAATAAAAATTTTATATATATATATATTAAATTACTAACCTAATAAGAATTAAACTCATTATTCAAAACCTAAAAAAAAAAAAACTTACCCAACTAAATAACCTAATCAAAAATATAAAATTTTTAAAATTATATTTAATATAAAAAAATATTTATTATATTTATTTGTGTTTTTTAATAAAACAATTATTATATTTATGGTAATATTTTTTAATATAAATAATTTTTAATGTATTTCAATGTGTTAGAAAATTTTTATTTTAGCCTTTTTTTGTGTATTATTTTTTAAAAAAATAAATAAAAATTAATCTAAAAAAATCAAATACAAACTGGCCGATTCGAGCCCGAGGTTCACCTTTCTTAAATTGGATCAAGCTAGAGCAAAAAAGTATCAAGCTTAAAAAATTGATGTATGAACTCTCATGAGCATCTCTACTATTACCCAAAATCTCTCATTAAGTTCTTTTTTCGGTAAATCTCTTCATTTTCTTATCTATTTCTCCATGAAGTTGTTTTTTTCTATCTCAACTCATTTTTTCAAATCATACGATTTTTTTTCTACTCAATTATTATGTTTTATTTTTCTAGTTGTTTCTTCTCATCTATTCATCATTCAAACAAAGATATCCGATTAGGAATTGTTTGATCTTTTGACTCTTTCTAATTTCTGTCACATTAGTTTTCTTTATTCCATTTTTGTATTTTATTTTGGGCTTGGTAAGGGCTAGGAGTTAATTTTATTGTTTGGGCCAGTTGATTTTTCGTAATGGATGGCTATTTTTTCGGGTTTGGGCTTGATGAAATTTGCCCAAAAACCATTTCATCCGGTTCACGATTCAATAACGATTTAAAGCAGTTCCCGATTTAAATGGTTTAACTACTACCTTCAGACCGGTTTGTCAGCCAGTTCCTGGTTTGACCGGCCAATCCAGTTTAAACAACATTGCTCATTACTATCCATGACTTCATATATATATATATATATATATATATATATATATTAGTAAGATATAATTTTTGTTAGTTTCCACACTCATCAAGCACCCAATTTTTCTTTACCATAACAAAAACATGAAACACTTACAAAAGCCAGTTTTGAGATTTTGTGAAGGTGACCAGCAAAGTTACGGTCACAACTTATTGATCATATAGAAATCTAAACCGATCAGAGTCTCAAATTCAAATCATAGGGCATGTTACCAAATCCACTGCAAATAAACAACTGAACTGCCACCCGTAGGTTTGTCTGAACCATCATTGCTGCTTCATCAATAATCTTTGTTTCCAAAGTTCTTGCACCACAGCTGTGAAGGAATTGGACGAACGGGCTGATGAGGCCGTTGCTGCAAGAAGGATGACCTTTTAGCTAAAAGTATCATGGGAATATAAGCTGTCTGATAAATAAAGATGTACAGTTAACCAAAAATTAGTAGATATCATGGCTACATGCATTTACATTCTACCATTGAGTAGAAACATGGGTGTTAGAAAAGCAACAATTTGTCTCCAGTGAGAGTTTTGGTTAGTTGAAAATGCAGCTGCTTAAGGAGATAAGAAGTGCATGCAAAGCAATAAAATGAGGATATGGGCTTCAATCATTTGATGAAGTGACAATGCAACACTTAGCGAATGTTAAATTGACCATCTTGAAATGAAGTCATATGGACAGTTGACCTTCTAAGTTCCAACATTGGTGAATTGCCCGTACAATATTAGAGAGTAAATGCTATGGAGGAATTCAACTTCAAGTTTCAGACAAGAAAATAAGAAGCTGCAACCTTAGATTATTACATAAACTGGTGAACACTTGAAGATTGGCATTCACTAAGGAATAAGTGCAAAGCTAGCAGCTCCTAGAAAAAGTAGAATTTTGCATAGCATCAATGGGTTATAATGAAACTGTGGCCACTTAAGGAGATAAGAAGTGCATATAGAAGCAATAACATTGAGGATAAGAGCTTCAATCATTTGATGAAGTGACAATGTGCCATTTAGCAAATGATAAATTGACCACCGTGGAAGGAAGCCATATGGACACTTGACCTTCTAAGTTCTAAATTGGTGTATTGCCAGTAGAAGATTAGAGAGTAAATGCCATGAAGGAATTTAACTTCAAGTTTACAAATGAGAAAATAAGAAGCTGTAATCTTAGATTATTACATAAACTGGTAAATAGAAGATCGGCATTCAATAAGGAATAAGTACAAAGCTAGCAGCTACCAGAGAAAGTAGAATTTTGCATAGCATCAATGGGTTACAATGAAACTGCAGCCACTTAAGGAGATAAGAAATGCATATAAAAGCAATAAAAATGAGGTAGGCTTCAATCATTGGATGAAGTGACAATGTGACATTTAGCGAATGATAAATTGACCATCTCGGAATGAAGATGGACAGTAGACCTTCTAAGTTCTAACATTGGTGTATTGCCAGTACAAGATTAGAGAGTAAATGCTATGGAGGAATTCAACTTCAAGTTTACAGATGAGAAAATAAGAAGCTGCAATTTTAGATTATTACATAAAATGGCAAACATTTGAAGATTAGGATTCAATAATGAATAAATGCAAAGCTAGATGCTACTAGAAATAATAGAATTTAGCATAGCACGGATATAATGAAATTGCGGCCGCTTAAGGAGATAACTCGTGGTTACAGGCTTTTCAATCATTTGATGAAGTGACACTATAACATGTAGTGAACGATAATTGACATCCTAACATTGCGATATTGCCCGTACAAGATCAGGGAATAAATGCCATACAGGAAATAAACTACAAGTTACCAGGTGAGAAAATAACAAGCCGCAATCTTGCATCATTATGAATAAAAGTAAAAGCAAGCAGATTGGTATTCAATCAAGAATAAGTACGCAGCCAGCAGCTACTAGGGAAAACAATTTTTTGCACAACATTGATGGGTTATTATGAAACTGACAGCAATTTTTATGAACTTCAAAACTTTGTAAAGCATTTGCTTTGTGATTACAGTGTAGAAAATAATAATTAGAGGACCGTGATATACACCTAGCTAACATTCAACCAAGTATCTGAATAATAAGTAACTACTCTTCATTTATATATAAAATTTCAAGTTTCACCTTCAACCAACATTTATATCAAAACTATTTAATTTAAGGCCTCACCTTACCAGTCCCTTCTATCTAATTCCAAATGATATGCATTAAGACTCTACTAGTACTGACCAACTATAATACAATTTCCATTAGGATCCAGCAAATCCATAACAGAAATCTTAGCATGAATACTTTATATTGTTCGAAATCTTTAGATTTTCAAAAGGGTTAAACCTAGACTTAGCACTTAGCACTTAGCAGTTAGCAATTCATATAATTAGGGCAATATACGTTCTAAATAGCAATCAAAAACAGTAACAAAATGAGGAAAGATGGGGACTTAAGCACCTCGAGCTCGGCGGATTTCATGGCGATCGGGATACAAATGAGGAAAACGCCGAACATAGCAATCGCAGTATTGCGACGCCAGTGCTTGGGCCGGCAATATGGGCCACCAGACATGCTCCACACCTTCGTCCTGAAATCCTCTGCTCCATGCCCTCCATGTTCTCCTCCTCCCATCTTTTCTTAATTTACTCGACGGATCTATCGAAACCTCTTACAAGTCTAACCAGTAAAGCAATTAGATCAGTAAGAAGATTCAAATATTTCAAAAGAAAATGAAATTTAAGAAGTAAAATTTAGTGGCGAGGATTGAGAGCGAAAGAGGAGTGAATATTTGGGTTACCTGAGGCAAATGGAAGGTCCAGGATCGAGGATCAGCTGAGTCTGGTTCGCAAATAGAGACATTGTGCTTGTAAATGGGCTTCGGTATTTTGTTGTGCTTGTCGACCAACTTTTCGCCTTTTCACAACTGTACGAGCCCATGGCTGGAAGGAGGCCAGGCTTTGGGGATTTACGGAACTCATAAGGACCTGGCTTTAAGCATTATAAATTATTTTTAGGGTTAATTGCATTGTCACCATGCTTAAATTTTGAATTGATTTCAAATTTTAAAGTATTTTAATTTGAGAATGCTCAAATGCTCAAATGTATCGATATTATATTATTGGGGTAATATATTATTTGGTACTTGAGATTGGTTTCAATAATTAATTTGGAATCTAAGTTTTTTGTTTCAATTTGGTACCTAGACCAAACAACCCAATGAATGTTTGACACGTATACTTTAGTAAAAAAAACAGGGGTACTTAATTGAGACAAAAAAATAAAGCTCAAGTACCTAATTAAACACTAAATCCAAACTTAGGTACTTAAATAGGACCAAAAAAAAAAACTCAAGTACCAAAGTGAACTTTGAAGTCAAACTCAAGTACCAAATTGGGACAAAAAAACTCAAATACCAAATTCAACATTGAAGCCAAATTTATGTATCAAACAGTATATTAACCTTTTATTATTAATGAATAAGATAAGGCTTAATCTAACCTTTGGTACCCAAACTTGACATTTTTTCTTGGTTTGATACCTAAGTTTTTTTTGTCCAATTTGGTATTTGAACTAATCAAATATTATACAAATTATCCAAAACACTAATTGTATCAATTTTTATGAGGGGAAAAAAGTACCTAGTGTATAACCAACATGTAGCAAATGACATGGAACTTAATGGTAGGAAAGATTACATTTATCTGGAGTTTTCTTTGTTTCATTAAACAATATGCTCAAATTTTACTTTTCATAAGGACTGAGAATAATTTGACTGTTAATGGTAAAAATGATTCAAGAGGGATCGCATGCTTAAAACATAGCTTGATCTTCATAAAGCCCTTAATTCTATAAAAATATTATCAAAAATAAAGGAAATTTGTGTTAAAAAAAATATTTTGAGTTGTGCTTAACAAATGAATATTGAAGAAGAAAAATAAGAGTTCTAAAACCCCCCAAATAAAATAAATTCATTATGTTAAATTAAAACATTAAAATAAATTAAATAAATTGAACTAAATGTAATTGAACATTTAGAATAAAAAAATCATGTCATCTGTCACATGTCAATCATACATTGATTATTTTTGCTACCTCATAAAAAGAAACATTATTAGCATATTGGAGCAATTTGTATAATGTTTGACAAGTTTAGGTACAAATTGAGAAAAAAGCTTAGGTACCAAATTAGGAAAAAAAATGTCAAGTCCAAATATTGAATTGGACCAAAAAAAAAAAAAAGAAATTTAGGTACCAAATTAAGAAAAAGTGTCAAGTTCAAGTACTAAATGTGTTACACCTCAAATTTGGCGGATCCGAGAAGAAGGTGTGTAGATGTGAAGTTCTCGGTTTGGCGCACTATGGTATTTAGTCTATCAATTCACAAGCTTCTAATGAATTGAAGTTTGGCATATATAGTATTCGTCCATAGAAGTATCTAAGGATTTATTCTCAATTGAAAAAAGAATATGACAAGCGAAGAGTACGCCTTAGAATGTTCGTTGAGCATGACATGCCTACTAAGTATATGTTAAAACTATAAAGGGTTAAAGTGTCTTTAAGGCCACGCCATCTACGAGTTATCGCCATAGGTATGGTACACCAAGTGTGCTCGAAAGATGTGCAAGAAGGGTTCTGTAATGTGATTAGTTAGGAGTCAACTGAATAGATTGACTGGTCAAATAGCATCAATATCGGATCTTTTTTATATACTCTCTTTAATTTTTGTAGGTCATTAAAGGGACAATTTATGTATGTATTTGACACTTGTCAAGATCCACTGAGAAGTATTATATATATGTGGTAAGAAAGGAACGTGTGGATGTTTTTCTTCCTTTCGTTCTAAACTTTAGCTTTATTAAATATTTAAATATTCTCTTCTTCTTCGCTAAACTGGAAGCTATAGTTTTGGGGTTATTGGTGGAAGTTTCAACCTCTTGGTAAGTTTGGTAACTCTGCCTGTTAGGATTTTGAAAGAGTAAGGATGTATGTAGTATATAAACAATAAGATATGAATAAGAAGCCCTGCATGGGGGTCATTTGTATTTGAGATGTTAGAAATTTGTTTGAAAATGAGTTTTTAATGGTGATTCCATGTTCCTTTGAGCAGTTGTTGTTGTTGTTTGGGAAGGACGGTCGGGTTTTAAACTCCGAGCTATAATATTGGTAAGTATCATGTGAATCTTTATTTTAACTCATGCATGTTAACTATTCAAGTAGAAATTTGTATGATGATAACATCTCGATAAACTAATGAGTATATATGGGTTGTAGTATCGTAAAGATGTTGCATGTCTATAAATGAGAATAAAATGATGTGTGGTAAGTATGCATAAAAATTTTGATATGGGAGTGTAGGAATCAGTTAGGTATGTGAACAAATCTGGGTAAGTGCATTCTGTGTTAAACAAACATCCATTTGTGATACCTACGGTAGGGAAAGTATATTGCTAACTGGACAGGCAAATCACGGTGACAATAAGAATACTCATGGTGTAGCCTCTGATGATATGTAAATTAGATTGGCAGATCATAACAAGAGGACGAAATATGTAAGACCATATGGCAGAGACCCATGGTATTGTACAACAATGAAAATGCTCATGGTGATGCCTCTAGTGAGATGCGGATTGCACTAGCAGATAACAACATGAAAATATACATTAGATCATGTGGGAGAAACCCCATGGCATCCTCTGAGCTAGTCCGACGGGATAGTAAACACGTAATTCTTTGTAACGCATTTGTGGCGTGTTCTATAAAACTTGTTTGGCATATTCTATAATATTCGTGTGATGTATTCTATAATGCCCTAAAGGCGAAGTCTGGACAAACATTTCTAGGTCATGATTTGGGTAAGTTTTGAGATTTTTCTGCTAATTGATACTATGATAAATGTAACAACCCGTTTTCAGTGAAATCGGAACAGTGGTTTCGGGACCACAAATCGAGTTTAGAAGGAAAATTATTTTAATATTATTTCATAATCTGCATTATGATAGGAATACCGTATGAAAAAGTCGTAAAGAGATTTTACCGATTACATGTTTAATTTAATAGAAAAGACCAAATTGTATAAAGTGCAAAAGTTGGATTCTAGTAGCTATAGGTATCAAATAGCTATGGAATTCAAAATTTGAGGTCCTTATATGGAATATAGACCATTAAGATGAGTTAGTAGATAAGTATGATGATTCATTAATGAAAAATTAAATAAAGAAAAGGACTAAATTGGAAAGGCGAAATAATAAAAGATGATATTTTAACTAAATAGAAAATATCATCACTTTACATCATCTTTCCCAAATTATTTTACATGGAAACCCTAGTTAGAAGAGCTTAAAGGTAGAAAGCTTATTTGGTTCAATTAAGTGAGTATTCAAGTCCCATTTTTAATGATTTTTATGTTTCCGATATCGTAATAGCTTAATCTAGCTATCTCGAGGATTAATTTGCAAAGTTATCAAGGTACTAGGATTTTGCCATGGATGAGTATGCATGAATTATGAAGTTTTATGGTAGAAAATGAAAGTTGTTGATAGATAAACAATTTTTGTAAAAAGAATTTTGATGAAATTATGATTTAGGGACTAAATTGAAAAGATGTAAAATTTATTGAAAAATTCTAAATTTTATGAAATATATGGGTTGCTAATGTTATATGAAAAAATCGGCTAGGCTTGGAATAATGATTAAATTGCATGAATTTTATTTTCCAAGGAAAATGTTAATGTTATATTACACGAAATCGAAATTTATTAAAAGTATAGGGGCAAAGGTAATTTTACTTAGGATGTGAATTGGATTAAATTGAATACGAATTGTATTAAATTGTGTTAAATTCATTTATATAGATCCGAATAGACCAAATACGGAGTTAGATCGAGGAAAAAAAGTATCGAATTAATAGATTTTACGTACACGAACAATTGTCGAGGTAAGTTCGTGTAACTAAATTTTGTATATTTATATGTTTGAATTGAATGGTGTATATGTGAATGGTGTAAATGTCATATATATGAAATTGATGACATATCTTATAATGTCTGACAAATATAAAGTCTCGTTTGAATAAATGAAATTCGATGGATACTGGATTCCCGTAATAGTTATGGTCCTGCATATGTTGTGTACACACCATAGCTCGAAAAAGTGTCATGTTATTAGCCTTCTCGAGCTTCCCGTTATATGGTTCCTGCGAGCTTCCAGTTAATAGTTCTTCGGAGCATCCCGATTGGTTATGATTCTATATGTGTTGTCGAAACACCACATCTCTTATGAGCGTCCCGATATATGGCTCTTCATGAGCTTCCTGATTAAAAGCTCTTTGTGATCTTCCTGATTAATGAATCTCCGGAGCTTCCTGATATAGCTTGCTTGAACTTCCTGATATATGGCTATCCGGAGCTTCTTGATTAATGGCTTTTCAGAGCTACCCGTTATTGGCTCGCATGAGCTTACTGATTATGGCTCTTATAAGCTTCCCGTTATACAGCCCGGATAAGCTTCCGGTTATATGGCTCATATGAGCTTTCTGTTATATGGCTCGAGAGAGAGTTTCCCGTTTATGTACTCGTATGAACATTCCCGAATATAAATTAACGGATTACAGTTTTGTACACTTTGTGTGTACTACCCTTGTATCCATCGAGATTTTAAATAGTTCAACGGGCAAAGTTCTGATTTGAGATAATATGGATTCGAAATAGATTATTACTGAATATATCTAAAATACATGGAAATGATTTGTACATGATATATGAAACCATGATATGGAAAGTATATGTATATGGCAATTCTATTATTATGAGCTCATATATGTCCCTTGATATTTCTATGAAATACATGACTAACATGTTGACAAGGATATGTGTTTAGGCTTTTGACCAAGTTGTTTAGAATATGTTTTGTGTGCTTACTTTAATGTGATTAAATGATAAGCTAAATTCCATGTTATACAGACTTACTAAGCATTATATGCTTACTCTATTTTATTTTCCCTATTTTATAGTACTCGAAAGTTCATAAAGGTTGGAGGTTGGTCGGAGCATCATCACACTATCCCTTGGCTTATTTCGGTATAAATAGTAAACTCATTTTGGTTATAATGGCATGCATAGATTAAATAGCCAAAATGTTGGCATGTAAATGTTTGATTGGTAATAGCCATTTGAATGGCTTATGTTTGATACATTTTGATATATATATATATAAAATATATAGTCTTATCATAGTTGATATATGTTTTGGTATAATTGATTGATGGTTAATTAATAGGTAAAATAATAACATGGTTTGAGTTCGTTATATATGATGATATGATATGTATAAGACTTGGTTATAGCTTGATTCAAATGTTTTAAATTGGCTTGAGAATATGTTTAAGTGTTTATGTAGGTAGAAGGCAAATTTGGGCGAGAAACATGGCTTAGAAATGGCCTTATTTTGTCCACACAGGCAGAGACACAGGCGTGTCTCAGCCGTGTGTGACACAGGGCCAAGCACATGGGCGTGTGTTTTGGCCATGTGTCCCCTACATCTTTAAATTTTTAAAACATAATGCTCAGAATTGATCACACGACCTGGCACACGGGCGTGTGGTTTGGTCGTGTGTCCCTTGCACCTATTTAATGTAAAATATTATGTTCACACGGCCTAGCACACGGGCATGTGACTTGGCCGTGTGACCCAAGTTAGAGAGTTACATGAGTACTAACACGGGCTAGGACACGGTAGTGTGCCCTATTTTGAATGCCTACACAGCCTAAAACACGGGTGTGTCACTTGGTCGTGTGAGCCATATAGCCTAACTACATGGGCGTGTGTCCCTTGCACCTAGGAAAAATTTTGAAGTTTCATGAAAAATTCTTTGAGTACCCGATTTAGTCCTAACTTGATTCTAATGTGTGTTTTGAGTCTCGAGGGCTCACATAAGAGATGATGTGATTGATTATTATATGTTTATTATATGAATGTGAAATGATATAAAATTGTTTGTATTTGATCTATAAATTTCGGTAATGCTTCGTAACCCTATTCCGGCAATAGATAAAGGTTAGGGGTGTTACAATAAAGATTTGGCAAGTGTAAAGATATCTTTGTTGGTTAGTCTTATAGCAGAATTTGAATATGACCTAAGAGATACTTCTGAAAGAATCATCAATGATGTTATCTTGAATGATAAATCTGTCATGGTAACCTGTCAGCACTAGTAATTTGGTGTATTTAAAGTCATAAATAGCCTAATAGTTGTCAGATTTGAATTTGCTTATGATATGTAAGGAAGTAATTTGAATTATCTGGTATCTGTCAAATTTGGGAAATTTACGTGTTAAATATAGAGGTTATCTAAAGTTTATGATATTCTCTAAGTTGGGCGTACTCCTGATTTGTACCATGGTTGTTTGGGACTCCCTGGAAAAATTTAAAATGTATCATCCATCAGAATAAGTTGTGACCCGAGCCAATTAAGATATGATCTGATTAGTAAATTTGAAAATTGTCAATTCACTATGAGAATCTGCCAAAGGTATGAAGTTCATCTTAAGAATTCGCTAGTATGAGTATCCTCCAAGAGTAATCTCTGTAAGTATACCATTCTAGAATAAGTGTTCAACGACCGTCTAAATGAAAATCCGCAGATGGAAAGATAAGTATGAAGTTCTTTATAAAAGATCAGTTAGTTATTTATTTGCTAATAATAGTATCTATGAGTACTCGTCCTAGGGGGAAAACATTCAATGTTTGTTTGAAGAAGAATCCGTTGAAAATAGGCTTTGTATGGATATTATTCTAAGAAGTACATTTGATTTTACAAAAAAGAAATGAGATCTGTAGTGATTGGTGAAATCTGGAATCAAACCAAACAGGGACTTGTGAATTGATGGGTCAGGTATGGAAGTTGGTGAATATGTATACGCCGATATAGGAAAGTATTCGCCAAGGACAGAAATGAAATTAGAAACCTTCATGTTGAGGGATTCATCTAGAAATGCTTTAAGGTAATCTAGGTTAAGACTCACTAAGTTTAATTAAACTTACAAGTGTTTGGTTATGTTGTAGGTCCTACCTTATGAGTGGGTGCACTGAAAGGGACCAAACTAGGAATGCGCTGTAGTTAAATCAAGATGCGATATTATGCATACAGAGGGCATTATAAGGAATATGCATTCAGTTCACTACGTTTTAAGAGTCCATATTTAGCAAAGTTTCTAAGTTGTAATGTCATATATTAATTTTAAAAGTTTGATGTATTCTTAGAATTTTTTTAAAAATTCTTATATTCTAAAGGCACTTAATTAAAATTTAAGAAGTATTATAGAAAAAGGGTTATACGCTGATTATTTTAAAATTCTTGCTAAGTGTTTATGTGTTGTAACATTTAATATCTGGACTTAGTGATTTGAGTCGGGTATAGGGTGTTACAAATTAATTAGTATCCAAGCTATTGGTTTAGCTGATCCTCTTACAATTAAGTGAGAGTCAGCCTTGTATGCATAACACATTGAACCTCGCTTAGTCCCTCAAGCAAGTTAAGGACTTTCATGTAAAGAGCACTTTGGTATACTGTTAATGATAGGGAAGTGGCAGCAAGAAAGAGAAGAAATTGCATGAGGTTAGGATGGGTTTGAAGATAAATTTTGATAAGTCTTCCAAGTGGTAACTATGTAGTTCTCATGCTTTAAATAAATCTAATTTTTGTATGTTGGTAAGGTTCGGTTATATAGGTTATGAAACCAAGTTTTTGTGGTTTAAGAATATGTTATTCTTATTTAATAGCTGCTATGAGAACTGAAAAAGAAGAAATATAAAAAATCAAATACTTAATTGGGTTACTGAAAATTGCTACCGAATGCTTGTGGTATCAGCTTGTAAGTATTGAATTAAAATAGTTTAAATTATAATTTTTTAGGTTTTAACTCTAACTTCTTACCTAAATCCCTATCTAATTAGCACGCAACTCTCGGTTATAGAGCATATTGATTCAAGTTCACATTTAATTGATTATTTTGATATTAAACTATTTGTTGGTGTTGAATGAAGCTGTTGTTATTTGACTTAATGATGTGCAATTATGTTTGCTCAATTACACTATAATGCATTCAAACACGGTTGATAAATTACGTTTCTTAAATGAGCTTAAGGTGTTAATTGGGTTGTTCAAGTATGATATTAAAGTGTGTAAATGTGTGGCTTAAATGTGTTTGAAGTATGTCGTCCCAAATGATATTAAAATGTTGTCTAGTTTGTGTTAATTATATTGTCCTAAAATGACATTTTGATGTCATCCATTGGGTTTTTTAATGCTGGACTTTCAACATTTAAATTCTCTGTTTTAAAAATGTTTCAAGCTTGTTAAAAAATTTTACATTTGTATACACTATTTACTGGATATAATAAGTGTTGGTAAGTTCTCTCTTCCTTAGTTATTTTACTGTATCTTTAAGCTATTATGATTGATGGTATTAGGAGAATATGGGTAAAATCCTTAGTTATCGAGGAAACTGCCAATGCATGCAGCTTATGTGCATACGATCAATATCTTTTGTCCATTAATATGAACTACACAATGAATCTTATTACTGTTCAAAAAGGTTGTTAAATGCTTATGTATTCTAAAAAGGGACTGATTAGTGAGAAGTTAATCGTTATATGTTGTAGATCTTGATGTTTGATAAGTAGTTAAAAGATGTTCAAATGCTAAAATTTATTACGTTTGAAGTGTTATCTGACGTAAATAATAATCTCCGAATAGTAAAATAATGATATTTATATGCTACAAATCATCATGTTTGAGAGCTGAATCTAGAAGTGCTTAATGTGGTGACTTACGGTGTTTTAAGGTTGTTGTTTTCATGATTAAATGCTAAACGTGATGTTGTCCATACGATGGATCTACAGTAATCATTTTTTTGTCAATGTGCCTTAACTATGTTGTAAATGTATTTAATTGTGCCTTGCATTATCGGTGTATTATGTCCAATGAAGGACATATTGATTCGTTCTGCTATCAAATGCAATATGATATTTGCCTAAATTCTTCGGGTTAAGTAAAATAAAATGTGAGAAAGTAAGTTCATATATGATATTTATATTTAAAGTTTTATGTATTCAAATTATGGATTATGTGTATATAAATGTGTTACGATTTGTTTGAAGTGTGAAGTAGTATTGTGACTAAGGTAGGACTAAAATTGTTATCAAAAAAGTAAAAAGAATTGTTATGGGATTTGGGCACTTAATATGCTTAGATTGAATAGTTATGGCTTAGTAACTTTAAGTACTAGGCATGTAGTAGATATATATAAGTAGATATACATGTTTTGTCTGAGAAAAGTTAAACACCCAATATTTATGAAGAAGTTAGCGTTTGAAAGAAGTTTTAAGGTAACTATTCAAATCCTCTAATTGTAACTCGACACCTGTCAAGATTGGAGCTATGTAACATTTGAAAGCACAATACTTACAAGATGGAATCCGCCATTGGAAACTAACTGATGGCATTTTCGCCAGCTGGAATCTCAAGAGTATACGTCACCGAAAAGAAGCAGTTATGAGTAGTGGGGCATTCCACTAATCAAAGTTTTACTCCTGGTGGGGAGTGTTAATTATACATCCTTAGTAGAGAAAATTCCGAAGCTGGAAAAATTTCAAGGATAAAATTTTCGTTAAGGAGGGAAGAGTTGTCACACCCCAAGTTTGGTGGCTCTGAAAAGAAGGTGTGAAGATGTGAAGTTGTCGGTTGATGCACTATGGTAGTTAGTCCACCAAATTTTTTACTTCTAGCGAACTGATGTTTGGCGTATAAAGTATCCGCTCATAGAAGTATCTAAGGATTTATTCTCAATTGAAAAAAAAGTACGACAAACGAAGAGTACATCTCAGAATATTGGTTGAACATGACATGCCTATTAAGTATATGTTAAAACTGTAAGGGGCTAAGGTGTCTTTAAGGCCACGCCATTTACGAGTTATCACCATAGGTATGATACGCTAAGTGTGCTCGAAAGATGTGCAAGATGGGCTCTGTAATGTGATTGGTTAGGAATCAATTAAATAGCTTGGTTGGGATTCTTTACCAAAGAATCTTCTACAGAAATCAACTTCTTAAAATTCTTGTAATTAGTGCATTGCACAATATTTTTACAAATTTTTGTAAGCTCAAAATTATCAAGAATGGGTGAAATCGTGATTAAAAATTGCTAATAAAAAGTTGAGAAATGAACACAAGAATTTATAACAGTTTGGCATCAATTGCCTACCTCCATTATTTTAGCTTTCCTTCGCTATGGATGTTCCTAATTCACTCAATTTGAATTGATACCTTTCAAAGACAAGATACGACTTTTACAACTCTCTATCTTTTGAATTTATAAGATAGCACCACTAAACCCCCTTATGGTTTTCTACCGAAAAACCTTAAGAAATCTCACAAATAGTTAAATGAAATGGAAAACAATGAATAACCTTTTGAAGGTATGGTCTTGCAAACTTAAGCACTCTTAATTATAAATAAACACTTGAATATAAAAAAAAAATAGAACTCTACCCAAGTGTTTACAAGTGAAATTTGAATAATGAAAGAATGAAGGATGAAATCGTTGAATATATGATCTTTAATCTTTTGAACATTTCATTTATGAGACTACTTATATCTCTTCATTGACTTCTAGTTGTTTGGGTTAGTTTGAGGGAGATTCTAGTTATTTGGAACATTAAGTGCGCAAGTTATTATAGTCTTGCATAGAGAGGTATTAATACTCGACAAAAATAGTCATTAGAAGTAAGGAAGTATTGATACCATAACAAGTATCGATACTTTACTATTTTAGAAATGGTAAAATGTGAGATAATAAATAAAATAATCTAGTTATATTTCATTTTATTTTAGGAAATGTAAGTGAAAAGAAGCATTACAAAGTTTACAGAGAAATGAAAAAAAGAAGAAGAAAGAAAATGGGATAAAGTAGATGAAACTAGAGGTGTTCATGGGTCGGGCTGGGCTCTACCAAAATTTTTGGCCCGGGTTCGACCCAAAAAATGGGTCTAACATTTTGCCCAAGTCTAACTCGAATAAAAATGCTAAAACTAGGGTTTGGCCCGCCCATATTAATTTTTAATATTAATTTTTTATATAAATTTTTTAAAAATATATATAATACATCAAAAATACTAAAAACATTAAAATAAATGTTTCCCAACAAATTAAAAATAAAATTTAAAAAATGTATACTTAAATAACACTAAGATCTAAAATAGTAACAAAATTATTAATAAAACAAGAGTTATACAATATCCAAACAATATCAACAAAATAGTAGAAACATTATAGTTAAATGGTAGCAAAAAAAGTAAAAAACAAAACAAGAAAGTAATAACAAAATAGTAAAAAATATCAAGATAATAATAATAATAATAATAATAATAATAATAATAATAATAATCAGTTTTTTTTGCTGCATATTCAGGCCGGGCTAAACTCGAGCCAAAAAAACCTTGCCCGAGACCTGGCCCGTTTTCTAAACGGGCTTTTTTTTTTGCTCAAGCCTATTTTTCGAGCCTATATTTTTACCCAAACCCTCCCACTTTTTGGACGGATCTTCGGGCCGGGCCATGGATAGGTCTAGATGAAACATAAAGCTAAAAATCTCTATTTTAAGTTTGCACGTTAGGTTGTTTGCTTTTTAAATCTTCCGTACTGGTATATTTTCCAACTCAACCCCTATCTTACTCTAATTTAGTTTCAATTTAATCCTTGATTTCATTTTATAATAAACTCAATTTATTGCCTGTATAGAGTTGTGTTTTTCAATTCAATCCCTAAATGTAGTTTTCAATTATTTTTGAAATAGATCATTATTGGTAATATTCAAATGGATGCTATGAATAAAGGAGTTGAAGATCTAACCGTGGAGTTATAATTTACAAAAAAAGCTATATTTGGATAAATGCACTATAATTAAACAATATAAAGGCTTAATAGTTAAGTACGGAGAATAATTTGTGGTTATGACAACAAAGTGGGCAAATGAAGCAAAATAAAATGTATCTATTAAGAATTAATTGAATGAGTTATACAACAAAAGAAATAAGCATTAAGGATTATATATATTTATATAATATATATATGGTATAATGTCAAATTTAGTTCTCAATGTTTACATTTTTATCAATTTGGGTTTTTTTTAGGTTAAATTTAGTCATTAACATTTTAAAAAAAAGTCTAATTTAACCATTAACCTTTTAAAAAGAATACATGTAGACTATCATGCATATTGTCACATCTACATTGTTAAAAGAAATTAATGTTTTAGTTAACATTTTTATTCAAAAACAAGCTATGTGACTCTTTTTTGAAAAGTTGGAGTGAAATTTAACTAAAAAAAAGAATAAAAACTAAATTGACGAAAGATGTAAACAATTTAAGATTATTCCAAATTACTATTTTTAAAGCAACATTCATCCAATAAAAATAAAAAAGTTGTGGTGGGGATGATGTTGGTCATGGGTTTGTGAATTTAGATGTCGGATGGTAAAAACTATGTTAGCTTCCTTCACCTTCAACTATGAAAAAAGGGCTAAAAATAAAGTTGTAAGATTGATGGTGGTGATCTTGGTTCGGTGGTATTGCTCAATGACAAGGTTGTTGGTATGTGCTATGATGATGGTTGATGAATGATTTGTTGATTGGAGTTGGTTGATGGAGGTGATGATAGTTTAATGGTGGAGGCAGAGAGGTACTCAAGGATGGTGTAGTGAGAGTTAGGGATATTGGTGATGACAGCTGCTGCAATGGTGATAATGGTAATGAATTTAAGCTTGGCAATGGAGAGCACAAGGACAGTGATGAACAATAGAAGAAAAAGAAAATAAAATGTTTTGAGTTTTAAACAGAATAAAAGAACCAAAAATAATATAAAACATAAAAGTTTTAAATATTGTGTTTAAGTGAAACTTATGTGACAAAAATAACATATCATATCACCGGGTAATGACTATTAACAGATATGAGTGACCAAAACATTATAATTTGATAACGTTGATGATGATAATGTAACATTTGATAGTTAAATGGTAAAAAATAAAAATTAAACATAACTTAGTCATCATTATTGTAGGTTATCTTAAATTTATGTTTGTGCAATACAATTAAAATAATTAAAAAAGTGATTGGTGCGGTTCCAAACACTATTTATATTTGGATCAATGAGAATGCAGATTTTAAAAAATATTTAGGGAAATGTATTGTTTTTTCAATATTTAGAGAGACAGGTTGATTTTGGAGAAAGAAACAGAAAATGCATCCTATAAGATGCACTTTCTGATTTTTTTTTCATATGTTAGCTCATTTGGTTCGATAGTTAAATGTTACTAGTTTCATCCTTAAATCTTAAGTTTAATTTTTCTCTTACTTACATTTGTATTTTTATTTATGTTATTTCAAGCTTTGCTTTTATTTTTAATTACTAATTTAACACATTAATTCATTTGGTTATGTGATTAAATAACAGTATTTTTATTCTTGAGTCTTATTCTAAACATATTTTTTATTTTTTATGTCACGTTGTATCAATTTTTTTAATTAATAAATATATTATTTTCAATTTAAGGATGAAACTACTGTCATCCAGCTTTTTACCCAAAGCAGTTGGTATATCAAAAAATTCAAAAAACATATCATATAAAACTGTTTTCGAACAGTTCTCTATCGAAAAAATGATACATTTCTCTAAATACATTTTAAAATCCACATTTTCTCTAAATTTTGCGTAGATGAATACTACATGCAACGCTTCATTTGATTTTAAAAAATAATGGTAAAATTCATATTATTTTCATGTTTGTATTATAAATACCAAATATATTCCATGCTTTTATTATTAAAAATATTTTTTATTTAGCAATTGTTTTTTTGAATTTTAAAAAATACCTTAAAAATAAAATACATTTTATAGGCAAAAGGAGCTAAAAGCCTTTTTAATGAGTTACGACCGATGACCGACTGAAAAAATTGATTCAGTAATGGCTTTTCCCTGATTTTCTGTGATTTTACTGTGAAGATTCAATAACTAAACTTTCTTTTTCTAATGATGATCCTCTCTCTATCAACAATGCCTACAAGCTTTTATATCTGCCATCTTTTCTAACTCAAACCCTTCCTTATTAATCCTACTCCCCCTATCCAGTTTTGCCCTACAGACTTTAATCACTATAGATTTAAGTTGACTTTGTCGACTATGGCTGCTGCTACGAAGCTTCAACTGTCCTTGGAGGAAAACAGAATTCGAGGTATACAATCCTTATTAGCTGGTTATTTGACATGGGTTTTGATGAATTTTCTTAATTGGTTTTGTAATTACTGGTTTTCATTTTTTTCTTTTTTAACTTGAATGAATTGTCATATCTTTAAACATGGAAAACTTTTTAAATCATGATAATTGGCTTCAACGCTATGAAAACAATTGTACTTATTCTGAAAGGTTCTAATGTAGCCCCTTTTCAACATTCATGAGGCTTTCTCCTACTTTTGTTGCTTTAATGTTTTAGATCATAAAGGATGGTTCCCGTATATTGAATAAGGATATTAGACAATGTGGTGTTTGTATTTATCAGATCATCTGAAATTTTTTATAGCCCGCTACTTTTACTAGCTCAGATTATATGCTTCTTTAAAACCTAGTAGATTTGAAGTTATTCTTCTTTATTAGGATATGTTTTAGATTAGATTATTTGGAATGCATGTTGGTTGTCATTGTGGTTGTAACTGGTAAAATAGTTGGTAGAAGTTGATAGGGCATCACTTGAGGATCTTCTTTTCTATTTTTCATTGCAAGCTAATTTGCAGAATATGTTATGTTGTCAGTTGCATGTTCAAAGTGACTGTAGTTATCTTATCAACATTGTGCTTATCCAATCCTTTACCTGATAGATCGTTTAAATTTGTGTAGTTTCTTAGTTTCTTTCAATTTCCTCTACAATTTGCTTATATCTACTCCTGTTTGGCTTAAGCTTTGCCCTTCTGACTATCAGGTTCAGATTTAGGCATGTGTCCTGATCGGGTGAAGCCTGTGGCTTGGGCACCTATGAAAGGAAAATACCGACGAAATTGTTGTGGTTGATGTGGACACAGCGGCCGCACTCATCATGGACATGTTTTCTCTTCAATAGGTTGTTTATGCCATATCAAACTTCCAAACATCTTTCTCTTCTAGGCCCTTTGGTGTTCTTTTGAACTTTTAAGACTTAGGGATGGTTATATGTGATTGAAATAGAAGATGCATTGACCATTTTTGGCATAGGTTTGGCAAGGAAGCAAAAAACTGGTTATTATTTAATATATACTCTTGGGAAATGTCATTCGTGCTAGTGAAAGCATGAATGTGACAATTATGACCAAAATAGTGGGACTTTTAGCAGTTACTTTGCAAATTTTTGTATTCCATTTAGCTTTTTCAAGCATGCTAGAAGCTCTGGGGTAACAATAGCCATGTTTAAGTGTGAGTTTAAGTTCAATTCCAAAAATATGAAAGAATAAAGGAAAAAAAAAGTGTTTAGTTTGGCCAAAGAAACACCAGGAAAAACTATTAACAGTTTTGATTACGATGAAATGCTGTTCATCAATGAATTAATGTAAGATAATATCTCATCAAGGAACAAGATGATGTGGTGTGGTGCTTTTGACTTCCTTCAAAGTTCTTTCTCTCTCTCTCTCTCTCTCTTTTATCAACTTCTGCCTAGTTGCAAATTGAAACAGAGGAAATGAATGGAATTTATCACTTTTGTCTTTTACTTCACTTTTGATTTCTCTATATTTCATGGAAAACTTTGCCTTAAGGAAATATGTTTATCATTATTACTATTATCAATGCTTTTACAATCTCACGTTCATAATTTCACTACCTTGTCTCTCCAATTAATTATTGGCTTCTTATTACAGTTTTTTTATGATTGTTACTAATTTCATTTGAGATGTTTTTTCCCTTTCTGTTTTTTTTTTTTCTTAATGGAATACTTACTATGTATTATCAAGGTGAGAGATGTTAAAAGTGAAAAGATTCATCGGGATATTATAATCTTTGCTTCCTATTTTTGCTGCAATAGCAACAATGAATACCTAAAAAGGAAAATAACAAATCAATTTACAGTCATATTTCTTATCACTCTTTATAGGTACAAAATCGCTGTAATCAGTTGTGACAATGAGCAAGTCACAATACATTATGTGTTTTTGCATTTGCTTAATAGTTGAAGCAAAAGCTTTTATCCTTTCCATTCTCTTGACTGGTGATAGATTACTGATGATGATAATGATGTTGATTTCATTTCTGATGGTGATAATGGAACTAGTTTCTTGATTTTGATCCTTCTAATTTCAGAGTGATATCACAATCGGTTGTGATGAGAATTGTTTGTATTGGTATGTTTCTTTCTCTTGATCAGTTGCTTTTAAATTATTATTACTGTGTCTCTGTTTCAGCTTGATTTGCTTGTATCGATTGAAGTCTAGGAGATCAAATGGCATTAATTAGTGAGTGTCCAAAACTTAACAGTTCATTTCCTCGTTGGTAATAGCATTTTTTCTATCAGTAGCTATCTTATTCTGCTTATGTCAACAAGCATAAAGTTATTGGAAAGAGAAGAGTCCAAAGGCATGAAGGACTCAAGTAGAGAACTGAATGATCTATCTTAGCAAGAGTCCCAGGAAAGTCTGGTGTCAAAAGCAACTATTCAAGGCCTTTGATTTCCCTTTTAAATCTGATAAGCTCCTACTTGACTTTTTCATCAGTGGCCTGCTGTGATGAAGTGATCCTTGTGTGTTATGATTTCCTATAATCTATTGTTCTATTGCTCTTAGGTTGATAATCTTTCTTTGCCTGGCGGGATAATCTGTCTTGTCTAATTTGTAAGGGCCGTAAGAGGAGTCATCTCTTTTTACCACACTTGTAGACAAGCTACTCAATTTGCCTTTGAAAAGTGAATATGGAAGTTGTTTTGTTGGTCCATTGGTTTTTACCATATGCCCGTATCCCCTTGAAAATCCATTGGTTCTCTATCATCTTATCAAACATGGTAAGTATCTGTATGTTCTTACCTGTGTTCCATATATGAAAATCCAAATAAAGTGTTTTTTATCACGTAAGTTTCGTTTCATTTCAGGTACGTTACTGATTTCCATTCATGGAACACGTGGCTTTAGAAATATTTTTACTCTTCCTGAGAATCGCCTTTTAAGTACTTTTTCCTTATAAAAAACGAAGGTCTGAACTATTTCTCACACAGAAGAAAAAGGGGGATTCTTGAAAGCACTCTTGAGAAATCATCATTTTCCCTATGGCAGACAAGGATTCTTCAAGGCCAATTCCTGATCGCTGGATGCTGGTTGTTAAGGAGCAGAAGGATGGATCTAGTCTTTCGGTAATTGAGCGTTTAAATGTTTTTTGTTTATCTCTCTACGATCTATATGATTTTGGCACAAGAAGTCTGATACATATCAACCCTTTTAATCAAGTTTTCTACATGCATTAACTTGTTGAGTGCTTAATAATATCTCGGTTTTAGTGATGGCTGATTAAGTAGATCTGGTGTTTCCTTTCTAGATTTTATTAGCTAATCTGTTAAGTCGTGTGCGTTTTTTGAGGCATGCATGTCACTTCTTCATAAGAAATATCAAGAATGCAATTTTCTCATGCATTTACTAGGCATGAGCCTTAGTTTTCTGTTTCAATAAAGTGACAGAACTGTGATATGGTGGTTTAAAAAGTTTTGACTCCCTTGTAAGTGCATGCACTTGACGAAATTTTAAAATCGAAGTCCATTTTTTGAATGTAAATCAGATGATAGAAAAGTTCTTAAAAATCTAGCTGTTGTGAAATATTCTTTTGAAATTGGCAATTGATCCTCTCTTGGTAGACTATATTTATCTTTAGTTGGAGTCTAAACTAAATTTCTGGACCTAGAAGGTAGTCATCTATGATTGTGCAGAGAAATCTAGGATATTTGCTAGTTGTTACCATTGTGACGAAATTGGTTATCCATCTGAATGACCGATCTAATTAGCCTAAAAATGTACCCTATACTAATGGGAACTGTAAATCCCCCCTTTTGAAGCTATTACTTGACCTCTGTGATATATCTTAGAGTTTTAAGACAATAATAGAGGATTGCTTTCTGCAAAATACCACTGCATGCACCTTTCAGCATCCTCACTTTGATCTTTATTTTTTTCCTTTCTATTTAACTTCTTCCATTTATATGGAATTTCTCACCATCATCTGTATCTCTTATTGAACCCTTGTAAATAGATACCCATCAATAGGTAAGTAAGAATGTTGGTGGAACCAATTATTGTTATTTTAGCGGTTTGGCATTTGTGAAGCCAGAGTTCCATACTAACAAGAATGCTAGGAACAAGCTCCTATTATGGTCTTTGCTGCTAGATTTACATTTGCAATGCTGATCCTTTTTCTGACTATTTAGATTGTTTGTTGTGTTCTTCATATAATCTGTAGTAGTAACGTTGATTATGATAAAAACAGAACCTAGATGAAAAGTAGATAGTATGAAGACAAATTTTATTGACTGGTGATTTTAAATGGTTGGCTATTGCAGTACTACACATGTCCTGAGAGTGGGCAAAAGTTCAACACGTATGAAGATCTCATGCGATATGTGAACTATGCAAAAGCTGCTAAGCTTTCCATCTACTCTCCTGTGAGTTTAAACTTATTTTCCCCTATGATGTCATCAAGAATTTTATATATTAATGTGTGTCATGTGCAGATATGTGTTTGACATAGGTACATTAAATTTTTTCCAATTTTTTTCACATATTTGGAGAGTATACGAGGGATCATATTCCCATACGTTGTCTAAATAAGTAGTGAAAACGGGTACTTCATGTAAAATGATGAGCTGAAGCGACATAGGTGGTTACCATATTCATAAGGGTTGAACATGAATTTTAGGCCCCCAACTAAAGTGGATGCAACATAGTGTAAGACAATTATCCTTAGCGTTTAAAAGGTGATTTAGGCCTTGGTTTCTGGGCTTGCTTCAGTTTTGTTTAAAGATATGCCATTACTGTCATGTTCCCACTTTAGATTTGATTTAAGATTTTTTCCTCTCTAACCTCCTAAGTCCGTAATCCTTACTGGATATTTTCTTAAAATCCTTTTTCTACTAAAATCCATGCGGTGATTAATGACCTTGTTCGTTAATATTTCTATATGTTTCCAATTTGTGTAAATAATCAAATTTGTTCCTTTCATGCAGTAATAATTGAATTTTATTTTTGTTTGGATTTGTTTTCTTTTGCATTAATCCTTTGTTGTAGGATTTCTGTCCCCGGAAACCTCCCCGCAAACCAAAGAAAAAAGCTAGCACACCTGAAGTAGCTCAGAGTAAGTTCTAAACTTGATTCTTCTTACTAATCTAATGTCCCTGTCCCATCCCGAGCTTTTCGTTTTCTTTCGTATCCAAGTCTCTTTATTGTATTACTTTCATAAACAGGCCATTAGTACTGCTTGAACTTGATAGAATTACATTGCAATTAACCATGAGGCATATTTAAACGATAACATGATGAAGTGTTGGTTGATTCTACATTCTTCGTACATAATGTTAATAGCCAATGAGTTGATATTTATGTTGTCTTTGACAGATGTAGCCGAGAAGTACAAGGACAAGGACTCGGACTCAGACTCGGATTCAAGCGATTCAACATTCGAGTTGCCTCCCATTGCTTCGCTCGAGTTTCTAGATGAGTGGAGTTCAGCAGAGTCTGATAAGCAATCTGCTTCGGGAAAAAAGAAGTTAGAGAAGAGCCATGCTTCAAGTGAAGGTTGCAGCAGTGGTAGCATGGGAAAGGCTAAGAAACAGAAGAAGTAAATGAGTAGAAGATGGTGCGGGTGCGGGTGCGGGTGCAGTTGATCAGCAAGTTTATGTTCTGCCTTTCTCTTATTTTGCAATGGTGTGGTTTTATTTAGGGTCTGAATAAATGAGTTAAAATATTTTTTTTTTCTAGTGTGGACTGAATGACGTACTTTTAAGGCTGATCAATTTGGAATAAATTACTTTACTAATCCATGCATTCTTTCTTTTTATTTTTCCTTTTAATAATTAAAGCATTTAGAATTTTTATTCCTTTGTTTTATAATATCACAAATTAAATTTAAATCGTTCAAGAAGTTATATTATTAGAATTTTTTTAATATATTTTTAATATGTACTTGTAATACACACAATTTTTAAATAATTATTATTTTAAAAGCCAAATGATTTTGTGGTTCATTACCCCAATTTTTTTTTTTATCAAACCCAACTTTATGAGTATTTTTATAGGGTTCTTATAAACAAAAAATATTATTTTACGGTATTTTTCTTAGTATGTGGTTTTAGGGAAGGGGAAGTGAAAATCGTGGTAAATTTTAGTGATTAGGTGAGTTTTTGTTTAGATTTTCTTGAAACTGTGTTTATAAACTATCTTTCATTTATTTGGGTAGTTTTAAAAGTTGTCAAATTCTAATGGCTTTCCGGTGAGATTTTGGCGATATTGTTGGTAGCAAACGAAAGTTCACTTCAAGATCTTTCAAACAGCATGTGTGGTATTTATTTTGATCAAATAATTTAAGAGAAAACAAGTTTCAAAATTTTTAATGTGGGTTTTTTATAATTTTGAATAGCTAGCTTTGAGCTTTGTACTTCAATTTGGTATTGTTATCTTAATCATATGACTTTATGTTAAGAAATACGAAGCCCCAAAATAAGCTAATTGAAACTGTGAATCCAAAAAACTTGAGTCGTTTGTGATAATTTTTTATGTTTCAGCTTTTGAAACTTAATTTTTTGGTAATCTATTTTGACGAAACAAGTTTTTATCTTTTAGTATTACATTTATTCTTCAAATTCATGTTTTACATTACCGAAATAACAAGTAAATTTTGAGTTTGAATGGTTTCAAATAAATCAAACGATCATGATGTTCAGAATTTTTAAAACTTCGATTTTTTAATTGTTTTTAAAACTATTTTTGATCTGAATACATATTATTTTGTTGGATTTATTAAATTTTCTTATAATATGTAAATTTTATTAAATTTAATTACTTACTTTTGAGGTAAAATATTGTTTTATTAAACTGTACAATTATGATTTAGTTTGTTAGTGGGATTGCCATGGAAAGTCATATCTTCATTGGTGGATTTTAGGACTAAATTTTGGGTCCTATTAAATTTTCAAAAATTTTAAGGGTTGAAAGGGAATTGTAAAATAAAAAGAAAAAATTGGGGCCTAATTAAATTTTTTAAATTTTTTGTGAGATTAATGAGAATTTAAAAATTTTTAAAAGATTTTAATTAAAAAGTAAAATGAGAATTTTCAAAAATTTGAGGAGTTAAAAACTTCAAGGGAGAGATGAAAATTTAAAAAAAAAAAAAATTTGAAGGAATTGTCAGTTACTTATTGAGTAGTCTTTTAATATATTTACAGATTCTAATTTGATATGTGAGTATGAAAAATCCGAGAAGCAGTGATTTTATTTATTATCATATTTCTTTAGAAATTTTGAACTTATTTTACTACACGTTTTCAGAGTTACTTTCAAAGCAAATTTAAAATTATTTTTTGAGGTTATAAACCTTTGATTTTTATATTAAATATTTTGATTTACTTAAATTCTAATTAATTAATGATAATTTATTCGTGAAATTCCATCTCACAAGTATGCGACAGTATTAATTTATATGCACAAAATGTATGCCATAATTTTTCAAAGTATTTTAATTTGAGGTTGGTTAGAAACAAACAAACAGATGGTGGAGTGAAACAAGATGATGTTTGTATGTGTATATATATATATATATATATATATATATATATATATATATTGATATTTGGTTAAAGGAAAATGAAAGACAATGTGGATTATTGATTTTGTCTACCACTCATTTTATATTAATGGAGTTTGAGGGGTTACAAAATCCAGGGCTGCCTTCTAAATTGAATGCTACACCCACCATCCTCTTTTCTTTTTATTACCCTTTTCAAATTTCAATTTTTCTTTTAATTTTTTACTCTCATTAAATTTATTTTTGGTGTTTTATGGAGCTTAGATATAAATTTTTTCATTCCATTAGTCCGTAAAAATATCTTTTTATGTATCGATAATAACATAATCATAGAAATTTTCTTTTATGTAATGATAATAACACAATTAAATTCAACACTTATAAAAAATTACAATGTCTACTTTTATCTATGATCTTTTTCAACCTTTAAATCGGAGGAAAAACCATTTAATTACTTTTGAATCCATGTCTTCCTAATTATTGCCATACAAAGCTCGATTGTCTCAACTTGCAAAGATTGAGGCTCCGGAACTTGCAGACCTTAGTTCAAGACTCATCATCCGCAATTGTGGTATGTGGGTCTCACTCTCATCATGTGCATAACCGTGTGTGAGTTTTTGTTAGATTTTATAAAATAAATCTATAATCTAACTTAATAAATCAGGATCTGTCATGTCAAATCATCAAGAATAAATTAAGAACATAACTAGATGCGGAAGCGTACCTGAATCCATGGATTCCTTGAAATTTTCTGAATCTTGGGGATTTGATCTTCCAAATTAGCACACAAGAAATTCAGAGAATATTTGCTCTCTCTTTCCTAATGATGGGATATTAGAAAAGATATCATGCGTGTAATTTGGGGACCATAACCCTAATATTTATAACCTTAGCATATTAGTTCTAATCAAATTCTAATCAGCCCATCATTAACTAGAATTTGATTAGAAGAGTATCTACACATATTTGACCCATACTTTATTTATTTAATAATTAAAAGCCCAATAAAATTCTAACCAAATTAGATCACTTTGAATTTGGGCTAACCTATTATGATAGTAAATAATAACATGTAATTATCCTTATTATATATGTGATGTCCAAATTTTCCAACAATCTCCCACTTGGACCACATATATATACTAATTACTTTATAATTACATGTCATTATATAACCTTATGAGCTCAAAATTTTTACTATCATATCCAAAAGGCATTCCGTACAATCTCGTCCATTAATTATGTTAACATAGAACCAAGGCGACTTTTGTTACAAAATATCGTAACTAAATCCATCCATGATCACGTATATTAACACAACCAAATGACATAGATCAAGTATGGATGTGTAGCATGGAAATTACATGCAATATGATCTAAACATGTCTATTTCCAACTGGTCCTCCTTAAACTTAAGTGAGGTCAATTTCAAAATAATAAACTGAGTGAATAAACTGAATACTTCATTTCGATCGAAAAATAACCAAATACATAAAATTCAAAATATAAACTCCCACTAAATCATGATATCCTCAAACAATGTAACACCCATGTGAAAGCAGCAGCTCATGAAAGACCTTGGGTGGTAAACCTTTTGTGAGCGGATCCGCTATCATGGAGTTTGTCCCAATGTGCTCTATGGATATTTGAACATTTTGCACTCTTTCTTTTACAACTAGGAACTTTATGTCAATATACTTTGACTTAGATGAACTCTGTTGTTATTGGAATACAACTGCTTCTTGACTTATTGTCACAAAATAATTTGAGTGGTCTTTTTACATTCTCCAAAATGCGCAGCCCTGTGACAAAGTTCCGCAACAATATTCCATGGTTTGATGCCTCATAGCATGCTACAAACTCTGCTGCCATAGTGGACGAAGCTACAAGTGTCTGTTTGACACTTTTCCAAGATATAGCTCCTCCGGCTAACAGGTAAATATAGCCTGTTGTAGATTTCCTACTATCTTGGCATCCAGCGAAATCAGAATCAGAATACCCTATGACCTCCAAAAGATCTGATTTCTTATAAGTAAGCATGTAATCTTTTTGTTCTCTGAAGATATCTCATAACCCTTTTAGCTGCTATCCAATGGTCTATACCAGGGTTGCTTAAATATCTGCCTAACATCCCAACAATGTACGCAATGTCCGGACGCGTACATACTTGAGCATACATTAAACTCCCAACAGCTGATGCATAGGGAATCTTTTGCATTTCCTAAATTTCAAGGTTACTTTTAGGGCATTGAGTAAGACTAAATTTGTCTCCTTTAGCGAAGGGGTGTCACCTGGTCTACAATTCTGCATGCCAAACCTTTTGAATACTTTATCGATATAGTTCTTTTGTGATAATCCAAGAATACCTCGAGATCGATCTCGATGTATCTGAATTCCTAAAAAAAAGAGGCGTCCCCAAGATCTTTCATCTCAAAATGCTTGGATAAAAATCTCTTGGTTTCATGCAATAAGCCTACATCATTAGTGGCAAGCAAAATGTCATCAGCATATAGAACCAGAAATACTTACTCCCATTGAATTTGTGATACACACAATCATCAACAATATTTATCTCAAAACTGAACGAAATAATTATTTGATGAAACTTGTGATACCATTGACGGGAAGCTTGTTTGAGTCCATAGATGGATTTTGCCAATTTACAAACCATATTCACTGAGTCTTTCGACTCAAAATTTTCTAGTTGCACCATATAAATTGTTTCTTCAATGTCGCCATTAAGAAACGCCGTCTTAACATCCATCTGATGTAACTCAAGATCAAAATGAGCAACAAGTGCCATGATTATTCTGAAGGAGTCTTTCGATGAAACTGGAGAGAAGGTCTCTGTAAAATCAATACCTTCTTTCTAGTATATCCTTTAGCTATAAGACGTGCCTTATACCTTTCCACATTACCATTTGCATCCTTTTTGGTTTTAAATATCCATTTACAACCAATTGGTTTTGCACCTTCAGGTAATGGGACAAGTTCCCAAACTTTATTGTCTTGCATAGATTTATACTCATCTTTCATGGCATCAATCCACTTTTGAGAATTAGAACTTTTCATGGCCTAATGAAAGTTGATTGGATCATCTTCCATCATTCCATTATCATCCTCATGTTCTTGGAGAAATACAATATAATCATCTGGAATAGCATTTCTCCTTTCTCTTGTGGACCTCCTTAATGGCACTTGTTCTTGAGGTTGTTGAGTTTGTTCTTCTGGAACAATTACCTCATTTTGAATGGGGAGTTGTTCAACATTGTCTTGTAGAGGTTCTGGATTCACTTCTTGATCAATAATATGTATAAGAACCTGAACATCATCAAAAGTGATAGTAGGAATTGAGTTAGAATCCAATTCCTCCTCAAAAGCAATGTCTCTAACCTTATTTCTCCCCCCAAACTCAACATCCTCAAAAATGTTGCGCTTCTGTCTCAAAAATATTCTTTATTATGGGATCATAAAATTTATAGCCCCTAGATCGCTCAGAATAGCCAATAAAGTAGCTGCTTATTGTTTTGGAGCCCAATTTCTTTTCATGAGGCCTATAAGGCCTTGCCTCAGCTGGACATCCGCAAATGTGAAAGTGTTTTAAGCTAGGGTTTTGACCTGTCCAAAGCTCATAAGGTGTTTTTGCAACTGCTTTATTGGGTACTCTATTCAGAATGTAAGCTGCTGTCTTTAATGCTTCTCTCCAGAGGGACTCAGGTAAGGTAAAATGAGCAATCATGCTTCTTACCATATCCTTAAGAGTTCTGTTTCATCTTTCAGCTACACCATTCATACTAGGTGATCCTGGCATAGTGTACTGTGGGACAATACCGCATTCCTCTAGGAATTTCGCAAATGGTCCTGGACATTGTTCACCTGAGACATCATATCTACCATAGTACTCACCACCACGATCAGATCTAACGTTTTTAATCCTTTTGTTAAGTTGATTCTCAACTTCAACTTTATAAGTTTTGAACACGTCCAAAGACTGAGATTTCTCATGAATGAGATATAGGTACCCATAACATGAGTAATCGTCTATAAATGTTATGAAATATAGTTGACCATTCCATAATGCCGTAGGGAATGGCCCACAAATATCTGTATGAATTAATTCTAAGACGTCTAAAGATCTGTTGGCACCTAATCTCTTGGTTTTGGTCTGTTTTCCCTTGATGCAATCGACACAAACATCAAAGTTTGTGAAGTCAATGGACTTTAAAATACCATCAGACACAAGGCGTTCAATTCTAACTTTTGAGATATGACCTAAGCGCCTATGCCATAATGATGCTGAACTTTCCTTATTTAATTTACGCTTAATACCTCGTGATTCCACATGCAAGGTTTCATTATAGGATTCAACTGTTTCTAGCAAATAAAGGTTGTTATAAGTATTTAAATAACCAGTTCCAATAATATTTGAATTTAAAGACAAATTAAATTGATTGTTTCTGAATAAACAATAATATCCACATTTGTCCAACGAAGAAACAGAAACTAAATTCCATCTAAATGACGGTACAACAAAAGTGTCTTTTAAATCCAAATAAAAACCAATTCCTAATAACAACCTAAAATGCCCAATTGCTTCCACTTTTACCGATTTTCTATCGCCCACAAAGATGTGTCTTTCACCATCACTTGGCTTTCGGTAACTCAGGCAACCCTGCATAGAAACACTTATGTGAGTTATTACAAAAGAAACAACTCTCTGTAGCTTGTTGTTGTTTCTTTTGAGCTGGACCCTTAGCAGCTTCATTCTGATATTTTCTTTTCTTGCCCTTGTCCTTAGGGGCATTGGCCAAATGAGCACTTTCAGACTTATCACGCTTCAACCTTTCTTCCTCTTGCACACAGTGAGAAATGAGCTCATTTAGGGTCCATTTCTCCTTTTGACAGTTATAACTAATTTTAAATTGGTTAAACTGTGCAGGAAGCGATACCAAAACCATAAGAACAAGCAATTCCTCAGAAAGCTCGATCTTAAGTGCCTTAAGTCTTGAAGTAGTATGGAACATCTCCATAATGTACTCCCTTACGTTTCCTTGACCTTTATGCTTCATAGACATCAAAGAAGTCAGAAGTGATGTCATCTCAACCTTATCGTTTTTAGCAAAACGTTTCTCAATTTCATCAAGGAAACCTTTGGCCTGAGTAATCTCTTCAGATTCTGTACCCCTAAAGGCTTATGGAATACTGTGTTTCATGATCATTAGTCTCATGCGATTTGAACGATCCCACCTCTCAAAGTCCCTCTTAATATCAGGGGTGCTTTCCGCAGTGAGAGGTGCAGGTTGTTCTTCCTTTAGTGCAAGGTCTATGTCCATACAGCCAAGCATTATAAGTAAGTGCCTTTTCCATTCCTTAAAACTAGTTCCATTAAGCACGGGTATAGAATTTATATTAGCAGATATTGTAGCAGCAGAAGATGAATTAGCTGAATAGAGAACAAAAACAAGCTTAAATCAATATTCATAAGTAAACAATAAATTCAATATAATGGCTAATCCCATCTCAAGATACCAAACACTACATTAATATCAAGTCTTTGGATAGTAATATTAACGGTAAGCGGTACTCTTGTTGTAGCAATCAAACATTGACAATAAACTATGTCAAGCAATGAATTAATCTTTGGACTAACTTATTGCTTACATAAAATACCTTATAATTGTCATACATTTATCACCACAAATGTCGTTGTAATTCTGCCAAATATTAACTTACCTTTGGGTCAATCAATAAACGCATGAATCACAAAAACATATAACCATCTTAATATTTCAAATAAACTAATCTACACAAAAGAGGTCACTTTGGCGGCATTTTGTTTCAACTAATTTATTTAAAATATTAGACATCCTTAATTAAAAACCAAAATCTGAATTTATTTGTTCCAAAATATTTACCTTAATTTCATCTTTCAATCAAATTAAAAGATAAAACATATATATATTTATATAATTTTCCAAAACATTAAACCAATCAAAGCATGCATATATTATATATTTATATAAACAAACAAAAAACATATATATGGATTAAAATAAAAATAATCACATGCCTTGCAAATACACAGGAACTGAACCGCAATATTTTCAAATAAAGCTTAAAAAACGTAGATATCAAATAATATTACACAAATATTTTAAACTTTATAATTGAATCTATTAATTTGAAAATCACCCAATTTTTTTTTTTTATGAATTCAAGATAATAAAAAACTTTAATACAAATCTTCAAAAAACAACATATATATCCGAAATATAAAGCCCATGAAATTTCATGAATCAATTATTCAAATGAAGAACCTGAATCAATTCCCAATGATTCGATATGACGAGGCTCGGATGCCACTTGTTAGATTTTATAAAATAAATCTGCAATATAACTTAATAAACCAGGATCTGTCATGTCAAATCATCAAGAATAAATTAAGAACATAACTAGATACGGAAGCGTACCCGAATCCATGGATTCCGTGAAATTTTCTGGATCTTGGGGATTTGATCTTCCAAATTAGCACACAAGAAATTCAGAGAATATTTGCTCTCTCTTTCCTAATGATGGGATATTAGAAAAGATATCATGTGTGTAATTTGAGGACCATAACCCTAATATTTATAACCTTAGCATATTAGTTCTAATCAAATTTTAATCAGCCCATCATTAATTAGAATTTGATTAGAAGAGTATCTACACATATTTGACCCATACTTTATTTATTTAATAATTAAAATCCCAATAAAATTCTAACCAAATTAGATCACTTTTAATTTGGGCTAACCTATTATGATAGTAAATAATAACATGTAATTATCCTTATTATATATGTGATGTCCAAATTTTCCAACAGTTTTATCCCGTTTTTCATCCATTGTGCGTTATAGACTATACACATGTATGAATTTTGTTTGTTCTTTTTAGATTAGTTCAACTTTATTCAATTCTTCACCATTTATAATGTGAATACTACACACATATCCAACTCTTTTTAAAATAATCCGATTTTATGCAATTCTTCAAACTTTGTAGGGTGAATCCTTTGCAGATGTGTGGGTTTAAGGGAGAAATTTGATGATTGTGGAACCTTCATGAGATAGGCGAGAAACCCATAAATCTGTTGAACATCAGCTTTCCAAGATTTTGCTTACAATGACACCACTAGATTTGTAATTCATATATTTATGAAGTATTATTATGTTTAAAATATTTTGTATTTTTACAAATATTGATATATTAACAATTTATTGTAGATTGAATGAACTTTTTTTCAATTAAAAAGCCACAGTCGACAGTCTCATTCAATAATGAGAATCAAATTACATCCACGATATCGACATTGTTCGTTTGGATAGTCTAGCCCCAACCCAAGTTCTTCGATCCTTACAAGCCCTATACCATATAAGGAGTCATCTAGTGAGGTCGGTTTCATTTTGGGAGACATCTTTTTTTAGTGTTATTTGATGAGTTAATGAATTCTTGAAGAGAGACATAATGTCTAGGGTCTCTACACTTGATCTTATTCTTGGATTTTTTCTCTTAATTTCGATGAGAGCTCAACGAATTCACAGGGAGTGCCTTTTGACCAATGAAATGCTAGGCATTTGACTTTGGTGGGGTTTGAACCCTTGCCCTAATGTGGTATTAGTAGGTAATAACACTACCACTTAGCTAAACTAGCTAAATGCCTAAAATTTTCTTGGTGGCAAGGTATTCCACAAACTCCACAAACCCGTTAGGCTCTCCCTTAAAGTGGAAAGACAAAGTTCAAGGATAGAACCAAGCATAAACACACCAAAAACAATACCTCTACTGTTGAGAGATTCGTCGACTCCCTAGATGACGCTCCAAGAAGATGTCTTCCCTCAACAAATTTATTAGGGAAATTTTATATTCAGATAAATTTGAAAGTGAATTGTTTCGAGTTCTAGCAATTTCAAGTTATTTTGGATTATTTCATGTAAAAATGATTTTTTAATTAAAATATTAATAAATTAATTAAATTTGGATTTGAAAGGTATTTATTTTTAAATTAAAATAAAAAGATAGAGTTGTATCTGGAAGTGATCAATAATTGAATGGTGAGAATAGATAATAATGAAATAGGAAGAAGACAAAAAGGAAGAGCCCACCTCAAAACAAAAACAAATATGAAAAAGCATTCATTGCTTTAAGATTTATAAATGATTTATTATCCTTCAAAATTCATAAACCAAAACTTTTGGTATTTATATATATTGGACAGGATGATACTATATACTTGGGTTACAAAATACATTCATCTTTGGATATTTTAATACGGATTTTGTTTTATTGTTTATGAAAAATAAAGCACATTTTACAACCCAACTGTCTAAGTCACTTGAAATAAAGAAATAATTTGTTTGAAGAGGAAGATTAAAGATAATGAGTATCCAGAACACAAGCATGTGATAGGAATGGGGATGCGTGGGGTCGTTTGGGAGAGGCAGAGGATTGGATAAATGAGTGGAGTGTGAAATGGGAGATTGAGTGATTGGAAAACGTCCAAAAAACCTGCTTTTTCTCTCTTTCATATTATAATAAAAGAGAATGGGCAACTCCGCCTATTCCTTGTTTACCATCCCCATTTCGTCTTCATCAACTGCACATTCATCCCATCTTCACCTCTATCTTCCGCTTCAATGCTTTTCTTTTTTGTATATAAATATTTAATCTTTTTTATATACACCTATTCAAATATCAAGCTATTCACTTAAATTCTTTTTATATATGACTCTCCTCGTCGTGACGTCGCTCTTGCTCCTGACGATCTTCATTGTGACGTCGTCCCTTGCTCGTCGTGTCGTCGCAATGTCACATATCTCCTCGTCGTAACGTTGCGTGTTTGTTTTCGATAAGTGCTTGCAAAACGTCCGAGAAATGCGAGGCACACCCCACACATATGATATTGATACCATTACCATACATGAGGTTGACCTAACCCATGAACATTTCAACCCTTAAATATATGTATTGAATAAAATAATATCATTAGTAGAAATCATAAACAATAATAATACAAAGATACGGTATATAATACAAAGGACAATTAATGTAGTATAAATTGATGCACAAATGTCATGTTTGTAGAATAATCTCAAAAGAGGATAAATACATATTGATAATAAATAACCGCCCTAGAATAATTCAAAAATAAATTAGAGATGCATCATTTTAATCAAACCACAAAAAATTTCATTTTAGCCCTTGCCATTATTATACCAACTTGACCATGAACTTTGATTAACCAAGAAACCATTGCCAAGAGTTCAAAAAACCTACCGCATCAATAATGCACAAAACTTCAAGTCTCAAATATTTATCCTCCTCCTCATCTTAGATTTAAATTTTACAAATACAGGTCCTTAGAGAATATTTTTTCAATATATACGCTAAAATATAAAAACTAAAACAACCCATGCATCTAGTGAAAACGATAAAAAGTATGAACAAAAAGCAGAATAATATAAATTGAAATAAAAAAGAAGAAAAGAAAATATTATTGAATAAGCCCAGAGCAACAACCAGCCCAAAAGGGTTTGCTAAGAATTAGCGAGTGTAATAAACATAAATATGCATTTTACCACATAATGAATTGGGGATTAGAGTACAAAGCATTACTAAGATTAGACTACATCGCATTCCTCTACTGGAATTAGGACCATTTCTGTCATCTTTACTCCAATTAATCACTTTGAAATTTCTGCCCTTTTTTCATTTTTTATAAAATAAAAATTAATAATTGTATTGACATGCAATTTCTAAATTTAAAAATTAATTTAAAATAGAATTATATTAATACATTAGTAGTAGTAACTGAATCACAATATAATTTTGAAAAAACCAAACTCAAAATTACTTGATATATAGCGTCGCCGCTGGCCACCAGCACATCAGACTTGAAAGCTGCTTTATATCAACCAAATTCAGCATGGGAGATTTTAAGTGCTAAGCTGGCAAACCCAACCATACATGTCCCTTTGCATTATAATCCAAAAACCCCTTCTCTTCCTGTCTGTCAAATACCCACCACAAACGTGGCTCTGTTTTCTTTACTTCCCCACACCCCTTTCTAAACTTGCATCGGCGGCGCGTTCCTTCAACCAACTATGAAATTAATGCATTAATTTAGCATGTTTCCAGAAACCAAACCACCACGATGTGACAAACTCAATACAACGCTAGCAATCTCTTCTTCCCCCACGTAATAAGAGACTTGGAATTAATAAAGCGAAGATGTCTTCTTTTTGTTTTTTTTTTTTTTTCCTTCTCGAGCGGGTCGACCTGAGTCAATACCCGAACCACCACCCTTGCCTTCTGCTCCCCCACCCACTCACTGCCTCTTTCATCACCATGCATTGCAAGGAGTCTCCCCCAGAGGTTCGTTCTTGACTCAACTCACCCACTCGCACACTTTTTTGTTTTTTTCTCACACAATACCAACTAAATACACCACACATTTCCATGTTAAAAAAAAAAAAAGAGCTATCAAAGAAACCGATTGCCCTCAGCTTTCGCATTGAAGGGCGGCTTTGATCTTCTGGACGGTGCATGAGATGAGATTATTGACCGTCTCCACCGATTCCACCGTCAGTTTGGCCGTGGGTAAACTGTTGACCAATATTTGAAAAGCCACGGTGAGAAGGGACCCACCCACCCTGTGGGAATCTCCTTTCCCATTTGAGGTGGTGGGCCCAGGAGAGGCTGGACCATCAGGGATGATGGCAAAACCAGAAGGCAGGAGAGCCACGTAAGCAGAATCACCACCGTTCATGACAACCTGCATGGCTGGAATGTCAACGGGCGCGTAAACCACAAGCGATCCACCCGCGTCCATGCATGTCTCCTGCAATATCAACATGCTACTCTGGTTTGTGTTCATGGCCTGCACCCAATTAACCAAAGAAAATCAAAATCCCCTCGAGAATCTACCCTTTTTAAATTGTAAAATATAATATATAAGATGGTCCCCCAAAATGTCAGATGGTGAGAAAGAGTCAAAATGAGAAGTCGGAGAAACTTTTATATATAATATGAAAAAGAAAAAAAAGCTAGAAAGGTAACAAGCGTCCTTTACTTTGACTTTTTTTAAAAAGCTTACAAATCGAAACCTGTGTTTCATATCCTGCTATAAGCTGTCTTCATAGATACTTCCAAATTCCATACTCGTCCTTTCTAATTCACCTTTTATCCTCATCTGACCCACCCCCATGTCATTTCATTTCCCCCCCTATTTATTTTTATGTGAATAAAAAAATGATGATGATGATGAGTATAATAATTACGCTGGAACGGAGGAGGGAGACGCAGTTGCCGTGATCTTGTCCTTTGGCTATGTGGGCAATCTCTTGCATGGGACCACCGTTGGACAAGATGTCCCACTCGCTCCTCAGCCGTTCATCCCGCAGAAAATCGAATAGTCTTTGAGGTGACACCGGCAGCCAAACTGAAGTAGCGGCGCTCAGCACGATGCCCGGCGGCTCCCCAGGGTTGTCCACGCTCTTCCGTGTCATCACCCTTACGTCTTCATCCACGTTCCCTGCATTCAACTTGTTCCATTTATGAACCGTCGACGCGCACACTCCCGCACAGAAATTACCCGTCATCCGCTGCGCTAGCTTTAACATGCTTCGCCTCCCACTTGCCGTTATAGCTACAAAAATTAATGTAACTATTAGTGTATGTATGTATGTATATAAATACGTTCTCCTTAGTGTTATGATGGGGTTACCAGTATGGTCTCCAGTGGGAACAGTGGAGGACATGAGGATAGCAAGGCATTCGCATTGGCGTTGGAGGGTGGCGACCCAACGTTGAGCACCAAAGCCAATGCCGGAGCTTAGTAAAGGGCGGTAGAGATGGTGAACTTGACTCTCGTCGTATTCTACATGTTCAACCCATGTTATCTGCATTTTCCGGCATCAATCATCAGTATTCCATGCAGATCTTTTTGACTATTTTACAATCATTGATACAATAATGTTAAAAAGAAAAAAAGAAAAATGTAGCTTTCATTAGCTTAATAAAAAAATAGTAACTGAATCTACCAGTCAATCTATCTTTTGATAATAAAATGAAATCTCACTAGAATTAGTATAATATTGAACAACATTTTCTTGGTCAATTCCACTCTTCTTCTTTTTTTTTTTTTTTTTTTTTTTTTTTTGTATAATATCGTTATTGACAAATGATATTGATTAACACAATAAATATCGGAGGCAAATCTTGGAAGGAAAAGGTATCTCTTATGGTGACATTGTCCCTTGTGTTCAGGCATTGGAAAAAATAAAATAAAGACAATGAATTAATAATAGAGAAAGATTTGAAAGAAGAAAGTGCAGCGCGAGGTGTGACATCGAGAAAGTGTACTAATGTCGGCTCAAAGCCTCATGGTTTCAGATACAAACAAAAGCTTTGAGTTCTGGTTTTTTTTTTTAACTAAAAAGGCCTAAAGGGTCCTCGTTAAGATTGCCTTAAATGTAGGTTAAATGGGAGAACCGAGGCATCAAAAGAGATTGGAATAGAAACATCAAATCAATAGTTTATTCATTAGGAGAGGATTACAATGGGATTTATATGAAATTAATGTGTTCAAAGGGCACAAATTTTGAAGAGTAAATAGAGGCTTCCATTGATATTAAAAAACAAATATTAATGGGAGTAAGTGAGTAACCTCGAGAGGGGGTTATTTTATATTGTGATTAAGCAAAAACCCAGATTTTGAGACTTGAAATTGGAACAATATTTTTGTCTATCAGATGAAAGCATCGGGCAGGTGAATGACATAAAGATAATGTTATTGATTTTCTTCTTTAAATATTTTGTAGTTGGAAACAACTACTTGAACAAGACACAATAAATGTAAAAAGAGGAAACAAACTGTCATGAACTAAAATGTTACCTTGGAGTATCCATTAGGCATTTCTTGCACAACACAACCAGAAGGAAGCCTCCTACATTTAACATATGTTATGGGTGCACCTGAAGTTTCTCGGAGGGTGTCGATGGACACATCCACCACTGCCCAAACCCCTTCAGCATGCTGCTTGCAAAACCTTAAGAAATTCACCTCACGAACTGGAACTAAAGGAGAAAGCAGTTGCAGCTCAGCATGCATCTGAGAAAAAAAAAAAGAGAATAAATTATAATATAGTGATAAGATAGATGCAAAAGCATTGATTGTGGAAGGAAATTAACATATACCAGTTGAATTGCACCATTTCTGGTACCTCCCATGCCACTAGATATCACATCAGTAGTTGATGTCCTCGCGATCATACAAGGAAACATCTCCGCCCAACGATTCTATATATGAAACAAAAAAGGCCTTAAATTTCAAGTGAAAGTGAGAAATTTGAGGGATATACATGTATATAGTTGGCTTGGCTTACCGAGTCCATTAAAGTTTCAACAAGGGCCAAACTGTTGATAATAACCACCCCGGTCTGTCTGGATGCCTCGGTGAGAAAGCCGGCTGGTTTAATGCCAATACAAGGAGTGAACATCCTTGAGTATTCATCATGGTTTAGTATTTCTCTCCCACCTTCCAAGCTCCTAATCCAAAGTGGTTCATCAGTTTGAGCCATTTTAACCAATTCATCCATTGCAGCCAACGCAAGTTCCAAAAACATGGATCTTTCGACGCCATTAGGGGGAACCACCGGCAAAGAATTTGATACCCCACCTCCAAAATCAGGCCCCAAAGGTAAGGTTGTGCTTAAACCACCAAAGCCATTGCTACCAACTCCAAGTTCCAAATTGGAGTTGGGCAATGGAGGTGCAATTGAAGTAGCTAGTGATGAAAGGGGTCGCCCTAAAAACTTGCTGGCAAGTGCACAAACTCGATCTAGCTCATCCTTTAAGCGAGCGTTTTCGATTCTAAGATGTTGCTCTTCGAGAGATAGGTCACCGATGATTGCCGGACCCCCACAGTTGGTGCAAATGGGGTTCCTCATAGCTTCCCTAATAGACATGTTCTCAGCTCGAAGCTTGTCGTTCTCTTGCCTCAGCAAAGAGTTCTCATGGCGTTCCAATTGAGTCTTCATTTGCGTACGGCGGTTTTGGAACCAAAACTTCACCTGCCTGGTTTCTAAGCAAAGCCTTTTGCTAAGCTCCAATCTCTGTTTCTCATCGGGATGAGGGCACTCCTTAAAGAGACTAAACCAAAACCAAGAAAGAAAGAAAAAAAAAAGGTAAAAAGCTTGTTAAGGCCATGTTCCGTATGGAAAAATTGGAGCAAAAAACATGAAAGTGAAACCATACGCTTCAAGCTCTTGGATTTGTTGAGGGGTGTGGCGGTGGTATCTCTTCTTCCTAGGACGGTTGTCCGCGGCATCTTGATCGTCGCCTGAAACTCCATCAATGTTATCACTTCCAGATCTGCTCTCATGTTCCTCTTCCCTGCTTCTTCTCCCAATACTTGCATCAAAGTTCTCACCCATTCTAACTCCATCTCCCTGATTATCTATACTCGGTTGCTGCTGCAAACATCGAAAAAAGGAAAACCCACATCAGTCCCTGAGGTGAAAAGCAACCACACACAAAAAGAACAAAGAAAGCTTATAGAGAGTAGTTGTGGTTACAAGAGCAAGAGAGAGGCCTGGAGAGTTGTATATATTCTGAGCCATAGCACCAGCGGCCGCCATGTTGTTGCTAAAGGGGATGTCGGCGACGATTGTTGCACCCCCAAGGCCTCCACCTGAGCTGTTATCGAGAAATCCCCCAAAACTCATCAAAGCAACTCCCTTTTCTTTAACCAAATTTCTTTTCTTTTTCCTTTTATCTTTCAAGCACTCAACTTCTGTTCTTTCTTTTTTTTGGTTTTTTTTTTTTTTTTTTGTTTTTGGTTTCTTCTTCTGACTCTGCAAGTTTTCAACCTTTCGCTGTACCTACACTCCCATCAGACTGATTTTCTTCATTACCGAGCCATGACTCGGCCATGAGAATGAAATTAGTAACTTCGGAACTCCAAAGAACTAAAACTCAAATTTACAGATTAACATGTACATTAAAGACAAATCTATCAGACACCTTTATATTTGAACAAGACCAACAAAATTATTACAAAAAGAAAAGAGGATGGAGGAGACAAAAGGATAAAGAAAATCCTAATGTCTCGAACTCCCTCTTTACAAAGAAGTGATTTTTAATGGAGAGAAAGAGAAAGAAGGCAAGCAAAACAAAACTCTTTTATGTCTATTCCCTTCTCTCTCTCTCTCTTTCTTTTTCTTTCTTTCTCTGTAAAGAAAAAAAAAACTGTTTTTTGGTATCCGGGTTTACGTCTGAAAAAAAAAAGTGAGGGAAAGGGCTTAAAATCAGATGGATGGGCGTTTTTCAAAGATAGGAGGATAAATGGGAACCCTAGTTTTGGCTGAGAGTGTTGATGGTGTTGTTCTGTTAATCTTCTCGTCTCGTTCACTGCATGCTTCGCTAAACACAAGTACTACTAAAAATAAGCTTTTCAAAACAAACTATCAAAGTCCTCTCCCCAACATCACCAACAAAATACTTTCAAAAATACAAAAAGTTTCAATCGATGACTTACGTCTCAATTACAAATTTTATAATTATATTTAGGAAAACTATCAAAATAATCACTTTTATTTACTTCATATTATATTTTACTTATTTATATTTAAAATATTACATTTTAGAACTTATGTTATCGCGTTATAATATTTTAGTCACTGAGTCATTAACGATGTAACGGTAAGCTGACGTGACACATTAAATCACCATTTCAAACAAAAATTTTAGGTTAATTTATATAATTTGTCCTTATATTTTTTTCATTTTGAGTAATTTAATTTTTTTTCTTTTATGTTCTTTTAACTCTTCTTTTTTCTTTATTTTTCATTCTCTTCTGTTTCCCTCTATTTTCCTCCATTCTTCATTTATTTTAACATAGTTTTTCTATATTTTCTATTTATTAAACCTACTCCCTATACCTTTATTTTTTTTGAACAATTTAAATTTTCGAGTGAGGCGAGCTTGTGTACTAGTTTTAACAAATGGAAAATATAGAAAAACTACGTTAAAAGAAATGAAGAATGGAGGTAAATAGAGGAAAATAGAGGGAGAAGCAAAAAAAAAAATGAAAATGAAAGTTAAAAGACATAAAAGGAAAAAATTAAATTTCTCAAAATGAAAAAATATATGGACCAATTATAGAATTTAACCTAAAATTTTCGTTTGAAATGATTATTTAACATGTCACGTCAACTTACCACCGTTACACCGTTAACGACAATTAACTGCCAATGACTAAAATGTTACAACACGATAATGTAAGTGACTAAAACATAACATTTCAAACATAAGTTACTAAAATGTAACCTGTGGCAAACAAAAGTGACTATTTTGGTAGTTTGCCCTTATATTTATCTTTAATATATTGTTTTATTAAAATTTAAAATTATGTATTAATATATATTTTTTATTATCCACAAGTATTGGGTATAATGGTAAGATATATTAATACATAGCCCCTCCTCAATCTATAAATAGGAGAATAATGCGCTTCAACGCATTTGAATCCACATCCTCTTGCATTAGCAACAATGCTCATGCCAGTCGAGTTGAGACTCAATCGGCAAAACAAAATAATTTATCTAATATTATTAGGTATTGATTTTCTAAATTTTATATTCTTTATTTTATTATTTATTAAGATATATATATATATATATATGGGAAATTATTTCTCAAAATAAGTTTTTTAAGGATACTTTGACACTTATGGGTATTGAATTTAGGGAGTGGTCAAATCATTACATGAATTTTTGCAATACATGTCAAGAAAGAAATACTGCAAAATGTAGTTAATAGTGACTTGATAACCATGGTAGTTCGGTATATGGTTCTATAGTTCAACCCAAAAACTTATTTGGTAGCTGACTCAATCAACCTATTAAAACAGTGGAAGTTGACAATCATGGAACAAGACTTCCACTTTATATACCCCATTTCTTTCTCTTTTCTTCCACCCAAAATCCTCTTTAACTTTCCATAAAATAACTTGTTATTTTTTTCTTATTTTTTTTGTGGAAAAATGATAGAACTAGGGTTTCCAAAAGAACACATTATCAACTAGACAACTACGTCGTTAATATGGTGAATTTTTCAACTAATTTTTTTATTTTGTAATTTTTCCATAAATATTTTTAAGATTTTCAGAATATTACATTATTATTTTGTGATTTTTTTTAAATAACAAGATGATCGAGTTGTTCATGCCAAACACAATTTAAAATTTTCGGAGCCTAATGGACATATCGTAGAATGCTTGAAGAATGTCGATTTATAAGTGGCATCTATGATGGCAAAGTTCAAGTGCATTCTCAAGTTGCTTTTAGTAGCTCGAGTCATCTCCGTTGTCGCAAGTTCAGATCTTTCTGAGTCATAATATACTTTAAGCTTTTATGATCAGTAAAGATGTGGCATTTTTCATCGTACAAATGATGTCGCCAAATTTTCAATGCGAAAATAATAGCAGCCAACTCTAAATGCGTCAGATAATTCTTTTTATGTGGCTTTAACTGTCTAGAGGCATATGCTATAAATTTTCCTTCTTACATCAATACACAACCCAAACCGTTCAATGATGCGTCGCTGTAAATCACAAATTCTTTACCCGGTTCAGGATGAACCAACACTGGTGCCTCAGTTAATGATGCTTTCAATTGTTTAAAACTCTATTGACATTTCTCATACCATTCAAAATTCACATCTTTTTGTAGTAATCTGGTTATAAGAGTAGCAATCATCGAGAATCCTTTTACAAAACGTCGATAGTAGCCAACTAGTCCCAGAAAACTTCTGACTTTGGATACATTTCTCGGTGGTTTCCAATCAACAATTGCTGAAATCTTGCTCAAATCAACTCGTATACCTTCCGCTGAAATATTGTGCCCCAAAAAACTAACTTCTCTGAGCCAAAACTCACATTTACTGAATTTAGAATACAGTTTCTTATCTCCTAAGGTTTGAAGCACAATTTTCAAATGTTCAGCATGCTCAGACTCATATCGTGAATAGATTAGAATGTCGTCAATAAACATGACAACAAATCTGTTTAAATACGGTCTAAAGATCTGATTCATCAAATCTATAAAGACTGCAGGAGCATTAGTTAATCCAAAAGGCATAACAAGGAATTCATAATGTCCATACCTCGTTCTGAAAGCAGTTTTCGGTACATCTGAATCTTTAACTCGTAACTGATAATTACCAGACCGCAAATCAATCTTTGAAAACACTGTTGCATCTTTCAACTGATCAAATAAATCATCTATTCTTGGCAACGGATACTTGTTCTTTATTGTAACTTTATTGAGTTGTTAATAGTCAATACACATCCTCATTGACCTGTCTTTCTTCTTTACGAACAAAACTGACGCACCCCAGGGTGAAAAAACTAGGTCGTGCAAAACCTCTATCTATTAACTCTTGCAACTGTGATTTCAACTCTTTCAATTCTGTAGGAGCCATTCTGTATGGAGCTATAGATATTGGTTTAGTTTCTGGTACTAATTCAATAGCAAATTCAACATTTCTAATCAGTGGTAATCTAGGCAATTCTTATGGAAACACATCCGGAAACTCACAAACTATTGGCACTGGTTCAATTTTCAATTCAGTCATATTTGTATCCACTATATAAGCAAGATAAGCTTCATAACCTTTTCTCACACATTTCTGAGCTAATATAGATGAAATTACAATAGGTAACCCACTTGACTCATCTGATTCGATTAGAAGAATTTCATTATTCTGACATTTCAATTCAATTATCTTTCGTCTACAATTTACAACGGCATCATGCAGAGTCAACCAATCCATACCCAGAATTACATCAAACTCATCAAAAGGTAGTAGCATCAAATCAGCCGAAAAATAGTAACCTCAAGTCATTAAAGGATAGTTCTTGCAAACTTTATCAATTAGAACATACTTGCCTAAGGGGTTTGATACTTTAATCACAAATTCGATAGACTCAATAGGCAGACTCTTACTAAACACTAAATTCATAGAGATATACGAATGAGTCGATTCAGGATCAATCAATGCAATCACATTAGTGTCATAAAGAGAGAATGTACCGGTGATAACATCAGCTGACGATGTTTCTTTGCGAGCGCAAATAGCGTAAGCTCTGGCTGGTGCTGTAGCCTCGGATCTCACAGTTGAATCCTTAGTCACACATTTGCCACTAGACACATTCCCTATATTTCTCGGTGGTTTCCCTCTCGCAGTCGTATTGCTCGGTCTTGTATTCTGAATTTTATCTTCCTCGGATAACTCTAGGCAATCTCGAATAAAATGATTTAGCGAGCCACATTTAAAACAAGCTTTATTACTCTTATTCCAGCACTCTTCAAAATGTCTTCTCCCACACTGTTGACACTCAGGTTTGTTGTTTTTCGCACTGTCAATTCTCGAGACAGAAGTAGCTTGAGCTTTAGGACTCACATGTTGATTTCCATGATCTCTATTCTGATATCCCACTGAAGTATTTGATCAACTATACAAATCTCGAGATTTTTTTATGAAGAATGATAAGGTTTACTCATCGACCTCTTTCTCGAATCTCTAGTCTCTAAATCAGCTTTCTTCTTTTATTTACTAAGTTTTTCGATTTTACAAGCTCTATCAACCAGGACAACAAACTCTTTTATGTCTAAAATTCTGACCAGAAGTTTAATGTCTTCATTCAATCCGTTAACAAATCGCTTACACATGATTTCTTCGGTACAAACATACTCTCGAGCATATTTGCTCAACCGTACAAATTATCTCTCGTACTTGGTTACAGTCATACATCATTATTTCAATTCTAAAAACTCTTTGTGATTTTGATCTAGAAACTTTTGGCTTATAAATTTCTTCCTGAACTCAATCTGAAAAAAATCTCAAGTGACCCGTTCTCTAGGTACTATAGATACTAGAGTATTCCACCACTGGTATGTAGTGTCCCTCAGAAGTGATACAGCACATTTTAAACACTCAGCCGGTGTGCAAGAAGGCTCATCAAGCACTCGAATTGTATTTTCAAGCCAAAACTCAACTCTCTCAGGATCATCGTCAACAGTAGCTCTGAACTCTTCAACCTCGTACTTTTTAATTCTATCAACAGGTGGCTTGTTCAATTGCAAAGGTTCCAAAGCTTATGGAGCAACAGGAATCAGTTGGGGATTAAGAGGGGGTAGAGGTTGTTGAGCAGCCAGATTCATTCGGACATACTCAATGAACCATTCATTCATTATTTGGAAGAAGGGTTCTTTAGTTTCTCCTACCTGGCTACCCAATACGGGTCTAGATCTAGATGGTGCTGTCCCTTGAATTGGAGCTAGTGCATTACTTTTAACGTCACTAGCTACAACTCGATCGGGATCCATTTACTATATAAAAACACATTGTAACACCCCAAACCCGGCCTAGACGTTATGACCGGATCCGACGTGCCATATCGAAACGTTCAAAACATTTTATGTTTTTAATCCAAAAACTTACTTAGTGCTTAGAGGATGATTTCATTATAGGTTAAAGTGAATGGAAGCTACGCACCAGGTAGGAAACCAGAAAAGAGGAGGTGAGTCCATCAGACTGCTTAAGTACCAAGCTCCCTTCAGATCCAATCCTAGACATGCACACCACCATTGCTACACCTTAACTTAGGGTATATTATTAAGAACCAATTCGATTACGTTCATTTTAAGAAAAGTGCTTAATTTTAGAAAACATTTTCATAGCGGAAACTTTGCTTATTATCGTGTTATTTGGAAATCAATGACTGTTCTTTTTAAAACGCGCCCTAAAGCTAATCAGTTTCAATAGTTAAAAATAAAATAGACCTACTCCAACAAAACATATCCAAACCTTTAAAAATAATTAAAAGCGGCCCTATTACAACTTAAAACCCCAAATCATAAACGTAAATAAATAAAAAAAGTCCAATTCACCAGAAGAAAACCGAAATTTACAGAACGTGTGGCCACTCCGAATCCCTCTCAGCTCCAAGCCCACTATGGTTGGGGATTACCTGCGTGGATGAAAATAAAGGGGGTGAGTTTGGGGAAACTCAGTGTGTAAATTAACCCAACCATAGCCTATATCACCAACCCACGTAAATGCAGATCAAGTTGGCCTTAGCCTGAATGCATTTTGAGAATGAAGCCCATAGGCCCATAATGCAATGAGCAATGTATATCACATGTATATGAAGAAACCCAACCCAAATCCAACTATATGCACCCCCGTCCCACCTTACACCATATGGGGAGACTACTCGACCCACCCAACCGCTACACGCCACAGAAATTTACAGCATGACTGTCAAATATAGATAATATGACAGAGTCACCAGATACAGATATTTGTGGCAAGTGCCACGGAATCAGAGAAAATGTGGCGGAGCCACCAGATCAGATAATTGTGGCATAGCCACCAGGATGCTTCCTCCATAAATATAACCCATGTCCCCATGAAAAAGATATACAATCATGGCATACATCACACAGAATCAGATCATCATGCTTTTCAGTCAAAATTAACCATAGAGGTATAATGGTCATTTTGCACCTGTGGTATAATAGTAATTTTACATACATAGGGGTATTCCTGTAATTTAACTATTCTTAAGGTTTTCATGCATATCATAACCATTTACGTACTATCAGGAACACTTACCAAGCATACCTATCGTGTTGGGCCCGTTGGCCTATTAACCCGATTTTGGCCCATTAAGCCCAAAAATATCAAAATGCACGAAATCGCTGCATCGCAATTCTTATCACTTCATTCACCGAATATGTTAATCCACTTATCTTACGAGCATTCGCACACTGCAAGTTCACGAAATACCATTTTTCTAAGATTTCGACTTTTCGCTTTTTGCGATCTAGTCTATGAGAGGGTGTCAGTTACACACCTGATTTATAACGGTATGTTGGCGAGATCCACACACAAATTGCCTACAATTGGATTATTAACACGTTAATCTAAATATCGAAATCCAACTACGTATTTAACCCCTTACCATATTCGGCCAATATAGCCTTAGATCCCAGAGTTCTTTACCTTCTTGCCGAAATATGGGTTAGATCTAAAGATCCAACCGAGACAGTATTCAAGCCCTTTTTGCTGTACGCCCTCTTGTCCTCTTGTCTACGCTATCTCTTACACAATCAAAAAGAAAGAGGCACAAAACCCTTAGTCCAAAACGCTAGCCACCCTTGGGGGTTTTGGTTTTTTTTAATTCCCGAAATAAGAAAATAGATTCGAAAACTTACCACCGATTCCTTTAGTCAATGATTATACTTTAGTTCTTGTTCAATTCTGATGTAGATCAAACTCTCTAACCCGAGCAAAAGTCGATCCTTTACTGGTCTAATGATTCAGCTATGCCCCTAAGACTATAGGGTTTTTTTCGACTTTTTGAAACAGTGAAGAAAAGATGAGGATTTTGTAGTGGCTTTATCCAAAGAGGTTTAGGGTTTAGAAGAAGAAAAAATTGATAAAAAAGGATGAAGAAAAATCAATAGGTTTTGTTAGGAGAATTCGGCACAGAGAATATAGGCTTTCGGGATTTTGGCTTTTATGATATTCGGCTGTAAGGCTTAAAAACAATGGTAAGAAAGCGGTGTTGAATAGAATGGTAGAAGGATTTGGTCTATGAAAGAAAAGAAGAGGAGAAAGTAGATGAAGAGAAAAAGAAAAGAAAAGAAGAGGAGGAAGGATGGTCAGAAAACGGCACAACTTACCCAAATGCCGAATTTATACTTGGCATTTGACCTAGCTGAAATTTGCCCCCTAAAGAAACCCTTGGCCGGCTAACTCTTGCTCCTCAAGAGTCCACCATTCGGCCAATACTGCTCTCCCTCATCAGGTCCTAAATCCTCTCCCTTATCCCCTCCTTACTCAATCTCCTAAGCAACTCAAACTCCTCCTGACAGACTTTTACTTGAGTTCTATTACTTACCATTCCTAAGCATAAAAATAATTCCCTCAATATGCTCTCATCGTGATTTAAACCTCAGTTCTCCCTAGCCATCCACACGCCACTTTTATAGCCTTCCCAGTGGCGTCACATGCCACTTTGCCACATGCTTCCTTGTAGCTTGTTTTACCAACTAATTTCTTAAAAGCCCAATATACCAAAATCCCTTTTTCTTGTAAAATTAAAATTAGTTAATTCTATCGGTTTTTAACTTAGACTTGGGCCTTCTAAAGGCCCACTATCATACTTAGACTTACATCAAGCAATCAAAACACAAAAATCTTAAAATTTGCTGAAAATCACAGAAATCCTAAAAATCCTGAAAATTAGGGCATTACAACTCTACTCTCCTTAAAGAAAATTCGTCCTCGAAATTTACCTGATCCGAACAGATGAGGGTATTGTTGACGCATCGCCTCTTCTGGCTCCCAAGTAGCTTCTTCTCTGCCATGATTACGCCAAAGCACCTTCACTAATGGGACGGATTTCCTTCTCAGAATCTTAACCTCAAGGTCCAATATCTGCACAGGTTCTTCATCGAAAGTCAAGTCAGGCTGCACCTCAATCTCTGCAACCGGCATGACATGAGTAGGGTCAGAATGATAACGCCTTAACGTGGAGACGTGGAAAACATCATGAATCCTGTCTAACTCTGGAGGTAACTCTAATTGGTATGCCACTGGTCCTACTCGCTTCAAAACCCGATAAGGCCCAATGAACCGCGAACTCAACTTGCCATTCTTACCAAACCTTAATATCTTCTTCCAAGGAGAAACCTTCAAGAAGACTATATCACCTGCTGAGTACTCAATCTCTTTACTCTTTAAATCCGCATACGACTTTTGCCTATCAGATGCTTTCTTCAGCCGATCTCTGATTACTTTGACCTTATCTTCAGTATCAGCTACCAACTCTGGTCCAAGAACCTGCCGTTCTCCTAATTCGGTCCAACAGCTAGGAGTACGACACCTACGTCCATACAGTGCTTCATATGGTGCCATTCGAATACTCACCTGATAACTATTATTATACGCAAACTCTGCCAATGGCAAGTAATCCTCCCAATTACCTCGGAAGTCAATAACGCATCCCCTCAACATGTCCTCCAGAATCTGAATAAGCCTTTCCGACTAACCATCGGTCTGAGGATGGAAAGCCGTACTAAAGTTCAATCGCGTCCCCAACGCCTTATGCAACTTCTGCCAAAATCGAGATGTGAATCTAGGATCACGGTCAGAGATAATTGAAACTGGAACACCATGAAGTCGCACAATCTCTGCCACATACAACTTGGCTAATTTCTGAAGTGAAAAGTCAGTACGGACAGGTATGAAATGGGCCGATTTGGTTAACCTATCCATAATCACCCAAACCGAGTCTTTCTTTGATGGCGTCAAGGGTAACCCACTCACAAAGTCCATGGTTACCGTCTTCCACTTCCAAAGTGGTATTTTTACTGGCTGCAAAAGTCCAGAAGGTAGTTGATGCTCAGCTTTCACTTGCTGGTATGTCAAATATTTTCCCACAAACTCCGTTACTTCTCATTTCAGCCCAGGCCACCAATACAATTCACGCAAGTCGTGATACAACTTATTCCCTCCAGGATGCATGGCACAAAGTCCCCTATGAGCTTCCTTAAGTAATGACTGCCTTAAGTCAGAGTCCTTCGGAACGTAAATTCTTCCTCGAAAACACAAAACTCTTTCACCATTCACCCCAAACTCAGAAGTTTCCCCTTCCTTAACTTGTTGGAAACGAGCAACCAAAGACTCATCTCTCAATTGCTTTTCCTTAATCTGATCCACCTAGGTTGGCCTTATTTGCAATTCAGCCAACAGACTCCCATCATCATACTGCACTGCATTTGAGCAAACATTGCTCTCGGATCGATCTGACTCTCACGACTTAGAGCATCGGCTACCACAAAGAGCCTTTCTCTGGTGATACTCAATCGAACAATCATAATCCTTAAGCAACTCTATCCATCTCCTTTGCCTAAGGTTCAGCTCATTCTGAGTCAGCAAATACTTAAGACTCTTATGGTCCGTGTATATAACACACATTTATCTATACAAGTAGTGTCTCCAAATCTTAAGTGCAAAGATCACTGCTGCCAACTCCAAATCATGAATAGGATAGTTCCCCTCGTGAGGCTTAAGCTGTCGTGATGCATAAGCAACCACCTTATCCTCTTGCATCAACACACAACCCAAACTCACATGTGATGCGTAGCTGTACATAGTAAAATCTTTCCCAGACTCCGGCTGAATTAACACAAGTGCTTCAGTCAGAACTTTCTTCAACTTCTCAAAAGCTTCTCGCTGCTTCTCTGTCCACACAAACGATACCCCTTTCCTTATGAGTTTTGTCAAAGGTGCTGCCATCACAGAAAATCCTTCCACAAACCTTCTGTAGTAACCTGCCAACCCTAGGAAACTTTGAATTTCTGACATCGACCTAGGTGGCTTCTATTCCAGAATCGCTTCAATCTTTCGAGGGTCTACTTTAATCCCTTCAGTAGTGACAATATGTCCTAAGAAAGTCACCTCCCTCAACCAGAATTCACACTTGCTGAACTTCACATAAAGTTCATTCTCCCTTAACACTTGCAGCACAATGCGGAGGTGCTCATCATGTTTTACTTTAGTTTCAGAATATACCAGAATATTATCAACAAAGACAACTACGAACCGATCCAAAAATGGTTGAAATACCCGATTTATCAGATCTATAAACGCTGCAGGAGCGTTCGTTAGTCCAAATGGCATAACCAGAAACTCGTAATGACCATACCGAGTCCTGAATGTCGTCTTGTGGATATCTGCCTCATTGACCTTTAACTGATGATATCCAGATCAAAGGTCAATCTTGGAAAATACAGAAACTCCTCTAAGTTGGTCAAACAGATCGTCAATCATCGACAGTGGGTACTTATTCTTAATCGTCAGTTTGTTCAACTGGCGATAATCAATGCACATTCGCATCGTCTCATCCTTCTTCTTCACGAATAGCACCGGTGCTCCCCATGGAGACACACTTGGCCTAATAAAGCCCCTATCCAACAACTCTTGAATTTGCGCATTTAACTCCACTAACTCCTTCGGTGCCATCCTATACGGTGCGATGGACATTGGTGCCATTCCAGGCAACAAGTTGATTCCAAACTTGACTTTTCAGTTTGGAAGCAAACCCGGAAGCTCTTCCGGAAAAATATCTTGAAACTCCTTCACGGTTCTAACCTTATCCACTATCAATCCCTCATCTTTTGACTGACTTACAAATGCCAAATAGGCCTTGCAACCTTTACGAATCTACTTTTCGACCCTCAATACCGACACCACATTAGACAAATAATCCCTTTGCTCACCTATCACCATAACCTCTTCTTCCTCCATGGTCCTTAACACCATTCGCTTGGCAGCACAATCCAGAGTCGCCCTATGCTTAACAAGCCAGTCCATTCCCAAAATGAGATCAAATTCTCCGAACGGTAACTCCATCAAGTCTCCAGAGAAAATGTTACCTTACGTTTCTAAGGGCACATCCCTATACAGTTTGTCTACCTTAACCGAGTGACCCAAAGGACTTAGTACAGATACCCCATTCACAATCTTCTCAGAGTGCACACCCAACGACCTAGATATGGCACATGCAACATAAGAATGAGTAGATCCAATATCCACTAAAGTAATATACGGTATGCTAGAAACCAAAAACGTACCAGTTATGACGTCAAGTGCATCGCCCTCCTCTCGATGACGAGCTGCATACACCAACGATGACTGTCGAGCCTCAGCATTTCTGACACCCCTGCCAGGTGCCCCTCAACCTCGTCAATTTCTATTTCCGCCCCTACTTTGTCCACGTCCTCTCGGTGGTTGTGGTCCACCTCTCACGGGTTGAACAACCCTCTGTTCAGCAACTGGAACCTGATCTGCTCTCCGAAGATAGTCTTTGACTCTATGCTCCATAGATCCACACCGGAAACGAGCACCGAAACGTTTCCTACATTCGACCAGATGTACCTTACCACAGTCTCCACAGATTGGTGGTCTGACAATGTTTATCGGAACTACTCGAACTGGCTCCTCCACTCTTGCCCTCTTGACATTCTTATTTGCTCCGCCCGAAGGTCCGAAATCCTTCCGGAATCGGTTCCGATCCTTCTCATGGTTCTACCTCTCAGTACGCTTCACTTCCTCAGCTATCTTAGGTTTTTCCACAAAAACCATAAAGTCACGCTCCTTCTGCGGAGCAATCAACACCTTAAGTTCATCCCTTAGACCATTCTCGAAGTGCACACTACGCTCATACTCCGTGGCGACTATCCCCACAGTATACCGGCTCAGCCTCAGAAACTCAGCCTCGTATTCCGCAACCGTCTTACCTCCTTAAACTAGATTCAACAATTCCTTCCTGCGGGCGTCCACATAACTCGCCCAAACATATTTCCCTTTAAAGGCCGTCTTAAATAGCTCCCAAGTTACCCTATCAGCTGGGGTCCCATCTTTCACAGTGAGCCACCACTGGTAAGCCTCATCTCGCAGCAACGATACGGCTCCCCTCAGTTTTTGCTCCACAGAGCAGTTCAAGTCGTTCATAATTCATTCCGTAGCCTCCAACCAATATTACGCCACATTCGGGGCTACACCAGATACGTCCCTAAAGATCTCTGCTCCGTTAGCCCTGAGTCACTAAGAAATAGATCCTTGAATTCCGTTGCCCGTACTTGCCCCGACAACTCGTTCCAGAATACGAAGCATTGCATGCGACAGGGCGTCATCCCCGACACCACGATCATGAGACTCCACTTTCGTTGCCAGGTGGTATCAGTGCCTCTGCCGTCGGCATATGCCCAGAAGATGCGGTTCCTGCTCTAGCACTACCGCGCCACGTCCACGGCCTCTTCCACGAGCTGCTCTCGTACTCATATCGTATTATCTGATTATGAATTTTATGCATCAATTAAATATTCCAGTGTTTGTTCAGATGTTTTATGAATAGATAGTGATTCAAAGTTTGTTTCCGCAGAATCGCAGTCTAGCTACAGTCTCAATCAAATTTTCTACAATTTTTAGTATCACCCTAACTAGAGTATCCTAGCAGAGTATAAACAGATAATTCAGAAAATATTAAAAAAGCTCAGAATAATACTTACGGGCTTGGGCCGGAGATTCGGAATGCCACATTCTAAAGATCCAGATTTTGAAAACTGAGTTTTTGTAATATTTATAAAATTTTTGTTTTTGAAAATATTTATTTTTGTAAACCCATTCCACAGCCGAGTTGTTACAACTTGACTCTGATACCACTAAATGATACACCCCAAACCCGGCCTAGACGTTATGACCGGATCCGACATGGCACATTGAAACGTTCAAAATATTTTATGTTTTTAATCCAAAAACTTACTTAGTGCTTAGAGGATGATTTCATTATAGGTTAAAGTGAATGGAAGCTGCGCATCAGGTAGGAAACTGAAAAAGAGGAGATGAGTCCATCGGACTGCTTAAGTACCAAGCTCCCTTCAGATCCAATCCTAGACATACACACCACCATTTCCACACCTTAACTTAGGGTATATTATTAAGAACCAATTCGATTACGTTTATTTTAAAAAAAGTGCTTAATTTTGGAAAACGTTTTCATAGCGGAAGCTTTACTTATTATCGTGTTATTTGGAAATCAATGACTGTTCTTTTTAAAACGCGCCCTAAATCTAATCAGTTTCAATAGTTAAAAATAAAACATACCTGCTCTAACAAAACATATCCAAACCTTTAAAAATAATTAAAAGCGGCCTTATTACAACTTAAAACCCCAAATCATAAAAGTAAATAAATAAAAAGTCCAATTCACCAGATGAAAACCGAAATTTGCAGAATGTGTGGCCACTCCGAATCCCTCTCAGCTCCAAGCCCACTATGGTTGGGGATTACCTGCGTGGATGAAAATAAAGGGGTGAGTTTGGGGAAACTCAGTGTGTAAATTAACCCAACCATAGCCTATATCAGGTCAACCCACAGAAACAGATCAAGTTATCCTTAGCCTAGAACAGATTTTAGAATAAAGCCTATAGGCCCATAACAGAACAGAACAGATATCACATGTATATGCAGAAACTCAACCCAAATCTAACCATATGCACCCCTGTCCCACCTTACACCATGTGAGGAGACTACTCGACCCACCCAACAGCTACATGCCACAGAAATTTACAAAGATGGTCGCAGATACGAATAATGTGACAGAGTCACGGATATGAGATATTTGTGGCAGTGCCACCAGAACAGATAAATGTGGCGGAGCCATCAGATCAGATAATTGTGGCATAGCCACCAGGACGCTTCCTCCATAAATATAACCCATGTCCTAATGCAACAGATATACAATCATGGCATACATCACACAGAATCAGATCATCATGTTTTTCAGTCAAAATTAACCCTAGGGGTATAATGGTCATTTTGCACCTAGGGTTATAATAGTAATTTTACATACATAGGGGTATTCCAGTAATTTAACTATTCTTAAGGTTTTCATGCATATCATAACCATTTACGTACTATCAGGAACACTTACCGAGCATACCTACCGTGTTAGGCCGTTGGCCTATTAACCCGATTTTGGCCCATTAAGCCCAAAAATATCGAAATATACGAAATCGCGCGTACTGCAGTCTTATCACTTCAGATTACTGAATATGTTAATCCACTTATCTTACGAGCGTTCGCACACTCGCAAGTTCACGAAATACCAATTTTTCGGCATTTCGGCTTTTCAGCTTTTGCCGATCTAGTCTATGAGAGGGTGTCAGTTACACACCTGATTTATAACGGTACGTTGGCGAGATCCACACAAGAACTGCCTATAATTGGATTATTAGCACGTTAATCTAAATATCGAAATCCAACTACGTATTTAACCCCTTACAATATTCGGTCAATACAGCCTTAGATCCTAGAGTTCTTTACCTTCTTGCCGAAATATGGGTTAGATCCAAAAATCCAACCAAGAAAGTCTTCAAGCCCTTTTTGCTGTACGCCCTCTTGTCCTCTTGTCTACGCTAACTCTTACATAATCAAAAAGAAAGAGGCACAAAACCCTTAGTTCAAAACGCTAGCCACCCTTAGGGGTTTCAATTTTTCTTAATTCCCAAAATAAGGAAATAGATTCGAAAACTTACCACCGATTCCTTTAGTCAACGATTATACTTTAGTTCTTATTCAATTCTGATGTAGATCAAACTCTTCAACCTGAGCAGAAGTCAATCCTTTACTGTTCTAATGATTCGGCTATGCCCCTAATACTATAGGGTTTTTTTTCTGCTTTTTGAAACAGTGAAGAAAAGATGAGGATTTTGTAGTGACTTTGTTGACAGAGGTTTAGGGTTTAGAAGAAGAAAGAATTGATCAAAAAAGATGAAAGAAAATCAGTAGGTTTTGCTAGGAGAATTCGGCACAGAGAATATAGGTTTTGGGATTTCGGCTTTTGTAATATTCAGCTGTAAGGCTTAAAAACAATGGTAAGAAAGTGGTGTTAAGTAGAATGGTAGTAGGATTCGGTCTATGAAGGAAAAGAAGAGGAGAAAGTAGATAAAGAGAAAAAGAAAAGAAAAGAAGATGAGGAAGGATGGTCAGAAAACGACACAACTTACCCCAAATGCCGAATTTATACTTGGCATTTGACCTAGCCGAAATTTACCCCCTAAAGAAACCCTTGACCGGCCAACTCTTGCTCCTTAAGAGTCCACCGTTCGGCCAATACTGCTCTCCCTCATTAGCTCCTAAATCCTCTCCCTTATCTCTTCCTTACTCAATCTCCTAAGCAACTCAAACTCCTCCTGACAGACTTTTACTTGAGTTCTATTACTTACCATTTTCTAAGCATAAAAATAATTCCCTTAATATGCTCTCATCGTGACTTGAACCTCAGTTCTCCCTAGCCATCCACACGCCACTTTTATAGCCTTCCTAGTGGCGTCACATGCCACTTTGCCACATGCTTCCTTGTGGCTTGTATTACCAATTAATTTCTTAAAAACCCAATATACCAAAATCCCTTTTTCTTGTAAAATTAAAATTTGTTAATTCTACCGGTTTTTAACTTAGACTTGGACCTTCTAAAGGCCCACTATTATACTTAGACTTACATCAAGCAGTCAAAACACAAAAATCCTAAAATTTACTAAAAATCACAGAAATCCCGAAAATTCCGAAACTTAGGGCTTTACACACATTTTAAAATGTCAGGAGTCATCACAATATCAAAGTTTATATATAGAATTTATAACTAGACTCTCACATATGCTACGTTAGTCCTAGAATCGACTAAATTGTAGCTCTGATACCAATAAATGTAACACTCCTCATCCGTATTCAACGTTAGAATAGGGTTACGGAGTATTACCTAACTTATATAACATTTGAACATACATTTCAAATACAAATGATGAATTCAAAGACAATTCAATCATAACCAATCACATAAAATTTATCAATTCATAAACAATTCAATCACAATTTAACATTTCGTCCCTAATACGAACCTATGAGGCCTTAAACATACATTGGGAGTGGTTCAGGACTAAACTGATAATTTTGGAAACTTTTTGAACACTTAAGAAATTTTCTCAAAAACAGGGGACATACGCCCGTATGGCCCAGCCGTGTGTCTCACATGGCCAACAGACATGCCTGTGTCACAGGCCGTGTGGACATTCAAAATGGAAGTACATGGTCGTGTCTCAGCCTGTGTCCGACCCCGTGTAACTCTCTGACTTGGGTCATACGGCCAATACACACGTCTGTGTGGCTAGCCCATGTGCCCTAAAAATGGCCATACACGCCCGTGTACTAGGCCATGCCAAACTTGTAGGGTATACTGACTTATGTCACAATGCCAAGTCACACGCCCGTGTGTAAGGCCATGTGGAGCATACTGACTTGATTTTAATTTCAACACCAGGGGACACACAGGCGTGTAACATAACCGTGTGTCACACAAGGCTGAGACACACGTCCGTGTCTCTGCTCGTGTGGACAAAAAAAATAGCCTATTTACCAAGTCATTTTGCCACCCAAACTTACATATACCTACACCACGTTAATTATCACCAACATATAGCATATCTAATCATCTAAACCAGCCAATTCAAACATAAATCCTGTACATTCCATACTTCTATTTTACATATATACACAAATCACCAAAACATACCCTATCAATTGTACCAAACTTTACTTCCTTAAATCATCACAAATGGCTAAACTCAAATATACAATATCAAGCCTAATTTCATAAGTATACCATTACCTTTAACTCAACCATTTGATACTCATAATACCTATAGTCATTAAGCATCACACAACCATCATATAACTTATATCACAAAGCACAAACACATATATCAATACATGATTCAACCATACCAAAATAACTCCAAATAAGCCATCACTTATGCTTATTTATACAAACCAAAACATATACACTTACAAGCTAATTCAAATGACCAAAATCATTACCAAAACATAACTAACATGACCAAAGTCCCTATACATGCCATGTACTCAAAATACCAAAGTTCATAGGTACCAAGTGATAGGTGGATAGTGTGAAGCGATCTCTGACGGTTCCCGAATCCGAGCTAGCTTGATAACACTATAAAACACAGAAAAATAAACAAAGTAAGCTATAAAGCTTAGTAAGCTCGTACAAAATAAATTTAACTCAATCTCAAGATTATAATTTAACAATTTGAATATATATATATATATATCAATATTTAGCATATATTAGCTAACAAACCTTTCATATACACAATTATGATATTAATCACATTTTTCACAAGTTTCTTCGAACCAAAGCTTATACATGTCACGTACGTACCTGTACCATCTCATATCATTCTCATTCTCAATCACATCTTTTTTTTACCCGTTGAACCATTCGGAATAAAAGTCGGATACTCAAGAGTCTCGCACACTAAGTACCTATACCATGGCCCAAAGCCAAATCAAGGTAGCTTATATCCGAAATACTGATATCATGGCCCGAAGCCAAATCCATGTATCCCCTAATGACATGTCACTAGTATCCTAAACTATTCCTAAGGTTCAACCGGGATTTCGAATGTTGAATCATCGTCAAATCACTATCAATCATATCCATGGTCTCGTATTCACAATTTATGCAATATCAAAGCATATGAAATACATTTGTATTAAAAATTATAATATACGAACTTACCTCGGGTTCAAAAATGATAAAATTGGTCGATTAATCGAGTACTTTATCTTTTCCCGATCTAATTCCAAATTTTGCTTTTCTTGATCCATATAATATTAAAATAAGCTTATTTAATCATCTCTCTATTCAATTTAGTCCAAAATTCACTTTAAAGCACTTTTACACATTTGCCCTTAATGTTTCACAATTTTTATAATTTAGTCCTTATTTCATAAAATCACAAATTAATGTAATTTAATCACAATCCATGCTAGATGAATTACTATTATGCCCTTAGCAGCCCATATTTTTCATTTATTTCACATTTTAACCACTAAATTTACACATTTTACAATTTAGCCCCTAATTTTCATTTTCACTAAAAATCACTTAACAAAACTTGTATAACTATCATCAAACATTCAAAATCTATCATTAAACATCAAAATACTCATGTATTCATCAATGGAAACATTCAAAATCTTTAACAATTTTGTAAATTAGTCCCTGGGCTAGCTAGACCTAGTTGCAACGATCACAAAAACATAGAAATCATTAAAAATCGAGTTAAAATCACTTACCAATTAAGCACACAAGTGAACAAACCCTAGTTTATTCCCATGGCTTCCTTTTTGTTTGAATAATCGGTTGAAGAGAGAATTAAAAGATGATGGCTTAGTTTTTCTTATTTTATTTTAACTTAATACATAAATGACTAATTTAACCTTTAATTAAAACATTGAAATTCACTTTAAAGATGTCCATAAATGTCCACTACCAATTAAAATGGTCTAATTACCACTTAAGGACCTTAACTTTAAGGTTCTATAGCTATTAGACACCTTTAGTTATTAGAACTCAAGTTTTACGCTTTACGCAATTTAGTCCTTTTATCAAATTGACCAATCAAATGATAAGATTTCTTAACAAAATTTTTGCACCAATATAATATCATACTGTAGACATTAAAATATAATAAAATAATAATTTTGACTTCAAATTTATGGTCCCGAACTACTATTTCAATTTGACTAAAAACGGGCTGTTACAAAATAATTATGAGCAATGAGTGTTTTGGTCTACACAATCAAACATTAAGCACAAGGACGACAGGTGACCTAGGGTTAAGGACAACGGCCACGCTAAACTCAATAAATAGGCTCAATGAATATATGTGATAAACAACTTTCATATTGTATTTTTTTTCCTTCTTAGTTTTAGTCTTTAGTCTTTCTCTTTTCTTAGGCTTTAGGCTTATTTCAGTTTTTGTTCTTTGTTTTGTGGAAAAAATCAGATTTGTGAAACGTGATCAAACTCTGTGAGGATTCAACACTCTATTCTAATACAAATCAGGCTCCTTCTAAACCTTATATTCTTGAATTATTGTTCATGCCTATTCTTTTTATCAAGTTTATATTGTTTATGATATCCATAAGAAACTAATCCCCTTGTGGGGGATTAGCAAGTGGAGGTATGATTAATTAACTGTTTTGCAGGATTCTTAAGTAGATCAACTATTCAGGAAAGGAAGAACTTAAACGCTAGGCCTGACAACCCTAGGAAGTCATTAAGGTGGGAATTAACCCAAAATTGGTATGGCCTATCTATGAACACCTTAACCCTAAATTGATCTAGACTGTGAGGTCGAGAGATAAGTAGTTCTTGCCGACTCATTATTCTAGTAGAAAATTGATAGATCCTGCTAAGATATCGACTAGTTGATTGAACAAGAAAACCTGAAGCGATAGTTGATTATGATTACTGAAGCAAGCTAATCACCCATGCTTAGATTTGATAAATTTACTATTTGATTTCTCATTATTTCTTTTCTTTTTTCTTTTTATCATTATTAAGAATCCTAAAAATCTTTCTTTTTATTTGATTGTAATATAATTCATCTAAAGTACTAATTAAATCTATGTATGCTTAGGTTAGAATTAATTTAGTGCTCGCCTCCTTTGGGTATGATCCTCGAAGTACTCATCTACTCCGTTGTAACTATATTACGACCTAACCTATATACTTGCAAACACCGTTTCTTCATATATTTTGTTCAGGATTTCTACTCTAGACGTTGGTATGGCCGGAGACAGTTATACCCTTTCTCACTTGGCTTGTTCTTGCGTTTTAGGTTATTTTCTTGCCAAGTTAGGGTTCAATTTGCTTTGGTTCGGTTTTCCCTAGCCTTAAACAACTTGAATATCAATCCTATCCGCTATGTCATATCATTTGGTATCATCTTCGATCTCCATTTTTCAACCAAAGTAGATAAGAATACAGATATATAAGTAACTCTTTCAATTTGGTTTGTGTGATAGAATCCGACGTCCGTTAATTGGGAAATGATTCTCACATCAAGTGGACTTATAATCATATTTCTATGAAGTCAATCCACAAGAAAATACTTTAATATCATAGCATCTTAGGCAACATGTCATTGTTTGATTGTGAAGAAGTTGACAGCCATTACGATATAATTGGAAGTTATACTTTAGATGTACTTATCTATGTAGGTTTTATAGTGGAACGTAGCAGGCTATTTTTTTTTGTGCGTGAAAAACTAACAACTATGATCGCCTATTATATATTTTAAATTTAGATTTCTATTAGGATTCTCAACTTTTTTTCTGTTAATATTTAATTAGATTACAACATCTTTTATTTTTTTTAAAAGTATTCAAAACTCGATGTAACAACCCAAATTTGATTGGGCTTTAAAGTAAATAGAATGTTTATTTAAACAGTCCATTTAAACCTTTACAGGACCCAAATACCATGGCCCGTAGGCCCAAAAATTAAATAAACCTAAACCCGGTTACAACCCAATACCCGTTACAGACCTAGACCTAAACTAGACCCAATTGACCCAAACTCTCAGAGGCCCAAAACCTAACACCATCAGCTAGGGTTTCTAACACTAGCTCTCTCTCTCTCCCTACAGCGCCGCAACGGCTTCTGAAAACTTCGAGGAGCGTCGGTTCAACTCCCCAGATCGTGGCCATCAATGCATTGACGCGCCATCAATGCGCTTGTCCCCCTTGCGACCGTCTAGCACCGTGATCTCAGGTCTCCCTTCTGGTTTTGGTACCACCGTAATCGCCGAGATTGTCGGAGTACCTGCAAAACGAAAAGGAAACTTAGGAGATAATGGCCAAAGATACAATAGACAAGAAATCAGAGATTTCTTTCCTTATGTAACAAATCAGTAAGCTATAAAGAGCCTTTGTAACCCTTGTAACGATTACAGAGAGAAAAAAATAAAAAATAGATACAAATACAGGAGAACGAATATAAACGGTTTCAAAGGTAATTTTTGTTTTCATATTTTTTGCCTTTCATTTTTTATTGTCAGTATTGAAACATCTGAATGATTATATGTATATATATATATATATATATATATATATATATATATATACAATAGTACATTTTTTAAAAAAGGGAAAAGAGAGGAGGTTACCTAACGAACGAGGAGCGAAAGGAAGGATTTTTCAAACCCTAGCCACCGTGTACGGTGGTTCTTAGGGTGGCGCGTGCACGCGTGACTGAAGTGTGGCCGACGGAGGCTAGAGCCGGAGTTCCCCTCCTCCCTCTCTCTTTCAGAGAATTTCTCTGAGTTTTTTTTTCCAGCAGGCTTCTAAATATATTTTTAGTCAGAATATGACTTATATAGCCTACATAAAACGGTGTCGTTTTAAAACGACTGGATCCGCGCGTTGACCCAATTACCCGAGGAGGATCCGCCGTTTTTTAAAATAGGGATAATTGCTCAGTTAGTCCTCTTATTCTTTGTTACAATTAATTACGCTCTATTTTATTTATAATTCGGCACTATTGTTTTGTTTCAATTTTGATTTAGTCCCTACAGCAACTGCTATAAGTCCAAGATTTAAACGCAGCCGTTTTGGGAATGGGGCAATTTGCCCAATGAGTCCTTTTGCTTTACGCGCGTTTCAATTGAGACCTTAATTCAGTTTATTTCTCTTAAATTCGCCCAATAACTTTACTAAACTTTAAATCTAGCCCTTATATATTTATTATTATTATTATATATATATTCCATATACTATTTTATATTTTTCATACTATATATATTAAGATCATTTTACCATATAATTATTTATGTTATCTATTATTTTTAACAGATTATTATTTTATACCATTATTTTATTTTTACTTATATTATTATATTATTTATAAATATTATTTTTTATATATAAATTCTCATTATTTTATATTATGTCTATTATATTTCTAAGTTATTTTTAGCGTTTATTCTATTTCTATTACTTATTTTTTTCCTCCATATGTTACGTGTATCATACATTATAGACTATATTATTTATGTTTATATTATTCATTATACTATTTCAAATTTTAAGATTTGTAAATTAAACTTTTTTTTAACTCATACTATATATATATATATATATATATAACTATTAACTATTTATTTATTATGTATTATTTTATTTAAAAATAATGTTGTTACATTATGTGTTATTTTATAAAATCTTTCACATATTTTATTCTTTTTTTAAAGAAAAACTCAATGTATTTTATATATAATTGTTATTCTTTTATAAATATTATAATGTTTTATATTGTATAGCAAATACTATTTCAAGAATTACTATTAAATATCGTGTCTTTATTTGTGTTATATGTATACTTTGTTAATAATAACTCATTTCATTGAATTTTATTTTGTATATACTATATGTTAAATGTTATTTCCCCTATTATTTGATATTGCATTTCATGAACATGTACATTGATATAACATTTCTCCTTATTGCATATCATGCATTACTTAATTATTACTTTGTATGTTTGTACATTTGTTCATTCTTAACACGTGTTGTGAAAAAAATAAAATAAAATAAAAAATAAAGAACACAAAATTTTACGTGGAAACCCTTTCGGGAAAAAACCACGGGCAGAGGAGAAGAAAATTCACTATGTCGAAAATTTGAATCAATACAAAAGGAATAGACTATGTCTATTTATAGGCTTGTAAAGCCATATTCTAGTAGGATTGAAACACCTTATCCTAGTAAATATAAAATAGATGGAGTTTAATAAGGTTTAAAAAACCTTATTCTAAAATAAAATAAAAGAAGTCTAGTTCTATATGGATCTTTTGTAAGAAAGATGGCACTCTGACTGTCACAAAATACTGTGCTGATTTGAAGGTCTTCATTTAGTTCACTAAAGAGTCCCTTCAACCAAATAGCTTCTTTACAAGCCTCGATGTCGCCATGTACTCAGCTTGATGGTAGACAAAGCGATCGTAGTTTGCAAAGTGGCTTTCCAACTTATTGCACAACCTCCGATTGTAAAGACATAACTTTGTGAGAGATCTTCTTCTATCAAGGTCTCCAAAGAAAATCAGCATCAACATACCCAATAACTCCATCTTCGCTTCTTCCAAACTATAAGCAAACATCGGTAGTACCTCGTAAGTATCTTAAATCCATCGAATCGCTTTCCAGTGTTCTTTACCGGATTCACCATATATCCGCTAATCTGCACCGATCGCATATGATAAATCTGGGCGTGAACAAACCATAGCATACATGAGAGATCCCATTTGCACTAGAGTATGGAACATGTGACATGTACTCAATCTCATCATCCGATTGTGGAGACAAAGCCGATGAAAGTCTAAAATGGGCTGCTAAAGGAGTACTAACAGGGCTTAGCACTCCGCATATTGAACTCCGCAAAGAAGTTTCTCAATGTACCTCTTCCGACTTAGGTACAATTTACTTGTTTTTCTATCTCTAAGAATCTCCATACCAAGTATCTTCTTTGTTTGGTCCCAAATCTTTCATCTCAAATTCTTCACTTAGTTGGGCTTTGACCTTTCTTATCTCTCCTTTGTCTTTTCTTTGCTATCAACATGTCATCAACGTAAAGAAGTAGATACACAAAAGAACCATCATTGTTTTTCTTAAAGTAAACACAATCACAAAACTACTTCTTTTGAAATCGTGAGAAGTCATAAAGGAATCAAACCTCTTGTACCATCGCCTTGGTGATCAAGCTTCAAACCGTAAAGGGACTTTTTTCAAAGCAAGCAAACATAATCCTCTTTTTCGAGGATCAGAAACCCTCTGGTTGTTGCATGTAAATATCTTCCTCAAGTTCTCCATGCAAAATGCAATTTTTACATCTAATCTGCTCAAGCTCTAAATCATGCATGGCCACAATACCAAGCAAAGCTCGAATCGAACTATGCTTCACAACCGGGAGAACACATCTCGTGAAGTCCACTCCTGAACTTGATCAGTAAATCCTTTGCAACAAGCCTTGCTTTATATTTAGGTTCTTCAACTCCTGAGTCCCTTCTTTCTTTTTAAACACCTATTTACAACGAAACAGTCTTCTTCTTACCTTTAGGAAGTTTCACAAGATCCCATGTTTTGTTTTTGTGGAGTGATTCCATCTCCTCTTGCATAGCAAACATCCATTTTTCTCGAGTCTTCACAACTAATCGCCTCGTAATAATTTGATGGCTCTTGATTCGCATCTATATCTTCACCACATTTAAAGCATAAGCAACTAGATCACCCTCATACTTCTTTTTGAGGTTTAATTTCTCTTTTAGTTCTGTTTTTGGCGATAGAGTATTGAGGCGAAGAAGCAACTCTATTCTCAATTTTTGTAATTGACTTGAGGAGTCGACTCTGTATTAATCTGATGCTCCACCGCTTTTGATTTTCTTTATTGGAAGAGTCTTTAAGAGATAAGTTAGGAAGCATAGCGGTTTCATCAAAAACAACATCTCTGCTAATCACAACTTTCCTATTTTCAGACACCATAACTTATACCCTTTTACACCAGCTTTTATAACCAAGAAAAACACATTTAATGGATCTCGGTTCCAATTTTCCATTATTAACATGAACATACGCAGGACACCCAAAGATCTTTAAATCGAATAATTAGCGAGGATTACGCACCATACCTCTTGTGGAGTCTTTTTCTCAATGGCAACGGATGGAGATCGGTTGATCAAAAACATGCAAGATGAGGCCGCTTCGCCCAAAAATGACTTGATGAAGTTGGCATTTGACAACATACATCGAACCTTCTCCATGATCGCTTACGTTCATTCGCTCGCAACGCCGCTTTGTTGTGGAGTATGACGAATCGCCAAGTGTCTCACGATCCTTCGACTTGCACAATCTATTAAACTCATCGAATGTAACTCTAAGCCATTGTCTCGTGCGGAGGTATTTTATCTCTGCTTTTCCGTCCTGCTTTTTCAATCATAATTTTCCAAGACTTAAATACGAAAAACACATCGCTTTTTTCGCTTCGTGAAGAACTCCCAAACTTTTCTAGAAAAATCATCAATAAAGGTTAGCATATAATTAGCTCCACCTCTCGAAGGCACTCTCTGGATGGTCCCCACAGCATCGTAATGAATATACTCCAACGTTTCATTCGTGTTATGGATTCCTTTAGTGAATCGAACTCTCTTTGCTTCCCAAAACACAAAGTGCTCACAGAAATTCGGTTTACACAAATTCCTTGCCCATCAAGAAGTCCTCTTTTGCTCAATTCTACCATGCCATTCTCACTCATATGCCCTAGCGCATATGCCAAAGTTTAGTAATATCATCATCCGACAAGGAAGAGGAAGCGATAAATGCATCACCATAATGATGAGAACCCCGCAAAACATATAACTTGGTAGTTTTTCTTTGCCCTTTCATCACAACAAGGGACCTTTGGAAATCTTTAAAACCCCACTTTCAAATGTATATCTGCACCCTTTTGAATCAAGAGTACTCAATGAAATTAAATTTCTTTTCAATTCGAACATACCGCACGTCACTAAGTGTTCGACAACTCCATCAAACATCTTAACTTTAATTGTTCCAACACCGCGATCTTACACGAAGCATTATTTCCCATCAAAACAACACCTTCGCATAATCGCTTTGTAAGTTGTAAACCAATCCCGATTGGGACTCATATGGAACGTGCACTGAATCAAGTATCCACTCCTCACTTACTTTAGAATCATTGATGTGCGACTAGAAGTTCACCATCGCCGTAGTCTTCTACAACATCGCCTTCACCGAGATTTTCTCGGTTGTTTTCCCTTTGATTCGCACCTCCCTTTTAATCTTATTTTGTAGCTTATAGCACTCAGATTTAATGTGCCATTTCTTCTTGAAGTTACAAGTTTTACCTCTATTTGAAGACTTGATCTACCCTTAGATTTACCACGATGATTTCTTTCCTGTGTCCTACCACGATCATCATCGAGATTCCGATCTTGTCTCCCACTTAACAATGAGACCCTCTCCCCGAGAGTCGGGTTTAACCACAAGATGTTTCATCTTATCATACGAGGTTAAAGAATCATAAACCTCATCAACCGTGAGAGACTCGCGGCTATATAAAATCGTGTCTCTAAAGGTTGAATAAGACGAGGCAACGAAAAAGTAGAATCAACCCTAGATCTTCCTTATCATCACCGAACCTCCATGGCCTCCAAGTTTGAGAGAATTTCTTTAAACACCAAGTAAGTGTTCGTGTATGCACGCACCCTTCCTCCAAACGATGAGCATAAAGACGCCGCTTCATATGCAACTTGCTTGTTAGAGTTTTCACATACATATTTGTTCTAGCCTCTTCCATAATGCAATGGCGATCTTCTCTTTCATCACATCCTGCGCAAAATTTCATTGGACAAATCACGGATGCAATTGTGTTAATGCCTTTTTCGATCCTTACGCTTCTTCTCTTCATCATCCATTATGTCGAAGGCATCTTATCTATCCCTAGCGGGGCATCCTCCGAGATCCATCTCACAAGAACTGCTTGCATCTTAATCGCCACAACGCAAATCGTGTTGCGATCCAACAACGGAATTTCATATTTCAAAGACGCCATTACCGTGATCGAGATGAACAACCCTAAGCTCATACCAATTGTGAAAAAAATAAAATAAAATAAAAATAAAGAACACAAAATTTCATTGTTTCGGGAAAAAACCACGCAGGCGGAGGAGAAGAAAATTCACTATGTCGAAAATTTGAATCAATACAAAAGGAATAGACTATGTCTATTTATAGGCTTGTAAAGCCATATTCTATAGGATTGAAACACCTTTCCTAGTAAATATAAAATAGATGGAGTTTAATAAGGTTTAAAAAACCTTATTCTAAAATAAAATAAAAGAAGTCTAGTTCTATATGGATTTTACTTTTATTTTATTTTCCATCGTATTTTATTTAAATAAGAATTAGGGTCACTTAATTCTAACACGTGTTATATATCTTTGTATGCATATTGTAATATTTGCTTTATATGTATTATTCTTTATATCATTGCCATCATTTTGATTAAATGCATGTATTATTTACTTGTTACAATATTATGTTACTAGGCATGATTTATAATGCAATACAATTCCCTATGTAAAAGGGGGCCCAAATTTTTTAAAAATAAAGGCAATGCTTGATATTTGGAAATTTGAAAAAGTAGTGCCTAACTTATTGGGTTCACGATTTTTCTCGTTGAGTTCAAATAATCAAGTACCCTTCTACGTTTTTAAAAGTTTTTAAAATATAAGCAAATTATCTTGGGATTGCAAAACAACATGTCCTAACTTATTGGATATGGTGTTGTGTTGTTTCAAGATAAGGATTTCCAAAAGACTAACCCAATGTCAACATTTTGATACAAATGAGCTCCACTTTTCCAAGTCAAAAATATTAAAAGAGGATTGCATCTTAAAATTTCTTATTTCCGACTTTAAAGACATTTGATAATTAATTAGGTACCAATTTTTGGGCGTTACGAGGGTGCTAACCCTTCCTCGTACGTAACCGACTCCCGAACCCATTCTTTTGATTTCGTAGACCAAAACCAACGATTTTAAAACAAAATGTTTTAAAGGTGATCCAATCACACCTAAAAAGATTGGTGGCGACTCCCGTTTTCGTTTTTTAAGTCGATTCCCATTTTCCCAAAACTCGATTTTAAAAATGGTCTCGACACTCGACACTTGTAGATATCAAGTTTAAGGTTATATGTTACCCACAACCGTTTCAAAATTAAATATTATTATTATTGTTTGATTCTTAAATATTGCATAATGAACTTGATAAAGACAATTGTCGAGGTCTAGTAATCATATCATAATAATTATATTGATTCCAAAAGTGTGAAAATCTTGGTGACATTGTCATGCACACCAAACTTGACACCCGTGGTTGTCGAGGTATTTTTTCAAAAACAAATATATTTTAAAAAATAACTTTCACATACGCACATAATAATAAATAATATTAAAATAGATAAAATATGTTATAAATTTTTATACTTTTCACAAATTTGGAATTTAGGCCATGTACTTTTATTTTCAGGAATTTAGTCCATTTATTTTTAGATTTCAAAATTCAAGTCCTATCGCTAATACTGTTTTTTTTTTTGTTAAATTTGTTGGTTTAATATTTTGAAGTTTACAGAAAAACCCATTTGGTAGCCATTTGACTAAAAAATGACGTTATAATGAACCTAAATTTATCAAAATAATTTTAACAATGTTAACAGTTGGAACTGAATTTCAAAATATAAAAAACTAGATGAACTACATTCTTAAAAAAAAAAAAGTACATAAACTAAATTCCAAATTTATGAATAGTAAATAAACTTATGGCATATTTTAACCTATCAATATTTAGATTATCAAAATAAAAGAGCATTAAGCAAACATTTACCTTATTCAAACAAAAAAAAAATTAACATTTAACTTAAAAAAGAATCAACATCCTTCGGAGGTTGAACATTTTTTGTAAAAAGAATTTTTCAACGGTAATAGTAATGGAGAAGTAGCCATTAGGGCTAGTTTATCACAGTGGTTGAAATTATTTTTTATTTAAGTCAAAAAGTACTTTTAAAAATATAAAAGATTTCTTATGTTGTAAAGTAGAAAATATATATTTAAATAATATTTAAATTCATTAATATTATAATATATGGACTATATAAACTTAAATTATAATAAAAATATTAAAAATAAGTTATTAAATAATTAATATTATGACATAGGAATATATAAACTTAAGTTATAATAAAATTTATTAACATTGGGCAATAAAAAGTGTTTACTTTTTATGTTTTAAAATGATGTAAAAAAAGGTTAAACTAATAAAATTGATTAAATAAATAATTTGACTAATATTAATAGTTATAATGTTAATGTGATGGTTAACGATACTAATATAATATCAGCAACAGTTACTGAAAAAACATAAAATGGAGAGAAAGTGAAGGTGAAGATACAGAAAAAATGAGGAAAAGGTGAGTTGACTCTTCTCTCTCTTTTTCTTTAAAAACTAAAATGTCTGTGACTGTCACTTCTCTTTAAAAGTTAAAAACTTCAGTTTTTACATCCCCATGTGACATTGTGCTTCAGATTTGCTTCTTTTTTTTCTCTTTCCGTACAAATTTCAATGCATAGGGATTTGTAAAAACACCAAATTTATGGACAAAACCAAAGACATTATGGATTTTTGTGTATTATGTATATTTTAGATTGTATTTCAATTTTTCATCTAAAAATAAATAAACTAATCTTTGTAGGATATATGAGTGAGTAAAGCAATTCTTCTATTAAAAATTTAGTGTTTATATATAAGGCATAATAATAAATTTAGCCCTCAGCCTTTACATATTTATTCAATTTGATCCCAACTCTTTTATTGAAAGTAAATTAGAAAATTTTGAAACTAATAAGACTAAAGGGTCAAAAAGACCTTAGTAACAAAATTTTAAAAAAAAATCAATTAAACCCTTTTAAAATTTAAAAATTATTAAAAAATCATAAAAATTATAAGCAAAAGTTATAAAAAGGTTTAAAGTTATAAATTTTTTTATTAAAAAATATATTGATCCAATAAAAGAGTAGGGGTTAAAATTTTTTAAAACCTTATAAGATTTTAATGGGTTGGTATGTTATTTTTAATAAAAAATTTATAATTTTTATGATTTTTTAATAATTTTTAAATTTTAAAAGAGCTTAATTGATTTGTTTTTTAATTTGTTACTAAGGCCTTTTTGACCATTTAACCTTATTAGTTTCAAAATTTTCTAATTTACTTCCAAATAAAGAGTAGGGGTCAAATTGTATGTGAAGGTTGAGGGCTAAATTTGTTATTATACATTATATATAAATACCAAATTTTAACGTATGAACTGTTTTGCACACTCATCTAACGTATAAGGGCTAAATTGCTCCTTTTTTAGTAGATTGGCTAAAATACAATCTAATGTATTATATAGGAGGTTTTGTGGTACTTATTTTTCTCTACCATTTCCATTAGGTGTTGGAGGTTTGCTATATTTTACTCGCATACTTCTATAAAAGATTTTCGAGAATAATTGCTTAGGTTTTAGAATCAAATTTTTCGAATATATCTTTGGACAAAAATTAATTTTGTTACTAACAAGTGGTCAAGTGCAATGGTAAGATACATTGCACTTCCATGGGGAAAACGTAGAATCAAATCTTAGAAATGACATTGTTGGGAGTAGCAACCATAAACCACAAACATGTACCGTAAAATAAACATGGATAATACCAAAAAAAATTTTTGTTTGCTTTATATAAGCTTTAAATTATCTATAAACCCTTCAACTTTTAAATCGAAAGATAATATATGTTTAAGCTAGTTGAAATTCATGTCCACATCGTTGTTGCAATAACAAAAATGTCAACTAAGCTAAAATTCAATAAGTTAAATTGTTTATGCTTTTTTGTTGAAATAGCACAATTTTACATCTAAAAAATATAAGGTTGTGAAGTGTTTGTACTACTATAAATAGAAGTGGTCTCTCCACCTTTAAATCATCCCAAAACTTGTCATTTCCTTTATAAGGAAATTTCTCCCTCTTGTAATTTTTCAATGTATCTTTTACAATGAAATATATTTAGTAGTGCCTGAGGACGTAGGCGTAATATGCCAAACCTCGTTAAAATTTTGGTGTTATTTATTGCCTCTCTTTCAATATTTTGTAGAGTACATTTGTGGTGATATATTGTGATATTAAATTACATTAGAGGGAGATTCTGTCTAGGAGGCTGGGTTTTAAGTGGGACCGTCTGTGACCCTTCAATCTTTCTTAGGAATTGAATTTGGTGTGATTTTCTAGTACAATAATTTACTCTTTTATATCCTATTTTCAAAACAAGTGGTATCAAAGTTGAAGGTTATTTGAAGTATGCTCTATTGTTGCGATTTAAACTGACCTTCCACATCAAAAAAGATTTTCTTTGGCATATTGAAAGATTAAGGCTGAAATGGTGGACAATCTAATAGCTTCAACATTGTCCATGTAGGCAAGATAAGTAATAGCAAATACGAGATTGGCAGTAGAGATCTTCGACGGCACATATCATTTTGGTATGTGGCAAAATAAGGTATTATATGCTCTCTTTCAGCAAGGTCTAGACATTGCCATTGAATTGCCATTGATGAGAAGAAACCAGATGATATAAAGAAGAAAAACTAGAAACTATTAATCGTTGGGCATGTGGTACAATTCGATCGTCCCTTTCTTAATAGTAGATGTATGCTTTCTCAAAAAAAAACTTTTGCAAATAGATTGTGGTTGACACTAAAAGATTTTTTTTGATGAAAACAATCAAAATAAGTTTCACATGAAGAAACGGTTGTTTCACGTCACTTATGTTTCGAGTACCACTATGAATGATCACGTCACCAATTTTAAACAATTAGCCACTGGTCTGGTGAACATGGATGAGATTTTCAAAGATAAAGATTTGACTTTGATATTGTTGGGGTCACTTCTTGAGGAGTTTGAGTTCCTCGAAACAATGCTACTTCACAAGAAGGCTGATATATATCTTAGTGAAGTGTGTGTTGCTTTTTACAGTAATAAATTGAGAAAGAAGGAAAAGTAGAGAAATTCAATCGGAGATGAAGAAACTTTGGTAGTTCGAGGTCATTCACACACCCAAAGTAAAGTTCAGAATGGGAGATCCTAATCGAAAGGGAAACCAAGTAAAGACGAGTGTGCTTTCTGTTGAGAAAAAGGACACTAGAAGAAATATTGCCTAAAGTTGAAAAATAAGGGTAAATCTGATAAAGGGAAAGTTGTAGCAAAATCAAATCTAATTGAGTGTAAGGATGAAGATTTAGATTTCTCACTTATTATAACTAGCCATTCTGATGTATGGATGTTGGATTCAGCTTGTAGCAATCATATGTGTCCTTATTTGGAGTGGTTATTCGATTTTGAAGAACAAAAGGGTGGATATGTCTATACAGCAAATAATACTCTTCTTAGCACATATAGGATTGGTTTGTTCAATTGAGAAATCATGATGAATCAATAATAACTTTACATGATGTTTGTTTTGTGTCAGATTTGATGAAAAATCTCACTTCTGTTGGAACATTGGAATCAAAAAGTTTCTAAGTGAGAGCTAAAAATGGTTGATGTGACGTTGATACATGCACAGATGGGGTGAAATTTACTACATTCCATTCACTGAAGGTGCCCACTTCTAAATTTGGAAAATAAATCGACTTTCGATAACTTTTTAGATGGGATCCTGATATTTCTATGTCAATATTTCCTCATATCAATTTAAGATATGTGATACATGCATGGAGGGGGTGAAATTTATTAAATTCTATTAACCAAAGTTGTCAATTTTTAAGTTTGAAAAATCAATTGAATTGTGACGACTTTTTGGATGGGATGCAGACATTTCTAGGTCAATATGTCTTCATATTGATCGAAGATCTTTCTCTTAGCTTCATAATGCACTTTGAATTTTTGGGAGCTCAAGTTATGAATGTTTTAGTAAAGGTTACATGAGCAAAATTTTTGGATGGGATTATTACGGGAAATTATGAATTTTGGATTTTAGTTTAAGTTTAAATCATATTTGGTTCGATATTTAGGCTTAATTTTTATAATATATGAGCCTAATATTGTATTTATTAGGTTTTATTATTTTACTATTTATTTATTCCAAATTTTATGATTTTTTTAATTATTTTAAGTTATTTAGGAGTTTTATGTTTCCTAATCAACAAAAAAGTTTAGTTTTAAAACTACTTCTTGCTTCGATTAATTAGAGTTTCATTATACTTGAGAATTTTATTTGGATGTAAGTAGCTAGCCTATATAAAGGCCTCTTCATTATTCATTAAGAACACAGTTGTTTTTCATTAATAAAATTTTCAACTCTAGGAGTTAGTTTCTTTTATGCAAGATTGCTTTATTGTGCTTTTTAAAAGCAATTTTCTTCTCGATTTTCTTTGAGGACTCATGAGAATTCATTCTTCATCCTTCAATTTGCCAATGATTATTTCTTGGAGGGTTGATTAGAGCCATTGATTGAATTTTTTGAGGTTTATATCTTAAAAGGTTCAATTGGACACTTATCCATCTCTCCATCATTCCATGGGTTTATCCAATCCATCTTTCACTTTTTAATATTTCGTTTCTTTTTTTAATTTATTATTTTGAATATTTATTCTTTGTTCTTAAATTTCTTCTTTTAGTTTTTTTTTTTTTTCCTATATCTGTTTGGTTTCTTCTTTTCAAGTCAAATCCGAATCTTTCTTTCTCGAGTCAAACAACTTGAATACGATCCTCGTTTGCTGCCTTATCAGACATGATATGGTGTAATTAATCATTTGATTTATGCAAATTTTGAATGATGATTGATGAATTCTTTTCTTTGTGAGTTTGATCACGTAGTTCAATTAGTTACATTTTATAATAAAGTAGAGGTGATCAGCATATGTGAAAATTTTTACTTTTAGCCATGTGATAAATAAGTATGTGGTTAGATCTGTAAATGGATGTATTAGAATTTAATGTTATTCATGGAAATACAATTATAAGCATGTTTTGGTTTCATATTCATTGAGATGTTTAGGAATGAAATAAGGCATTATTTGAATAGCCAAGAGCCTTAAAGGGCCAATCTATATGTTATATATTCCTAGTTCCCTTAATTTTAGTCTTTATTAAACCTTTTTTGATGAATCTTTATTCTTTGAAACATTAAGCCCAAATTGAGTATAAATCTCAAACTTTCTCTGTCCTACACTTGATTTTCACTATGAAATAGACGTCATGCCACGGATATTGAGGGTTAGGTAAAAACATTTTGGTGGTTTTAAAACAAATTTGAGTGAATAGTGAAGGGATGTTTTGATATGGTGCGTATAGACTCTTGTTACAATGTGCTTAGAATGAAAAATATTGAGTGAACAAAAGCAATGTGACAATTAAAAGCAAAACGAGTGGACAAAATCATGGATAGAGTCAAAAGCATTGTGAGTGAAAAGAGTGAAAATCTTCAGAATGTGCTCAAAGTAAAAATCAATTCTTGAGCTTAAAATATATGTTTCATTTTTAAAATGCATAATTACTCGCTAGCTGCTTGTACTCGCTAAAATTGAACTATGTCTTTCACATTTTTGGAGAGAAAATAGAGGTGAGAGAATGAGAAATAAGGTGGTGAGCTTAATGATTAAATTTTTAGGGAAACAGGGGACAACGTCATGTGTTATACTATTTTTAGTGGTTGAATCGTTTTAAGCTGATCTTTTCTTTGAGTCCTTACCGACCTAAACCTTAGAACATTACAAGCCTAAAAGTCCTATGCTACCTTAACATCTCTGTTTACAAAACCATAACTTGCAACATTTAGTGAGAAATGAATGAGTTAAATTCCTTCTTGTGTATATGCATCATATTTGCATAACTTATTTTGAAGGAATAATATAAAGTATAATGCTTCTCTATGATTGCCTCTATATCTATTTATTTTGTAACTTTGTGAACTAGGTTGATTTTCTTTCAAAGTTGTGAATTCACGATTCATCATTCTTAAGTTGTATAGTAAAAGAATTCGTTGCATTGTATATATTTGTTAATTGATTTTCACATCTCACCATTGTTTAAGAGTCGTCTAGTTGCATGTGCTAGTATCTTAGGTGTTTGCTTGAGGACAAGCAAATACTTAAGTGTAGGGGAGTTTGATCTGTCATGGTTTGATATGTCAAATTAGGGTCTCTCGAACACTTGGTGAGTTTTTTCTCAAGAAATTTACGAGTCTTTTCGATGCTTTTTGTTAATTTTTAGTTTTTAGTGTTACTAGTACTTTTTCTTACATTTTGATCCTTTTAAGACCTAAATTAGCAAAGCTATGCCATTGGTAATGTAATGGTTTATTTGAGTATGTGTAGAGAAATGACAATGGCCAGACCTTGAGAAAAACATCAACTGTTTTGGGTGTCGCGACACTGATGCATGTATGTCACGACACTGACCCTCCATCACCTCAAATGAGTAAAACTTCAATGAGAAACCAACATAGAGAAGTCTTCCAAGGATGTCGCGACATTAGCTATGCTGTGCCGTGAAATTGAGCCCCAATGTCTCGACTCCAAGTCTTCGAGCTCATTACTCCAAACTGATGGTTGAAGTGAAGGAGCCCGGGGCCACTATCGAATATGTCGCGACACCAACTAGTTTGTGTCGCAACATCAAGAACCCCCAAGCCAAGATTGTGCTTACTATCAAGGATGTTGCAACACTAGAGCTTAGGTGTTGCAACATTGAAGCCTGACGGGGTGAAAAATACTACAAGGGCAATTTTGCGTCCAACACTAACTCAAGTTAACTCATGCACTCCAAGGGCATTTTTGTCAAATTTTAATGTTGTAAACTTGGTTTTATTAAAGGTATACGTAATGCCAAACAAAAAATAAGCCATCTTTATCATCCTTTTAATTCTCTTTTTTATTTTTTTCACCATTTTTTTAGGTTTTCATTTTTTCCTTTCTTAGCTTAGTTAGTTAATAGTTGGTAGTTCTTCATTTTTACTGTAGCTTTCACTTTCTTTCAATTAGATACAAAATTTTCTCTTGTTATTTTGATTTCTGTTTAAAGTATCCAATAGATTTTATCATTGAAAATTTTCAAAAGTGTAAAAGTCTCAACTTTGGTTGTATTTTCCTCACTTTCAGTGTTCCTATCATCTTCAACAAAAACTCCTCCAAGAGTCCTTAAGAAATCTTTAACACTATCTTTTTATGTTTTCTTTGATGATTCATTTAATCATAAAGTTGGATGATATTTGTATGTTGATGATGAATATGCACTAAATCTTATGGTGGTTGGTTGATTTAAATGTTGCATGGTTAGTTTTTGGGTCAATGACTAAATCGTAAAATTAGACTAAATTGAATAGACTTCAAAACCTAGAATTGACACCTCTAGGTGAACATTTAGATAAGTGATACTAAGAGGAAAGCCTATTGCAAACCATTTTGATTGTCCCGATTTAGTTTAGTGAGGTTAAGAGATAAACCGAACTAAATCATCTGATTGGGTAAAATGGTGACTAAAAGGTAAAATTGGACCAATTAGTAGTTTGATAAATTTAGATCCCTAATCAAAGAATTAACTAGCAACATGAATATCAACTAACCACTGTATCTCATTGGATTAATATTTGTGCACTTTTGTATGGTATTCAATTTAGTCTTCCTAAGTGTAGTTTAGTGTAATTAATCTTTGATAACGATTTGTCGTAATATAATGCTTAGTGATTAGTTTGTTAAACTTCTTAATTGCATGCATTATCATTTTTAGTCACCTTATAGCTCGATCTCTCTCGGGGTTCGATTCTCGAAATACTTCATATCCAGTTTAACATATAAATATTACAATTAACCTGTCACATTTGCAATCAAGCCGCTTTAATTCCTGATAATTTTGTGTTGATTCTTTGTTTGGCATTCATGCGTCATGGCGCGGTCAACTATTTTAAGTGACGTCATACAATTTACAAGTCATGTACATACCAAGTTTTGGCCCTACTACCATGAGAGAGCACTAGTTTTCAATATATCAAAGTACAAGAATTACACACACATGGTCATTCACTTACTCAGGATTTAGTACATTGGAAAACATGTTTACGTTATGGGAAGGAATGTTTACATTGGTCATATAACGGGAGAGAAACATTAATGTCATAAACTTAAGGGAGTTAGTACTGTTTTTTTTATATAAATATTTTGTATATTTCGATATATTATATTAAATTTATCGTTGTTTTTCTTTAAAGTATTATATATATATATATATATATAAATATTTATAAATATCAAATAATGAGATTAAATAAATCTTAAATAGAAAATACTCATCATTTATATGAGATACTCTTCAATAAGTTTCACAAACCACATACTATACTATGCATACAACAATCAATTAATTAACAAATCCAAAATAGCTAATAAAAAAAATTATATTTATATCTTAAGTTTCTTTTTCTTTTTTTTGGCACCAGACAAGTCATCATATTCCGACATGTACAAATGAAATCAACAGATTCGTACCAATATCGAATGTGTATCAAAACAATACCGTAACAAAACATGAAGGGTACCAAAACTAAAATGCCATCTCTCTCGTGGATATTGAGGACGTATAACAAGTTTCAATAATGAAATACACTTTTTTTAAGGTTTAATTTTAAATGATGAATTGGAAAATTAAGGGATGGTTGAAGAAAAGATTAACAGAATTTCATATTCTTTTTATTTCAATTTATATATATATATATATATATATATATATATATTAGGCGGATAATACATTATAAATAACTATAAGTGGGCGGAGCTGGGGCAAGTTGGTTAAGTGGTACATTTACAACTTAAATCCCTTTATTTTAATTGTTGGATTTAATTATTTTTGGTAAGAAAATTGCATTTTTGGGCCCTACCAAAAGTTAAAAACCATTTTAATAAGCTTTGAAATCTCAAAGTTCCTAAAACATTAACCCAATAAAATATCAAATCCAAAAATCTTTAATGAGCATATAAATATATGCTTGTACGATGAAGAATACCACAGATTTTTTGTTTGTTTGTTTGCAAAAGTAAGTAAAATTTAGATTGCTAGCTTAATGCTAATTTTGCTAAAGAAAAAAGAAAAAGAAAATTTGTGTTTCATCATTCTTGGATTTACAATGTTTTTGTGTATAGCTCAACCTTCATCATAAAAATTTAAACAAGCATATGAGTAGTTGTCCAAATAATTTCAATTAGAATTAATACTATAAAAAAATTTAGAATAATAATCGAATTATATCTAGATAACATCGATACATGGTGAAACTTAAATCATAATAAATCTAAATTGAAAACACTTTAATTTCTCAAAATTCACATCACCTCAATTTATATTAACATCCACGAATTTAACTTTTGCAATCAAAGCTTGTGTCAATTAATTCATAAAAATGAACTTAACACAATGAATTCCAATTACAATAAAGAAAAGCAATAGGGGACCGTCCTATCGATAATGGGTGTCCTCTTATTATGAGAGGTGTCCACAAAATGAGTTGAGTTAAATCGAATTCAAATAGAAAGATTGAACATTGGTTGTTGAGACTTTATTTGGGGGTTGGGGAGCAAATCATAAATTATTAGTGTTAGTAGATTTTATATGATTTCCCCATGATTGAGTCTACGGGTTTGAAAGGTTTAAGAGAACAAAAGAATGGGGATGAAATTGCAATAAAAGTAAAATATTTGGTGGGTAAGGAAGTCAATGAGACTCAACAAAAGAAAGTGTCTAGTTAAATTCTGATTATTTTAGTTAAAGTAGTCCTCTAATCTTAGCCTATAAAAAGGGCTTTAGTAATAGGGGCGAAGTTAGAAAACTTTTTTAGGGGGGCTAAAACTAAATTGTAATTTTTACAATAGTAAAAATGTAATTTCACAATTTTAATAGTCTACTTCTTTATAATTTCTAAAGGATTAAATTAAAATTTTATCATTTTTAGGAAGGTCAAAGTGTAATTTTACCTTTACTAATTTAAAATTTTAAAAATTTTAATGGGTCTAAATAAAAAATTTTCCATTTTAGGGGAGGCGAGGGCTCCTGCCAGCCCCCTAACTACTCCCTTACTTGGTAACCCTAGAATAGACATCTTCATAACACAATATTAGAGAGAGAATCAAGAAAGTTTTAGAGAGCTTTAAGGGAATTTTGTGTTTTAACTAAGAGTTTTATGCTCAGAGTTAGGGTTTGTTTTGAATTTTTTCATCTTATACTCTTCATTTGTTTGCTCATTAGTGAAGTCTCTTTTACCCGTGATTTATTATCCTCTTGTTTAGAGGAATTTTCTACGTAAATTTATGTGTCTAAATTTCTCTATTCCTTTTTATCGTAATTTATACAAGCTGATTCCAACCATCTATATGTTAAAAATATTTTTCCGATTAAACTAAAAATGAAATTATTGAAGGGATAGGATCTGGTATGGGATATGTGAATAGAAAGGAAATTACCACACATGATTGAGCAATTCAGCTGCTAAATGCTTCACGCTTAGTTGTTGTACCTGCACCCTTTACGTGACATTGGTCTACAAGCCCACATGCTATGTTTTTGCCGACACTGCCATTCGTATACCTACAGCTAATTCATTTATATATTTTTTATACTATCTAACTTTTATTACATTCATATTTTCCTTTTATCATATTTTTCCCTCTTCATCCCCTCACACTAAAATTCTTTGGTTAGTAGAATATTACACTTTTTTTTTTTTAAAGTAGAATTATTGAAATGTAAAATTATTTAGCACATTATCGAGTAGGATTATTTAGTACTTCTTTGACTTATTTAATTGGATTATAAAATTTTATTATTTGATTGATGAATTACTAAATTTTCATTTTTTGAGTTTTTACTTATAGCATTTTTTATTTGATTAACAAATTAATAAATTTCTCTAATACATTAATTTCATATCTCATTTTCAAATAAATAAATTGAAATTGAAGAAAAGCAATAAGTAGGTAGAGCTTCTGTAGGATCAAAGTGACATGAAAGAAAGAAAGAAATTTTTTTTATTAAAACATGTTATTTGTTATGAGTTTAGGGTAATTTTGACTAAAATTTTATATATATATATATATATATATATATATATATATATATATATATAAACGAGGAATGGTAAATTACTATAAATGTAACATTTTAGGTAGAATCAAATAAACAAAATATAATATCAACAGATAAATTATTAATTTTTCTCAACTTATAATAATAACAATAATAAATATATGATTAAAATGTTCATAAAATTTACTTAATCAATTGTTATTATTATTATTTTGTTTAGGCTTGGGCAAAATGTTAAAGGAAAGAAAAAAAGAGGTGCACAATTTTCAACATTATGCTTATCAACCTAATTTATGGCACATTTAACTAACAATTGGTTCAATGTTTGATGTATATTTTCACCTAAAGGCAATTATTAGAAAAAAAAAATTATATGGAAACTGATTTGGTATCTTGCAAGTATGACCAATAATATAAGAGTCTTAATTCGATGGGTATGTGTATTATTATTAATGCATGAAGATGTGGGTTCGAGTGTGCTCAAACACATTATCCTCTTATTTTTGGGTTAGGCAAGAGCTATGGGTAGCTCTAGACATTATGTCAAAAAGAGCAAATATAATCAAAATCTATAATAAGATTTTTAAAAGAAACTAGTCAATTTTCACTATTATATATTTAAAATATATAAATATATATATAACCATTTTCAAACCCTACAAAAATATCATTATCTTTATATATATAAATTTGTTATGAGTTAATTAATTGGTTCATGTAACCAACAAGAAAAAAAAAGTTAATGGTTTCAAAATCCAATACGTATATATCATTGGATAGATTAAATATTTTATTATAAATAAACATATGTATGTATCAAAATATTGTACTTCATATAAACTTTTCCTCCATGGCTTCCCATTTGAAAGGTTTAAAAAAGTCTACATTGATAGATGAGATGAGAAAAGCATTATGTGAGTACAAATATGAGCATCCCTCTTCAAGTCAAAGAGATTTTTGCAACAGTGGGTTCAACAAACATTTGATCTTTCTGTTAGCCAATCAACAATATCAAGTACTCTTAAAAGGTCATCAAATATTTGTCAAAAGAGATAAAGAATAACAATGTTAAAAGGCACAAATCAGCCAAATATCCTGAATTAGAGAAGGTATTATATGAGCGGTTTCTCCAATATCAAGAGAAAGTAAACATGACTAGAGAAATGATTCAAACTAAAGCAAAAGAGTTTCTACAAAAAATGTATGGTGATGCAAATTTCGAATTTAACTTCTCAATTGGTTGGCTAGAACGGTTCAAGGCAAGACATGGGATTAAAGTCTTATAGAAGATTTGGTGAAAATGGTTCAGTTGTTATGGAGAATATATAGATGCTTTACCTCAAATAAGAGCTAAATTGGAAAATTTGATTGGAAGGATATCTATAATATGGATGAATCAGGCTTATTTTATCGTTTGCAAGCAGATCATTCACTAGCTACAAAGCAATTAGAAGGACGAAAAATGGACAAAGAAAGACTTATTGTTGTGGTTTGTTGCAATGAGGATGGTTCAGATAAAATGCCTCTTTGGGTTATTGGTAAGTTTGCTAATCCTAGATGTTTTAAACATGTGAATATTGACAATCTTAACTGTCATTATCGAGCCAACAAAAAAGCAAGGATGACTGGATTACTTTTTCAAGATTTTGTTCACTGGTTTGATGCTAGAATGATTGGTAGAAATGTGTTGCTTATAGTAAACAATTGCTCGTCCCATCCCAATGTTATCGAAGGCTTAAGAAACGTTGAATTATTTTTTTTGCCTCCAAATTCAACATAAAAAATTCAACCATGTGATGCTGGAATTATTAGAGCTATTAAGATTTATTATCGACATCGCTTTTATTCTAACATCTTGGAAGGTTACGAGAAAGGAGAAATAAATCTTGAAAAAAATTAATGTATTGGATGCAATCCATTTTATTAATGCTGCTTGAAATATTGATGTGAAGCCTACAACTATTGCAAATTGTTTCTAACATTGCAAAATTCAATTCGAGGAGGATATGTCTTTCAAACAAGAAATTGGTAATATTGAAGGCATTCATAAATTAAAAGCAATAATTTCTAATTTACAATATAGAAATGCCATGGATGTTGAGTAGATTTTGAATTAAGTGAAGATAAATCTTTGATGGAGTTACCTACGGATGAAGAAATTATTTAAGGAGTAATAGATGTACCAACTGATTACGAGTAAGATCCAGATAATAATAGTGTTTTACCACATGTTTCCCTAAAAAAGGCTTTTCTAACTGTGGATATCTTGAAGAATTATTTAATACAACACGAAAAAAATATACTAGTTAAAGATAAAATTGTATTTGATTCACATGCAGAGAAGAAACAGTTAACTATAGATGCATATTTTAGCAAAGAATAAAATTGAAAAAAAAATAAGAGTTGTCTAGAAAGCACTTTAGTTTTATTTATTGCATATATAATTTTTAGTGTATTTAATGATTTATTATTTTATATTTTCATTGGGTCCTTAAGGATTTTTTTAAAAAGTATTAACTTATGTATTTAGCGAGGTTATCATTTTATCCCTTTGATCCAAGTTCGAGACCAAAAATTTTTTTATTTAATCGAGATTATTAATTTATTATCCTTTTATCAAGGTTTTACTGTATATCCACGAATATGCACTATTTATTGTCATCTTTTAATAATGCACGGCACAAATAGTTTACAAACTTTTATAATTTTTTGTATTATTAATATTTTGATAATTTAATAATTAAATTTATATTTGTTTAATAATTTTTTATATTATTAATTTTTTTTTGAATTTTGAAAATTTTTCATAAAAAATTTATTTGAATTTTTTATTTTTCATGTCTCTTGAATTTATTTTAATAAAATAGGTTTTGTTTTATCACTTTTACATATTTTTTGATGAAGTTTCATAGATTTTTTTTATATAAATATCTCTAAAAACTTAGTTTTGAAGTAAATAAAAAATAATTAATAACTGTTATATAGGTTTTTTGGAAAAATAATTTTATATAGAATTTTTGAAGTTTTTATTATTATTTTAAAGATAAAATGTTTATTTTTATATAATAAAAAATAAAATTAATTATAAATTAAATAAAAATTAATTTTAATTAAGGTAATCATGATTTTTTAAGTTTTAGTTTAAAAACTATTTAAATGATTAGTATTTAGTACATTTGTAGTATATATTTTTTTGTTCCACAAACAGTCTTAAAGGTTTGCCATATATCTATTTTATTTATGTAATATTTTATTATATTTTTATAGGACACTTGTCATCATCTTATGTTACTTGTGAAGTTAAAAACTCCGAGGACTCTAACCCTAACCCTAACCCTAGGTTATAACATCTCATAAATTTTATTTGTAACCCATACTCAATCATATTTGAAAAATTGGGATACATCCACCCTACAGAAGTAGGTAATTATGGTGAAGATTGGATTATTGATAGGCCAATTCAACTCATCCATCCAGGTAGAATTAGAGAGTATACATTTCTTTCACAGTTAGGCCAAGCCCCACCCAACGTCCATCCAACACCCCTATCGTTGCATTAATGCTGCTAATTTTGTCCACTCAATCATCTTCCAATTTGCATTAAAAGCCATTTATGTTTTTGAGTACCCTTTTTCTTTCCAAGCAAGGAAAATGAAATTGCAACATCAAACTCGAAGCTCCAATTATCTTCTAGCTTTAAATAAAAAGGCCCATCAAAGTTGAAAAAAAAAATTCATTTTCATGCTTTTCTAAAAAGCTTCCCGAAAAGGTATCCTTGTCTCGTATCTCCCTGGAAAAATAATACTGCTACTGTTATGGATTTGTCAAACCCACTCACGCATTTCTACAAACACATGTTTCATCATTATTGAAGCTTTTCTTTGTCACATTGCATGCAAATACCCTTGTGAGATTTACGTATGACGTAACCCTCCCCCTTGGAACTTTGACCCTTTTCTTCTCCCTTTAGGGTGGGTGTGAGTCTATGTGTTTATGGCTTAGTTGTGAAATGGAGTTAATGCAATGGCAGCAAACATGAAGATTTGGGAGCCAAACAGACAGGAAGCCTCAAAATTGAACACAAGAGGGGTATAGGAGTTGGTTAAACCATTTAACCTATCAACAAAGTTGGTAATTTGCAGTCTGATTCTGAAATATATTAATTTATCTGTCTGGGAATGAAGGGGTAAGGCCATAATCTAATCATATGCCCGTTTTGCTTGCATTTAATTTCATCTCTTTTTCACTCACCCCACACCCATACTTCGTTTGGGATCCATCCGCCTTTTCAACCTTTCACCTCATCCAACCAAATGCTTATATTTTTTAAAAACCGATTTATATCTTTTTTAAATGGTCAAAAATAAATTTTGGCCTCTTCAAAGATGAATTTTTTCAGTTTAATTTCTAAAATAACAAGATAAAATTATAATTTGTCCCCTCCAAAAATAAATTTCTAGATTCGTCCTTGATTTATTGTCTTTTATTTAGAATAGAGTTAATATTTATTGTTTAATATACTTAATATTTTTAAAGCTTTATGATTTTGTAAATGAAATCTTTTATTTGGAATTAAACTGCAATTAAAAATAATAATTTTCAATACATTTTTTATATAGTAAATGTTAAATCCTTTACAATTTGGACTCATTTGATTCTTTTTAAACAGTATAAAGACTAAATTGATCCACTTAACACTAGACAGAATAATTGAATCCAACTCCTATCATACATAGACCTCATAGATACTCAATCGAAACAAGATTGATTTAAGGCAGTAGGGTGGCCTCTTTTGAATTTTTCAAATTCTCAATTTTTATATATAAATTTTTATTACATTTTTTATTCATTTTAACAATTTGCCCCCGTTACTTAGAATTTATATATTATTTTTTGGGAGTGTAATTTTTTATTTTATTTCTAAATTCTTAATACCATATATTGATGTAAATTATTGTTTCAAAAATAAGTTTTATAGTCCAATAACTATATTTCACATTAAAAGTAGATATATAAGGACCAATTAATTTATCAAGTTGGCGTTTATTATAACATATTTTTTAAACAATTTTTTGGTCACGAGTTTGTCATCAATGGCTTAGCCCCTCTGACATCTCTTCCCATTCCTAAAACAATTTTTTTAAAAAAGGGTATTAATTAAACAAAAGAAAGCTATAGATCCCAAAAAAATACCAATTGAAGTGGTGTCATCATCTTAGAGGATTTTTACGCAAGTATTCTATAATCTATCACTTAAATGTTGGTGTGAACTGTGAATTTTGTTTGTTTGATCATTGTGAAAATTTAGGCCATGTCATGTGGTTTGTCAAATAGTTTATTACACAATGCTTAGTAGATTGTTAAGTTATTGATATAATATTATACAGTGTTTCTTCTTATAGCTTTATTAAATAATTTATGCAATTTTAATAGAATTGCAGAGTAATGCTAAGTGTTAGCAAAGACAAGAAAGTTAGAGATTTATCCTATTGTTGATAGAATTGTGTATATCTTGTGCTAACTTGTAACATCCGCGTTTTAATTCCAGGTTAGGTATGGATCAGATTAAGAATTAGTATAAAGTTTTTGAAATATAATAAACAAAAATTTTGAGTATTAAATTAGGAAGTATATAGATCCAATAAGAAATTTAAAAAATAAAAAAAATAAAAAATACTCTATAGATAGGAAATTTTAAAATAGATACATTGATTTAGTTGAAAGAATAAAGAAATTGTTGCAGCCAAAATAGGAAAAATATTAAGTTAGGAGGTATATAATAGTGAGGAAAGGAATGAAGGATTAAAAAGAAATTTAACCAAAGTGTTGTATGAGTCATACTAGCAAATATGACATATGAAGAAGGACAAAGTGGTAATTAGCTAAGTGGATACTTATTAGGTGTAATGATAATGGGTAAAAGTAAAAAGATGGATGGCTTAAGAACTTAGTAGCAATTTGACTATTTTAATTAAAAAGGTGAGATATTTTAGTGGAATGGTGTAGAAAAGTAGAGAAAACATGAAAAAATATCATCTTTTCTCAAACACAAATCGTCACCGCTTCTTTTTCTCCCCCCAACTTCCATCTAACTTTTCTTTTAATTCCTTACATGTCCTTTCATCATAGTTGAGCCATCCAAGCTTCAAACCTTCATTTTTCTTTGAAATTTCCTTAGTAAAAATCAAAGAGCTAAGGTAAGAAATGATAAAATTATCATACCATACATGTTTCTTTTTATTAAATAGTATAGGAAAGTCATTTGATTGTGGTTTTTTTTACCATATAAATGTTATATGTTTTATATGAAATTGAAGAGAAAGAAAAGAAAGGAGAGGACCTAATTGAAGAAGAAGGGAAAGAAAAGGCTATGAAGTGAAGGAAGAAGAAAATACATTATCTCAACCTTTTTGTTGTAAGTACTACAAGATTTTTAAATTATTTTTATTTAAATGCTTATATTGTAGTATGGAATTACTTAGAATAGAAATGTAAAATATATATTTAAATTTGTAAATAGATAATAATAAAAAGATTAGATTATGAAATTATGAAATTTGTAAAGAAAATTATATGTGGAGAATATGAAATGGTATATTGTTTGAACATTAAGTAATGATGTTGTGGTAAAAGTATATGTGTGAAAAAGGTGTGATATTTGTGATTTGTGAAATGAGGACTAAATTGTAGATGATGGAGAAATGAGAAATCTTTTTCGAAATATTTATGTAAAGTATTTAAATGTATGAAATTCAAATTTAATGCCCAAGTAGACGGAATTTAGAACTACTAAGATATTAGTGGCATGCCATTAAGGGACCTTAGCGTGCTCTCCGATTATTAACACATTAGTGCTCTCCATTTAGCACATTCGTGTTCTTTGTATAGCACTTTAGTGCTCTCTGTCAATAAAAAAGCTTATTTTCCTTAATTCTTTAGCTTTTAGTCAACAAACTTCAATCTTACCTTTAATTATTTTATTGTATCATTGGTATCATCAAAATATTTTCCTAAATTCAGTCAATAAGTTGTTGACAAACATTTTCTGACCTTTTATTCTCACTAGGATTTTTCTCTCTCGATATTTTAACTAACATATTATCATCCACAATAGAATAAAGTTGAGATTAAGGTAGAATATACCAATAATGAAGTAATAATGGATTTGCCAATGTTTAGGGTTTTTTTATGGAGAAAGAAAGTGTTGCAAACAAGTAAACATGATGTACCGAAAGAAGACGAAGAGGAAGCTTGGAGCAGATTCGGTAACACTGAGCGCAGTAGTAGGTGGAGATTTGTAAGGTGGAGAAAGGGAAATGGGGCTGATGATAACACTAAAAAAAGAAAACAAGTTGAAGGAATTTTAAAAAGAGCTTTGAGAGTTAGAATGCTAAAGTGTCAGAAGTCTTTTTACCAATTTTGAAAGACTCCTATTTATAATGTTTCAAGAATAGGAGTTATAAAGCTGGTAATTGATGAGAGTAATAATAGATATTTTTCAGTTACAAATGCATTAATGTTTCCTTTTTATTATGAAATGATTTTATAGGTGATAGTAAATAGTGAATAATAATTACCTATAAATTACCACTTAATTATAGGAGAAAGGTTAAAAGGAAAACCTCTTAATTACCTCCATATCTGATCCACCAAATTAAGCTCTCTGGAACATCCCAAGAGTTAAGATAATCCAAGAATCCTATTATATTCTGAGGTTACTTTCACTTCTTCTACTTTGGTGAAGTGGTACCATGTAAAAGGTTTTTCGTGGAACATCTCTTGAAATGCAATGCGATGATTGTCCAATGAGAGTTGTTCCAAAATAATGGTTATTTTGACTTGTTTAAAATGTGAGGTGTTCTCAACATAGTTGTTCTAAATATAGAGGTTTTCTTGAACAGAGTTGTTCTATTGTGATGCTTTTCTTAGTAGAGCTTATTCTGAATAATGAATTTCTTGGAAAAGCGCAATTGTTCTAAATACAATTTATTTCAAAGAATAGTTGTTCTAAACACAGTTATTCCTGAAACGTCATTATTCTAAACAAGAGTTGTTTCAAACTTTAGTTGTTGTCAAATAACTACACTGGATGATAGATATTCTAACTAAAGCCCTATTATGGACATAGCTATTATTGAATAACAATTATTCTAAACAATAGTTGTTGCTCCAAAAGAGATATTAAGTGAAACGACAATGTTAGTAATTCCACACTTGGTAGCACAATTTCCTGAAATATAATATTATTCATCTTGAGGAAGAGATAAAATTTTAGTACTCAAAACTAAATATCTACAAACTATATCTATCTTACCTCGCTCCATTACCATCCTACTCACTCTTATCAGCAATAGATCTGACTAAAAATATATCAACAGGAGGGTATTTAGTGTTTATACAGAAAATGAATTGATTAAATCTTTAGTAATAATAGAAGAAATTGTATTGAACTAACTTGGACAAAATATATCCTATACAAAGACTGACTCGTTTTGCAAAATGGATCCGTTTCTTCATTTATTTTACAAGCGATAATAGTCGCATTACAAAGCCCACAATTTTCTTCAAACAAAAAAAAAAGAAAGCCTTAGCTAGATGAGCCATTAAATCTTTAGGTAAACTATACCACAGGTCACCTAACTATAGGCGATTTTCTTTTTTGGTCACCCAACTATGGATTTTTCTAAATGCATCACCAAACTAATCGAGATTGTATTTTTGGTCCATTTTCGTTAATTACATTAACGAGAGAGTAACGTGGTAGTTGAAAAACCAGTATAATAATAAATTTAACCGTTAAATTTTACATATTATATCAATTTAGTCATTTTTACAAAAAATTAACTCTCAAAATTTACAAATGGTATCGATTTGATCCTAACTTTAAAAAATTCAAAGAGATATATAAAAATACATAAACGTTTTCAAAAAATATATACTAATAAATTTATATTAATAGTAAATAAAAATGTTATCTCATATAACAACGAGCTATCTCATTAGAATTTTCCCAACGTTTTCTAGCCTCAGCTTGAGTGGCCAAAGGGTACTTAGTATCAAGAACTATTTTAAGTTTCTCACAGCTCAAGACAATTATCAAGTTCCTTTTCCATTCCTTATAGTTGTTTCCATTCAATTTGTTTTCAGTGAGTATGTTTAATAAGGGAGTTGGTGTCATTTTTGAAATGAAAATAAAAACATTCATATATTAATATATTTGTATTAAGAAAATGTTTGAAAACATTTTGTAACATTACGATATGCATTAAGATAATGCATGCGTCTTACATTAAACCATAAAAATATTTGTAAGTCATTGCAACGATAACACCCACACCCATTGAATCAAGCCATCGTGAGGTGGTCATGATCAATTAGTAAGAAGATGGATTTTCATCCAATTAGTACATGAACCTAATTCCTTAGGCTTTTGTACATACTAATATTCGTGTAACGTTTGGCCATCATTCTAATTTAAGTAGAGCTCTATGGGGAGTTACTTAAATAGAAGATCTTGAGTGTATAACCATCAACTCAACACCTATCGCATCATGCGCCATAAATGAGTCATCGTGAGACAACCTCACCGAGTAGCATGCTTTGACTAGTTGTCCTTTTTTGAAGATAGAATTTCTTGACCTATCACATGATAATGCCTACCACAATGGCCAATCCAATTATCATTTGATCACAAGAGAATTCTTCTTACTTTCCAAAAATTTCCTCAGTAAACTCTACATAGAAATCTTACCGTGGGGTAGTACACTTGCTATGCTATCACAAGAGATCATTGATAGAGGTCATAGGTCTTGTTTAGGGACCTTCTCCCACTCAATATTTTACAAAACATACAATGTTTTTATAATTTTCGGTTTCAATCATGTATGATCAACATATGTATGACAAGTACATGTGGCATTCTTTCCTAAACTATATGGCATGCTTATTTCATATATGGATGTCATGCTATGGTAATTTTATAATATTCACATTCAATTATTCACAAGAGTCAATCAAATAATTTTGATTCTTTACAGTTTTTCTTTTAAGGAAAAAACTGAAAAAGTGAATGTGAACTGTCCACCAGGTAAGTTCCTAAGACAGGGAGGTGAGTCGTATTTGACCACTTAAAAACCAAGCATTTCCTTGCCAGATCCAATCCTAGACATGCACCTTCTCATTAACACACTCTCATAGTAATTGAGTAACCTAAAGAAGTGAGTGGAACAATAGAACACATGTATTTCCTCATTATCACACTTTTTGTCTTTAATAGATCAATTGTGGATCATCCCATACATATATATTACAATTATATCATAAATAATTATTAAAAAGATATATAAAGAGATGGGTAGTAAAAAAATGTCAACTAAGGTTTTCATGGTTCTATTTCTAGAAAATAAATGAAAAACTAAAAAAATACATAGTTTTTCTCCATAAAGCATTCATTATGTCTTTGACTGCCGTCGCTCCATCTTCTCCTTGTCATGAACTCATTTTTGGAAAAATTAAATTTATGCCCTATGTCTGTTTCCGGCTCACAAGAATTCTATAAATAAAAAATAATCCTTCATAGAAATGATAGTCTACGGTCTAATTTCTAATGACCACAACATTGGCAAAAAATAATAATGATATAACAAATATATATAATATTGCATTCATTCACATGCATTCTCCTAAACATGTGAATAATTATAAGAATGACACATCTTATCAAATATTAATCAAATAAGATAAAGAGAGAGATTTCTCGATTTACACCATAAACATAGCATAACCTGGTGCTCTGATACCAATGTTAAAAAAATACTATTTGAAAATGATTTTCTTACACAGCAAAAAATTAAAATTTTAAAAATCGACCTTATTTGTAATATTTATAGCAATAAAACCTAATTGAATTCATACTTGTGTTTTCGGCTTAGCGGATGTTCGTTATTTCTAACTTTCAACCGAACGATCTTCTTCGCTATTCTCATACCATGAACTACTTCGAGTGTGGGATTGAACCAATTGAATTAAAGAACAGAACTAGAAGCATTTTTCTCTTTTTTATTTGGTGTGAAAATAAAAATTCTCTCTTCTTTAATAGAAACCGGTAGAATTGTTGTAACACCCTCAATCCAATCCGATTTGTCAGATCTGGATCTTGGGCATTACTAATAAATACAAACAAAACTTAATCTACTTATAGATATTACAATTGCTTGCAACTTAATTACAAGTTTCAAACTAAAATACATGAATACATATAGTATGTAAACACAACTACAACACGTGGTAATTAAGTTACAACAATATCTAAATTGAAATTTTATTCTATTACAGATACCCTAAAGTAGGGACTTTTGGGTGTCCATTCAGACCTTGAACACGCTGCCAAACTCGCTTTGTATGCATAGTAACTCGATACGCCACTTCTTGGTGTAATCTTGACATTGCTCCTCTCGGCGTAGACCCACATCAACTCACCTGTAACATAAAATACAAAAATAAGTTCATAAGAAACATCATTTACCTGAGTCATATTTTCACATTGCAACCGATGATTTATATAGTCGATCTCATTCTTCTTAACCTTCAACTTTGTCCCTAACGAATACTTCCTCAAGTTCTATTCAGTTATACTTGTTCGATACTATACATCACCCTGAAACTATTTCCTTTTCTTAACAAATGTCTCCGATGCATCACTTACATCCTTCAATATTTGAGTCATCACCTTATCACAATTCCAAAAGAAACACATACACAGATCACAGGTACTTCCTTTGATCATACGAATTCATGCCCTTAGCCAGTATACATTTTCAATGCTAACACATTATATCTCTATTTCTCTTCAATTCATTATTTTTGATCAAGTCTTAGTCTTATATAATACTTTACCATGTAGTCCATAGATACAGTTTGTCCTTTCTAAATCCATTGATTATGCTTAAGAGCCATACAAAATACACCATCAGGGAGATTCATTAGAATACGCTATGAAGGCCTTACCGTAACATGCCACAAAGAACATTCTTCAAGCTCTTCTAAGAGAGTCTTATTAAGACATGCCACAGGGTGGTCCATTCGGAGTATGCCACAAAGGCTTACCTTGCAAGGTTCACCACAGAGGCTAGCCCTTCATAATTCGCCACAAAAGCTTTTCTTTCATGATTTACCACAAAAGCTTTTCTTTAATATTTCGCCACAAAAGCTTTCCTTTCATATTTCGCCACAAAAGCTTTCCTTTCATATTTCGCCACAAAAGTTTTTCTTTCTTTATGTGTTTAAGATATGGATTTGCCTAAACTCACGTTATGTGATGTCTACCATCATCGCAGTGGGATACGCAGAGAACCCTATTATGTAATCACTGTCCTTTAGTTCCTTTCAGAAAGTGTCATGGCCATGGAATTTTCCTTTCAGATTTTTTGTTTAAAGTCCCGGCGGACCCCTTTAGACAATACCACAGAGACAGACATAGTGTAATAGCCTATTTTTTCAGTGAAATCGAAACAGTGGTTTTGGGACCACAAATCCGATCCAAAATATATTTTATTTTTATTTTACCATATGGCCCGTAATATGATTGAAATGACGTGTGAAAATCTTGATATGAAAATTTTATCGATTTAGTGCCTAAATTACGAGAAGGACTAAATCGCGTAAAATGTGAAAGTTGAATTCTAGTAGCAATGAGGATTAAATAGTTATGGAATTAAAAAATTAAGGTCCGTATATGGTAATTAGACCATTAATAAAAGTATGTAGATTTTTATGGTGACTCATACATGGAATTATAGAAAAAGACAAGGGACTAAATTGGAAATACCAAAATACTTAATTAATTAAAAGATGAAAAGAAATTATATCATCTTATTTTCATCATGTTCAACCTAAAAACACATGGAAACCCTAGGAGAGAGAAAATAAGCTTTCAAGGCCTAATTGGGTAAGTTTCCTTGTCCTGTTTTTAGTATTTTTGGTATTTTTGAAACTAGGATAGCTTAATCTCTCTATTTGAGGGATTAATTTAAAAAGTTATCAAGGCATAAAAATGGGTCATGGATGTATTATGCTGGAAATTATAAATTTATGGTAGAAAATGAAAGATTATTTACAAAGTAATTTTTGATGAAAACATGATTTAAGGACCAAAATGAAAAGTTGTAAAATTTGATGAAAAATTCTAAAATTTTATAAATACATGTGCTGGAAAATTTGTAATAGGGCTTTGGTTAGGCTTGGAATAGGGAGTAATTTGTACAAGTTTCATTTTCCGAGCCTAGGGATAAAATCAGAATTTTTGGAAAAATTAGGGGCAAAATGGTAATTTTGCCTAGGACGTAAATTGAGTTCGTCTAAGTATGAAATATATGAAAGTATTGATTAAATTCATTTATATAGATCCAGACAACACTAATTCGAGGTTAGATCGAGGAAACGAAAAGATTTCGGATTAGTAGACTTTTACGAGAACAAGTGTCGAGGTAAGTTCGTGTAACTTAATCGGACATGTAATTATGTTAATTAATTGTTGTGTTGTATGTATTGTGATTTATGTTGATGTGTTTCACTTGTATTTTATGATCAAAACTGAAAATAAGCTTGAAATGGTGATAAAGGGTTAGTCTCGATTGGATGTTGAATTCCGATAATTGTGTGTGCTTTCCCTAAACAAGTAGGGTCATGCATTTGTTGCGGACGGGATTTAGCTCAGACGAGTAATTCCAATGACCTTTTTATAAAAAGGATTTAGCCCGCATGGGTAATCCCGATATAATACCTCTCGAGCATATGTTATGATTAAGGTTTAGCCTAGACTGGTAAACCTAATCAAACTCTTGTGAGCATACGCTATATAAAGGATTTAGCCTGGACTGGTAGTCCTGTTATACGACATGTGGCTCATGAGTGTGTTCCTTGGTTAAGTACCCTAAGAGGTACCTTCGATAAGAATTGATGGATTAATGAACCATACACCTTGAGTGCACTACTTAAGCCTTTATCGGAATTTCAACGATTCAACAGACATATAACTCTTGACATAGCACAAGAACTTTGAGATGAAATGATAATTACTTGAAAGAAGATTGCTTAATAAGGTTATCTATGTTACTTGATTTATATGAATAGTTTGGTGACTAACATGTTTGATGAAATGTATGTGATTATACCATTTAGCCAAATGGATGGAAACATAACATTGTATGCCTAGGTTTTAATAAACAAGATTGGTAAGTTTAGTTTTTGTTATACGAACTTACTAAGCATGTAATGCTTACTCCTTTTATTTTTCCCCTATTTTATAGTGCTCGAAACTTGTGAAGGTTGGGAGATTATTGGAGCATCGTCACACTATCAACTAGCATTTTGGGTATATTTAGTGAAATCATTTTGGTATAATGGCATGTATAGGGAAACTTGGCCAATTCTGGCTTTATATTATGGTAATAGTAATATAATTTTAACTTTATCGAGATGAAGAGGAAGAAACCTCTGCGCAGAAGAATCATCTTCTACTAGTAAAGGTAAAAACCTGAAAAAGAAAATCTTTAACTCAACAAAATATGATTTCCAATCCTATAAAGAACTTATAGAACATTGGAAAAGAAGATTTACAAACAAAGAAAGATAAAAATGAAAGAGTAGAATATTTAAAATTAATAGAAGAAATTTATGAAAAACAAAAAGACCTATTTGCTAAGTTTAATTATCATTATATGTTAAATTATGACACTACAGAAAGTAGTAGTTCAAGTAATTCGATAATCAAGAAGATTTAAAAGTTACTAGTTATAAATCTGATGAAGAAGACACTTCAACAGATGAGGAAGAAAAACCGTAACCTATGGATATTGAAACTACAGATCCATATGGTAAAAGAAAAATAGATTCGGATATTCAAAAAGATGATTATCTCGAGAACGCTAAACAAAGAGTTTGAAACAATAGATAATACAATTAGGATTTTCTGTAATCAAACCAGAAGATATAGCTACCAATGAAATTAAAACCGAATATATGGGAGAATCTTCTAATCAACAACCTAGTCAAACTATACCTATACCACATAGGATAGATGACTTAAACAAAAGAAATGTGGCCCAAGGAGGAATATATTTAGATTTGACTAATATTCAAATAGTGACTATGAAAAAACCATAGATGATTGGGCACACCAATGACAATTGTTGTAAACAACAACAGTTCATGGTCAAAAGAAAATTTTTAAACTATTTTGTTGGAACATTTCAGGAGATGTTTTACAATTTTTAAGAAGATGGGAAGAATCTGATGTAGGAAAATTCCAAAAAGGACAACTAATTAATCGATAGGTACCCCTAAAGACCTTTTAAAAGGATTAACAAATATTCTAAAAACAGAATTTTGTGGCTATTTTGATAAAAAAGATCAAGATAGTATAGCTAGTTATGTTTTGTCAAAAATAAAATTATGTAATATAAGATATTTAGAAGAATTTTCTAAAAAATTTCTTCATGAATATCAAAAGTTAAAAAACGAAAATATAGAATTTTGGAAAAACCAATATTTTCATAAATTACCTCCACCCGTAACTGGTATGATTAAGTAGATTATGATGTTGTGTTCACATATGATTCGTTATGAATATGTTATCAAAGGTTGCTATTGCCTAAGTTAATCCAAGGTAAATTTATAATCATTTATGCATGTAGTAGTATGCCTTGTTAAATGATGAATTAGCCTACTTTAAATACTTGAATTGGTTGGAATTGGTTGAGTGTTTTATGTGCAGGTTTTTCGGTGATTTTGGGTGAGAAATCAAGCTAGGAAATGGCTTCATTTTGTCTACACGGACAGGCACACAGGCGTGTGTCTAGACCGTGTGTGACACACGAGCATGTGATTAGGTCTTGTGTCCCCTGCACCTAGATTTTGAGAAACAGAATGCTCAAAATTGGGCACACGGACATGTGTCTCAACCTGTGTGCCACATGGCTTGGAACACGGGCATGTGTCCTGGCCATGTGAAACTAGCACCTAATTCGAATTAAATTAATTAACCACACGGCTTAGCACACAGGCGTGTAGCATGGTCGTGTGTGCAAGTCAGAGAGTTACAGGGGGTCGAACACGGCTTTTAATACGGGCGTGTCCCTTGGACCACATGGGTGTGTGAGCCCTGCACTTTGAGAAAATTTTGTAATTTCGTGAAAAATTCTTAGAGGTCCCGATTAAGTCCCGATTTGATTCTAATGCTTATATTGGACCTCGAGGGTCCAATTAAGGGACGTTATGAATAATCTCAGTTAATGAACAATGACTTGCATGAATTTAATTGAAAAATATTCTAAAGCCCTATTCTGGCGAAGAGTACGAGTTAGGGGTGTTACACATAGACTTTTAACAAAACATTCTACATAGCATACATCTAAGACACACATACATGATCATACTTCCCATCACATTACTTGACATCACTAGTTTTCTGCAGATCTTTTGGTAAGGATAGTACACAAACAAAAGTCAGCACATAGACTCGCTTAACAACCACAAATAGCAACTTAAACTCCAGATCCAACAAGGAATTGCAACAACCACTACTTATAAAATAGAAAAATATCATTAAAACTCATTTTTAACCTTTACCCTCATCACAAACCCAAATAACCCTTACGTAAAACCTTATTACATCATCGTACTATTCATGCACTTATTCGAACTTATTCGGAGTCAAAATACTTACCTTGACTAGAGTAGTCACTAAAAAAGATCCTAATTTACAACTCCAACTTAGAGTGAAGGTAAAACTTTAGGTTTTTTTTTAAGATTTAGATAGTAATGCTTCTTGAAGATGAAAGAAAAGAACTCCATCTTTTTTTTACCTGATTATCTATTAATATAATCTAAGTCCTTATTGGAACTTGATAAGTGTCACATCTCTACTGAATTGTCTTTTCTAAAGGTTCATCACTTTCCAAGAAACCTAATCGATTACCCCTTATCCTAACTATCCAGACACATATTCAATTGGTTCCTAATCCTTACAACTTAATTTACACAGTGCTACAGACAAAAAAGGGTACATATCCCCTCCTCATGCGTGAACTAAAACCATAAAACTTTTCTATTTATCTGACACTCTACTCTAATCAACATAGAAATTTTGATATTAGACTACCATTAACTTACACACTTAAGGCAAACATCCACTCTATAAGCTAAAAGATGTTCATGGGCTGATACCACTCCGCCAATTAAACTATTTCAAGCTACACGTCAAACCTTTTAGCCACCAAAACAGAGGTGTTACAATTGTTAGAAATAAATTCTCTCAATTTTTTAACAGAATAATAATCTCTCAAAGTTGTGTAAATAACTCTACCGGTGCCATTTATTTATAAGGAGAGAAGGTAGAACCCTTGTTGAATTGTGGAGGTTTATTTCAAATAGAAAAATAACTTCCTAGTCCAACTAGGAGCGAAAGGGACTAATAAGGTATGCTTCCCCTCATATGTATTATGATGGGGACTCGGGCAGGTCCAATTACTAGTACTTCCTAGGCCCTTTATCGAGTACTTTGTTATGTAATCCAAGTTGATTCGATTTTTCTATTTCCCTGAATAAACTTTAATATTCTATATTAAATAATTTTTTCATCCCTATTTTATCCCCATTAAAATTTTGACAATTTTACCCCTAATAATCCATATAGAAAATATGTTCAATATTTCATAACTCAACATGTTCACTATGACTGAATGATTTATTTTCATTTTCGGGCTTCAAAACATCTCAAAAACATATGTTCATTTTTTCGATTATTTTTAAGTAATCTATATAAAATTGCAAATGGATAATTTTTATTTTCATTTCTATTTTTTCGAATCCTACATTCATTTCTAAATGATTCCATTTTTCTATTTCAAAAAAAAAAACTTAAATCATTCCTGAATATGTTTCATTTCTCTTTTCTTATTCATTCTGTTCATTTATATTCAAACTCACAATTTATTTCTGGTTTCAACGAGCTAGCAAAAGGACCAATTGGACATATGTAATTAGGGCTCAAATGACTTATAAGTTCTAGTTTTTCTCCTATTAATTATAAACTCGTTTAGTCATGAAGTTAGTCCACTATAGTATCGTGACTAAGTTTTCCCTAACGACATACCATTGCGAAAGCAACTACTCAGTGCTCATCCAATGATCTTGTCATAAGTGTGTTACCCTCATAGGATATCCTTGATCTATTTGAGATAATATCTACTTTCCCAATATGATCCTATCTTATCTAATGGAAATCATTACATCTTCTTTCATGAAAAGTCAATCATTATCAAATAGTGATCTAATCATCCATCACAAAGATGAATAACCCGTGACCACGTTTACTTTTCATCAACCATGTAATACCTAAGAGAGGATATCATTTGTCCATGTCTCAGGCTATGAATTCCACTATTGTGAATGACACTACATATTGCAGAAGTTGTACACCCAATGTACTAGCTTTCGATTCGTTATTTATTTGAACTCAGGCTTTTACTTACATCAATATGTACTAGTCACACATAATAGTCCATAACCCACCCAGGATTTAGGTATGTTACATTATCAACATTACAAGTGAATAAATCTATAAACAGATTCAAAGATCTATTCTGCTTGGTTCCTGTTCAATGTACTATTAGCTCAGTCAGCAACATTTAGGTCTCTATCTTCTAGAAGTCATCTGCTTCGATGCCCAAGACAATGTATCTCACTAATTGAACTTGATAGATGACATATTATTCTTTCAATCGGTTTGCTCATTTTCGATTAGACTAAGGACATGTTTAAGTTCATCTGCTTAATATTAGTTAAACATTAGACAACCAATGAACAACAATTGCTTCCATTTTTCTTTACCTGTAAAAACCATTTGAGGACAAATTATACAAAGTATATTAATTTAATTAATAAATTTATTTTATTAACCAATCTGTTCGAAAAAATTACAAGTGGTTATTGACGAAAATACTACACTTAGGGCACCAGATCCAACAAGAATAGCAGACTTCGGGAGAATGAAGCTGAAAAGTAGAGAAAACAATAAGCGGGTAAGATTCTTAACCTTTTTTTGTACATAAGAGTTAAAAAATAAAGTTATAGAGCTTCAGAATTGTTTTAAGGGTTCTGCATGTTATTAAAGTTTAAGCTTTTAAGATGAAGCATAATTTTAAGTAGTATATTTTTTGTTGCAAGCTACTACCTGGAAAATGGAAGCTCTAGTGTTTGAGAGAATGACTAAGCTATAAGAACAATAAGGTTTTAAGTGAGGTCCAGACTTCAAACCTACTGTTATTGTTTACGATGTTTAAGCATGCCATGTTTGCATAAGCACAAAGCATGATGAGATGTACATGTATTTGCACGATTGTAGGTAAACCCTAAGGGAATAAAGAAAGTTAGGATAGGAATGAGGAGAGAACCTATTAAATACCACCTCAGGTGAAGCTCTAGACCTTGCGGAGGGAATACTGCGGTGTTTGAACATCAATTTTAGGTAGTGTAAAGGAGATAATGAGAGGATGATTCGGGTAAAATGAAATAATGGAATGGTATTTATCATGACAGCGGTGTCGATTGGTCCTTCGGGGTAACACCGTGACGACGATATATGGCATAAGACCATAGATAAAAGACACTATGGTATTATGGTATGAAGTACGTAGCATAAGACCATTGGTTAAAGATTTTGTGGCGGCATGGTATAAAGTATAAGGTATACGATGTAAGGCTATAGATGAAAGACGCTATAACAGTCAAGTATGATGAGTAAGGCCATAGAAGAAAGATGACATGACATCATAAGGTAATATGCCAGAATAACGGAGCGGTATAAGGCCATGGATGAAAGCAAACACAAATGCAAGTCGACTGAGACCGAAAACATGAGGTAAGTCCATTGGGATAGTATATACAAAATAAATAGTCCGCTCGAACAGTAAACACATAATGGAATTGCGGGAGGAAAGGAATTGCGTGTTGTCTATAACAAGTGTAAAAAGGAGGAAAAAAAGTGAAATAGTGAAATTTTGTCATGATAAAAGGTTGGATAGTTCGCCAACACAAATGCCATGGCAATTCCAAGAAGATGCTGACTCAGTTGCCAATCTATGCCACTCTTAGCCAACTATACTTGTACTAGAAATATCCTCTTGAGAAATAGGGATAAAATAGTGTATACTGAGAGGGAGACCTACCCTATAAAAAGAAGAAAGAGGAAGAGAGAAATGAGGCAGTTTTTCCTCTTACACAATTTCTCGTAAGAGATCCAGAGACACAAGAAAAAAGGGTAGCAGCTAAGGAATAGAGCAGCAACACAAGGAAGAAGGAGAAGCATTCAACCCTGGGCTCCACAAGATATTGCAGCACTAGAGTTAAGGGTTGATTGGCGAAAGCTTCCTGAAGTTCTTCCTTCATTATCTTAATTAATTTCCATGAATTTTAACTGAGGAAATATGTTGTTGAATGATACTTTCATTTTGGATTTTAATTTCCAACTTATGAGCTAATCTCATCGGGTTGGGATTATTGGACGAATCTTTAGTTCCTTTAATGACCAAGGCATTATTCTGATTAGATTTACTCTTTCATTCGATTTGTGCTATTTTAAAATATATGCATGCAGTCTCTAGACATAGATGAATGTATGGTATGTTCATAAACTTAATTTAAATATGAAAAGGTTAGATTAGTTGGATTCTTCCTTTGGTGTTGTCTTAAATCAATCAGTTTTCCAAAAGTATTTCCCCAAATCTATTTTCTGTGCATTCTTAGATTAGTTAATTAGTTAATTAAAACAACCTTCATTATTCTTAGGCTAGATAATAAAAAGAAAGTTAATACTAGTACTTTTAGTTCCTTTGGGTTCGACATCCGGTCTTGCTAAAACTATACTACTGTTCGATAGGTGCGCTTGCCTTCGTCGTGATAATAGTTAGTTTAAGTACAATCATTTATAAATTTTAAAACTTATCGCGAGTGACAATCAAGTTTTTGGCGCTGTTGCCGGGGAACTAAGATATTAGGAACACTCGATTTTTATTACTTTAGCCATTTACTTTTATTGCAATTTAAATTTTGTTTTAATTTTCATTACTAAATTCTCTTTTTTCTTTCTTTTGGCAGGTTCTTATAGTTTATGACTAGAAGAAACCCGTCAGGACCATTACTTTTTGACGAAGAAATCGATCGCACAGCTCGCAAAAACCAAAGAGAAATAAGGCGAAGCCTAAGATACACAGAGGAAGAGCAAGAGGACGATATCCCAACTACAACCGAAGAGATGGCCGAAAATCAGGAAAATCCAAAGACTCTCCCGAGATTGTCTGTGACCCAAGAAATTAGAATCCTGCTTCTCGTACTATGTATGATTATGCTAAACCTACTTTAACAGGAACTGAATCGAGTATAGTTAGGCCTGCTATTGCTGCAAATAATTTTGAACTAAAACCTAACACAATTCAAATGATACAACAGTTTGATGGTTTGCAGGACGAAAACCAAATACTCATTTAGCAAATTTTCTGGAGCTTTGCGACACATTCAAGATCAATGGCATTTCTGACGATGCCATTCGCCTTCGATTATTTCCCTTTTCACTAAGAAACAAGGCTAAACAGTGGTTGAACTCGTTGCCATGAGGATCAATCACTACTTGGGAACAAATGACTGAAAAGTTCTTACTAAAATACTTTCCACCTGCTAAAACAGCTAAACTAAGGAATAATATTTCCTCTTTTGTGCAGATGGATTTAAAAACACTTTACGATGCATGGGAGAGATGCAAGGACCTATTGCGAAGGTGCCCTCACCATGGGTTACCTCTATGGCTGCAAGTTCAAACATTTTATAATAGTGTGAAACCCTCGACAAGACAGATGATTGATGCAGCAGCTGGTGAAACCATCAACAACAAAACACCTGAAGCAGCTTACAAATTTATTAAAGAGATGTCACTGAATAACTATCAGTGGCAAGTCATGAGGGCTAAGCCAACCAAAACAGCAGGTGTTTATAACGTCGATGCGATTAATATGTTATCAAATCAAGTGGAACTTCTAAATAAAAAGATTGATGGTTTACGTGGTTCTACACAGGTACATCCAGTGATGAGGTGTGATTTAAGTGGAGGAAGTGTACATACAGAATATCAACCCTTCAATCCTACAACAGAAGAGGAACAAGTCCACTATATGGGTAATAATAACTCTAGATCTCAAAATAACCCATACAGTAATACTTATAATGCAGGTTGGAGGAACCACCCAAATTTCTTGTGGGGTGGTCAAGGAAATCAAAGGCCACAAAATCCTCCGGGTTTTCAACAACTACCTTATCAACAGAAAAAGAAACTGAACCTTGAGTAGCTGTTAACAAAATTCATCTCGGTGTCAGAAACTTGTTTCCAGAATACCGAGCCAGCACTTAAAAATCAACAAGCATCGATCCAAGGGCTCGAAACTCAGATAGGCCAGCTGTCCAAATTAATTACCGAATGACCACAAGGTAGTTTACCAAGTAATACTGAACCTAACCCAAGGGAACAGCTCAATGCAATTAACATTAGAAATGAAGAAGGGTTAGCTGCATCTGAACCAGAACCAAAGCAAGAAGATATGGAAAGCAAAGGTAAAGGTAAAGTAGATCACAATGAACAGAAATCGGTAAGTGTAGAATATAAACTTCGTGTACCATACCCTAATGCGACAAGGAAAGATCGCTCAGATGAACAATTTGGTAAATTCCTTAAACTTTTAAAGAAATTACATATCATGTTACCATTTATTGAAACTCTTTCGCAGATGCCGAACGCAATGAAGTTTTTAAAGGGGCTTTTAGCAAATAAGCGGAAGTTGGATGAGGCGTCGCATGTGGAGTTAAATGCAGCTTGCTCGGCTATTCTTCAAAATAAGCTGCCCAATAAATTAAAAGATCCAGAGAGTTTTACAATTCCTTGTTTAATTGGTAGTTTAGATGTGAACAATGCGTTGGCTGATTTAGAGGCTAGTATCAATGTCATGCCTCACAAAATTTTTAAGAAACTAGGTCTTGGGAAACCCAAACAAACTAGGATGAGCATTCAATTAGCAGATAAAACTATCAGATTTCCTAAGGGTATTGTTGAAGGTGTACTCGTTAAAATTGACAAATTTATATTCCCAGTGGATTTCGTTGTTCAAGACATAAAGGAGGATAGTAATGTTCCTTTAATTTTAGGAAGCCTTTTTAGTGGCTGCTAGAACTATTATTGATGTCGGCACAGCGAATCCACACTTCGTGTGGGAGACGAAACAATCACCCTTCAACCTCCCAGTTCAAGCAACATATCAGAAGTTGAAGGTGGTTGTATAAAACATTCTACTAAGACTGACCATATGTTGCAACCTATTTTGGAGGAAATAAGTTCGAAGGACATACATGAGCCATGTTCAAAGAACAACAAATGACCTATCCATGTGGAACGAAGGCTACAAATCGAGGAGTTAGATGAATAGCCGACAGATAAATCGAAAACACGCTATGATGAGCTAAATTTTTCCCAAAATCAAATTAAGGTTGGAGACAAAGTACTATTAGATGCTGCAGATCCTCGTATTATCACTTCTGAATCGAATGGAGCAATCCCTCTTACGGTACTTAACATCTTCCTATACGGTACAGTCGAGGTAACCCATTCTAAATTCGGCACGTTTAAGGTATATATCACTCGCTTAAAACCTTATTTTGATAAAATTGATAGTAGGAATGAGGAGTGTAAACTCCTCGAACCACCATGACCGCGTGAAATCAAGGTAAGTCAAGCTTAAAATATAAATAAGCGCTTCTCAGGAGACAACCCAAGCACAACGGTACTAACTTCTTTAAATTCCAGTGTTTAACACCTAACTTACTAACTAAGCTCTTGAATATAGGTTTTTCGCACCCACACGCCCAGACACACGGGCTTGCTTTAGGCCATGTGAAAATAGGGTAAAATTTTTCCCTAACATGGGATGCGATAAGTGGCCACAGCCGTGCGATATGGCTGTGGGCGATCCTGCCAAAACAATACTGGTGTGTGACACGCCTGTGTCTTAGAACCGTGGTTGAACCTCTAGCACTCATGGTCGAACATGTCAAACTAACACGGGCATAGATCTACACATACGGGCGTGGGAGAAGCGAACGAAGCAAGACATGGCCGTGCGACACGACCATATGCACTAACACACCCAAGGAGCACGGGCGTGGACTAAATGTTAGATGTGCGAAATTTGAAAAAACATAAAAAAAAGGGGCTAAAATTAGGGCACATGGGCGTGTCCCATGGCCGTATGCCTTAAAATCTATAAAAACCCTCACTATTCATCATCTTCTTCCCCTAAAATCCCTAACCCTAGCCGCTACAATTCTACACGCTCTCTCTGCCACGCTCATGCGCCGCCTTCAACTTCATTTTCGATGCCCAAGCTTTTCCCTCTTGCGTTTGTTTACTCTTGTATCTTCTATTTTACTTACTTTTAATGTTTATTAGCATAATAATCTTCATTTTTTTCATGTTATTTCCATTTTGCTCATTATTCCATCATTTAAATTTCATTCTTAGGATATTTATCCTATATTTCATGTTGAATCGAGTTGTTAAGGAAGCCTCATGCCATTGTCATACCCATACCATTACTGTGCTCATGCTCATGCTATTACCATGCTAATGCCACGAAATTATGCCATTAAATTGATTAATTTGGTTAAGTTTTGCTAGGGTTAGTAGTTTTGGCTGAAATTGTTAGTTTAAATTCATGGCTTTTTCCTTTTCAAATTCATTTACCTATTTTTTTTCCATTTATTAAGACGAAATAATAATTCTTCTTGCAGGTTTACAATGTCGTCTTCACGTGGTAAGAAGGCCGCCATCCTTACTTCAAAGAAAAGGAAAGAAGCATCGTCATCCTCGAGTCCTACCGTAGAGATTCGCCACCCCTTCCATCAGTTTCCCATTGGACCCCAAGAAGAACTCTTCTAGATACTTCAGGCCCGACCTTTAGTTGTGGGCCGCTACATTGACTGGGCCGCACTCGAACAAGTCCAACTGGCTGACACGGTCAGAGCCCTTCTGACAGCCGATCCACGAAAACTCTTCTTTCTGATCATCAAGCAGATGTACCTCGAGCTCACGCTCGAACTTTGCTCGACCTTCCATCTTCAAGACGTCATGACCAACTTCGATGATCTCGGCACAGTTCAATTTTGCCTCGGCGGTTTAGTCCGCCAGTTGAGCGTCCTAGAGTTCGGTACCGTACTAGACCTCTATACTGAGGAGTTCAAGGAGGAGAACGACCTTCACGCTCTCAACCACCACATCCATCGTTCTTCTTCACGGTGCTGGAACGCTTTAGTACCAGTCTTGGCCACCTACGACCCTAGCTGCTCCAAGGCATCGCCTTTCACCCCATCTTTGAGGTACCTACATTCTATTTTAGCTCACACTTTGACAGGACAGCGAGAGAGCACCGGCGTCGTCAACACTCATGACGTCTACTTTCTATGGTGTATGTCACATGGGCACGTCTTTGACCTCGCCTATTTCATCGCCCTCGCCATTCGCCATCAGATGGAGCGGCATCGAAAGGGGGTCATCTCTATTGGCCCTTATATGACTCGACTGGCTCGGCACTTCGGGCTCCTCAACACAGCAGCACAAGCATCTTCCCTTACCCTCATTGGCCAGATGCCTCCACAAGGCATCTCGAGCATTCTAAGTATGAGGATGATCGAAAAACACCGTGGAACCTACCCTCCTCAGTATCTTCTCGTCTAATAAACGGAGGAGGAGGCCTCCGAGGACATTACTGATGATGTCCCTCCATGACACGAGGACCCACAGTCTCAGCCACCACGCACCCATCATCCAGTTCATGTGGCGGCTTCATATTCTGACTTCTCTAAGCGTCTCACTCGATTCAAGCAGCAGTATTTTCAGTGCTTTGATAACATTGATGTTACTCTACAGCAGATTTGTCAGCAGCTTCATATTTCATCGCCACCACCATCTTGCGAACCATCTGGCGATGATGATGTTTAAAGATTTTATTTTATTTTATCTTTATTTCTATTTTTATTTATCATTTTTCTTATTATTTTCACTTTTAACTTTTCATTTTATTTCCTTTTGATACTATTTTATTTTTAGGTTTTGTAAACAATTTTTAATTTCGGCTATTTCATTATGAGTAATTATTCTTCTTTATATCTCCTAAAGAGTTCCTGATTTCATCACAGTTATAAAGAGCTCCAAAGCTCACTATCACTTAGGAACTTCAAACTCTACTGGAAATGGTTCTCCAAAACTGCCATGCCCTGCTCGACCACGATTGTAGCCACCACGAGATATAATATTCTTTTGGCACAGCACTTGTGGAACCCAACCTCTACCACCACCGGAGTATCCTCCTCCACTCTACATAACTCTAACCTAGGGAGTTCATTCATTTAACATTCAGGAAATTTCACTTCTCTCCCTATCTTATGATCTTATATCTATAATTGCCACTAACTTTATCTTTGTACATTGAGGGCAATGTACATTTCAAGTGTGGGGGGTAAATTATATCACTATCAGAAAAATCCCTGAATTTTGTCTTGTTCTCTTGGAAATCCCTCATATCATTATTAGAATGAATTTTGATAAATTTATGATTTTTATTGATATGACTTGAATTAAAACATAGGCATTCATTCATTGATTATTTAAACTTTAAGACATTAGAGAATTAAGCATGATAAGTTGATTTTTGAGAATTTAAAATTTTAGGTTATTTTCCCCAAGTTTAGGTATTATCTTGAATTGAAATCCACAAGTTTAACATCAAAAAGCCATAATTTTTGTGAGATTTTGAGCCTTTAGAGCATCTATTATTTCTTTCATGTTCACTTTTATTGTTGCTTTGAGTGCGTCAATATCGAATTGTTATTCTAGAACTTGCTTGATTATGCATGTCAATACCACACCATTTGATTTGATATGTCAAGATGATAGAGGCACTTAGGTTTAACCCACTCATGCCATGAAAAGCCTACCTTCACAATTAACCCTTAGTAAACCCCTTTGAGCCTAACATCTCATTCATTGATTTACCCCCTATATTAACCCATAACTTATTATTGTTGAAATCCCCTCAATTAATTTTATTCCTATTTTTGTCGTGATCTGATTTGAATAAATTGCTTAGCTATATCTTATTCTTAATAGTTAGTCTATGTTATTTGAGTTGTTCTTAAAAAAATACATATCTATTTATTAGCAGTAAGTCGTATTTTTGAAGCTTGAGTATTTAATTCCATATTCTGAGAAGAAGCTCTTTTGTACGCAATTGATAATTAAATATTTTTCTAGTTAAGTAATTCTTCAATTCAATCTCGATTCTAACCTTCTCTTTCAGCTTGTGACCACACCTCCTAACCAAAGCCTCGTTACAACCCTCTAAAGACCTTTTGATTGATGTATCATCTCAATTTATAGTGGTGGAGATTTGATTTTCATGCAAGCCTATGGTAATAACTTTTCATACTGACAGTTAAGTGCTAAATTCATTGTCCTTAAACACTTCGAGTGATTTGAGTGAATCTTTAGTAAGGATGTTACACTCTGTGAGATTTCGAATCAATAGTGATTACTTAGACGAGGAGAGATGCCTATGTTTTTCATGATAAAATGCTCAAATTGGAATGTTTGAAGCTTTAATGTTCTTCTAGTTGAATTCTCAATGTGTGATTACTTATGGATTAGTTTGAGATATTATTGATAGGAATTATAAGTTGAGCAAAAGGAATTCTTAATTGTGAATTGATAGTTTTTCTTGAGGACAAGCAAACGCTTAAGTGTGGGGGTATTTGATAAACCGTAATTTATACATATTATTATCCCATGCTTAACACATTTATGAATGATTTCTCCTTAGATTTGGTGAATTTGATGCTCCTAATCCTTTAATTTCATGTTTTATACTTAGGTGAGCATATAAGAGCAAAAAGGACAAGAAACGGGCCAAAAATGGAGAAAATGGGCCGACGTAGAAAAACAACACAGCCTGGACTTCCTCACACGGAGAAAATGAGAGTTCTAATGTTTCGGATAAAAATCCTGTTGATTCTAGTTTGGCTGGGAGTTCTAATTTTAATAGTGCTGATTTTGGGGGAGATTTTGATAAGAGTGATGATTATAAACGGTATTTAAATGAATCTAGCACTAGAAGTGAAAAGTCACAGTTGGATATTTATTTGGAAGAACCGGAGCTTGAGTTGAATAGTAAAATAGATGTTTTGGATTATTGGAGCAAAAGTTCAGTTCGATACAATGAGCTTTCATTATTGGCTCGTGATCTTTTAGCAATTCCAAATCGACTGTAGCTTCCGAATCAACTTTTAGCGTGGGTAAGAAAGTTATCACACCTTTGAGGAGTTCACTTAAGCCAAAAACGGTTCAAGCCGTTGTTTACTTGGATGATTGGATGCGAGCTAAGGGATTTTCAACTGGTAATTATTATTCTCGTTTTATTGTTATAATTTTATATTATTTTTTTATCAATTTGATTATCTAATTATTTATTCTTATTTCATGCTAGAAATTGGTTGCAAGAATAATGATGACGATGAGGACAATGAGGATGATGTTTCTTCAATTGCTTTTTAGGTTACCTTCCTTTCTAATTGTTGACAATTTAATTTAGCTTACAATTTATAGTTTGTTATAAAATTAAATATATTGATTGGTTAATGTATAGGTATTCTAGTTGGTTGATTATATTTTGCAGGTTTTTGGTGCTATTTTGGTGTTGTTGGTGATGCTATTTTTTGTGCTGTTTGGTGCTATTTTTTGTGCTGTTTGGTGCTGTGTTGGTGCTATTTTGTTGCTGTTTTGGTGCTATGTTAGTGTTGTTTTGTTGCTGTTTTGGTGTTGTTTTGTTATTTTTTTTATACTTAGGTATAGGTACATGTTTGACATGAATATAAGCTTTCCCCAATACCATACAAGAAAGGTCATATTCTCACATTAGTATCTTCTTTGAAATGTCCATTATATATTTGATATGAATATGTTAGGCAAAAAAAAAAAATGTAGACTAATCCATTTATGATGCAAATGTCATGGTTTAATTAAAACTAACATGAAACTTTTTAAGTGGTATTTCTTTGGGTATGTTATGTTAAGTTAGGCCAAAAGAAAAATCATAATAGAACCTATGAGGTGCAAAAAGTACAGCTTGTAAAGGTACAACTTTTTCTAATATTCTTGCAAAATGATTTATTCTAGTACATGGAAGATTTGGCATTCACACATTCTACTTTCAGTCGAACTGGTATTTCATTTTAAATATTGAGTTCCCTATGCTGTAGTTAAGATTCTCAGAACCTCATGTTAGAGTTTTAGTAGTAATTTTATGATACTATCTGTCTTCTCTCTTTCTTTTCTTTTCATTTCCTTGTGTCTATGAACATGGGATCACTTTCTCTTGGACGTGTAGGTTCTATTGTTTCTTATATTTTCTTTTTAATGGTACCCATGTTCCAGATATGGAGAATTTCTCTTCATGGGGATCAGTGTGGGGATAGAGATTTAGCTGATATTGGCAGTCAACTGAAGGACTTGAGCTTTGCCCTTCTTTCTCCTGAACTTGCTTTGGTTACAACTTACAACTGACTCAAGAGTTGCTATGTTGTGTGGTATGAAAGTGGTATCAACCATAAACCTTGATGCTGTTTTAGTGTTGTTTTAGTGGTGTTTTATTGTTCTGTTGCAACTATTTTATTTTGGTGCTACTTGCTTTGGTCTTACAACATAATTTATGTTTTCTGTTGTCGTTTTTAATATTATTTTGATATTGTAAAACTTTTGTTTTATTATTAATTTGGTTATTATTTTAGTTCTAATTTGTTTCAATTTTAATATAATCACTTTTTGTTATATTTTCAATTTGTGTATTGTTTTAAGAATTGTTTTAGTTTATTTGTTTCTTGTTTTAATATTTGTTTTAATTTTTTTAAATGAAATAAGGTAAAAAGAATTAATATGGGCCGGGCTTAGTAATTTTCTTTTGGGCCGAGCTTGGACAAATTATAAGGCCTATATTTCGGGCCGGGCCGAGCCTAGGCCTAGACAATGGGCTTAAAAATTTGTTTGGGCCCGGCCCGGCCAATGATCACCTCTAAATATCAGCTATCTAAAGGCCATCGCCACCTTTTCCTCAGCGATTTCATAAATCTAAGCAAGATTTTCAGTTTAAATTTTTTTTGGATCTCTTGAAGCAACTCCATATCAACATACCGTTGGAGGAAGCGTTGGAGAAAATGCCAACTACGTAAAATTCATGAAATACATCTTGTCAAAAAAGCAAAGATTGGGGGAATTTGAAACTGTTGCTCTCACTGAAGGGTGCACAACGATGTTGATGAACAAATTGCCTCTAAAGTTGAAGGACCTAGGGTGTTTTACTATTCTTTGTTCAATTGGAAATCATTATGTTGGTAAGACATTATGTGATCTAGGAGCAAGTATAAATTTAATGCATATGTCTATTTTCAGGAAGTTAGGAATTAGGAAGCCAAGACCCACCACAGTCACGCTGCAACTAGCTGATCGTTCTTATGCACATCCGGATGGTAAAATTGAAGATGTGCTGGTAAGAGTAGATAAATTTATTTTTCCAGTAAATTTTATTGTTTTAGAATGTGAAGTTGATAAAGAAATATTGGTTATTATTGGAAGATCTTTTCTAACAACAGGTAGAACGTTAATCAATGTGCAGAAAGGTGAGTTAACAATTAGGGTTAATGACCAGCAAATTACTTTTAATGTTTTTTATGCCATGAGATGTGCAGATGAAAATGAAGAATCTCACGTCATTGGGTTTATTGAAATAGCAGTGGAAGTAGAGTTTTCAAAATTCTGTCACAGCAATTCTAATAATGATAATACAGATCTATTTGAGTTTAATGAAGTAAAAACGACTGAAGAACTCGGTGAATTTATGGAGACCAAGAGGCTTGAAGATAGACCAGGAAAGAGTTTCAAATCTTTGGATTTGTCAGCGTTCTTTTAAGCTTTCTAGACCTTCTATAGAGGAACCTCCCACATTGCCGCTACATTTAAAGTACGTCTGCTTGGGAAACAACAACACTCCGCCAGTAGTTATCTCTGCATAGTTGACACTTGATTAAGAGACTAAGTTACTAGATCTTATGAGGAGATCTAAGAAGGTACTAGGGTGAATAATCATCGGTATCAAGGGAATCAACCCTGCTATCTGCATGTATAAGATTTTACTAGAGGATTTTCATACCAATTCTATTGAGCAGTAAAGAAGGTTGAACCCCATCATGAAGGAAGTTTTCAAGAAGGAGATTATCAAATGGCTCAACGCTGGCATAATATACCCTATTTCTGATAGTTCGTGGGTGAGCCCTGTTCAATGTGTAGCCAAGAAAGGAGGTCTCACCGTGATTAGCAATGACAACAACGAACTTATTCCAAGTTGTACTATCATGGGATACAGGGTATGTGTGGATTATCGCAAGCTTAACAAAGCAACTCGAAAGGACCATTTCCCCTTACCTTTAATCAATCAAATGTTGGATAGGTTAGCTGGGAAAGCTTTCTATTTTTTCTTGGATGGTTACTTGGGGTATAATCAGATTGCCATAGCTCCTAATGACCAGGAGAAGGCCACTTTCATGTGTCCATATAAAACTTTTGCATTTAGACGACTGCCATTTGAGTTGTGTAATGCCCCAACAACATTTCAACGTTGCTTGATAACGATATTCTCAAACATGGTGGAAAATTTTCTTGAAGTATTCATGGACAGTTTCTCTGTTTTTTGTGATACTTTTGAAAACTATTTGAAGAATTTGGAGTTAGTTCTTTATCGCTATAAATAAACTAATCTTGTTTTGAACTGGGAAAAATATCCTTTCATGGTTTGTGAAGGCATTGTTCTGGAACATAAAATATCATAGAAAGAGATTGCCATGGACAACGTAAAAATTGAGGTGATCGAAAAGTTTTTTCCAACTACCACTATCAAAGGTATTCAAAGTTTCCTAAGCCATGCAGGATTTTATCGAAGATTTATTAAGGATTTTTTGAAGATATTCAAACCTTTTTGTACTTTGTTAGAACACAATAGAGCCTTCAATCAAGAAATCCCTTCAGAAGAATTTCACCAAGCCTATGCCTGCGTTCCTCAGCTTCCCCAAGGAATTGCTCTCTAATGCAGAGGATGAGGAAGATGATGAAGCAGATGTTTATAAGACTGGACCTACCCCTACACACCCTGCCACTAAGGAGAAGGCCACAAAAGGACCAAAGGAAGACGAGGAAAAGACTGAATTAGTGAGTATTGAGACTAACTATGACGAAGAAGAAGCAAACCCAACCTCTACACCACCTGCGAATGCTACTGCACCTATCCCACCTCAATCAACTACGCCAATGACACAACAAGATCATTAGATCAATAAGCTAGTTGATGATCTCATAAAATCAGATGATAAGGAAGACGGTGTGTCAATCGACATGTTGAAAATAAAGTAGTGCTACAAGCATGATGCACGAAAATCTACCAAAAGTGATGAAAGTGTTAAGGATAGACATAAAAGTCAACGAGGCATGGGCAAAGACTCGATAAGAATTAGAGAAAGATAGGTAATGCGGAAGCTGACCTGATTAATGGAAAAGTAAGAAAGGAAAATTATTTAAGGATCGCAACTATTCCTCTTTGAAAAAATTCTAATGCGGATACACCGTAAAAAGTATGGCTTCGAAGGAAGGAAACAAACAAATGGGATGACAAGCTCGTATAGTCGAAGAAAGGGTAACCTGCCAATTCAGCTAGGGAGAGCAATCCTCATGTATGAGATAGATGAGTCCCCGAGTATGGCCTGGAACAAAGGAAGGATTACCGAAAGTAATCCCACACAACGAACAATAAAGTGGAACAAGAATGAGTTTGCCGTAGTGGCGAGTCATGTTGAGGGTCAACAAACTCCCTGTGTAAGAAAAGGAAAGATGCGAAGCATGGATACGCTGACAAGGCGAGGTATTTAAGTTATGGTTGAATAGAGAATTTGACCAAATGAAGGTCTCAAGGTGAGCCCCGTAGCTCAAAGGATCGGGTGGAGTCAGCCACCCGGATGTCAAATAATCACTTTGGGCGAGCCGAAAGTTAAATTTATTTTATTTTATTTTACATTCATTACCCCTATGTGGTAGGGTTATCATCTATAGTAAAGGAACTCACTAAGTTCATTTGAACTTACAAGTGATTGGCATTGCTCGCAGGACTTGTGAGGTAGAATAAGGACTTCGAGGATGGACCAAGTTAGATGTTGCTGGAGTGGAGATCGCAAGCAAATAGAGCCATGCACGTAGAAAGGGAGTATTATTGGCGGCTTCACCTCAAAATTTACTTTGGCATAACCAGACGACATCCCTATAGTCTAGAATTAGCCTCAGCTAGCCCTTAACCGAATCTTAGGAATTATTTGTAAACTAACAATTAGAGTAGAGTTAGAAATATTCGAAGGATTAAACTTTCAGTGGCTTAAAGCCTTAATTGTAATGATGATTATTTTAATTTCAATATTAGATAGTTTTATTTTTGGACTATTTTATAGCAGTCTAGTTAGAAATTAATAAGCATAGGTCCATTGGTGACATTCCATACCCAGATTCGGTAAACGGGTTTAGTGTGGGGTGTTATAGTCCTTCCTCCCTCCCCCACCCCTATCCCTCTCTCCCTCATCATCCCTCTCACTTTCTCTTCCTCTCTGCTATTGCTGCTGCTATGAGAGAACAACCTGCTTAATACAAATCAAGGCAACATTCGAAAAGATTGTCGCTATAAAGATTATAGTAATGATTAATCACGATTGACATAGTGACAATAATTTCAAATCTTGCATTAATCTTCATTAAATGGGTTATTCTCTGATAATAGCAGCAATAACAGAGAGAGAGAGAGATGTGAGGGATAATGGGGGAAAGAGAATGATAAAGAAAGAGCGATCCGAGATTGTATTCAAGCTGTTCAACTCAAGAAAGAAAGATTTGGATCTAACCTGAAAATAAAACACCAAATAGATTTAAAAAAACAACAAAAACAAAAATAACTAAAATAAGAAATTTAAGAACAAAGAGTAAATATTCAAAAATAATAATAAATAAACGAAAAAAATTAAAAGTGGAAGATGGATCGAATAAACCGATGGATATAATGGATAGATAGATAAGTGTCCAATTGAACCTTTTGAGATATAAATCCCAACAAACTCAATTAATGGCTCTAATCAACCCTTCAAATAATAATCCTTGGCAAATTGAAGGATAAAGAATGAATTCTCATGACTACTTGAAGAAAATCAAGAAGAAAACTACTTCTAAAAATCACAAGAAAGAACCTTGCATAAAGAAACTATCTTCCTGAGTTGAAAACTTTATTAATGAAAATTGTAACACCCTATACCCAACCCAATCGTCTGATTTGAGCTACAGTGCGTCACATTCGTTACCGGAGTAACTACGATCAAAATAAATACAATTCTATTCATTTAACAATCAAATACAAACATTATAAGCAATTATTATGATAGGTAAACATTTCTGAGTCTTATACAAGCTTACAAAGCTTTAATACTAATCTGAGGTCGAATCAGGACTAAAGTGAAAATTTTCAAAATATTGCAAGTGGGAATCATGATATCCAAGGCTTGGTATCACAATTTCAAATATAGTAACCAATCTTCAAAATGTATTAGGTGGGTATCATAATATCCTGGACTTGGTATCATGATTTCGAAGACAATAGCTAAACTTCTCAACCTGAGGATCGAATTGCAAAGCTTTCAAAATAAAATAGGGTTGATAATGTGATGTTGAGGGTACGATATTGCAATATTGGGAACAGACCACTAAGTCCCTATACTTGGCCAAAATGCACCTTTTTGGTTCCTAAATCAATGTGTCCAACCAAGACTAACACATAATCATCGATTTACCTATTCCATTTGTATCAAAACATACCAAATAAATTGAGACATCCATCTACAACTTCTCATTAAGACATTAATCATTTAAACATCAATTAATCTTTACATTTCATACCATGAATCATTCACCAAACAAGTCATACATGTCAATTAGTAGAACATGTATGCCATATTCAACAATATTGCAATTACTACATCACCAAAAAGCCAACTTCCAATGCAAATCAATTATAACATAAACATTTATACCTACTTAGCTAAGATCATTAGCATTTTGTACCATTTCAATCTCATATTCAATATCTATTTACAATTTACAAAAAATTTAACCAAAAATATGTCTCACATTTAAAACCAAAAGTGTATATAAACATAGTTGGGTAACCAAATAGACACAATCTAGGTACATTCCAAACAACAAGTAAAAGAGACATCTTTGAGACTAGAATATTTGACTAGATGTTGAAGTCCATGCTTAGGATCATGAATTGAACCTAATCTGCACACGGAAAACAAATCATATGCTAAGCTAATCGCTTAATGGTAAATCTATGATTCAAAATAAAATAATTAAGCTTATGCAAATGCAAATATTCAATTAGTACTCAATTTCATATCATTATACACAATACTTTTATTTGCAACTTCTTCTCATCACATAAGTGATCTAAATTTACCAATTATATCACTAGCATCAATTCATCATATTGTATACATTACTCATTCATATATGTATAATTTTATATTATCAATTCAACAATTTTTCGAGTCTATAAGCTCAATCGCATTCAAGTAGCCCTTGGGCTGGTTTTTAACTCAATTCTTATAATATCGCATTTTACATTTCCATTACATTTCATTTCATTTCCATTTAACCAATTTATGTGTTTTTAACCTTATTAACCAGACACAAACTTGGTATGAATACACAGATCTGTCACCCTGGGTTGCCCCGCAATAATGACGCTATAACGGTACATAATACCACCCCGAGTTGCCCGACAATAATGGTTTTCTCAACTCAATCAATCTGTCACCTTGGGTTGCCTAGAATCGATGACTCAATGCATAATGTCTACCATCCCAAATTGTCTGGCAACGATGGTTTTACTCAATAGTCTAGCCCTATGGCACGTTAACTATATTCGACTCAGTCCGAATATCTAGTAGGGTATTTTGTTTCCTATTCATTATACAAAGTTCAATTTAGATTTCAATAATCACAATTCATCAACATATCACAATCTCATAACTTATATAACATAATTTAACAAGTCAATTATCAAATACCTAGTAAATCCTAAGTTTTGTACTTTACTTAATTTAGTCCATTTCTCAGAAATCAATCTCAAATACATCAAATCAATTCAAGTAATCCTCAATAACTCACATTGAATCCCATATTACACAAAATGTCATGCACATGCAAAAACATAAGTGTTCCCAAATCATATAAATACAAACCATAAATTTTGAGTTACTCGTTGACAGCTTTAGATTTTCCTTTCCCTCTTAATGAATCTGGGTCAAATTTAGCTACAGATTGACATGAAAGATATATAATTATCAATTACCAACCAATTCACAATCAAATAACAATTTATGCAAGTTTTGCAATTTATTCAATTTAGTCCTTAAAACCGATACTAACCTAACTTTTAATTTAAAACTCCAAATTGAATTTTGATGTCACTATAATTTATTAGGGACCTCCTATTTCTTATTCCTACTATCCATTTTATATTTTATTCAGTTTGGTCCCTAATGTACAAAACTATTAATTAAGCTTTACAATTTAATCCTTTTTCACATCTAAGCTTAAAATCTATCATTTTAACACCTAAAACTTCAATAACTAAGCTAATATAGAATGGGAGCAGAGGAAGTGAAAGAAAGATCAAATTCAAGTTGTTTGACTCAAGAAGGAAAAATTTGGATGTGACCTGAAAGGAAGAACCAAATAAATTTAGAAAATAACAACAACAACAACAACAACAACAAACAACAACAACAACAACAACAACAATAATAATAATAATAAGAAAACTTAAAAAAAATAAAGGATAAATATTCAAAATAATAACTAAATAATGAAAATATATATTAAATTAAAGTGAAGATGGAACAATAAATTGATAGATATGATGGATATAAGGATCAATGTTAAATTGAACCCATTGAGATATAAATCCCAACAAACTCAATTAATGACTCTAATCAACCATCCAAGAAATAATCCTTGGCAAATTAAAGGGTGAAGAATGAATTCCCATGACTCTTTGAAGAAAATCGAGAAGAAAACTACTTCTAAAAATCACAAGAAAGAAATCTTGTACAAAAATCAAACTCCCAGAGTTGAAAACTTTATTAATGAAAAACAATTGTCTGATTTGTGTACAGTGCAAAAGCATATATAAGAGCTAGCTAAATAAATCTAAATTAAACTCTTAAGTATACTAGAACTCTAATTGATCTAAACAAGAAGTAGTTTTAAACTAAATTTTCTTATTAACATAAAACTCTTAAATAAATTAAACTACTTAATAATTACTGAAACTTTGGAATAATAAAATAATAAAATAATAAGAGCTGATAAATATAATATTGGGCTCATATATAATAAAAATTTATCCCGAAACCCGAGCCCAATATAATTTAAACTTGAGTTAAAAGCCCAAAACTTGTAATTCTCTTCATAATCCCTCGCGCAGTCTTCACTAAAATGGTCATAACTTGAGCTCTCGAACTCAAAATCGAGTGATTCAAAGTGTGTTTCAAATATAAGAATAGATCTTCAAATGCCATGGAGACATCTTAACCAAGCAATGCATAGATCCCATACAAAAAGTCATCGCAAGTCTAATGATTTCCCAAACTTAAAAATTGGCAGCTTTGGTGAATGAAATTTAATAAATTTCACCCTACCCTTGCATGTATCATAAACAATGGAAACTTTCTAAAACTTTATCAATTTTACAAATTGGTATATGGGTTAGGTAAATAAAGCTCCTATGACCTCAAAAATATAAAAATTACAAAAAAAAGAACTAAATTGCACTAACCAATTGTTGGATGAAAGATTAAGCTTTCATTAGGTTTTTTTTCTCTCTTTTGCTTCGGGTAGATGAAGAAATGTTTCTTTTTCATCCACTTTCTCTATATTATACATATATATGTTATTGATTTAATAAATCATAGTTTAATTAATTTAAACCTTAAATTAATTAAACTTAAAACCCTTGATCAACCGTCCACTATTATATATATTAATATGATCCTATTGTTATTTTAGATCTTTGGTTAATTGTAATTTAAGTCTTCAATTCATTTTTCTAATTAAAAATCTATAGCAATTGGACTTTACAATTTAGTCCCTAAGCCCTAATTAATCACCAATTTAGCTAAATTACTTATCCAAAATTTAATTCATCATCATAATAACTCCATAAATATTTTTATTTAATAATTACAAACTCGATTTACTGAAACGGGGTCCCAAACTCGTATTTTTTGACACCATTGGAAACTGAGCCATTACAAAAACAATTGTCTCCAATGAACAATAAAGAAGACTTTACATGGGCTAGCTAAGTACATCCAAATAAAACTCTTAAGTATACCGAAACTCTAATTAATCTAAACAAGAAGTAGTTTTAAACTAAACTTTCTTGTTGACTATGAAATATAAAACTCCTAAATAACTTCAAATGTTTAAAAAATCTAAAATTTAGAATAAATAAATAATAAAACCTAATAAATACAATATTGAGCTCATATATAATAAAAATTAACCCTAAAAATCGAATCCAATATGTTTAAACTCGAATTAAAAGCCTGAAACTTGTAATTTCCGTAATATTCCCATCCAAAAACTCTACCCACGCAGCCTTCACTAAAACTATCATAACTTGAGCTCCCAAACTTGAAATCACGTGATTCAAAGTGTGTTTCGAATTTAAGAGATAGATCTTCAAAAGATATGAGATATCTCAACCCAAAAATGCCTAGATCCCATCCAAAAACTCGTCGCAAGTCAACTGATTTCTCAAACTTGAAAATTGGCACCTTCAGTGTATGGAATTTAATAAATTCCACCCCCTCCGTGCATGTATCAGGGAGAGGGACAGGGGTGAGGGTAGGCGTGGGATGATGGGGGAGATAGGGAGGGGAGGGGGAAGGGTTTTTTTAAAACTTTTATTTAGTATTAATATAATTATTTTTATTTAATATTAATATAAAATTTAAATTTATTATATATGTTTTTGAAAATACTTATGTATTTTTATATATATCTTTTAGTTTTTTAGAGATAGGAACAAATTGAGACTGTTTGGAAATTTTGAGAGTTAGTTTCTTAAAATTATAACTTAATCGATATGATATGTAATTGGCCAAATTTGCCCGGGCCCAACAAGACCCAAAATAATAAAACCCAATAATAAATAGTCCATCATCAAAGTCCAAATTACATAACCCAAACTTAAAACCCAAAACATTACAAACCCAAACCCAAATAACAGGCCCAAACTAATAAAACCCTAAGACCCAATTACATTGGCCTAAATGGCCCAAAGCTCAAACAATTCTCAGGAAACCCTAGGGTTTCCATTCTTGCGCCGCAACCACCTAAGTGCCGCTCGTGCCTCCACGTCAACACGCCGTACGCCAACCTCGTGCCTCCATGTCCTCCTCTGTACCTGCAAAAAAGGACAAACAAATACAACAGCAAAATAGTAAAAAGCCTGTATTTTGATTATTATTTTTCTCGGCTATAAAGCCCTGAATCATGAATGTAACTTTTTTTACGAATCAATAGAAAAGAAGTATTCACAAGTCAAAAAAAGGTGATTCATTTTCTATATTTTGTTGTTTCATCACATATATTTTATAAAGAGAATAGCGAAAAGGCACTCACCGATTCCCTTTGTTCTCGGCCACCATCGGAGTACTCCTCCGTCGTGAAAACCCTGAAAACTCTTTGGAGTTTCATTTGGGTTTCAAAGCAGGCTTACGAGGGATTGCGAGGGGCGCAGTCGAGTATTTTCTTTATTTTTTAGGGTATTCATCCCTAAATATAGGTCTAGGATTAGAAAGAGAATAAAAAAATGGCTAAAAATTTTCTCCGCCACTTTGTGATTTAGCGGTGTCGTGTGTTAGGTCACCGATAAGCGGCCACGGTGGTGATCATCTAACCAAAGCCGGACCTATGGGGGGAGAGAGAATGAGAGAGTTTGTCTCAGTTTTTTTTCTTATAAAGAGAAGCATAATGTTTTTTTTTTAAATCACTTTTAAATGCCCCTGGTACGGTGTCGTTTTAGGGCAAGTATCAGATGCCCAAAACGACAACGTTTAGCCCTCTAAACCGCGCTTTGACCCGACCCACAAGCAGGATTAGCGTGTTTCTTTTAAAAGGGTTATTTTCCCTTTTGATCCTCCCGCATTTGCGACGTGTTACAATCGGATCCCTTTTCCCTTTTTTTATTTTTACAAATTCGACCGCTTAAATTTTTTTTCGTGTGATTCAGTTTCGTCCTTGGCACGCCGATCCTCTGGAGAAAGGACGCGTGTCTGCATGTTGGGATATTTGCCTATTTAGTCCTTATCCCTTTTTACGTGTCTTATTTTGCTCCTATTTCGCCTTTATTAATTAAATTTGTTACAATTTCTGCCTCTAATTTTGTTCTGAATCCAATTCAGTCCTTTGTTTAATTTATTTCATTATTGACTCATTAAATTGCATAGTATTCTTCATTTCTTAATTACTTATGTTAGTATTGTTTTTATTTATGTCCATTATTCATCATTTCATATACTTAAGTTCCGGTTTTTTTTCCTTCACTAATTCATCTATTTATATTCATTTACTCCTAAATTAGTTAAACCTAATATTATATATCTAATTTATTCATTCACTTATATGGTTATTTTATTCCATTATTATTATTTTATTATCATCTATTCGTCTAATTGTTGGCCTTTTACACTTTTCAAAATTAGATTACTTATGTTTTATTATATATATATATATATATATATATATATATATATATATATATATATATATATATATATATATTATTGTTGTTATTCTTACCATCATTATTTTATCTATTATTATTATTATTTATATACTTTATCATAAATTATACCTTTAATCTCATTCATATTTTTATTTTGGTTCCCTATTTTCATTCTTTTTGTAAACCACTTTCTCTTACATTTATTTATGTATTTATTTTATTTGTGTCTTTGTCTCTATTTTTTTAGTTGGTATTGTCCTTTCATATGCATACTTTGTTACCATCATCATTGTTATTATTCGTTTCATTTATCTTTGATTGTTCTTATTATTAAAATAATGTATACAATGCAACCCTCGTAAATTATTCTTATTAGTATATTCACTGTTATTTACGTGGCAATTTTATTCGCATACCATCGTGTTAAAATAAAAAATACATTTCGTTTAAGTAAAACACTTGGTATCATTCGAAAAAGGGAAGTTTTCAAAATAAGGCAATGTTTCGAGTTTTAGAGACTCGAGAAAAAAATCGTGCCACAACTTACTGGGTTTCGACTTTTCTCATTGGATCTAAATGATCAAATATCCTTTTAAATGATTAAGATACATGAATTTTAAATAAAAAATAAAAGCAAAATTCCACGTTTAGAAACTCGAGAAAGTCGTGCCCTAACTTACATGGTTTCGATCTTTCTCGATGGATCTAAATAGTCGAATATCCCTTCGAGTTTTAAAATACATGAATTTTAAATAAAAATAAAAAGGCAATATTTTGTGTTTAGAAATTCAAGAGATCGTGCCCTAATGTACTGGGTTTCGATTTTTCTAGTTTGACCTAAATGACCGAATATCCTTTTAAAATTAAAATGCATGAGTTTTGAAAACCAAAAGACAAGCTTATTCTCGGGAGTTTAAAATTCCGTGTCCTAACGTACTAGATGTGACATTTTATTACTTCGGGACAAGAAAGTCTTTAGCATCCGCTTCGATTTATCCAAACATTTTTTGTAAAATTAACATTAATAAAAAAAGGAGGATCATATTTTTAATTTCCTTACGGATTTTCAACTTTCGATATTAAGACATTAATTAATCAATTAGGTACCAATTTTGGGCGTCGCGAGGGTGCTAATCCTTCCTTGTATGTAACCAATTCCCGAACCTGTTCTCTCGAATTTCGTAGACCAAAATTATTATTTTAGTAAATCAAAATGTTTTATTAAAATGATCAATCGTAAGGTGACCTTATCACACCCCATAAAAAAAAAGATTGGTGGCGACTCTCATGTTCATTTTTGTTTTCAAAATTAAAGTTGACCCCATTTTCAAAAAAATAGTTTCGACACCGATTTTCAACTATCACATCACCCTCACGTTAGTGCAATTAACGAAATGACTAGAAAAAATAATCTCGGTTAGTTGGGTGGCTAAATTAAAAAGAATTCATAGTTAGGTGATAAAAAAGAAACAAATCCATAGTTGAATGATAAGTTTAAAAAATTCATAATTAGATGACCTAAAAGGAAAATAGCCCGTAATCTCCGGTGTAGGTTGCGCTAAATCTTTTATCTATTTTGCTAAACGTACAAGATCGTGAAAAGGCCTGGTAACAGCTCTCCCTCACTTATACATTTCAGTTGAAGTTACCACTTATAGCCACGTGGGATGGGAGCACAAGCTTTGTCGAGAGTTGAGAATAAGCGCCACCAATATACGTAATTGTAAATCCCACCACCTAATAAAGTATAAACTTTCAAACTAAATTACCCCAAATAGCCTTTTTCTTTGCGGTCAATTTTGTTATTAGTCTCTTTGTTATACATAAATTGTGAATTTAGTCCTTATTTCCTCTAATTTAGTTATTTTTAGTCACTCTAATTTGCAAATTTTGAATTTCGCGCTTGACTGAAAAAGGTACCTATTAACTTTATTAAGTTATACAATAAATATATGATTACACATGTAAGTTCATATTAGCTAAGCTATTTCCACATAATGGATTTAATGGTTTTTTTTTTTTACACGGGATTGAAATTTTAAAATTCAAAAATTATAGATTTTAAAAAGCATCAAATTATAGAATGGGAACTAAATACAAAATTTATGCATAGTGCAAGCTTATTGACAAAATTAGTATAAGGATTAAATAAACAACTTGCTCATAGTACAGGGACTAGTAACACAATTTGATGTTTTCTTTTTTCTTTTCTTTTATTATTATTTATTACCTTTTTTCCCTCTCTTCTTTCTCTCGTTTTCTTTTTCGTTTCTTTCTATTCTGTGTTTCTGTTGCTCATTTTATTTGAAAAAGAAACTGAAAATCGATAGCAATGACGACGCCAACTCGAGATGCAATCGAGAGTTTCAAGAGCATAACTGGAGAATCGGAGTCGGTTGCTTTACGGAAATTAGAGGTACATTCCTTTCTTTTCCTCTTTTCACCTTTTCTTTTTACTTACTAATTTTACAGATTTGTTTTCTAGGGTTTTTATACCTTAAAACTTAGCTTTCTTGATAACCAACCAGTTTCTTTGCGGAATATAATGCATATTGTGGAATACAATGTTTTTATTTGTTTTCTTGGATATCTGGTTAATTTGAAAGTGATCATGTCTTGTAGTTTCAGTGTTATAGATTTAGATTCATAATTATTGTGATTCTGCGTACTGATAGTTCTACATTGATTTGTCGTTGATGTACATATGCTAAAGATTATCCTCATTTAATGCTTTGATTGGTAAATAGGAGTATGGTGGCAATTTAAATGCGGCTGTCAGCGCACATTTTCTTGAACTGGAAAGAAGCATGTTTGGCTCTATCCCTTAATTATATTTTCATTTGCAATTAATTTATAAATGAATTAATTTACGTTTTCTTTTTTGTGTTTGGTCTTGCTTTTCATGTTCAGCACGAATCCGGTATCTTCTGCTTCTTCTCAGAATAATTTTGTTGATACGAACAATCAAAGTGGACTTGGAACAGGTGGAATTGTTCCACTCATCTCTGCTGTTAGAAGATTTAGGCCTTCATTATTGCTTGACCCCAATTACAGGAGAAATTTGTTAAACCAGATCGGCACTCCTAATTTCAATCATTATACAACATCTCCTCATATGGGAGAGGTGACCGGGGTCCCTGTAGGGTTTAACAGTCGAAACGAGCATCCTCTGAATTCAAGAGTCAGACCTGTCATCACGGATTCACCAGGAACACCATCACACTATGGAGAGGGGACTTACAACAATGTCTCAAGAGATGATCATCAACATACCAATGATATAGAATCTGAAATGATGCAAGCTGCAATTGAGGCTTCTAAGCGGGATTTTGAACAGACATATATGAATGAGCGACGTGGTTCTTTCTATGTAAACACTCATACTGTCTAACAATGTGGTTCTTCCCAGGCTTTTTTAGATTCTTAATTCTTAATTTTATGATGCAGGGTTCATCTAGTGTTGGGCTTCAACAACAGCAAGAAGATGAAGAGCTTGCTCGTGCAATTTCATTGTCTTTGAAGGTTTTCACTTCTTTTTCCTGGTTTCATGATTTGAATTTCCTTGTGTCTTTTTCACTTTTGGTCCTGGTTTCTCTCTAACATCAAGTAAGTTCAGACAGCAGATGAAGAGAAAGCAATGCGTATGCCGAAGGATCATTATGAACAAATGGGAACTTATGATTCAAATGATAAAACTACGGAAACGACTAATAACAGCTCGAAGGTGTGTATTCTACTCTGCTGCAGTTTGTTACAGATAAAATTTCTGCAAACAGGTGCATTCTCTCATAAATGCAGTGACCTGCAGTTATTGAGAATGCAGTAGAATGCATTTACTGAAACTGATATCAACACTTAATAGTAGCTTTTCTGAAACAATCAGGTCTCATGTTATCTAATTTGGCAGTTAATAATTAGAGTTATTATTTTGTTGTGTGCCTTAGAACAAATCCATTGCATATTCTGTGACTCTGATAAAATGTTTTGTTTGCGTTTGTGTTGGTACGAGGTGTTCAGAGAACTAGAAATGTTAAGCTTGATCTTTAGTTTAGTAGCTTTATCTGTTTTGGGAATTAATCTTTCGACTGATTTTTTTGCTGTGTGCTTTGGAAACAAATGCATTGCATATTCTGTGACTGATCAAAGGTTTTGTTTGCTTTTGTGGTGGTTAAAGGTGTTCAGAGCACCAGAAATGTAAAGCTTAACCTTCTGTTTACTTTAGTTTATTTAGCTCTATATATTAGAATTTATCTTTCTTTTAGCTGATTAGGTCTAAACTCTAAAGTGAATATCCTAACTCTCTAGAACAATAAGATAAGGGAAGTTTCAAATGCTCTAGCTAAAAGTGTTACATGCTTCTTGTTTCTCATGGAAGCACCTTTTCCTTGTTAATAAGAAGTGTGTTGAATTCAAGATAGGAAACTCATCACTTAGACAACTACCAGTGACTCATGAATCTGTCCATGATACTCAAAATCATCTTCTGAGTAAAGATTCCTTGAATTCTAATAAGGTATTTGAACAAGTTTAGGAAGAAGAATAATTCTTATTTCTTCTAATCTGAATGCAGCCTTTTAAAGAATAGCAGGAAAAATAAAAAAAAAGGAAATAATATCTAGAAATTAGCCTATCCCTAAAAAATAGTAATTAGATTATGGCTAATAGTACAAGGAAATTCCTAGAACTAAGTTAGAAAATCTGCTTAATTTAAGGAATTCCAACACTCCCCCTCAAGCTGGAGTGTAGATGTTAATCAAACCCAGCTTGCCCATAATTTCTTCGAACATTTTTCTGCTCAAGCTTTTGGTTAACACGTCTGCTACTTGTTGTCTTGTAGGTAGATATGAAACACAAACTTCCCTTTGTTAATTTTCTCAGTAATAAAGTGGCGATCAATTTCCACATGCTTGAAATACGGTTATGGTGTGCGGGGTTATGAGCTATGCTAATCTTCTTTGCTGGTTGTCACAAAGATAATGTTATAGGTTTTGTATAGGATAATTTTAGTTCTCCTATTAGCCGTTGTAACCACATTCCTTCACATATACCATGGGACAAAGCTCGATATTCGACTTTCAAAGACTGCTGCGTGCCACAACAGATCGCTTTTACTCCTCCATGGCACGAGATTACCCCAAACATAGGCTGCGATGACAGCTTGTGGAGCGCTGTCATTAACTACCCCCTTGATGCTGCATTAGTGTAGACTTCTATGCTTCGATTTACATCTTTCTTGAAACGCAACCCTTTACCAGAGTCCCTTTTAAGTATCTCAATATCCCAGAGGCGACTTACAAATGTTTCTCCCTAGGAGCATGCACAAATTGACTAATAACACTTACTCCAAAAGCTATGTGCGGGACGATCGTGAGAAAGATAGATAAGTTTTCCACTAGCTAACCGTTGATATCTCCCCTGTCTATCTCTTCTCCATCCTTATCGGTTCCTAATTTGAGGTTGGGTTCCATAAGAGTTTGGTGGTTTGCAACCCAACATCCAACTTCAGAAAAGTAGATCAAGAACATACTTTCTTTGAGAGATTGAAATACACACGCTTTGACCTTGCTATCTCCATTCCAAGAAAATATCGAAGATTCCCCAAGTTTTTAAGTTGAAACTCAAGACTTAAGAACTCTTTTAGTCTTTCAATTTCAATAGAATCATCCCCTGTCAATATTATGTCATCTACATAGACAATGAGAATACAACACTTCCCATTATCCGAGTGTTTGTAGAATAAGGTGTGATAAGCTTGACCTTAAGTATAATATCTACTAGTCATGGCTTTGGCAAAACAATTAAACCAAGCCCTAGGGGATTGCTTTAGTCCATACAATGACTTGTTCAACTTGCATACTTGGCCCTTGCTTCCTTCGAATCCAGGCGGAAAATCCATGTAGACTTCGTTTAATTCTCCATTGAGAAAAGCGTTATTTACATCCAATTGGATCAAAGGCCATTCTAAGTTGACAGCAATTGAGAGAAGCACTCGAATAGTATTCAGTTTGGCCACTGGTGCAAATGTTTCCTCATAGTCCAACCCATATGTTTGAGTGAAACCCCTGGCCACAAGTCTAGCCTTGTGTCGATCAATGCTCCCATCTGGTTTAAATTTTGTGGTGAAAATCCACTGACAACCCACGATCTTCTTCCCACTAGGTAGTTTAGATATTTCCCAAGTTCCATTGTCTTCAAGAGCCTTTATTTCTTCCAACACAGCTTGCCTCCATTTGGTTGACTTAAGAGCCTCTTCTATGTTCTTTGGAGTTTCTACAGAGTCAACATTAGAAACAAAGGCATTGTAGGATTTAGACAAGTTTCCATAGGATACAAACCGAGAAATGGGATGTTGAGTGCAGCTCCTAGTGCCCTTTCTTACTGCAATTGGAAGATAGATGGAAGGTGAAGGAGGTGAAACTTCTCCCTCAGGACAGTCCTCGGGTAAAGATGGCATTGGCACTGCTGTTTCGGTCTCGGGTAGCTGATGTCTCCGAGAGTATACACGAAGCCCCTGAGTTTTTCCTTGTTGTTTTTCAGAATGAGTGGGCTGTTTTTCTTCATTAGTATGGTTAATCACCCTTGTTTCTTGTTCTTTGACAGTGGAGATAGGAAAAAGCAGGTCCAAAACAGAATAACGATGGTGGGTGTAGGATTTTCAAAGCAGTTTTGTAGTGGTGGTGGTAGGGCTGATATAGTCTTGAGGTATAATGAGAAGATTGCTCAAGGTCTCATCTTCACTAAGTATCTCCCCCTGAAAATGAGAGGCTGAAAAATATGGCTCGTTTTCGAAGAAAGTAACATCAAGGGACACAAACATCCGGTGTAAGATTGGAAAGTAGCACTTCTACCCTTTTTGTGTAGGTGAGTAACCAATAAAGACACAAGTGTGGGCTCTAGGATCAAGTTTAGATCGGTTAGGTTGATGGTTGTGGACAAATGCTTTGCAACCAAATGTTTTGGTTGGGAGATTAGGAACACGAAACAAGGGAAATTTTTTTTGAAGAGTATGTAAAGGTGTTTGAAAGTTTAATACCTTTGATGGGAGTTGGTTTATAAGATAACAAGCAGCGAGGACAGCTTTTCCCCATAAATACTTTGGTACACCCATAGTAAACATAAGGGCACGAGCCACGGCTACAAGGTGTCTGTTTTTCCTCTCGGAAACCTCGTTTTGTTGAGGGGTGTCAGGACAAGAACTTTGATGTATGATTCCTTGCTCAGAAAGATAAGGACTTAGGATAGAATTAAAGTACTCTCTCCCATTATCAGTTCTAAGGGTGTGAATATTGGAATTGAATTGGGTTCGAATCATTGAATGAAAATTTTGGAAGACTCTAGAGACTTCGGATTTTTCTTTAAGGAGATAGACCCAACAAACTCTAGTGTGGTCATCAATGAAAGTTATGAACCACCTAGCCCCTGTGATGTTTTTTACTCGACTGGCTCCCCATAGATCACTGTGGATTAAAGAGAAAAGTTGAGATTGAACATAAGGTTTCAAAGGATAAGGGACACGAGTATGTTTAGACAGTTGGCAAATTTCACAGTTCAAGGAACTTATTTTCTTATTTAGAAATAGTAGAGGAAACAGTTTCTTCAAGTACATGAAATTCGGGTGTCCTAGTCTACGGTGCCATAGCATGATAGAATCTTCTTTTGATGTAGATAAGGCCATCCCTTCTTGTGAACTTTTTTTTCCAAACATATAAGCCATCATCAACTTTAGCAATGCCAATCATCTTCCCGATTCTGTTCTGAACCACACAAACCGAAAGCGAGAAAATTTCAGCAAGTACTTTTTCATCCTTGGTAAGCTTGCTAATTGAGAGTAAATTACAGGAAAGATTTGGAACATATAAAACTTTATCAAGGGAAAAATTTTCAGTAAGTCTAACTGTTCCCATTCCAGCTATGCGAATCCGAGAGTGATCATGACAAGGTAAATAGGTGTGAAACAAACTTAGATTACCTGTCATGTGGTCGGATGCACCCGAGTCTAGTATCCAGGAAGTTGTGATTGGTTCGTGTGTAGTATTTAAAGCAGTACCTTGAATAGCTAGTGACCCACTGGCTGTAGGAGTCCCGAGTAGTTTATGAAGAGCCTCAAGTTGAGTTTTGGTTAGCCGAACATCTTGAGCATCTTCTTCAGTACTAGATATCATTGCTGCCTTGTTTTCTTTCTGTTTTTTTCCAGGATAGCCATGGAGTTTGAAGCATTTCTCCTTGGTATGCCCAACCCGGTTACAGTGGCTACACCATGGCCTATTTGAACCAGAATCAATTCCATCTTTGAACCTTTGAGATTGTGGGCCTCTTGAAATAAGAGCAGAGTTCTCGGAAGGACGATGACCAGCTATGGTCAATGGTTTTAGTTCTCTTGTGTCTCCCAACATAATAAGACGCTGTTTCTCTTCCCTCCTTACTTCAGCAAATGCTTCTCCTATGGTTGGCAGTGTGGTTCTGCCTAGTATTCGTCCTCGGACCTCTTCAAGATCACGATTAGTCCTGCTAGGAACTCATAGAGACGCTCTTTGTTAAGATGATCCATGAACTTGGTGTGTTTCGAGCCCTCGCCCCAATCAGCTTCATAATACATGTCTAACTCCTGCCATAAGATCTTTAGGTTGTTGTAATATTGAGTGACTTCAAGTGTTCCTTGTCGAATATCTTTCAACTTTAATTTGATCTCGAATACTTGGGAAGCATTTCCAAGATCCGAGTAATTCTCCTTGATTGCATCCCACATTTCTTTGGCAATTTTGAAAAAAAGATACGTTCGGCTTATATGACCTTCCATCGAATTTATAAGCCAAGCCATAACCATTGAGTTGTTAAGCTCCCAAGTTGTATACCCAGAGTCTGTTGATGCTGGTCGAGGAATTTGTCCATTAATGTACCCAATTTTTCCTCGGCCACGAAGAGCCATAAGGACAGATTGTGACCATTGCAGGAAATTTTTTCCATCTAATCGATGATTTGTGATTATAAGAGAAGAGTTAAGGTCACCTTGTGGGATTCCTTGGCTGTGATTTTGAGTTATTTGTGAGATCTCAGTCTTAGAGGAATTTTCGGTGTCAACCATGGGAGTAGGGTTTCTAACAGAGAAAACAGAACAAGAAAAGAGAAGGAAGAGCAGGATCAACTGGATTCCTGATGCTCTGACACCATGAACAAGTTTAGGAAGAAGAATAATTCTTATTTCTTCTAATCTGAATACAGCCTTTTAAAGAATAGCAGGAAAAATAAAAAAAAGGAAATAATCTCTAGAAATTAGCCTATCCCTAAAAAATAATAATTAGATTATGGCTAATAGTACAAGGAAATTCCTAGAACTAAGGTAGAAAATCTGCTTAATTTAAGGAATTCCAACAGTATTAACCTTCTAATATCACAAAATTTCTGCTTCTCGAGCTAAGGACCATGTTAATGTTTTACTGATTGTACTGATTTCTTCTTTTCTGGGAAAAGTGGGTTGATATTTCACAGAAAGAGCTTGATGAAGCAATTATGCTGGAGACCCAACTTTTTAGCCAGATTTCTGAAGGCAGTTCATATCTCCCTTCTCATGAGCAAGGTGGTCCAGGTAGAAGCATTAATCCTGGTCTAGAGGCTGTATCTGGTCCACAACCATCCTCTTTAATGGACCAACGTTTACTGCAGCAACAGCAGGTTTAGATGACTCCTAGAATGACACATAATATCGTCTACTGATTATATTTACCTCTGATGAATTGGAAAAATTTCACTTGTTAGGATGAGGAGTATCTGATATCTCTATTAGCTGACAAAGAAAAGGAGATGAATGCTCTTGAGAAAGCTGAAAGTCATAGTTTGAAAGAAGAATCTCTCAGAAGGAAACATGAAGGAGAGGTGATATATATTTTACCTATGTAGGATAAAAGATGCATTTAATATTCTTGATTTGTCCATTTGTTCTTACGTACTATATGTTATATGATTAGGAAACTTGTGATGATGCCTGTAAGAAGTATTTTCCAGTCACCGTAAAAACTATATTCAAAAATTCATTTAAATATCTTAGATCATGTATATGTTTCTTCCATTCATAAGCTAAAACTGAAGTTAATATTTCTTTGCCACAAAATAAATGGGTATATCGAATTCTTCTGCTGATCTGCCATCAGTGAGATTGTCCCTGAAGCCAAATTGATTTTGGATCTACTTAAGTTTTAAAAGTTATTGAGCAGTTTTGCATTTATTTTATCAGTTTTTCTGAGTTACTTTGCAACTATGCAATCTAATGTCATGATGAAATACTGCTATGTCTATCTTTAAGAAATCTAATAGGCTTGTGTTTGAATAAACAGTATGAAATGGCATTCTAAACATGAATAATCCCCTTTCTATCTGAATTTAAAAGGATCATCCTAGTTACAGATTCACTTCCAATTTGGATTGTGAATTACATAGTCTAATCACTAGTTTATTTCGCTGAGGGCAGGAAGTCAACAAGGTAATGTCAGCAAAAAGTACTTCACTCCCAGCAGAGCCAGCAATAGATGATGACAATGCAATAACTATACTTGTTAGGATGCCAGATGGCACCCGCCATGGATGTCGCTTTCGCAAGTTAGACAAGCTCCAGGTAAAAAATTTTCTGAAATTTAAGACTATAGATTCGTTTATTTCCTATTCTGATTTTTGTTTCATTCCATTGTAGCTTCTTTTTGACTTCATAGATGTTGGGGAAGTGGTGAAGCCTGGGACTTACAGAGTGGTGAGTGCTACCTAGTCTTTGTGTTTAATCTCTTTATGTGGTTATTGAGGTTTCAGTTTTTCAATTCCTCTAATTGGTATCATAGATTTATTTTTCCTGTTCTCTCAATGGTATTAACAATGTAATATGAGCTACTAATTATATCTTGTCATTTGTTACTCGCTTCCATTAATTAACAGGTAAGGCCATATCCTCGCCGTGCTTTTGATGCCGCTGACCGCTCTTTAAGTTTCAACCAACTTGGTCTGACAGGCAAACAGGAAGCATTGTTTCTGGAATTCATATAGCATCGACTGTTTTGCCTTATTTTCATGAGCTTTTAGTTTTTGGCCAGGTACCATAACCCCTGCTGACTTTGTTTCCATTTAGGTTTGAGTTTTTACAAATGATATTAGACCTTAGTCTTTGAATAAGCTGAGATCATAAAAATGAAGAGAAATCAAGAAAATGATTTAGGTAGCCATGATACATTTCTATGCAACCATCACATTACTGGGAAAAGAATTAAGGCATAAAAAGAATGAAAATTAAATAATTAAGAAAAAAATAGAAGAAAGAAACAAAGAAAGCAGAACAAACTTTTTATGGCAGCTATGAAGCTTTATTAATTCCTTATTGGTCATGTTTGGGTGCCAATGGTGGTGCAGTCCAATATTGCTTAACTGCAAAAAGAATCTTCTCTCTTTGATGGGGTCCTTTTTCATGGTCTGCAATTCTTCCCTCCCATTGCATAACTTCTATGATTTTCTTGATTTTCAACAACACGTCCACATCGTCTCTAATGATTACACTGCCTTCTGGTCGTAAAACCCTATCCATTTCTAGAAGAATATCCTCCATGTCACATCTGCATTGTCCAACAATTAGTTCTCGTATCGATGATACATAAATAATGTTTGTTTAATTGTTTCTTTGTTACCTGTCTTTGTAGAGACTGAAAATGGAGTCTGCATGAATAAAATCGTAGGTTCTAGGATAAGTAGACATTGCCTCACACCTATCAAGAAACACCAATGAATCATTAAACTATTACCCACCACCAAAAACATAATCGAACTGACCGGACTGACTAGTTGGATTGGAAATTGATTTGAAGGGAGTCATTAGACTGGTTAATTTGCTAATTGATATGGACCGGTTGAATCAAACAAAAAAGTTAGTTCAACCATTTTTTTATGTTTTTTTAAAGATTTATTTAATTGAATGGTTGGACTGGCAAACGAATGGTATGATTGGTTCTGAAAACCTTGATTGAGGGTAGAGAAAAAAGGAAAATACCAATTTTGGTAAGTTCCAATTAATCCACGTTCATAGATAACTCCAAGAGTGTTGAGCTGATCAGCCTCGACGGGTACAGCGTTCATGACCCAGACGGGGTCATCGACAAGAGCTGCTGCAAAGCCTCCCAAATATGCATTCATATCCAACAAGTTGCGGTATCGCCCTGTCTGTGCTAGCTGATAGTCTATTTTCTTATAATATGCTACTGTCTCCTTCCATTGCTCTGTGTTCTCTACAAAGTTGTTTCCTGTAACTCCTGTTAAACTTCCACTGCTGATCCTTGGAGGGATTGCATTCAGCCTCTGTGGCCATTTTGGTAATTGCCCACCTGCAATTTCCTTTATTTCGGATACTTGAGGCAATGGGGTTAAACATTTCTCCAATTTTGTGTACCTGCTCCACAAATTGAATAACTTTTTAGTTGAGAGTGAAAAAGAAAGATAAACTCGGTTGTTTTATGTATGTATGTAACCCTTTCAAGATTAGGCATTTAATAGATTTGGTTGGAATCGCGACATCAATAGTTCTTTTTCTTATTCCAAGTAAAAGCAGTTTTTAAATATGAAAAAGGTGTTGGGACTAAGAATGACAAAATGATAGCACTTGGACATGCCTTTCCCAATCAATTGGTTTTGGTATAACTGCCAAAGTGGTAAGTAAGAAGTAAGAATTTGCTTTTTGGATGTTGAAAATAATCCTTTTCTCCATTCACAAGTCACTTAGTCAGTCTCCTTGTATTTACTAAACAAATTTTGGACACTTTTTATTGACACTGACTCTGATTGTTAAAACCACTAAAATTGAATTAAGAAGGGACAAAAAAAAAAAATACTCACCAGGCCATGTCAGGGTTCTGAGTTTGGCAAAACCTTGGCTGCTTGAAAACCTTCCTGGTTGCTTTGCAATGGATATGATTGGTGGGTTTTTGCCAAATGGCAATATCACCCTTTTGTACAATTTTTTTCCAGCACAGGGATTTAGCCACAGTCTCGATTCGAAACTGTTCTGCTTTCAGGTCATCAGCCGTTCTATTCCAACCTTTCCAATGATTTTCCCAGTTGATTGGTGGCCCTGATAGAATCCAATACCCACCAGGGCGTAGGATCCTATCTACTTCAATTAAATATATCCCATCTGTCATAAAATCGAAGTTAGTAAATAATAAAAAGCAGTTAGGAGTGGAGTAAATGGAAAGTGAAGCAATAGGCATAGCAGTAATTAATGTTGTTGAAGGGACCAAATGGGGGGGGCTACCATAGTTGTCCCAAGGGATGAGGCAACGAGAGCAATGGGCCATGTCGAAAGCTCTTGAAGGATAAGGAAGCCTAATGGAAGCAAGGACTCCGATCAAGGCAGGGACTCCACGTTCCAGAGCGAATTGCACTTGAGCTTCATGGGTGTCTCTTGGTGCAAATGACATTGCTATAATGTTCCTTGATAATAAGTATGCCCCCCAACTGGCTACCTGGTTCCGTTAATTAAATCGTTAATTCTTATAGAACAAAGTTTAAAGTTGATGATATGGTTGAGTTGCAAAATTGTTTATTATAGACCTATCAATTCTAGTCTGAATTCGAATCTATATATATATTTCAGGGCAAACCAAACCTTTCACTGTGGGGTTACAAGTGGAGCAAATTTAGAGTGATAAATGGTAGTGCATGATCCAACAAATTATTTGTTGTTAGTGAACCACTTTACTTGAAAATGAAGACTTCTTTCCAACTATAAAAGTTGCCTAAATAACCATCTAAGTTTGACTTTATGATGTATTTTACTTAAATCTTTGGTTTTAAACACAACATGCATGCAATATTCTCCTCATTTGTGGCAATCTTTAATTTCCCATTGCAGCCATTGTCCTCTAAATCCTTCTTTTGTGCTAAAGTTCTGCAATTCCTACCTGGCAGTATCATCCTGATCAAAGATATCTTCATAATTATAGTAATTTTTTTAATTTTAAATCCACTATAGATGTGATCACAGTCTAACAGGAATAGTATTCAATAAATTAATATAGTAGCTGAAAATGACTCAGATTAATTCAACCCTATAAAATAAATGCTATGAAGAACGGATCAAAAGGGGAAGAAAAAAAAGATAAACCAATTATTTCAAATTTTCTATGTACTTGAAGTAAAACAAAAGGAAACGATGAAATTAATAATTTGCCAATGAATCCCTCTACTTTTTCATCTCCCCAAACAAGGTCAAAATCGGCAACCCAAGGTTTGATTTTATGAAAATTTATTAAACATAAACGTGAAAATGTTAGAACGTACCCCGCAACCGGTATCAATGGCTGTTCTTATGGAACCATCTTTCAGATTTATCAATTTATCGATATCGTCAATATAAGCATCAGCTCCGCGTGGGAACATGGTGCCGCCACCGGGAAATCTAAATTTCTCCCCTTCCACCTTAACCCAATTCTGAGCCTTTTTTTCGACAGTCAGCTCTTTATGCGGAACGTTAGCAAACCATGCAAACTCTCTACTCTCAGGCCACCTAAAAGGGACCTTGTAACCGTACGGAGCTGGTATCCGACACTTTAACAACTCGTTCTTTTCGGGACAGTGGCGCTGTCTGTATATGAGCATGTCCCTGTCGAATTTCAGTGACCTCCGAGCGTCCTCGCATGGGGTGTACTCGGAGAAGGAGATGTTACAAGGAGGGAAGTGAGGGACACGCGCGGTGGCGGGAGTTGGATCGTGGGGGAGGTGGTGGGGCATGAAGTCGAGTTGGGTGGTGTGGAGGGAATAGCAAGGGGCGGAGGAGAGGAAGCCGGAGACGGGTGAGGAGGAGTTGGGGATGGGGCCGAAAGAGTGTTGCCATATTCCAATGAGGTAGAAAATGGTGCAAAGAATGGCGAGGATGGTGATGGAATAAAGGTTGGAGTTTTTGGGATTGAAAATCGTAATGTGAGAGAGGAATCTAGTTGCGGCCATTGACGAAGAAATTAAGCTTCCAATAATAAGAAGAAAAATGAGGTCAGAGACAAGAGACTCAAAACTAAGACAAGCATAGGCATATATAGAGAGAGCCCGCCTGCTGTTTTATTTTTATATTGTAACTTGCAAGAATTATTCTAATTATGATGCTTCATAATTATGAAATATGTGGAAATTTAAATGCATAAATACATTAAATGAGTACAATTATTTATCAGGATGTTTTCATTAATTTTGAGTTGGTGTCGAGTTAATTTGTGACATCAACTCAACCAACAATATTATTAATATTAGAAATCTTATCATACGTATATGCTTGTGGAAACTACGGATTTAGAATACGAATGTGTACTTAAAAATAATACAATAAATAATGAAACGTATAGTTTGAATCTAATTAATCATAATAACACTTGAAATATGTACGATATTAAAATAAAAAAAATATATTAAATGAAAAGACTAAAATACCCTCAAATAATATATAGATATACAACAACTAATGAAGATAATAACTTGTGCATGTTAAAATTAAAAAGTGTAAAATGCATCAAATGAAGCTTTGGTAAGGTTTTACTAATTCAATTGGTGTGGGTTTAAATCTCACCATATGCATATTTTAATTCATTCTCTGTTAAAATGAAAAGACTAAAATACCCTCAAATAGTATAATTTATTTTAATTATGGAAGAGCATTTTCGTAATTTCCTAACTGAGTTGGTGACCCGGTTGAGGGTGATACCAACTCAATAAAACACTTAATAAATAGTATAGATATGCAATCGATAAAGGTAATAAATTGTTCATATTAAAATAAAAACGTATGAAAAACATTAAAAAAAAGTTTTATTAATTCAATTGGTGTGAGTTCAAATCTCACCATATGCATATTTTTATTAACTTTTGTTAAAATAAAAAGACTAAAGTACCCTAAAATAATACAACTTATTTTAATTACGGAATGATGTTTTCGTAATTTCCTTAACCGAATTAGTTTTTGGTTGACTTGTGAAACTAACTTAGTGAGGGACTTAAATAAATAATAGTATAGATATATACAATTGATCCCAATCTCCACCGTTTAATAAAGAATTTATAACTTTATATTTGTAATTGTAGTAAGTATTAAGTCTTAACTTAATTGGCAGGAGCAGTACAAATGTAGGACGTGAGTTTGAGTGCGTTGAAATACATTATACTCTTATTTATGGGTTGGAGATGGATTATGAGTGGTTTTAAGTGTTGTGTAAAAAAGTATGATGAAAATTTATAATTAAATTATTAAAAAGAAATATTGAAAGATAATAATTATTTTGCAAAACCTTTGCTATTAGTAATGAACTAATTAGAAAAAAAATTAAAACAATGATAATTTAATAAAATTGCACTTTTCATTAATTAAATATTTAACGTGTTAAATTTAGAAATTTATAGAAAAAATAATAACAAAGGAAAGGAGCGGATGTGGGGCAGTGGACACTTAAGGGTGGTGAAGAGTGAAGAAGCTACCTCCCAATCAAACAAACCCTTTTTCTACTTTTAAATTCATTTTTTATATAATTATTAATTATACTCATTTTCTAATCAGTATTCCATTTGTTTTTATAAATTCCATATTAAATTTAAGTTAAAATATGTTCTACTCTTCAAAATTTTGAAACTTAGTTATTGTATTTTTATTTTCAAGAACTTAATTTCTTTATTTTTTAGATTTTAAAATTTAGGTTTAATTTTTAATACTATTATTTTTGGGGTTAAATTTGTTTGTTTGATATTTTGAAATTAAAAAAAAAAAAAACCCATTTAGTAGTAATGATGTTGTAAAGAACTTGAAATTAACAAAATAATTTACAGTATTAATACTTGAACCTAAATTTTGAATTCTGAATTTTGAAAACTTGAAAAAAGTAAATTTATTCTTCCTTTTCTTTTTTCATTTTTTAAAGAAGTTTGAGGATTAATTTGATAGAATTTATAAATGCAAAAGGTTAAATTTATTGAATTATTTAGAATTAAGATCAAATTTATAAAATATGTAAGTATTGAGGATTAAATCTATTATTATACCAGTTAAAAAAAAAGAACATATCATTATTTTTGTTATCAATTTAATGATAGGTGACCAAAATAAGAAGACGAACATTGTTGGATGACTATTTGTATAGCTTACCCAAAATAAAAGTAATTTCCAAATTTACGAAGATTGCCGACATATTTTAACCTTAAATATATTATCCATATTAGATATCAATTATTTAAATCATTTTGGGTTAATTTTGATGTACATTATATTTATATCCAAATCTATATTTAAAAAGATAACTTGAACTTAATTTTAATAAAAAGATAATATGATCTTAAAAACCGATTACATATTAGTTCTATTAATTGATTTTTAAAAAAATAATTTAACAAATTTGTGGCAAATTTGAATATCCATAAATATTAAAACAAGGGTTAATGTACTATTTGCCCTCAAAGTTGTACCAAATTATCACTTTGGTATTTAAATAATTTTTTATCACTTTGATGCTTAAAGTTTCCAACCCGTTATCAAATTTTCCTAACTGTTAACGGCGTTAAAAAAAGAATGGCATAACCGCTCTCAGTGTACCACATCACCCTATTTGTACTTTCTTTTGAATAAATTTAAAAAAAATTCAGAAAAAGGAAAAAAATTAAAAATCATAAAAATATATAAAGTTCACAAAAATTAAAAAATATTTACTTTTATTTTTTAAAATACATAAAATAAAAAAATGTCAAACAAATTAATAAAAACCTCAAATTTTTTAAGAAATTAAAAAATATTTTTTTTCAAAAATAAATAAAATAAAATAAAAATTCAAAACCAATTCTCACTTTCAAGCAAATATGCCAAATTCTTTAAATACCAAAATGAAAATTGAATGTAATTTTAGAAAATAAATATTACATTAACCTTTAAAATAATAAGAAATAATAAATAAATAAGATTTAAAATAAATTAAGTGAAGTTAACTTTTAAATATTAAAAAAAAAAACAATTGATATGGTCCTACACTAATACCATTCATTAATCTTTCACGATGAGATGGTGGCTTGGCATCTAAATTGATGCCTAAATCTTTTATCATGCATGTGGTGAGATTAGGGATAATATATATATATATATATATATATATATATATAAATTCTGATATTTTAAGATATTTAATTCATTTTTAGATTCATATTTGAAATAAATATTAAAAATATTATAGCTTATGAAGTCAAAGCGAATGTGAATAAAAACAAAATCTGTTACTTAATCTAACCTCAACCTTAAAAAATACACACTACCAACCAAATTACATTTATATTTTCCAACTTTTTAAGGTTTAAGGAAAATTTATTAATTCATTCAATGAATAATACCATACAATTCGATAGGGGAATAATAAAAAGCTTGTTGTTGGCAATGAAGAACAAGCTCCATCAATACAACAAAAACTTCAGCCTCACCATCAATAGAACATTATGGCACGTTGACAATTGGCTCTATCACAACATATCTAGTGTGATTGCAAGCACTTAATATAATATGGAAATCAACCCCGAATTGTCCAAAACGACGAACATAAATCTGCAAAAGAACCGAGTATCTACCAATCTAGAGAGAACAACGACAAAACTAACCCTAAAATCACTTGAAGAAGCAAGACTAAAAAGCGTACTACAAGAGTAAATAAAAACAAACAAAAATACCCACAAAGTGAAAACGTATTAAACAATGGAAAAAAAAATATAAACCTTAAGACAACACGAATCCAAACCAACTCATAAAATCATTTATTATTCTGAAATATTCTCAAAACAGAAACAGATTAAGAAGCCAACGAAGAGCCACCCACTTTCTAAACAAAAGTGCTGGTAGTTGGTGGTGTTTCAACGATGATAGGCATCGTCATCTGTCCATCACAACTTGTGAAGACAACAAAAATATCCACAAAATATATTTGCAAACTGAAAAAAGAGAAGGCACCTAGAGTGAATGAGAAGAAAAAAGAAATAAAGGATTGATGGACAGGAAAAAAAGGCGAGCGGTAGCTAGCCAAATTTAATCTTCTTAATTAATTAATGTACTCTAAAAAAATTAGTTAGTATTTGTATAGTTAAAATGGTGACAAGAACAACTTTTAAAATGAGAATCAAAATTATCTGATCCATTAAATTAAAATAAATGGTTCTGAGTCTTAGGTTTTATATTTATCTTTATTAAAATAAAACCAACAACATCCAATCTTTTTCTTTTTTATTTCTTTTCACTCTATAATTAAAGTAGCAAGGTGAAATTGTTTTGGATAATTTTTACTTTTTTTGAGAAAAAAATGGAATGAAAAGCAAGGGTTATTAAGATTAATCAATTTGTGTATTAGGTAAATTTTTTTTCACACTAAGACTTCAATTACATAGTGAAAAGAAAAAAAGACAGGAAAGATTGAGTGTTACTTGTTTTATTTTAATAAGGTAAGATAAATACAAAATCTAAGTCTTAGAACCATTTATTTTTATTTAATAGTTAAGATAATTCTAGTTCTCATTTTAAAAGTTCACTATAGTTACCACCGTTAAAAATATATATTAAAAGAAATTCCTGTCATATAAATATCTAGCATATTATATTATTTAAAAAAGGCATAATGATTTATTTGACTCTTCAACTTTACAAAACAAGTCATTTTAGCATTTCATTTAAATCTTCACATTTTTTACCCCTTGAACTTGCATTGTTTGTCAGATCATCCCAAAATGACATGGCATCTACGTGAAAGTCCACATGTATGTCAAGTTAGCAATTAATTAAATTTTTAAAGGAAAAATATTTTTATTATTTTTATACTTTTTATATTTTTTTGAATTTTATATATTTCAACAATTAATTAATTTTAAACACGGCAGTCCACGTGTATGCCACATCAACAAAATTAATAGATGTTAACTTTTTCCTTCATTTGACAAACAAGCCAAAAATTAAATAAAGAGTAAAATAACTTTTAGAGAACCATTAAAAAAGTAATTTTCTTTTCATTGATGATGTACTTAATAATAACTCTAAGTTATATATAAATTAATTTTCTAACCCGTGTTACTCATGCGGTTTATAAAATTATTATTATTTAAATAGAGATTATTGATAAAATAATATTTAAAAGATATAAACAGAATAAAAAAAATATACTTTAAGTTTTTTAAAGATAATATATTTATAATATTATGAATATAATTTAAGCAGGGAAGAAGAGTTGAAAAATAAAACAATTCTAGTAAAGTTTAAAAGAATTTTAAACTTTTTAGTTTTAAAAATTGGCTTTTAAATTTTAAAAACAAAATTATAAATAATTTCTTTTGGTACGAAATAATATTTTAAATAATATAAAAGCATAGATTTGACTTATGAAAAATTTTCAAAAAAATTCAATAATTTTTGTTTGTAAAATGGATAGTGCTGCAGGTATAAATAAAATATTTTAAAATTATTACATAACAATTTTTAAAAAAATTAAAAAATAAATTTTAAAGAAAATATAACTTGACTATTATTAAATTTATTTTATATTAAAGACACAATATAGTAAATAAGATATATGAACACACATTTTAAATATAGAGGAAGTATGAATATTAAATAAATATTATATATGTTTTATTTTTGAATTTCAAACTTTAAACTATATTTTTAAAAATATATTATTTAAATTATTTTTATGAAAGAATAATTTTTTTAAATATTAAGATAAATAATTTTGATCTTTATGATAATTAAATAATATTTATTTTTATTATAATATTATTTATCTTTATAATTTTAATATTAAGATAAATATTATTTTAATTAAATATTATTTATCTTTAGACTTTATGATAAATATCATATTATGTTTTATTTTTTTAATTTAAACTTTAAACTATATTTTTTAAAGGAGAAATAAAAACATATTATTTGAAATATATTTTCTATGAAACTTTTAAATTTAAACTAAATACTAAAATTAATAAATTTAAATTTTCGAATTTAAAATAAAAATATTAAAAATTAAAATTGTGTTATGAATTTTTAAATTGTTGGGATTTTAAACTATATTTTTAAAGGATAAATAAGAAAATATATTATTTAAATTAAATTTTAAATGAAAATTTTAACTTTAAACTAAATATTAAAATTAATAATTTTAAACTTATAATTTAAAATAAAAAATAAAATTGTGTTAGGGATTTTTTATTAAAATTAAAATTAATATTGAAATCTATAGCACGATTTAAATTTAGAATTAAAATTAAAATTAAAATTTAAATAATGAACAAGTTTTTATATAGATTGGTTTTGGGAAAACATATAAATTCCAAATGACAGTAACTTTAACTGGTTTAATATTTGTTTTTGTTGGGATCATTTTATAAAATTATATACATTCAGGATTTAAAATTAAATTAATATTTATATAGTATATGTTTTAATTAATTATTATTTAAATTTATTAGAATTATATTATATTTTAAATTTCTTCTATGATTTTTAAAAAAAAACGTATATATCACTTAAATTAAATTTTAAATCTTAAACTGTAACATATTAAAACAAAAAAAAAATTAATTTTTAATTTTTTTAGATTTTATTATTAATTTAAACCATATAATTTTAAATATTATTCTGTATTAATTTTAAAAAATGGATATTATATAAAATAAATAAATTTGTTGCCATGTAGGTTAGCTGAGAGCCTAATACCATTATCTGAATTATTTTTATTTTAAAAAGAGGTTCGTGAGAGGGTCCTCCCATTTAGGTAGGAATAGGATGGGCAGCAGGTATGGTTTTTGACTTTCATGCTTATAGCACTTGAAAAACAGACTCTTTTTCCTTCTAATTTATTATATCAATATTTTCTTTAAATCTTTTTATAACATTATATTAAATAATATTTGTTATTTTTTTAATCAATGGTATATATATTTATTTATATATATTAGTCTAATAGCTAATCCTTTTATCTAATTCGGTTAAAATTCTTACATTTTCTTTTCAAAGATAAAATATAATGAGTATTTTGCCATTTTTATTTAACAATTGGGTAAATTGTGCTTAGACCAAAGAGTAAATTGATATTTTCTGTTAAAAATTTCATTTATTTTTTACCGTTGAAAATTGATGTGAATGATAAAATGACTAGACAGTTATACGTGACGTGCCATGTGTACTTTAGTTTTATGTACAGTGACCAGTCTTTAACAGCAGAAATAGATGAAATTTTAATCAGAATAATTAATTTATTCTTTAATCTAATGTATAAGAGTTAATTTACTTTTTTTTTTAAATAGTAACATTATAAAAATAGAAGAGTAAATTATGTAAATGATTAAATATTAAATATTAAATTTAAGTATAATAGATTTGATTGAGATTTAGTATAAAAAAATTGGATGGTACAATGAAAGAGACGTATAGAAGATAATTAGATAGTGGATCAAAACTCATGTGATCCGTCTTCCTTCTTCTATTAATAATATTACATATATTGCAGAGGCAACGCCGGAGTCACATTCGGATCAGTGCACCCTAATTTGGCTTTCTTTCAAAATAAATAACCTTTCTTCTTTTGCACGTCTCCAAAACATAATTATTTAACTTCATACCTTACACTTTCGATTACAAGTGCCCATGGCCCGCCCGGCCAGACCAAAAATTTTATTCCATTTGTTAGAATTGAATCCGACTCAAAAATGGATTTATAATTTTGCTTAAAATCAATTCGGATAAAAATAGTAAGATTCAGCCTCGGCCCACTTGTATTTATTTTTTATATTTTTTTAAAAAATAATATATCAAAAATACTAAAAATATTAAAATAAATCTTTTCTAACAAATTGAAAACAAATTAAAATATATATGTATATTTAAATAACATTAAGATATATGCAACTTAACAAGCAAATGCCTCTAAAATAGTAATAAAATTAACAATAAAATAAGAGTTATACAATATCTAAATAATAATAATAAAATAATAGTAACATAATTCTTAAATGGTAGCAAAATAGTGAAAAAAAAAGAAGAAGAAGAAGGAGAAAATAGCAAGAAAGTAATAAAAACAACAAGAAAGCAGTAAAAAAAATAACAATTTTTTTACATATTCGGGCTGGTCGGGCCGGGCTCGGGCCAAAAAAGCCTTACTCGAGGCCTAGCTCATTTTCTAAATGGGCTTTATTTTTTTTTGCCCAGGTCTATCTTTCAGGCCTATATATTTACCCAAACCCTCTTACTTTTCAGACGGGCCTTCGGACTAGGCAAGATGACTCGGCCCAAAAACAAGTCTACTTTCAATATTAAATACAAAAATTATTCTAAAACATTTATCCACAAACAATATGTCTATGCCTTCATAAATTTAAACAATTTAAATCAATTTGCATTAAAAATATTCTTTAATATTTGAAATTTGATAATAAAAATAAAAGGTTAAATCTCAAAAAGTATACATCAACTTTGATTTATTGTAATTATATACATGAAATTTTAATTCCGACTCAATTATACACATTTAAAGAAATAAATACACATCACATTATTTTTGTATTAGATAAATATAATTATTTGTGTATACAGTGTATAAACATAAAATGATACTATACCAACAATTGTATTAATAATTTGTGAGGACTGGATCAAATCAACATTTCACGTATAAAATTGTACAAACTCAAAGTTCATATATAAAATTACACAATAAACTAAAATTCATATATAATTTTGAGATTTATCTCTAAAAATAAAATATCATTCTAATGTTTAAATGGATATATATATATTTCAGTTCAAAATATTATCCGAGCACATACTTATATTTGTAGAGATTGATATGTGTTAAATCACTATCATAGATAAAATAGAGACGGACATCAACAAGTTATTTATGCAGTTTGAAAACTTCTTACATTTGCAGAGCCTTCCTTAAAGAGTTAATTCACTATGCTTAATGAGTACGATTTTTTATTTAAGTTCAACTAATTCACCAAGTATCAACTTTACCCCATACTCATAACTCTCCCTCTAAAATTTTCCCTTAAAAACTTAGATGTAAATTGATTGACTCAATTTAATTTACTTATAAATTTTACACTTAATAAATACAGTTCCTCTGTGAATAAATAAAATGCCCTCTCAAAATATATTCCTTACTAACCTAAACCAACTTGTTAAGTTGGATGAAGGTGTATTTTGTTATGGTTTTGGTTCTTGAGGCCTAAAAGGTGTTTGATTTTGTAGAATAAAAATAGGTAATAAAGGAGGCATTGTTGATCTAAGATGTCACTAACTGTTGTTATAAGTGTAGGTAGGATGAGTTAAGGATTTTGGATAAAATAATTGCACTTGGTTTGCAACTAGTTTTGAGGTTGTTAATGAAAATAGTAAGTCCAAATTCAATAGAAAATGGGAGAAAATTTAATGGTCTTTCAAATATTTTATTTTGGAAAAAATTTAGTTTAAGAACGATTTTCTATCACAATGAAAAATTAAAAATTTTGAAAACTGAGTTGGTTGGTTTGTGATATTTATAACAAAAAGTTTTTCTCAAAAAGTACCTATGTTTTATGTGAGGAGGATCCTAGACGTTCCCGACTTTCAATTGAACGGCCTTCTCCGCTATTTTTGTACCACAAATCGCTTCAAGTGTGGACTCAAATAATCATGAATTAAACACAAAACCAGAAATAATTTTCTTACTTTTAGTAGGAAAGTAAATATCTTTTAATAAAAATTGATAGAATTGTTATTCTCGGAAAATAGAATTTATACTTAGAAATAAATTCTCACTATTTTTGGGTAGAATAACAATATCTCAAAGTTTTGTATAACTTCTGTGTATTTAGCTCTACCAGTACCATCTATTTATAGGGAAGGATAGAAGAATCCTGATTGAATTAGTAGAATACAAATAATACTTATCTAGTGGAAAAACTAGTCCATTAGTTCTACTAGGATAGAGGGGCGACAAACTGTAGCTAAATAAACTAGGATTGTTGCCTCTCATATGTATTATTAGTGGTTTTGGGCCTTTCCTGTACTGGATCCAATTATACGTACTTCTTGGACTTTTAACCTAACATTTTATAATTTAATTCAACCCAATACATGTTTTTCTATTTCACCAAATAAATATTATTTATTAAATTAATTTAAATTAATCAATTTTTTAATTAAATAATTTTTTCAACCCAATTCTAATTCCATTAAAGTCATGACAACAATTCTAATTCCATTAAAGTCATGACAACTTTACCTAAAAGAATTTATGAGAAAATATATTTAATCTCCATATTCAACGGATCACAATGACCAATTAATTTAATTCCATTTTTGAACTTTAATATTTACTTAAATAATAATTCAAAAAACTTAAATTAATTATCAGCTAATTTTCATACTTAGTGTAAAGCCACATTTATTTTTGAATGTAACACATTTCTCTAACTTTATCATTTTTATTAATTTATGTTCATTTGATTCCATATGCAATTCATTTTTAGTTTCAATGAGCTAGCGAAGAGACCGGTTAGACATATGTAATTATAGCTTAAATGATATATAATTAAGTTCCAATTTTTTGCCTATTAATTATAAACACATTTAGTCACGAAATCATTTCACTATAATATTGTGACTGAACTGTCCCTAATTATACACCATTGGAGAAGCTACTGGATAAGTGCTCGTCCAATGACATTGTCATAAGTGTGATACCCTCAAATGATATCTTTAATCACTTTGGGATAAATTCATTCTCTCAATATGGTTCTATTTTATCTCATGGTAACTATTACATCTTTCTTCATGAAAAGTCAATTACTATCAAATAGTAATTAAGTAATTTATCAAAAAAACAAATGACCCATGACCATGTTTACTTTTCATCTATCATGCCAATGAAATGGTTTTGTTTACCTATTTTTTGGGCTATGAATTCTACTATTGTGAATGATGCTACATATTGCAAAAGTCGTATACCTAATGCACCGACTTTCAGTTCATTATCTATTTGAATTCAGACTTTTACTTATATCAAACTATACGAGTCACACATACAAAGTCTATCATCCACTCAAGATCAAAGTATGCCACACTATGAACGTGTCACACCCCAAAATCAACGAATATAAAAAGATGAGTAAAGTAAGTATGTAAATTGTTTGACGCACTGTGGTAGCATAATCCTCCACCATGTTGGTCTGATAGCGAGTTAGAGTATTAACGCATATTAGTATTAAAGTATATGCACGTTGATAGTATCTAAGGATTTAATTACTGGGTACCTTCAAGTGAAGAAAGAATTTATACGAAAACAAGTACGCCGAAGGAAAAGTACGCCTCAGAGTTTTGGTTGGGCATAAAGAGCCTACCAAGTGTGTGATGATGTTGTAGGAGACTTAATTATCTTTAAAGCCACGTCATGCGTGAGTCACCACCAAAATTATAGTATACATGGTTTGCTTGAGCACTGTCCAAGTTGGTTCTTATGACAAGGTTAGTTCAGAGTCAGTTGGATTAATTTGACCCTCCATATGACTGGTCAAACAGTTACAAAGTTTTTCGTTAGATTTTTTTTACCTTCCCCCAGATTTTTATAGGAAAATCAGGAGATTGGGTCAGGTAAGCATTGTCACTTGTCAAACTCCACAGTAGGGGGACATGGAGTTTATATCTAATGAAGGGGGAAGACATTCCAGATGGCTTTTCTTTCTACTCTACATTTTGGTCCTTCTTTCTAACCAAAATGTTATATTCTTTTTCGATAACCTAGAGTTAAGATTCATTTATCTATTGGATGGTTCAACCTTTTAATAAGTCTTATAGCTTTGTATGTTACGATTATTGAATTGTAAGGATGTCAAATGGTGTAAGAATAGTAGGGTATGAGTAGAAGGCCCTGCTTAGGGGCCACATGTGGTTGAACGACAATAAACTATTTGTAATGGAGATTCTAATGGAAATTTTATAATCTTTTAGGCAGTTGTTGTTACTTGTTCAAGACGAACGATCAAGCTAGAAGCTCTAGATACAGGTAAATGTGAGTCTCTGGTGAGTCTTCTGTGTGTTGTATGTATGTATGTATGTATGTATGTATGTATGTATGTATGTATGTATGTATGTATGAATGCGTGCATGCATGTATATATATATATATATGTGTGTGTATACATGCATGCATATATGTATGTATGTATGCATGCATGTATGTATGTGTGTGTATGTATGTATGTATATATGTATGCATGCATATATATATATATATATGTATGTTTGTGTGTTATCTGTGAAGCATTTGCATATATGTACTGACATTTATGATGTGCTGCATGAAAATAACAGTATGTGATAAGTGTGTGTAGGAGATCATGTGTTGGGGAGTAAGATTCTGTTAAGAGTACGAATGAAATATGTGTAAATGTGTCCATTAATTTATCCGAATGATGCATGAAAAAGTATGATTGGTGATATGGGGGTTCGGACGGAGTGTCGAGAAAGTATATAATACAATAATAGACCCCACGGTGGTGCTTTGATAATGTTTACTGGGACAGTAAACACGAAGGCTAGTATGACGAAATTTAGTCTATTGGGACTGTAAACATGAGGTTAGTCGGGACAATAAACACGAGAAAACACCAATATGAAAATTATGTAAAATGACTATAACCATGACATATTCTAGATATGGCAGGTAAGTCACAATCGTCTACTAGGGTTTGTGAATATCTCGGGGACGATGATGGGCAAACCTTAAGTGATGATGAGTTTAGGCAAATCCATATCGTCAAACATAGCAGTTTACGTAAAGCCTTTGTGGCGAATCCCTTGTAAAACCTTTGTGGCGATTTATTTGGGAAGCTTCTGTTGTGAGTCCCCTATAAAGCTTTTGTGGTGAGTCACCGTAAAGCCTTTGTGGCAGGCTACTTGAAAAGCCTATGTGGCATAATGTCTGAAAAGCCTGTCGGGCAAATTCTGTCACACTTAAGTGGTGAGTTAATAATCCACCTTTGTGGCAAGATCTGGGTATACCTTTGAGGCATTTTCTGAAAGAGTTTTTAGTAGTGTACTCGACTGATGAATCCGCCATAGTAATTCGCTAAGTCAGAAAGAGAGTTTAGCATATATGTAATTATGGTCAGTGTACGTGTCCGCTAAATTTGGAAGGTCTCACATTTTGTATCAAAGTCATCTAAAATCTATTGGGTAATCTAAGATATTTCCTTCATCGAACCAAGTTAGTCATCTAGATCGGTTTAAATATATGATGTAATTGGCGATATGACAATCGCCAAAGCCAGTATAAGAATCCATCGATAGTAGAGCCCGTATGCCTATCATTCCAAGAAATGTATCTAACTTATATCTCTAGGCGATTGAGAAATAGGAGTCCCTATAAGGTGGGAAGCTTGTGATCTGCCAATAGAGTGGAATGCGTATCAGGTGGTCAAGTTAGAGGTTGGTATCTAGTTATTCATTAGGAATCAGAAACATGTCCTCCAAAGTCTGAAAGAAAGTCTAGAAATTCCTAAGTCGAGGAATTCAACAACACCATCTAAAGGTAATAATTGTTGAGAATCACTAATTTTTGTTGAACTTACATGCGTTTACTTGTGATGCAGGATTCTGGAAATGGAACTAGTGCGCCAGGAGGGCCCAAGCTATGAATGAGCCATGATGACAGAGCGATATTATGCATACAAATGGGCATTTTTGGATAGTAAGCGAACAATACTCTACGCTATGATTAAGTAAATTTTAACAAAGTTTTAAGTTGTTATATATTAAAAAAAATTAAAAAATTTGTTGTATTTAGTAAACGCCATTTTTAATATCTTTTGACTTAGAAATATTATAAACTAATAAGAAGTATGTTCAGTTTAGTTTTCACCTAATGAAAATTTCTGTTAGGTATTTATGTTTGGTGGCATCCTATATCTGAGTCCGATAAATCTGATCGAATATAGGTTGTTACAAGCTAATTGTTATCAGAGCTTTTAGTTTCGTCGATCCTCTAGAATTTAAGATAGGGTCAGCCCTGTATGTATGATACACTAGGTCTAGCTTAGTCCCTCAGGTAAGTTAAATAAGTTAGTTATGGCGAATACTCTAACACGCCGTTAATATTGTGGTAAGTCAAATAGTTGGAAAGAAATATGATAGTTTCATTACTAAAAGAAGGAAAATAATACAAACTAAACAAAGAAATTAAATACAAGAAAATGAACAGGTTTCCAGTTTCCCTCCTATGCAAGTTGATCGGTTGGGTCAGTAGGGGCTTCCTCTTTCTGAGGGCGTTCTCTAAGGACTTCTTCAAGATCAGTTGAATAATCCAAATTCTCCTCCTCTATCTCTGGCTCATTGAAAATGAAGAAGTTGGTCGATTGCTTCCATTCCCTCTAGAACTTCTTCCAATCTTCACCCTCAGGATTGTAAACATTGAAGCTCAGGAATTCTGTGGTGACCTTCTCTAGGCAGTTGAAGTTCACCTGACTCAGATTGAGAGAACTCTACTAATTCGTTTAATAATTTAATTAGTTTAATAAATCTATTAATTTGGACTAACACTACTAATTCGTGACTCGATTAGATTAGTAATTATTTTCTGTAATTAATTTAATAATAATTTCTCTAATTTACAATCACTTGGGTACGATCATCGGAATACTTACTAGTATTTTGTTGTAAACTTTACTGTATTACAATTTGACTCGCACGCTTGCGGACACCTGATAAACTGTAATTTATACATATTTATAACCCATGCTTAACGTATTTTATGAATGATTTCTCCTTAGATTTGGTGAATTCGATGCCCCTAATGCCTTAATTTCATGTTTTATCCTTAGGTAAGCATAGGAGAGCGAAAGGAACGAGAAACGGGCCAAAAACGGAGAGAATGAGCCAAAGCACAAAATCAGCACGGCCTGGACCTCCTCACACGGGCAGATCACACGGCCGTGTCAATCTGGCAGAATTGAAGCACGATTCACACAGCCAATTCACACGCCCGTGCCAATCTAACAGGCTCGAACACGGCCTGAAGTAATCACACACGGCCGTGCCACACGGGCGTGTCCCTGCCAAACCTTAGTTAAGCTTCATTCAGCCAAATTTTTGGGCTTCTTAGGCATTCCAAAGCCTATAAATACACCCTAAAGGAGGAAGAAAAGGGGGACGAAGAATAGGGAGTAAGGAATTACTCCGAGGAAGTCGATTGATCCATCTCAGAAGCCGGAGCCACCATCAAGACTGAAGATCTCTCCTCAACCTCCCCTTCAAAAGTTTTTGGGTTTCTTTATGTTTTGTAATTTTTATTATTCTGAGATGTGTTCCTGTTTAGTTATGAACTAAACCCCTAAATACCTAAGGGGGATGAAACCTATGACTAAACCTTGTTATTATTTCTAAATCGTATGATAAATATTTAACTTGTTCTTAATTACGTGTTCTTAATTCTTATTTTGGTATTTCAGGATATCACTTCAAGTTACTACTCTTAGTTGGAGGAGGAATAGACCCTGACTAAGAGTAACTTTGTCATAATTAAGCGGAGTTGATTCCGCGCCTAGAGATAAGGTGACAAGATTTTACCGGATCAGGGTGAAACCTAATAAGGAAATCCATAGATCGAGTTAATGCAACCTTAGGGTGTTAATTAGAGATAAATCTCGGTTATTCAACCTAGGGATTGGACGTTGTTAGTCTCGAAAGGGATAATAATATACATTAGAGATTACTACAGAACAAGTTGAATGAATAAATCGTCTTGTTCAGAGCCAGAATAACAAATAAGAGTCTAGGTGGATTTTTCCTTAGGTATTGTCTCAATCAATCGTTTTCCACAACAGTAATTTCCCAATTTCTATTTTCTGCAAGCTTTTAGTTTAATTAGTTAGTCAAAACAATCCTCTTTTATTCGGCTAGATAATAAAAAGACGGTCATTACTAGTACTCATAGTCCTTTGGGTTCGACAATCCGGTCTTGCTAAAGCTAAACTACTGTTTGATAGGTACACTTGCCTACGTTGTGATCATAGTTAGTTTCAAGAACGAGTCATTACAAATTTATAAAACTTATCACACGTAAAATCGACGATCAACACTGCCGATTTAATTTAATATATTTTTGTGTGATATTTTTACTACAAACAATAACATGTTTATAGGAAGCTAAATATTTTGCCTAAACCCAAACTAGTGCATTACTCGATCTGATTCGTGCACCTCGACCGTTGCGATATTATCAATGGCACCTTGACATGCTAGACATTGCGATTAGCCAAAAATTTGACCGGGATGTATTCTTGAATTCTCAGATCACCATATGGAATCCATTTAAACTATAGTACGAAATTATAAATTTTATTAAGTACCTAATATTAAATTTCAAATCTTTACGTAAATATTATATAATTTAAAAATTCAAAAATTAACCTCTGTTTTTTATCGTTGATCTAACAGTAGCCAGATATCTTCAAGCTCATTCACTATACCCATATGACTCACTTCATTGTTCCACCTATTCAAACAGTATGTTATTTCAAAAATATAATAATGAAAAAAATATTATGATATCTATATTATCAAATGAATTTACCTTATTGTGAGTAGGAAAGAACAAGGGGTGTTATTGTGGGGAAATGTGCCTATATTGTAGTAAACATGTAACTATTTTCTATTAATTTGAACGATGAATAAATAAATAAAGTTATATTCACATTTCACTATTAAATCTTTTGTATTTATGTCTTTTATATTTTGCATACATAGCGAAATTGTGACAATTAAATATTAGATCATTGATTATCTAAAGTTCAAATTGAAGACAAGTGGTATTGTAAAGAATGCTTACATTGCGAGAAAGACAACTTACTTCAGTAGATAATCTAAATGAGTCCGTAATCTCATAAAAGAATCAAAGTGAACATTTGATTCAAATACTGAGAAGGATTATTATGTCATCTACAATTCCAATTGGAGAGATGGCTAGTCTTGGCTATCGGAGCAGTTGACTCCATGAGTAGAGACATAGATGTATTCATTGGTAGAATGATACATTGAACTGGACCCAAGATGAATTAATTTTGAATCCGTTTGTGAATTAATTCACTTGTGACGTTTATGGTGTAATTCACCTAAATCTTGAGTTAGTCACTGACCATGCATATGCAACTCATGTGCTTTAATATAAGTAGAGGCTTTTGCTCTAAAGATGATTGAGCCCATAGCCGGTATGTTAGGTACATGACTTGTGTATAGCATGGCTTTATTAGTCAGTGGAATTCATAGCTCAATTAAAGAGTTAATAATATCCTCTCATTGACATTGTGTGGATTGATAAATATGGAACGTGGCTACAGGTTGCTTATTCTCGAATGAGCAATTTATCATAGTCATTTGTTGATAGTGGTAATATTAATCATTAAGAAGACACAATGGAGACAATGAGATAAAATAAGATTGTATTGAGTGAACGGATTTAACTCAAAGGAATCAAGGATATTATATGAGGGTAACACACACATGATGGGGTCATTGGACAAAGCAATTGAATGAATTGCTTTTCTAAAGAGTATACAATAAGGAGTTTTCAATTATGGTACTTCTTGTGGACCGACTCCATGATTAAGTAATTGCAAATCATCGGAACGATGTTTTTGGACATAATTGCAATCACTAGAGCCTAATTGTATATGTCTGATTGGTCCCTCCGCTGGCATAACAAAAACTTGATCGGACTGCATTTAAATAAAAAAAAAATCTATTACTTTGAGAATAATTTAATTGAGTTGATTTATTCGATGTGAAATTAAATTAGGTGGTCGTGAGAATTGTTCAATTAGAGAATTTAATTAAAGAATTTTCTTGAAAAATTAATTTGGAAAATCTAAGTGATTTTTGGAAAAATTAATTTTGATAAAGTAAAATTAAATTAATCAAATCAATTAAAATTAATATGATATTTTTGGAAGTTAATTTTCAAGTCAGACAATTGGCCCAATGGGTAATTGAACTTAAAAATTAGACCTGAGATCGTAAATTTGGCCTCGGAGCCCAAAACCAATACCAAGACACAAAAATTAGTCTAATCGGGCCCGATATGTGAAACAAGGCCAACGGTCCAACCGGTGGCTAGACCGGACCGATCGGGTCGTTATTGACCCAGACTGAACCGATAGCAACCGAATTGGCTCGGGATGCCATAAGGGTGTCGCACTTGCATCATCGGATATGGCGGTGCCGATGGCTGTGGTGACAATGTCCCGATGGCGAGCAATCGGTGGCGGTTGGTCATTGGTGGAGCAGTGGAAAAATTACACTCCTACTGAGACTCTACCAGAGAATTTGATTTTAGATTAATTATTCCAAAAATAATAATAGTTTAATAGTTTAATATTGAATTGAATTTAATACTCATCTTAATAGTATTTTATTGATTTAATATTAAAGTGATTATCTTAATATTAAATTTAATTTAATATTTATCTTGTAGATAAACATTCTATTATTTTAATAAGATTTAATATTAAATTTAATTTGATATTTATCTTGATAAATATTATATTAATTTAATATTAAAGTGATTAAAGTTTAATCATAGTTGAACTCTCTAAACTTTCCTTATATAAAGAGAGCCTTGGGTCATTATTTACAAACATTTAAATTCAAGAGAAAGTTGTAAAGAGAAATTTCTCTGAAGAGATTTTTCCAGAAAATTTCTAGAGATATTTTTCTGATTTACAACTTGACCCAAAAGTTTAGAGGAATTGCAAAATTATCCCACTGGTATTTTTTGTGAAAAATTTTCTGATTCGGAATGAGCCCACACTCGGCAGACGTGAGCTTAAGAATAGCGGAGAAGACTACACGGTCGAAATGCTCATCCTAGATGAATCGAGAAGGTATAATTTTGATTAAGTATTTATTACTTTAAATATTACAAGCAATATCTTGTTTTAGAAAAAAAAATTTAAAACTCTGGTTTTTCTCTAATTTTATTTTTCGCTGCGTTTCCCAAACCTGTTTTTCTAACAGTTTACTTAGGGATGTAAAAATGGTAGCTCGTACCATGCCCATAACTAAATAAGGAGTATGCAACCATATATTTTAATTTTTTATGGTTGCGTTGCCCAACATATCTCTCGGTACAATGTCGCCAACACAACTGATCCCCAACTAAGTCCCCTTCACTTTTTTCAAGTCAATAATTTATAGTAGCCACCTTAAATGTGTAATTGTACACTTACCACATGGAAGATGGAATATGTGTGTCTTGAGTTTCCATCTTTCCACCAAAGCGCTGATAAGTGTGGGATCCAATTTAGTCCCCCCGAGCATACGTGACACGTGCAAAAATCTCGCCTGTTGCAAGTGTTGTTCAATAATACGCAGTGCCCTCGCAATTACATTGTGTATGTACGTCTCTAAAAATCTGATCTTTGATTTGATTATATAAACATAAAAAATTAAAAATTTAATAATGTTAACAACTTAATAATGAACTTAATTAAAATTAAAAAATTAATAATATTTTCTTACCATTTGCAATTGGAAGACGGAAATGTGTTTGTCATCCAAACGAACAAACAAAACTATCATTATTAAAACCAATTAAAAACAAAGAAATTATGAAATATAAAATTAAAACAACAAGATTTTAAGAGAAATTGAATAAAAAATTGAGAACTAAATAGTTGAGAGAATAAATGAATTGATAAAATCAGGAGAATGAGATTTGAATGCAAAAGAAAGAAAATGACTTGAGTTTATATATCAAATAAACTAGCTATTTTTAGCCATTGGAAAAAATTGTCGTTGAATTTTTTGACCGTTGGGAGAAGTTACCATTGGACGAAAATGTGTCCTGCTAGATACGTTTCTGTTTCACTCTCTAGAATCAAACTATTTCCCTAAATATCGAAAAAACCAACTTATTTCCCCCATTATCTTCCAAAATTGACGTATATTGCTAATTTACCTTTAACTTTTCAAAAAGAGCCAAATCGCATTTTTAACGAAAATGCTAACTAAAACATTAATATTTTAACAATGTTAGCATGGCATTCCATATGTACTTCATGCTAGCATGACACTATTTGTCTTATATGTCATGCCAACAAATAATTTAAAATTATAAAAAATTCAAAAAATAAAAATTTCAAATTTCAAAAATATAAAAAGGTTAATAAAAATTCAAAAAATAGCATGAAGTACACGTGAGTTGCCATACAAGCTTCTATATTTAAAATTTTAACGTCTTAGTGTTTTCATTAAAAAAACAATTCAACTATCTTTTAAAAGTTTGATAGTTAAGTTCTGACTCTTTTTAAAAGGTTTGGGTCAAATTTAACTCAAAAAATAATAATAGCTAAATTGAACAAAAATATAAATATTAAGAGCTAAACTTAACATATGAAATGTTATTAAAAAAATGAAACTATCTTCATAAATTATGGAAAATTTACTTAATACATCAAACGTTACTTAAAACGTGAAAATGTTTTTAAAGTAATTAATAAAACTTGAAAAAAATTACTTAATACATAAAATACTACTTAAAACGTGAAAATATTTTAAAAGTAATTAATAAAACTTAATACATAAAATATTACTTCAAGCATGAAAATGCTTTAAAGAAATTAATTCATTTACAATGAGTTAGTATTTGGTACACTAACAATATATTTTTTACTCCATAAATAATCTTAAAAAATTGTCACGTGTCTATTCTTTTTAAAATATTTAATATTTTGTAAGACACTTATCTACCCCTAACTCTGCTCCCGAGTCTTAAAAGCTTCACCAGCAATATATATTAATATATGAAGTAATTGAAGAGATTAATTATTTGGATATAATCCTCCTACTAATGTAACCTTGAAGAACTGAAATTGAATTATTTCTTTAAAAGTATTAGGATACATTTGAATAAATGATGTGTTTAGTTTACTTGCGACTAATATTAAAATAATAATTACGATGAAATTAAATATTATGACGATAATGTATATAAACAAATGTTTGTTAATATTTGTCTAAAATGAGAAGGGGAAAAAGGGAAATATATTAAAAGGAAGAAATACGGGAAAAAGCTTGGCCTAAGTATAGTGTGTACGCCATCGCTCTGTTCCAGTTATCTCCAAACTCCAAATCCACCTCCAACAACCCCTTACGCTCTCTCCTCGTTTTCCATTGCTAGGTTCTGCTCTCTTTGGGAGATTTTGATTTCAGCTTTTTCTTTTTCCTTCTCAACAGAAAGGTGAGAATCCTTTTTTTCACCTATATGCAAGTTTTCGCCCTTCAAATATTCTCTCCCTTTCCCTTATAACCTAATATATATATATATATATGTTTTTTAATTTATTATTTTCTGAATTCTTAGAAATTTGGTTGCTCTATGGTGTATTCTTTTTTACAATTTTGTGATTTGAAGTCAGTTTCCATTTAAAAAAAAAAAAGTTATTTCTTGAACTTGTAGTTAAGCTCAATTGATTGGATTATTTGGTACTAATCATGATTCTGATTAGAATTGGCTGTTTTGAATAGGTTTTATGTATCAGAGAACTCTAAATACTGGTTGTAATAAACAAAATGTGATCGAACCCTTATAAAATTCTGTTTGTTTTACGGGAATTACTTCCCTAGCTTTGTCAGATTTAAGTTTGATGACAGTGTCATAGTTGGATTGTCTTGTATATAGTTCAGTGAGTTCAATTGCTCAAAAGGTTCTCTCTTGTAAATTTTGAACTTTATTTTTTGATTATAGGGTTGAAACGTGAAAAGGGTACAATGTATTTTGGATACAATTGCGAAACATATTTTTGTGGGACTATAACCTGAAAATTTGACTTGCATGAATAAGAAACTTGGATTTTTGTCTAACCAACATGTTTGCATCGATGTTTTTCTCCTCCATAATATTTGGTCTGTTTAATCACACAAATATTGCTATTTTCTTTTCATTTTTTTACAGCAATGTTTGGTTAACTGGAAAGAAAGTAGTACAAATGGGTACCAAATGGAACCTGAAAATTTTATTACTTCAAACATGACCTCTAACATTTTATTTATTTATTGAGGTGCTAAAGCAGAGGATGGAATTCTTGGCTGCATAGCTGCCTGACTCCTTTTTAGGAACTTAGACGAAAAAGATGAAAAATGGTGATGATTTCTTGAATTTCCTCCCTTGCGACTTGTCAATAAAGATACTTACTGCTTTAGAGGGTCCATCTGATCTTGTTCGCATTACTGCTGTCTCACGCAACTGGCGACATTTTGGTGAGCTTAGATAATTTTTATATTCCTCCTCTTTTAATATTAATATTTCTTTTTTCTTGTTAAATTGCTATAAAAGCTCATGAGATGAAGACCGAATTTGAACTTTTTTCCATTTTGGTATAGTTCAAATGGAGCATAGCATCATCTTGATAATATTCTCAGGATGCAGTTTTGTAGTTGAGAGTTCAATTTAGTTTTGTCATTTGGTCATTGCTTTTCTTGCCACGTTTCTTGTTTCTCATTTATCTATCAAGGAATTTGTGCCTTTTTTAAGCAAAAAAAAAAAAAAAAAAAAAAAAAAATTTGTGTTTTGAAGTGAAATGGTTTTCAACAAAAATAATAGGTTATACTGTCTTTCTCTTTTCTTTTCGGGACTTTGGAAAGTAGCTGAAATTAATGGAAGTTGCATAGTGTTTCTTTGGCACTGAGCTAGTCATGGTTCAAATTAAAATGCATTCAAGCCTATCCCTCTTTCCTAGAGGGAAAAAGTAGAAAGAAAGGAAGAAAAGGAAGTGACTAAGTTCACCTGAAAAGCCTCGGAAATGTGGTAGAAATATAAGAAATTATTGACACCAACGAAAGACACATTATTGTCATGGAGCCTGATGGGCTCTACTCATTTCCGGGTTATGTATAACATATGCAGAATGTGTTGCTTCTGTATGATTAGAAGATTGTGGATATTTTGTCCGTTATATATCATTATAATTTCAGACTCCAACCTACTCTGCTTCTTTTAATTGGTTTTTCCAATCCATTGAACCAAAAAAATGAGAAATGCATCGATCGTTCTTTGTATTTCCTTTGATGTGACTCATTGTTCTTGTTTCATTATTACCAAAAAATTTGATACATTAACTTGTAGAATACTTTTTCTATTTATTCCTTTTTCTCGCTTCTGCATCTCTTTAGTCCTTGAGGACCACTGCTGATCTTGAATAGCTTTATTTCCTATCTGGTATTTTTTCTTCTTCTTTCTGATTTGGATTTGGTATACAACCATATCGTATTTAATATTCAAGTTCTGAAAAGCTAAAGCCTAAACTTGAACATTCTAAGAACTTGTTTCAGCATATGTTGTGTTATTCAATGTCATAATTTATATGTTCAAGATGATATCAATCTTGTTTTGCTGGTCTTTGATTGTCATACATGATAGCTTGCAGTCATTGCTGACAAATTAGTTTTCAATGGTTTGCAGTGATTAGACATGGTCTATGTAAGCATCTGTCCCTCCAAATGTTTCCCCAATTATCTAGAGTTGATCGTGTCAACGAGCTAGGTGGCAGTACAAAAGGTCATGCTGGAGCTGGATCTAGCAATTTTATGGAGTGGGAAGCTTTGGAGAGGGAGCATAGAGCTTATGCCTTTTTAGCTCGATGTTGTTTGTCAACTACTGCTGGGGATTGCATCTCAGAAGCAATAATTGCTTCTAGCACTGATAATTATCCAGAGGAAAGCATATGTAATACTTTGGAACCAAGAGATAGGGTGGCTCGGACAGCTTCATACTGGTCTAGTAAAGGACAAAAGAATCCTGCCGTGCCTGAAACATTGACATATAGATTGATTGCTGATTTGTGTGTTGTTACAGAGATCAAGATAAGACCTTTCCAGGGTATTTGCTCCGATTGTCTAGCAACTTGTTTTTCCATTTTTTTATCCATCTGCTTTTTCTTAGCCTGAAAATTTTCTTATAAGATTTGTATTTTTGATCCAGCTTACTTCCAGTTTGGTTACCCTATATATTCAGCGAAGTCTGTGAGATTTCGCATGGGTCATATGAAGGATGCGGATGAGTCATGCCAGGATTCTGGTACTGACAGGTTTGCATGGACTTACACCTCACAAGAGTTTGAAATGGCTCAGGTTAGTTCAAGTAGCTGGGTTCCATTTGCACTTATCTATTTGATTGATCTTTCTCTTTCATTACCACATCTGATCCAGTCATTCTGCAAGCATTCATTGCCTATACTGAATGAAATTAGTAATTATGCGTGATTCCGTTGTTGAAAATTGACTTGTATATATTCCATTGATCTTTTTCTATTTGTTACTACAAGAATATCAGATTTGGTCATTCTGTGAGCAACCATCAACTATATTCATTAAAGTATAGTTGTAATTAAATATGATATCAATGCATATGATATACTAAAATGGCTCTTAACAGTATCATTTCTGTTTTCATTTGTTTCCATGTTCCAGAATGCGTTTTATTGAAGTTGGTTCTTTTTTTCATTCATATAGTTTTGTAAGAACTTATACAAGAGCTCTGACAACATACAGTTTTTTTACATAAACAGGAAAACCGCTTACAGACTTTCAAGCTTCCAGAGCCTATTCTTTGCATTGGTGGAATATTACAGATTGAGCTGTTGAGTAGGGTCCAGAGACAGGAAATAGATGGCTTGTTCTATATCTGGTCCGGTCAAATGCACCCGTTCTCTACTCGTACATTGCAGTAGAGTTATGAGTATAGATTTGCCATAAATTTCAATCATAATATCCATATCTAGGTATCTTTAGTTTTTCCATGACCATTTTGCCATGCCCCTCTAATAATGCAATATGTGGGGCATCATTGCAGTGTGTCACATGTTCAAGTTGTGGGACGCCCATTATCTCCTGCTTTTGGTATTCAGATACTTGAACCCCCAGAAAAATTCGTGCTAGAGGTACAGAGTTATTCACTGCCAACTTTACCTGAGCAGATGAGCTCTATAACCAGTTTGCAGATGCGTGTGAGAGACTTGGAGCAGATTCTGAATTTACTGCAGGGAAATGAAGGTGAGGTGGAATATGGATATGAATGGGAAGTGGAATCAGACGAGGACGAGGAAGAATTTGACATGGAGTAACTATGTGCCGTCCCCCCCCCCCGCGGCGCTTGTTGGCAACTAAAGCGTGTAACCTTGTTCCGGATTAGCTTATATTCTGGTTTTATGTGCTAGTGTTATATATCAAAGCCTTAGCCATTCAGAAATCGAATCTTGTTTTCTGCGAAGTTGACCTTCAATCAAAACTTATTACCCAAGTGGGGTGTCACTAAATCGGGTATATGTTTATCCAAGTAATAAAATGTGTCAAACGGAGCACAGGATATATATATGAACTCTGCCTAAATACATGAATGTGAAGAAATGATAGCAATGTATAATAGTATTATTTTTGTTGAAAGCCTTAAAGATATGCAACAACAGTGGTGCTATAAATAGGAAGAGTAATTCCGAGTTCACCCCCAAGTTGACAAATTCTTCAAACCTTGTACCAATATGAACTTAAACGCACAAGTTGAATTTATTTAGATGATGATACTCAAGCTTGATGAGCAAAACAGGCTTCCCACTTCAGTTTACCTTGGACTTGGGTGGTGATGGAAGCAACTGCAACACAGAGCACAATCTTGTCAGCCTCCGATCAGTCCAAAAGCTTTTCACATTTGCTACATAAACGACAGAACTATAACCTAACGATGGTCTGTCCTATTTTTTTATCCGTAAATAATATTTGAATTCAGGATCTGGTATGTCTTAATAACTTTGAGATAATTCCCAAGGTCACAACATTCGTTCAATGATTAACTGTATCAGTAACCTTCAATTCATCAGCTTGCATGATAGCTTGTATGCTATAACCTCTTAATTTCTTTACCTTTTCATTAACCTTTAACCTACATAATCAGTGATTTACGTATACATTCACTGAAAACATCCAACTGTCTACTAAGCAAAAAAGAATAAAAAAGAAAATCCAGTCTAAGACTACAAGCATAGAATCAAATACCTGATAACAGGAGATGAGAGACGTAGCAAATCCAAGAGCTCCTGTTACACGAGGGGTGACTTTCTTAGGTGCCAATTGAAGAAGGCCAACTGCTACCACTATATCCAGTCCTGCTTTAACAAGAGCTAGAGTCCTCTCATTTGATTTTTGGAGCTTGGCACAGTATTCCTCATTCTGTATAATCGGGAAGGGAGAAGACTGATTATGGGAAGGGAGAAGACTGATTATAAGGACATTAGAGGAAAACGACATATTAGAAACACGCATGCTCTGAACATACCTTGTACTTATCACTGTCCTTAAGATTCTTTTCCAACTTTTTCATTGATTTAGATAGCCTTCTGAGCTCCCCAAGCTGATAAAAAGATGGTATATGTCATAAATAAGTGGATATAGCTAATGAAACATGGTAAGTAAAACCAAGTTTGTAGGTAGAGACTCATTCTCAAATTAATGAATGCTGAAGAGCACAGCAACAAACCTCAACCAAGGTGGTACAGATTGAAGAACCCATCCAACAGAAAAGAGATATTCGTCCAATCAGCTCAGTTCTTTCTTTGTTCTGTAAATGGCTTCCTTCGAGTTAACATTTGTAAACCAAGACTAACAAATTAAATAGAACAGAAAAAATGACGTGCATAACATATAGCATACCTTATAGATACCTGTTCTGCCAAGCCAGACAATTTGATCAAGAAACAAGAAAGTTGACAACAGCGCATTTTTGGACTGAAACAAGAATTACATTAACCCAAAAGCAGCATTAATTAAGTTGAGAGGTACAGAAAATTGGAAGTTTATCACACCTTTCCCAGCAGAGCTAGTGGAAGGGGAGTTCCTCGAGGAATTGGGCTAATAAGACCATGCAAATCATTGACAAACTGCAAATTCACAATTAAAAACAATAATCAAGCTACAATAATAATAAATAGTGTAAGAATTTAAGTTTGATACCAGATGCATTTTGTAGTAAAAAGTATTAATTTTATATGTTATGAGAAGTGTTCATTCAACCAAGCGTTAACTACTAAGTTGGAGTGTACTACTTTCACCCATAAAACAAAAAGGAAAAGATTATCAAATAAATATACAACATGCACCAACTTGTCATTTCTAGTATTAGGCATAGTGAGAGAACCTTAAAAAGACGGAAAACTTTCCGAGCCAAGCTGGTTGACTTGTCAACATTTTGGGCTGTGCCAGGTTGCCCATTACTTAAGAATTTCGAACCATATTGTATAGCCCTGCATATCTTATCCCTTGCTTCAGCCTTATTCAAATACAAAACTAGAAGAGCAAGTTCTGCCCTAGTTGCGTCCAGCGTACTCATCTTTTATCTAAAAGACACCTGAAAAAGTTACAATAATTACATTTTCACATGAGCTTACACAGATCGGATGTAAAGAGCTAATCGCAGACAACATTATCAGCCAGTTTAAGCAAGCCACTAATAACGAAGAGGAGCTTCTACTTTCAATGAAAGACAAAAGTACATGTCAAAAACTCGAACCCATCATTCTTTTGTGTGTGTGTGTGTGTAAACCTCATCATTACCAAGTATGTTGTTGCTTAAACAATCAAGGTCTTAGCAAATGGCTTGATCATCCTATAAAAAAATTCGCAATCCCTAAATAGAATGCAGGCTCTAACAGCTTAAAGCCATGAACTCAAAACAGAATATCCAAAAGCAAATTACCATTTGGTTTGATATCATTCAGTGAACTCCATAAAATATAAAGCACTACAAAGCATCAATTTCTTCTAACAAGTTGGCTGTGCTGTCTGATGTTTATTTGCTTGCAAAAGATGATATAAGGAAGCTTTTAGCTTTAAATCTTTAACAAATAATATGCAAACACACACAGACACATGATCAGCTGAGTCTAGTACCTAAGGTTTAGCTTAGTTTTAGAATTCTCTCATAAAATACTCACAATAACGACAACCCAATCTAATTTAACACTTGCCCACTTCACTGTCAACCAAGCAGACCATATCACCAAGACAAAGGGGAAAGTAGAAAAAAAGAAAAGAAGTAGAAATTCACAAATGAATCCAAATCACCCATATTGAAAACCCCTGAAGAAACCAACAAATCAAACAAGATAACAATAACCATAGAAAATGGAAACAAACATTTCTTACAAGTAGTAACTAAAAGCATAAGAATAGTAGCAGAAGATAAAGGCATCTCAAAAACACACAGGAATGAATCAAACAACAAGGTTTTGGTGAATTATAATACAAGTACCCAGATACAAGGAAAAGAGAGAATGGTAGCGAAGGAAGTGGCGGATGATTTGGCCCCGAAATCCACGAACTTTTTACCTTTCCTTTAAAAGGGAAGGGAGGTGTCAGTCTCTCTCACTCTTTGTGTCCTTTTTTAGTGTTCTCTATCTCTATGATAGAGGCATGTTTGGTCCAATCTTTTCCAAACCAAACCCCCGCTTTCTTCATTCCAATGTTTTGAGTTATGAACCGTTGGATTATGATCCTTGAAGACCCCATTGAATTTACGGCAAACACTGGTAATCACGCAATTCAAGAACTACAGCCTTATCCACATTCTTAGATTGTGGACTTTGGAGTTTGTTCTAAGAGAAGGAAAGGGTCCAATCCCATTGCCAATTGCTTAGCTGCACAACTTGTTCCCTTTTTTTTCGTTTTCTTTTTCTTTGTATAACCATATTCCAATTCAAGTCCCAATCTAACAAAATTTCTTGATTCAACAAATTTTTTTCCGAAGCATTATAATGAGGATTTCTTGAATATAAACAAAATTCTCTTCGATTGATTTTTGTTGAGTATTTATGTATCCTTTACGAGGATGGAGCTATGCATTTATATAATATAATTATTATTCATTCACTCAATATTTAAGTAAGTCAACAAGTATTTTACTCTAGATTTAATATATATTTATACAGTCTCATGTACGATTTTGCAGGTGGGTGTAAGTGCCCCTTCTACGAACACTCAATATCATGCGTGCTCGATATACGAACTACGTAGAATTCAACTTAGATCCATTCCGATTATAGGTCAATAATAGTAAATATCATAACAATTTGTTATCCAAATGTCATTTAAATTTGATCTCAAATGATTGAGGATTGCTTTAAGTGTTGAGGTAACTTGTTTTTATAGCCTATTTAAAAATCAATATTTGAGGAAATCTAAGCTCAATTTCATAAGAGATAAATTTTAAATTTTAAAGTCAATTTAAAATTTAGAATTTTCAAAAATCAATATTCATAAAAAAAAAAAAAGACAAGCGAATTTTCTCTCTCTTAATTCATTCTGGTATCGATGTGTTTCAAAGTATCATTTTAAGTTTATAGATGTTTGTAAATATTTTATATATATATATATATATATATACTTATAATTTAATTTTTATTTTTTTCAATAAATTTTATATTATATATCCCTGCAATGCTATATTTATATATAAATATAAAATTTAAATTTAAATTTATTAATTAATTTCAGTAAATTAATTTAATTATTGTAATTATAAAGAAAAATAAGAGTTAAATTTAAAATAACAAAATGTTGTAGTGGGGTAGTAACCTATCAATACAATGCTCCTCAATGGTTGCCATTATGGGCATTAGCTTGTAGTTTTGGAGTTCCCAAAACCCATCTAATTAGCTTCTTCTTTCTTCTTTCATTACTAGAACAAATAAAATAGTTATTGCATTTTAATCTATTTTAATGTTACTGGTTTAAATATGTTAAACCTCTTTTTACTCTTTCAAAATTTAAAATTTAATTCCTATATTCTAATTAAATTTTAAATTTGAGATATTAAGTCTATTTATTTATTTTTATTTTAAAATTTTGGTCTCTCTTTAAATTTTGTTATTAAAATTAATAATGCCAAAGGTAAAATAAATTTTTTAACCCTCGATATTTAATTTTTTTCATATTTTTTAAAAAACATAATTTTAAAAATAAATTAAAACTTATGAAAAATAAAAACTCTTTGAAATTAAAAAAATACAAAATACAAATGATTATAAAAATATAAAGAAAAATTCTAAAATTCAGTCTTATCTAAATGGACCAGACCGACTAGTCGAATCAAGAAGCGATTGAGGTACCGATTCAATGCAAGTTAAAAAACCGGCTAACGTGAACCAGTATGGACTAGTTAAATTGAGCTAAAAATCAATTGAACCAATTTTAAATTGGTCAGACCAATGGGTTCCCAAAACAACAGTTCAAAGTAAATAAATTATTAAAAATATTTAAAAAATTATTAAAATTGGTTCACTTGCTTGTTCAATTGGTTTTTTAACTCAATCTATACCAGTTTTTTACCTTTCACTAGACCATATCTCAATTGATTTTTTATCCAATCGGTTCGGTTCGATTTAGATAACATTGAATTTTAGAATTTTTTAATATTCAAAAAAATAATTTTTTTTATTTTCAAATTTTAAAGTGTTTTATTTTTTCATATATTTTTTAAAATAATATTTTTTGCTAAAAAGACCTCTCCCGTCCTCTCAATTTTGATATTGAGCAAATTGGTCCCTCTCGAAAAAATCAAAGCAATTTAATTCCTTTCAATTTCGAAAGTGAGCAACTAAAGGAAATTAATCACGACATTAATGTTTTTATTCAATTTTACATAAATTTGATTGATACAATAACAAATTTAGCCCTCGAAATTTACATATTTTGTTAATTTGGTATTGATTCTAAAAAAGACCAACAAGTTTAGCCTCAATATTTACACGTTTACAAGAATATTATGGGCTAAATTTGTTAAATCATGATCAAATTGATAGAATGTGTACATTATGAGAGCTAAACTTGTTTTTGTACTAATCAAATTTATGTAAATTTGACGAAAACATTAACGCCATGATTAATCGTCCTTAATTGCTCACTTTCAAATTTTTCAGGGATTGAATTGCTCCGGTTTTTTTAAAAGGGACCAATTTGCTCAATATTGAAATTGAGAGGGGCTGGAGAGGTCTTCTTAGCCAATTCTTTTAAAATATATTTTTATTTTGCTTAAAATAAGAAAAATAATAATTTTTATTATTTTAAATTTACATACTTTTAAGGAGTATGGACCAAATTGACAAAAAAACTATAAATGTTGAGGGCTAAAAGAGTTTAAAAATTTTAAAAACCGGTTAAACTTCGAACTAGTACAAACTAGTTGAACTGGGCTAAAAAATTTAGTTGAACTGATTTTTATATATTCTAATATTTTTATTTTTAATAATTTATTTGCTTTGAATTTGAATCGATCAGACTGGTCATTTTGGGAACCAATTGGTAAGACCAATTTGAAAATTATTCAACCAATTTTTTAGCTTGGTTCAACTAGTCTGTCCCAGCTCGAGGGTCAATTGATTTTTACCTCTCTAGACTGATACCCCAACCAATTCTTGATCAAACTGGCCGGTCCAATCTAATTCGGATAATATTGAATTTTGAAATTTTTGTTCATATTTTTAAAATCATTTTTGTTTTTTGAATTTGAAAGAGTTCTTTTTTTTTCATATTTTTTTATTTATGTAAAAAATATTTTTTTAATTTCTATGTTTTTATTTAAATTATGAAAAAAATTAATTTTTTTACTTTTAAAGAGTAATGACCAAATTGATAAAAATTGTAAATGTTAAAGGTTAAAAAAGTTATTTTACCTTTGACATTGTTAAGTTTAAGGGCAAAATTTAATGGAGGGATGAAGATTTTTAAATAAAAAAATATAAGGAATCAATATCCCAAAATTAAAGTATAGGGACTAAATTTTAAAATTTGAAAAAGTATGAGGACTTTTGACATATTTAAACCAATGTTATCTCACATTTATTATGTGAATTTTTATTTATGTATATACGATTAAATAGGAGGGATGATATTGATTTACAGTTAATTATTTTTATTTTTAATATTTTATAAATTTTAATATATATTTTTAGAATCAACATAAATATTGAATCTTAAATTTATTAAAAATTTAAAAACAATATTAAATTAAAACATCAAGACTGAAATTATTATTATTATACCAAGTTAGATCAACATCCGGTGGAATTACTAAAATGTAAATTTAACTTAAACAAAATGTTGACCATGCTAAAAACGGGATTAAATAATTGTATCTCGGAAAATCCAGCCCATACCAAGGACAAGATGTTTTGCTTATATGAAAAAGCCGACAGAAAATAGGAACAAAAGCGCCCACCGTGGGGCTCGAACCCACGACCACAAGGTTAAGAGCCTTGCGCTCTACCGACTGAGCTAGACGGGCTTGTTGCGCTTTACTTCTAGATGATAATATATAGACATTAATAAGCCCTTGTGATCCACCACACATTAAACCCAGTGACAGTGGTATATAGCAGAAGTCCAGCGATACCATAATCTTGGCATGGACAATAAATACGATAACACGGTAAGCAAAAGATTCTTAACAAAGCGGCTGCTTTATTGTCATTCAAGGTGGTGAACATATTCCCCAAGTTTGACAGCCCACAATTGAATGCTACCCCACCTGTCCAAAGAGGAGAGTAGCCCTGGAAGAATTGTCTTATCCTTCCTACTGCACCGCACCTCTCTTTCATTATCTTCAAGCCCTTGGTTATGTTCATTACATTACAACATGCTTCATGTATGAGCTTGGTCTTGTTCTTCTTGGCATAGCCAGTGCCAAGGCCAAGATTGTTGGCCACAACCACCCAATTACCCGACACCGTCTTCTGAAGCCGTTGCCCTTGCTGCCCTTGGATGGATGCGTAGGAATATGGCTGGTCTTGAAGAACCAATCATGACCAAAGTGAATAATTCGGAAGACACCGTGCTAAGTAAGAATTTTGTAAAACACATCTTTGAATGTTGAATTTTTTAAAAACGTATCCTATAAATGTTGAACATAGATAACACCCAAGTTGTAAAGACTAGTGACTAAATTAGCAAAACCGCTCATTTGGAACAAGAGGAAGTCGATTTATACTCAATTTCCTTCACTTAGAGATAATTGCAAGGCATGTTCTGCTTCCTTGAGGAATAAACGAGTCAGTTCCTTCTGCCCTCTTCGATACACTATGCTACACCACCTATTTCTACTCATCAACTTCTGCTGGACCAAGTTGTTCGCCTCCTTGCTACAAAATAAAGCAAATAAGATGGTTCAATATTAACAGAATGATATTTATTGTTCGATGCTATAAATTTTGCAAATGAAACAGAAAAGGCTGGATGTTCAGGGTGCAATATAATAGGAGGGGGAAAGGGAATTTTGTAAAGATTCAGAATGACTTGAATAGCCAGAACCAGCAAAAGTATAGATTACAGTGACTGTCTTTTCATTGAAAGGGGGAAAGTTTAAACTTCTAGTATACCTTGTCTGCTGTTCTGCATTTCCAATAACGCAGGCATTCTCAAGTAGCTCAGAATCAGAGTCCTCTGTTCCAGAACTCTCTTCAAGGTCCATCATCCTTGCCATAGAGAATTAGAGTAAATCATTAAGTCAGTTTTCTTTGCTAACACCTGAATAATACAGAAGTGTTAAGTTTCAAACTCTAAGAAGATTCTATGATTTACGTACTTTTTCTGAAGAAGGTCAACAAGCAATTGCAGAGCTCCAGAATCCCCACAGGCCTCCCATACAGCTGTTCTTATTTCTGTCTCGGAAGGCTGTCTTTCTCCTTCAGACCCAACAATCTTGGAGAAGAAAAATAGTTTCAGTTAGGACAAAAAACAGTTTAATTCATTTTTTCATTTCTCAAGATGAGAGTGACTGACAGAGACTCAACTAGCCCCTTGAGGAATGTTAACATGTATTTTAGAGTAATATGATAGTAACTGCAATCAGTGTTTTTTTTTTTTTACTCCTCGTTGGACAATAACTGCAGTTCATTCAAGAACGAACATGATGAAACAAAAGAGAAACCGCACCTCTTCTAGCATTGCGGAAACCTCAGAAACCTCCTCATCTTTCATGGCTATGGTCCTCAAGGCAGTCATAAAATCTTCAGGAAAAACTAGCTTACTCAAGTAAGAAGGTGTTTTGCGGTGACCACTCCAACTAAAATTGCAAATTCTATCACCGGCTTCAGAGGTATTGCTTGCTTTACAATTAGAGGATTCTGTTGGGAAAAACCCATGATCTAGCAAGTTTTTAGGTAGAAGGCACCGCATTGCAGCTTTCTGTGAACCAAAGCCAAATTAATCAGTAATAAAAAATTGTTTTCAGGAGAATGGGAGAAAGGACCATAAGAATAACAAATGTAATGGTTCTACCAAAGAACATGAAGAAGAATACGTCTCCATTGAAATATTAAAATAGCACTAAGTGGGATATTAACATATTGTCATTCATATTTTCAAAAGAAAAAAGTCATTCATGATCACTGACCTGGGCTACAAGTAGTTGTCCTTTGAAGTCAGAAAAGGAAATGTTCTGGATTGCCTCTCCGGGATAATGAATCTGTACAGTTGACAAATGTTAGCGAATAAGCTCAGAACAGCATGATGAAAGAAGTGAGATATAGTTGAAAGCCCCAATTCATGAATTTCTTCTGACTAAGTTGTACCTAAATAATAATATGATTCCTTTTGAAGAAAATATAGGAATTTGACAAACTGCAAAATTGGCAAAAACATACCATGAGATAGTCATCTGGATTATTATCAACAACAAAACCATACAGGTAGAGAAGTTCCTGCATCAAATATGAGATGATCAAAACGGCCTCACATGTATCAATAAGTAAGTACTGTCCAGATAAGATACCGCCAAAAATTGATTATGAAAGAAATTTAATGTCATTCAGGCAGAGAATGTTGTAAAACATGCCAGAGAGTGAAGACGAAACTACTTCCTGATATACATGTTTTACATATCATGCTCACAGTTGAAAGCATGTTGCATGTCAGACCACAGGGGATCATCAAAATAGAAAGATGAACCAAAATAATCACAAAGAAATTAATCATGTAAATTTACCACAATAGTAACATTTAAAGTAATTTACAGAAAATCAGGGAGCAGATTTAACAATTTTCTTTTTCTTTTTTCTTTCTTGTAAAGTACATAATTCAATTCATAGAAATGATAAATACAAGAATAATCCATGGTTGTAAAAACCAGATGGCTGTTCAATCATATAAGTTGACCGAAAAACCACATTAAAACCAGTAAAATTGGATATTTTATTTTATTTTACTTCTTTTATATTCTTTCAACAAAAAAATTAGGCTTTTTCACCATGTTTATGTTCACTTTCATCCTTGGTTTTTTGTAAATAATTTTTTTTCCTAGTTTTTGATGAATTTTTAAAAATAATCTCTTTTTGAATTTTTTATGATTTTTTCTTAATTATTATTAGTTTATATTTTTAAGCTTTCTAGATGGTGAATCACCTGGTTGAACCAGGAACCAGAGATCCAATCAGGTCGACCTCTAGTTCAGTTTCTTCAACCAAGGAGCAATCTCTGGAAGTTGAGATACTTCTAGATATACAGAAACGCTACCAGCCATATTTAGCTTGACTTAAATATGGAGTATGCTCGCAAACAACAGCAACCATCTTGAAGTAAAACAGGGAATATCAAAGGGCACAGGAGGCTATCAATATTGACATGTAAGTCTTTTAAAAGTATAGAAGAAACACTCATGTTTAGGAAGAAAATTATCTATTCAGGACAAAGCAAAGTACCTCATTTCCTTTGTTACCATAACTGATGGAAACTTCTTTGTCAACTGGCAATGGAGACTGTAAAGCTTTCCATTTTGAGTGAAAAAATAGTGCCACTCGTGGTTAGACTTCCCAATATTTAACATAAAAAAAAAACTTCAAGTATAACAGATTTGATCAGAATATGTTACAAAAAGCAAACGTGGGAGGCAAGAGGAGACTACCAGAAATAAGGAACATGGATAAAGGAATTTGAGTTATTGACCCTGTTCCATCAACTTCCCATGTTGCAACTGCCTTCAAGTCTAAATGTAAAATTAACAACAAAAAACTTCAATGAGAATCAAGACTGAAAAACCAAGACTGCAGTAACAGACTGAACCAATTATAGACAAGAGAGCCACCGACTAATAAGGACTAGCATACCATGGTTGCAAAAGTCAATGCCAGGGAGAAGACCCTCCACCCAGACAGTTTCTTCTTGTTTTGATGTCGAAGTTACTCCATTGACCTTGCTATCATTCCCATGAGCCTCAAATCCTGATATAAATACATTGTAAATAAAAAACTTTAACCTCAGCTCATAGTTAATGCAGTAAATTTTCAACAGTAAAAGCAAATAAGAGGAAAGAGACCTATACAGGAAATAAGTGGTAAATGAGAACTAAAGCATAACCTCACTTTTTCCATCGATTTCATTAATCGGCTCTTCACTATAACTATGACTAGTGGAACCCTCGGGAATTTTGTCAACTGGACAGGTTGTGCCCACATCTTCTTGAATTTGGGGGAATACATAAGAATGCGGAAGAGGAAGGTTCAAAGCACGAGACCAAAATATAGAATTTGCCCTAGCATTATAGAAATCATGCAATATTAGCCATCAAAGTTTTAGGTTCAGGGAATGTCATCATATCATTGTCAAACTTTTCCATTTTCCCCACCCCGCCCCAATTAAAGAGAGTTAGAAAGAGTTTATTTTGAGGGGATTCCTACCAAAGGAAATCTTCAAAGCACACCTCACTGCAAAAGAAGCATTAACAACAGTTCACGTTTGGGCAATAAGAAAATAACTAAATTATTCTTGAGAAGACCAGAAACTCAACAATTTAAATGCAAAAATGGATTGCTATCTTGTTTAATGTAATTAATACAGACCTTTCTGAATCTCCATCAAGAACCAGAAGTTTCTTCACTAATTCCTTCACTTTATCTTCGTACACAGACATCAAATCCTTTTTCTATAAAACAATTATACTAACTTTCATCATCATGGTTAGTCAAATTTCATCAATTTGATTTTCAAGAGAAACAGAAAACTAAATACTAATATTTACCCGCAATTCAGTTGCTCTATACAAGGTTGTTCCCCTCAACTCCAAAAGCTCATCATCAGTAAACCAAACCGGATTACCAAAAGTAGTTGGAAGCATATCAAGGTACCTGACCCAACCTTTCAATCCATATAAATAATAAAGGGAAAAAAAAGAACACTAAAATGCCAATCACATAAGTTAAGTACGTACGGTTTCCATGAAGAATTCTTTCGGAGACGTTCCACAATAAGAAATAAAATCATTAAGAACCTATCATCAACTTCTCCTTCTTCAAACATTGCTCTACACTCTGCTCCAATTAAAGGATCTTGCAGTACCCTCATTGGAGTTATTGCTAAATCCAGTGGAACAACAAGAAGAACCCCTGCCCAGTTTCTTTTCCTCATAAAATTAATGAAAACCTTACAAAGAATCAAACAGAATTCTATTTTTTAACTTCTTTGTTACAGGGCTTTTTGCTACTGACCATCTTCGGGGGAACCATTGGTGGAATAAATACCAAAGCCTTTGGTGGAGTCGCAATACTTGATTTTGCAGCCGCGGAATTGAGCTCCGTTTACCTGAATTAAAATCACTGTTAGTTGAACCAGAGGAATAGAAATGTAGAGTTGACGGCTTGAAGTTGAGTTCAGGGTGTTGGAGAACTAAACCTGAAGCCATTGAAGGAAGTGCTCGAGTTTTGCTTCCTCTGTACACGCCATTATCGTCGGTGATGGTTACTTGGCTAAAGTTGGCCGGTGACCAAAGGCACTACACTGAGGTTTAATAAGGGCTTAAGGAATTAGGTCTGAAAAAAAAAACTGAGAAACTTAAAACTGATCCCAGTTAGGGCTGGCAGCGGGTTGGATATCTGCAATTTATGGATTATCCGAATCCACAGATTATCCGAATTTTACTATCCAACTCCGAATCAGAATTAAATACATTATTCGCCGAATATTCAAATCCACAAAAAATCCAAATTTAACATTTTCAACCGAATCTAATATAACCAAAATCCAAATCCACTAAAATTAAAATTTTAAAAATAATATAAAATTAAATAAAAAATTAATTTTAAATAAATTTTATTCATAACTAAGAATAAATAAATTAACAAAAAAAAAAAAACTAAATAATAATACAAACAAACTAAACATGACAATTTCACAAAAATTTAAATATTACTAAACAATTTAAACATAAAAATTCCAAGCAAATTAAAATTTCAATGCAAAATATTATATAAGAATTATTTTTGTATTAATAAATATTCAATTTAAATTGTAGTAAAAATATATAAAAAAACTATAATAACTTAAATATAAAATTTAAAGACTTTTTAAACAATTATAATAAATTGTTTGTAAAATTTATTCAATATATAATTCATATTTGAAATTTATAATTAATTTAAATGAGAGATAAATTTATAATTTGAACCAAGCTTTTGAAAAGTCAAAAGGTAGCATTTGTATTTGACCTAAAAAGTTTAAGTTTTTTTTATTTCAAAATTTACTTATAGATAAAAAAATATAGTTTTAACTTGAAAATCTAGTGTAATAGTATTGCAATATCTTTTTTATGTAATTGTTTAGGGTTTGATTCTCTCCATATGCACGTTGTGATATGTTTATATATACAGGTGCGCAAATAATTGGTGTAATAAAAAATTTACAGTTCAATTAGCTTAATTAATTTTAGTGATTATATCAATCTGATTTTCGGTTTTATAAATTCAAATAGAATAAATTAAATAAAATTTTTAAATAATATATATTCAATACCTAACTCAATTTCCAAATATTGAATACCAATATAAAACCTAACTCAATTAAACTAAAAACATTAAAACAACCCAAAACTTAAAATAAAATAACCCAACCCAAATAAATTACCCAAATAATTAAACTCAATTACCCCATTAATTAATCAAAATTTAATCTAATTATAAAATAAAAACATTGGCAAAATATTGTACAACTTAAACGACAAAAGCACTATATAAAATAAATTAAAAATAAAAACATTGTATATCATTGGAATTCAAAAGCTTGGAATGATAATTGAAAGATGAAAAAAAATGCAATACTATATCTAGGCACCCGCTTTTCAGTGTAAACAATTTTTAGAGATTATTGGAGTTCTACATAACACTCAAAAGGAATTACATAATGGTCCTTACCACGCACGTCTCCCATATACCCCATAATAGCAACTTCGTTGTAACAACTTGCCAAGTCACCACTATCAAATAAGAAGACCTTCGTTATAAATACCCTCTAAATTGAAGTAAAAATGATCTTCCCTCCGCTTATCAACCTTGAGCTTACTCTTTGCATTTAGTTTTCCTAGCCTTCACAACAACTTTTCTCCTCTTTTATGGACCTTCATTGCACCACCATCTTTTCCTTCCTATCTCCCGCCTTGCTTAAACTTATATCAACAAATATGTATTATGTTCGAAATAATTATAAAAATTACTCTTTTTTTTCTTTTATTTTCGAAAGAATTAAAAAAACCCTTTCATAATTTATGAACAATCTTACTTTAAAATTAGAGGGAAAGAAAACCAAGGCATTGTTCTTAGGACTTGAAATCCTCCATTATAGATTGAATGAGAAAATGAGCAGTGGTTGGTATCAGCGTATGAAAAAGAGAGATAAAGAGGGTGAGTGAGAGAGCAGGACATACAGCCGAGCTGCAATCTGGCTTTGTCAGAGGTTTATCATTGACACCCAACCCCCACTTGTCTTGGGAAGCTTATTCAAGTAAGATGTCCAAAACTTTGAATATTAATGACTCCACCTGCGGCTTTGCTTTTGCATGCACGGCATGCAGTTCCTCGAAACCCACATATATTTACACCATCACTTAGTATAGAACTCAATTCCTACCATATCTAAACCGTACTTGTTATAGAGAAACGTAATCTCATCACTGATGGTGATGAGATGATTGTCCATCTTATGTTCTTACTGTCCCATCTACAAACCATAAAAGAGAGAGGAAAATTCAAATGCAAATAGAGAAGCAAAAACAAGGGCAATGGATAATTCCAAAGAAGTCCCTATTGGAATGAGTACCGGTTGTTCCCTTCTCACCGCAAAAGGATGAAACACAACATGCTGTAGCGGTAAGAGGTGATGGTGAAGTAGCCAGCCCAGAACCTGTCAATAAATGGAAACTTTGCGTTAAATAAGCTGACCCAACAATCAAAGTTTTCCAAAACTGGTAACCTCTCAAACCAGAACCACCATCACCACCACCGTCTCTTTCCTGCATTACAACCCAAACCATCACATTATGCTGTTGTCACTATCTCTTGGGGTAGTTGGACCTACTATACGGAAAACTTACCCTTGATTTTACCCTTCATTAATTAATTTCCTATTTACGGCCCCCCTTCAACTCTTTTCCTATTTGTTCCTGTTTGTAGTAAGATGTTTTTTTTTGGTTATAGGGTTTCAGATGATGAAGAAAAAGTTATGTACATGGCCATAACAAAGTGCATCAGTGACTAGTCTTTGACACTAGGTTTTGAGATGGTCACTAAATTTATTTATTTTTAAATTAAGATATTCTATTATATGTTATTAATGTAAATTATATATGCAAATTTCTGTACTAATAGAAAAAATTATAAAACTATAAAAAATTATTAATTCATATATAAAAGTATAAGAAAACAAAATACATAGATAATAATATTACTTAAAGTTGTAAGTGACATTTTTTAAGGAAATAAAATATTCTTTTACAATATATTTAAACTGTATTAACCAATTTTCACACTAAAGCAATTCCAAAAAACAAAGCTTATTAACTAAAAAAATTACTGTGGGCGAAAAAGGAAAAAATCTTTATGGTTTGAGATTTAAAAAAGGTAAAGGCCAAGAATCGTGGCTTACCTTAAAAAAAAACAGTGTAGTTGTATTCTTTTTACTTTTTTTTTTTTAACTTGAACTGATGCAATTATAATTTTTTTTTTCATTTTAGACATTAAAAATTAAAAAAAAATATATAATTTAAGCATTTACGTTGTATAATTCAGGTATTTTGATCACTTTTGTTAAAATTATAACATGACAGTTAAAAAATGATATAATAACAAATTTAGCGTTTAACTTTTATATATTATATCAATTTAGTCATAATTTTAAAAAAATAACATTCAAAATTTACAAATGGTCTCAATTTGATCCTAATTCTAAAAAATTCAAATAAATATATCAAAATACATAATTATTTTTAAAAAATAAATTTAAATTTTATATTAATATTAATATTAAATAAATATAATTATATTAGTATTAAATAAAATAAAAATCTCGCACCCCAACCCACTCCACCACCACTTCCCCCATCACCATCCCTATAACACCCTTATACAGGGGCGTAGCCAAGGGGTTGCAGGGGCCCTGACCCCCTTAAAATGAGAAATTTTCCATTTAGGCCCCTTTAAAATTTATAAAAATTTAAACTAGTAAAGGTAAAATTGCACTGGCCCTCTTAAAAATGATAAAATTATGATTTAATCCTTTAAAAATTATAAAGATATAGATATCAAAATGGTGAAATTTCATTTTTACTATCGTAAAAATATACAATTTAATTTTGGTCCCCTAAAACAATTTTTTAGCTTCGCCTCTATTCTTATACCCGACCTGATCACCGGGTTCGGACAATAGGATGTCACATTTGTTGCCGGAGTAACTCTCGTCACTTATATCATAATTACAACATTTAACCATTGAACCATGTCATACACACATTCATATAACGGTACACAACTTAATTCGAGTATTAATTGAGCTCAGAAAAGTTCTTTTGTTGACTCGAGCATGAAATGAGACCAAATTGCAAAGTTTCAATATTTTGGAAACATGTATCGATACCCTTGAAAGGTATCGATACCAAACTTAACTTCGATGTTTGGAAAAAATTTCATCTTAGATCAACAGGTATCGATACTTGACTTAAGGTATTGATACTCCCTTACAAGTATCGATATCAATTTCTAGTATCGATACCATTTTACGATTCTGTTTCTTTTGAAAAGAATTAATCAAAATACAAATGTATCGATACCTGTCACACCTGAATTCCTTTAAACTCGAAAATTAAGAACTTTAATGGTTAAATTAAAAATGATCGTAAGCTAACAGTCTTTATTGAAAAATCAGGAAAAGATAGTAACCAAAATTGGACAGGGTTGAGGACTGAGTCTGGTTCAGTTGGATTGGAACCAGTTGGTCCCTTAGTAGGGGACACAATGATTATAGATGAATGGTTGTGATGAGGTGGAAGGCCGTGCATGAGGGGTTATATATATGGTTGGGGAATGACTTCCCGGGGAGGATTCAACTGCATTTTGTTTCATTTTCCTCTCTTCTTCTTCTTCTTCTTCATGGGTTGCTTTGAAGAAGAGAAGGTTAAGGAAAGCTTCAGATGGAGTGATAATCATGAGGTTCAAGTAGGAAAAATAGACTGTTATGAGGGTAAGCTGGAAGGCTGTGTTAATGAGGAATGATGGTGAGAGGATGAGAACCACTTGGGCCTAAGTAAGAGAAAGGAAAAGAGTTCATAGGGATCGCGAGACGTTAGGAGGAACATCGTAGTTGACCGAAGGCTAGTAGAATGGCCTGAAAGAAACCGCTCAATGACCTATTCACTAGTGGATAGTAATGGGCCTAGGATAAAGTCTGTAACACCCCTAACCCGTATCCGTCGCCGAACTAGGGTTAAAGGCATTACCGGACAAAACAGAACAATTAACATTCATTTCATAGACATTTTAACATCAGAGATCAAACATCAATATACAGTCCCTTATATAGGACATCGAGACCTTAAACATACATTAGAAAGTGGTCAGGACTAAACCGAACACATATAAAATTTTTCCAAAACTTAAACATTTTTCAAACAAGTACAGGTCACACGCCCGTGTGAACAGGCCGTGTGCCTCACACGGCATTAGACACGCTCGTGTGTCTAGGCCGTGTCAGAATAGGGCATACATACTGACTTGCACACACGGCCACAAGACACGCTCGTGTGTCTTGGCCGTGGTCGACACCGACTTGGGTTACACGGCTAGTCACACGCCCGTGTGCCTTGGCCATGGTCGAGCCTGACTTACAATGTTAGGGTACCCCAAGGGACATACGACCATGCAACATAGCCTTGTGTCGCACACGGCTGAGACACACGCCCATGTCTCTGCCCATGTGGACAAAAATAGGCCATTTGAATAGCCAATTTGCCACCCTAATTGGGTCAAACCTGCAAGCACCAAACCAAGCATATTTGCACAACAATTTTAGCCAATTTCTATACCAAACCATACATCATTCATGCCATAACATTATCAACCATTTACATGCTCATAAACCTTGCAAATTTATGCAAAAGCATAAGACAAAAATCATATCAAAACATATGGTTTATAAACCTTAATACACATCATTCAATCTCATGATCAAAACTTACCAAATTCTCAATATTCACTTACCAAAACTTATCAACATTGACTATTTCTTTTGGTCATTCAAAACATATCATATGGTTCATAATGCATCACATATCATATAACATTTCCAACCATAAATTAAAACACAAGCTAGCCATATCACATGGTATGATATATATACATTACAAAACATATAAAAACACTTCTAGCCTATACATGCCATACTTTACTATATACATTTTAAAAAGGTACCAAATTAAGATTCAATAGTGTGGTGACGATCTTCGACGATCCCCGAGCTCACAGTAGCTTCGATATCTATAAAACAATGCAAACACACACAAAGTAAGCTTTCAAAAGCTTAGTAAGTCATATGTAAGTAAACTTATCATTTAAAGCCTATAAACATCATCAAATTACTTATACTTTGTAACCAAATACCAACACAAACCTCATATTCATATACTTCTATCATAGATAATCATTTGTACGTATACTTACCTTTCATTCTCAATCATAATATACAATGCAAACATACCTGAATCAGATACAATTTCACAAAGTCATTTATTTTCTCGGAATGCCCGTTTGAACAGTTCGAAAACATAAAGATACGCGGATAACTCAGAAAGCATATACAATGCCAACGTCCCAGACGTGGTCTTACATGTAATCAAACATCGATGCCATTGTCCCAGACATGGTCTTACACATAATCAAATACGATGCCAATGCCCCAGACATGGTCTTACACGTAAAACAGAAGTCGATGCCAACATCCTAGAAGTGGTCTTACATGATAACACATATCGAAAATCCTCCTAACTATTCCTAAGGTTCGTACGGGGCTTTTCAGACGTCGAAACTTTGTCGATACTTCCTCGGATATCACATATTGCTTGAATATTCATTCATCACAATTCAATATCATATGAACAATAATAATTCAATTTAAACACGTTTATTTGTATATTGACTTACCTCGTACGGATTCGGATAGACTAATCGGTTACTTGATGACTTTCGACTTTCCCCAATCTAATTCCGTATTCTTTAATTCTCGATCTAAATAAATTCAAATTTGACTCATTTAATCACAAATTCATTCAAAAAAATCCATAAACACAATTTTAGGGCATTTTACAAATTAGCCCTCGCATTTTCACATTTTGACACTTTAGTCCTTATTTCACAAAATCACAAAATACACATAATTTGCATATATTCATGCTTGGTCGAATTCTCCTAGTACTCATACAAGTCCACACATTTTATTTATTTCACATTTTAGTCCCTCAAAATATCATTTTCACAATTTAGCCCATTTTACTCAAAATCATCAAAAATTCAAAGACAAAATATATCAACCCAACATATTTCTTTTATTTTCCAACAACTAACATCACAAAACTCACAATTTCATCAATGGCACATTTCAAAATCATCAACGAAATCAGAAATTGAGACATGGATTTGATAGTATTCGAAGCAACGATTACAAAAATGTAAAAATTATCAAAAACCGAGCAAAACACATATCTAAATCAAAGGAAACCAGGGTCGAACCTAGGTAAGCTTTTCTCTTTTCTTTTTCTTGTGATTTTCAGTAATAAGGATGAATGATTAATCCATTAACATGTTTTATTTTATTTAATATATGATTAATACGCTAATGACCAAAATACCCTTTAATTATCCATTTTAAATTCACATATATTAAGGCCATTTATGTCAATTATCAAAGTGAATGACATAATATCCACATAAGGACCTCTCAGTAACAAATACAAATCAAATAGACACTTTTAACATATAACAGACAACTTTTACATTTTACACGATTAGGTTATTTTATCAAATTAAGCACACAAATAATTAAATTTTCATACGAAATTTTCACATATGCTAATTCACATATCATAAGCACGAAAAATAATATTTAAATATTTTTCTAACTCGAATTTGTGGTCTCAAAACTACTATTCCGACTAGGGTCTAAACCGGACAATTACAAAGTCCCTTATGAAGGCTTAAAAGAAATGATTTAAATGAACAGGAGGTTGTTATATTTATTATTATCATTTATTTATTTGAACCCCGACAAGGTAGGGTTTGCATGTGAATAAAGAAACTCACTAAGTTCATTTGAACTTACAAACGGTTGACCTATGTTTAAAATTAGGACTGATTATTAGATTATTTAATAGACAATATAGTATGTTCTAACGTAGTGAAATCTATGTATGAATGGTAAACCGGTTCAGTTGTGACGCCCGTACTCAGATTCGACAAACAGGTCGATTAGGGGTGTTACACCAAATCATCAAGACATCTTATATATCTAGGTATATAGTGAGACTCCTATATACATGCCACAACCTTAGGGTTCAAAAACGACCAAACATCTACTGTTTCAGTCATAGGATAGTGTAAGTTTTGAATGATCCGGCTTGATGCGTTTCGCAAGGTGAAGATCTACAAGGGAAAAGGAAAACAAACGAGGTAAGCATTTACGATTCTTAGTAAGCTCATAGGTATTAAACATAACTTACCTTAGCTTTCAATTAAATATAAAAAACTACCACAAGTTGCATATTTTTTTTAATATGGCAAACCAAAACATTAACAAGATGAGTATTTTTTTGTAATCAAATCATATGATATCACAAGTACATAACATGCCAATTCAAGTAATTTACTTAACCAAACTCAGAACTTATTCAATTAAGGAACGTTACAATCAATGTATACATATGACAATGTTAACATTTCAATACAATACTCATGTTGAATTAAAAAATTATCCATTTTGACGTCATGTTGATATCATTTAAATTTTACTTTTTCGTATTCACTTTAACTGTTTCGCCTGATAAACCTTAGTAAATAGATTTGGATACACATGTATCTCCATTATAACAATTGCTCATCCAAGCTAAATATTTTCATGTTAGGTTACCCGTCCAGGCTAAACCTTTATAACGACACATCTGATTGCTTGTCCAAGATGAATATATACATGTCAGGTTACCCGTCCGGGCTAAGCCTTTAAAATGACATTAGGTTACCAATCCAGGCTAAACTTGTGTCACATATATCTTTGAGTCCGTAACAAATGCTGGATATTAGTACTATCTGTAACCAATCCCGTACAAGTTCCCACAAAGCCCTATTGGAATTCCAATCGTATCCTAACATTTACTAAGTTCACTCAGCCATATTTAACACATATAAACATTTCTTTACAATTTAGACCAATTATCACCTTTTATACCAATTTACCACAAATCAACCCACAATCAAACATATGTACACAATTCAAATACATAAAAATTTAAAATACATTTATATCATATGAACTTACTTGGTCAAAACAACAAACAAGTTGAATCTTCACGGACTAATTAAAAATTTTGGCTTTTCCCCAATTATCTCTGGTTTGATCCAATTCTCAATCTACACAATTATTTTAGACAATCCATCAATATTGAACATTTTCATATTATGCTATGATATGTATGAACCTATATAATTCTATTTTTTAGATGCCTATTAAGCTTTACATTTTATTCAATTTAGTCCCTAAAACAAAATAGCCATAGCTTTCAATTTTGAGTTTCCGTTTTAAAACCAATTTTAATTAAATCCCTTAGGGACCCTCTATTATATATTATTATTGAAATTTTACATAAATTTTACATTTTATGCACATTAATCCTTTTGTGTAAAACTAATAGTTAAACCTTACAATCTAGTCTTTTTTCACATCTAAGCTTAAAATCTATCAATTTAACACCAATTTCTTCAAGAAGTGAACAATGAAAACTTTTAAAAACTTTAATAGTTTTGAAAATTAGTACATAGGCTACCTATATCAAGCTCTCATGATCTCAAAAATATAAAAATTACAAGAAAATGACTTGAAATCACATACCAATCAAGGGTCGAATGTCAAGGGTTTTGAAAGCTTTCATCAAGCTTCAATAAAGCCGGTGGACGGTTCTTGGTAAAGAAGAGAAATGTTCTTGATCGTGATTTTCCATGATAAGTTTTATAAATTTATAATTAATCGTTCTTGAAACTAACTATTATCACGATGTAGGCAAGTGTGCCTATCAAATAGTAGTATAGCTTTAGCAAGACCGGATTGTCGAACCCAAAAGACTAAAAGTACTAGTAATGACCGTCTTTTTATTATCTAGCCTAAGAGTAAAGGGTTTGTTTTAACTAACCAATTAACTAAACTAAGAAATTGTAAAAAATAGAATTAGGGAATTACTTTTAGGAAAAACGATTGATTTAGGACAATACCTAAGGAAAAATCCACCTAGACTTCACTTGTTATTTTGGCTCCGAATCGAACGATTGATTCATTTAACTTGTTCCGTAGGAATCCCTAAGTTATGTTATTATCCCTATTCAAGACTAATAACGTCTAATCCTTAGGTTGAATAATTGAGATTTTTCTCTAATTAACACCCTAGGGTTGTATTAACTCGATCTATGGATCCCCTTATTAGGTTTCACTCTAATCCGGCAAAATTTTGTCACCCTATCTTTAGGTGCGCAATCAACTTCGCTTAATTATGACAAAATCACTCTTAGCCAGGGACTATTCATTCCCCAACTAAGAGCATTAACTTGAATCGATATCCTAAAATACTAAAAAAAGAATTAAGAACACATAATTAAGAACAAGTCAAATATTTATCATACGATTCAGAAAATAATAACAAGATTCATCTTAGGTTTCATCCCCCTTAGGTATTTAGGGGTTTTAGTTCATAACGAAATAAGAAAACATCTTAGAAGAATAAAGAATACAAAACATAAAGAAAACCCAAAACTTCTGAAGGGAAATTGAGGAGAGATCTTCAGTCTTGATGATGAATCTGGCTTCTAAGATGGATCAATCAGCTTCTTTGGAGTAATTCCTTACTCCCTTATTCTCCATCTCCCCTTTTAGTGTTCCTCTAGGGTATTTAAATAGGCTTTAGAATGCCTAAGAGTCCTCAAACTTCTGAAAAGAATACAAAACATAAAGAAAACCCAAAACTCCTAAAGGGAAATTGAGGAGAGATCTTCAGTCTTGATGATGAATCTGGCTTCTGAGATGGATCAATCGGCTTCCTTGGAGTAATTCCTTAGTCCCTTATTCTCCGTCTCCACTTTTAGTATTCCTCTAGGGTATTTAAATAGGCTTTAGAATGCCTAAGAGTCCTCAAACTTGCCCTTTTCCGAATAGAACTTAACTAGGGCTCGGCTGGGACACGCCCGTGTGAGACGTCCGTGTGCGATTACTTCAGGCCGTGGTTGAGCCTGTTAGATCAACATGCCCATGATAAGGTTGAATTAGGCCATTGTCGAGTCTGTTAGATTGGCATGGGCGTGTGTTCTGTCCGTGTGAGGAAGTCCAGGCCGTGTTGTTTCCCCCTGTCGGCCCGTTTTCTCCGTTTTTGGCCTTTTTTTGTTCTTTTCATCCTCCTATGCTCATTTAAGTATAAAACATGAAATTAAAGGATTAAGAACATCAAATTCATCAAATATAAGGAGAAATAATTCATAAACGTGTTAAGTGAGGGATAAAAATATGTATAAATTACGGTTTATCAAATACCCCCACACTTAAGCGTTTGCTTGTCCTCAAGCAAAATCCTCAATTCACAATTAGGAATTCACTTTTCTCAAATTATAATTCCTATCAATGACATCTCAACCTAATCCATAAGTAATCATACATTGAGAATTTAACTAAAAGAACATGAAAGCTTTAAAAATTCCAAGTTGAGTTTTTAATCACGAAAAATTTAGACATCTCCCCTCATCTTAAGTAGTTACCATCAATTCGAAATCTCACAAAGTTTAACATCCTCACTTAAAGATTCACTCAAATCACTTGAAGTGTTTGACAATGAAATCAGCACTCATCAGTCAATATGAAAAGTTATTACCATGGGCTTACATGAAAATCAAATCTCCACCACTATAATTTGAGATGATACATCAATCAAATGGTCTTTAGAGGGTTGTAACGAGGCTTGGTTAGAGGGTGTCGTCACAAGCTGAAAAAAATGTTAGAATCGAGATTGACTTGAAAAATTACTTAACTAGAAAAATATTTAATCATCACTTGCGTACAACAGAGCTTATTCTCTGACTATGGAATTTGAATACTGAAGCTTACAAACAAAAGATCACTACTAATATGTATACATGTGTTTTTTTTTAAGAACAAGTCAAATAACATAAACTAACTATTAAGATCAAGATATAGCTAAGCAATTTATTCAAATTAAATCTCGACAAAAATAGGGATCAAATTAATTTAGGGGATTTCAACAATAATGGGTTAAGGGTTAATATTAAGGGTAATACAAGGAATAGCTTGTCAGGCTCAAAGGGGTTTACTAAGGGTTAATCGTGGAAGTAGGCTTTTCATGGCATAAGTGAGTTAATCCTAAGTGCCTCTATCATTTTGACATATCAAATCAGATAGTGTGGTCTTGACATGCATAATCAAGTAAGTTCTAGAATAACAATTCGATATTGACACACTCAAAGCACTAATAAAAATGAGCATGAAAGAATTAATAGATGCTCTTATAGGCTTAATAATCTCCCAAAAATTATGGCTTTTTGATGTTTAAACTTGTATAATTCAATTCAAGATAATACCTAGATTTGGGAAAACAACCTAAGATTTTAGATTCTTGAAAATTAACTTATCATGCTTAATTTTCCAATGTCTTAAAGTTTAAATAATCAATGCATGAATGCCTATGTTTTAATTCAAGATATATCAATAAAAATCATAAGTCAATCAAAATTCATCCTAAACATAATATGAGAGATTTACAAGAGAACAAGATAACATTCAGGGATTTTTCTGATAATGAAATGAGTACCCCCCACACTTAAGATGTACATTGCCCTCAATGTACAAAGATAGATAGATAGAGAAATATAAATATAAGATCATAAGATAGGGAGAGAATTGAAACTTCCTGAGTGTTAAATGAATGAACTCCCTAGTTTGGAGTTATGTAGAATGGATGAGGCTACTCCGGTGGTGGTAGAGGTTGGGTTCCACAAATGCTGCGCCAAAAGAATATTATATCTTGTGATTGAGCAGGACATAGCAGTCGTGGAGAACCTTTTCCAATGGAGTTTGAAGTTCCTAAGTGATTGTGAGCTTTGGAGCTCTTTATAACTGTGATAAAAGCAGGAACTTTTTAGGGGATATTAGGAAGAATAATTACTCAAAAAGAAATAGCCGAGATTAAAATTAATTTATAAAACCTAAATATGAAATAGTAGCAAAAAAGAAATAACATTTAGAAGTTAAAAGTGAAATTGATAAAAACATAAAATAAAATAAAAATAAAAATAAAAATAAAAATAAAAATAAAAATAAAAATAAAAATAAAATAAAAATAAAAATAAAGATAAAATAAAATTAAACATAATCATCGCTGGATGGTTCGCGAGGTGGTGGCGGCGATGAGATGTGGAAGTGCTGACAAATCTGTTGTAGAGTAGCATCGATGTTATCAAATCGTTGAAAACACTACTGCTCGAATCGAGTGAGGCACTCAGAGATATCAGCATATGAAGCCGTCGCATGAAATGGACGATGGGGTCGTAGTGGCTGAGATGGTGGGTCCTCGTGCTATGGAGGGACATCATCAGTAATGTCCTCTAGGGCCTCCTCCTCGGTAGATTGGGCAAGACGATATTGGGGAGGGTAGGTTCCTCGGCGCCTCTCGATCATCCTCATGCTTAGCATACTCGAGATGCCTTGTGGGGACATCTGGCCAATGAGGGTCAAGGATGATTCTTGTGCCGCGATATCGAGAAGTCCAAAGTGTCGCGCCAGTCGAGTCACGTAGGGGCAATAGAGATGACCCCCTTCCGATGTCGCTCCGTCTGGTGGCGAATGGTAAGGGCGATAAAATAGGCAAGGTCGAAGACGTGCCCATTTGACATACACCATAAGTAGTAGATTCGTGGGTAGTGACGACGCCGGTGCTCTCTCTCCGCCCTGTCTAAGTGTGAGATAAAATAGAATGTAGATACCTTAAGGACGGAGGGAGAGATGATGCCCTGGTGCGACTGGAGTCGTAGCTGGCCGAATGTGGGACGAGGGCGTCCCAGCAACGTAAAGGAAAACAATGGATATGGCAGTTGAGAGCATGTAAGTCATTCTCCTCTTTGAACTCCTCTATATATAAGCCGAATGCAGTACTGAATTCTGGGACGCTTAGTTGGCGGACTAATCTACCTAGACGAAATTGGACCGTACCGGGATCATCATAGTTTATCATTACCGTTTGAAGATGAAACGTTAAGCATAGTTCCATTGTGAGCTCTAGGTATGTCAGCTCGATAATTCTAAAGAAAAGCTCATAAGGATCGGTTATTAAGAGGGCCTGAATCGCATCAGCCAACTGAACTTGTTCTACAGTAGTCCAGTTGATACAGTGGCCCACAGTTAAAGGTCGGGCCCGTAGTATTTAGAAAAGTTCTTCTTGGGGCCTGTTGGGGAATTGTAGGAAGGGGTGGCGAATTTTTGTGGTAGGGCCCGAGGAAGATGACACTCCCCTCCTTTTATTTGAGGCGAGGACAGAGACTTTCTTTCCTCGTGAAGACGAAATGGTGAACCTGCAATCAAAACCATTAATTCGTCTTGGTCAAGTTAAAATAAAATAAATCATAAATAATTTCAGCCACAACTCTTAACAAATCTAACTAAACTAGTCCATTTTATAACATACTTTGGTGGCATTACATGATAGTAGCATGAATAACTAAAAACAAATTGGCAAATAATATTATATGGATGAACAAAAATGTCAACACAAAAGGCATGAGTATTTCTATTATCCTAACCATGAATATTCACTTAAAACTAGTCAAATGGAGTAGAGAAATCATGTAATGAGTAAGAACTTTAACATGAGAAAGATAATAATTATTCTGGATATGACACTTGAGTGATAAAAATATGAAAATAACATGAAAAATTGCATATTATTATGATAAATAGCCTTAGAAATCAGTAAAATAAACGAGAATGGAGTGAACAAATGCTAGAAAGAGGAGAATGGGCGTCAAAAATAGAGTTGGAGGCGGTGCACGGGCGTGGCAAGGCGGCCGTGTGGACTTGCAGCAGCTAGGGTTAGGGTTTTTGAGTGAGGGAGACAATGAATAGTGCAGGGTATTTACAGATTTTGGAACACATGGCCAGGGGACACGCCCGTGTGCCCCAATTTCAGCCCGTGTGTGTCGGTTTTTCTGATTTTTAATGCATCTAAAATTTGCCCCATGCCCCTGTACCTTGGGCGTGTTGGTGCACACGACCGTGTCGCACGATCGTGTCTAGCTTCGTTTGCTTCTCCCACGCCAGTGTCTGTAGGCCCACGTCTGTGTTAATTTAACAGGTTTGAGTACGAGTGTTAGACACGGGCGTGTCACACGCCTGTGCTAGTTTCTCAGTTTCAACCATGGTTTTTGGGCACGGGCGTGTTACACGCCCATGTTGTTTTAGCAGGCTCACCCACGGCCATGTCGCACGGCCGTGGCGATTTATTGTAGCCCGTGTTTGGGAAAATTTTTTCCCTGTTTCTACATGGTCCTAAGCACACCTGTGTGCTTGGCCGTGTGAGTGTGGTAAACCCATATTCAAGAGCTCCATTAGTAGGTTAGGTGGTAAACACTAAAATTTAAAGAAGTTAATATAGTTAGTACTCAGGTTGCCTTCCGAGAAACGCTTATTTATAGTCTAAGCTCGACTTACCTTTTCATCGAATGGTTATGATGGTTTGAGGAGTTTATACTCCTTATTCTTGCTATTAATCTCATCAAAATAAGGTTTTAGATGGGTGTTGTTTACCTTAAAAGTTCCAAACTTGGGATGACTTACCTCGACTGTACCGAATGGGAAAATACTAAGTACCGTAAGAGGGATTTCTTCATTCGGGTTGGCAGTGACAATGTGAGGATCTGCGGCATCTAGTAAGACTTTATCTCCAACCTTAAGTTGATTTGGAGAGGTATTGAGCTCGTTCTGGCGTAGTTTTAGTTTATCGTGTGTTCGCGGTTTATGTGTTCACCATTCATCTAGGTCCTTGATTTGTAGCTTTGTTCCTCATGAATGAGTCCTCTATTATTGCTTGAACATGGCTTGTACATCCTTCGCACTCATTTCCTGCAAAGTAGAATGTACCATATTGTCAGTTTTATTAGAATAGTTTATACAATCACCTTCAATTTTCGGTGTGTTGCCAGAATTGCGAGATTGAAGGGTGATTGTTTCGTCTCCCACACGAAGTGTGAGTTCACCTGTGCCAATATCAATAATTGTTCTAGCAATTGCTAAAAAGGGCCTTCCTAAAATTAAAGGAGTGTTGCTATCCTCTTCTATGTCTAGAATAACGAAGTCAACGGGAAATATAAATTTATCTATTTTAACTAGCACATCCTCAATAATACCCCTAGGAAATCTGATCGTTTTATCTGCTAATTGAATGCTCATCTTAGTTTGTTTAGGTTTCCCAAGACCTAATTGCTTAAACATTTTGTAAGGCATGACATTGATACTAGCCCCTAAATCAGGTAATGCATTATTAACATCTAAACTACCGATTAAGCAAGGAATTGTAAAACTCCCTGGATCTTTTAATTTGTTAGGTAGCTTATTCTGTAGAATAGCTGAGCAAACTGCGTTTAGTTCCACATACGACGCTTCGTCCAACTTTTGCTTATTTGCTAAAAGCTCTTTTAAAAATTTCATTGCGTCTGGCATCTGCAAGAGGGCTTCAATAAACGGTAAGTTAATATGTAATTTTTTTAAAAGTTTAAGGAATTTACCAAATTGTTCATCTGAGCGGTCTTTGCTTGTCGCATTAGGGTATGGCACACGAGGTTTATATTCTACACTCACCGTTTTGTTTTTATTATGACCTATCTCACCTTTACCTTTGCTCACCACAGTTTCTTGCCTCGGTTCTGGCTCAGGCTCAACGAATCCTTCTTCCCCTTGAACATTAATTGCATTGAGCTGTTCCCTTGGGTTAGGTTCAGCATTACTTGGAAAGGTTACTTGTGGTCATTTGGAGATTAGTTTGGACAGTTGGCCTATCTAAGTTTCGAACCCTTGGATCGATGCTTGTTGATTTTTAAGTGCTGTCTCGGTATTCTGGAAACGGGTTTCTGACACTGAGATGAATTTGGATAGTATCTCCTCAAGGTTCGGTTTCTTTTCCTGTTGATAAAGTGGCTATTGAAAACCCGGAGGATTTTGTGGCCTTTGATTTTCTTGAGCACCCCAGGAGAAATTTGGGTGGTTCCTCCAACCTGCATTATAAGTATTACTGTATGGGTTATTTTAAGATCTAAAGTTATTGTTACCCATATAGTTGACTTGTTCCTCTTCGGTTGTAGGATTGAAGGGTTGATATTTTGTATGTACACCTCCTCCACTTGAATCACACCTCATCACTGGATGTACCTGCGTAGAACCAAGTAAACCATCAATCTTTTTATTTAGAAGTTCTACCTGATTTGACAGCATAGTAACTGAATCGACGTTATAAATGCCTGCGTCAATCATCTGTCTTGTCGAGGGATTCACACCATTGTAGAACGTTTGAACTTGCAGCCATAGAGGTAACCCATAGTGAGTGCAACTTCATAGTAGGTTCTTGTATCTCTCCCATGCATCGTAAAGAGTTTCTAAGTCCATCTACACAAAAGAAGAGATATCATTACGTAATTTAGCCGTTTTAGCCGGTGAAAAATACTTTAATAAAAATTTTTCGGTCATTTGTTCCCAAGTAGTGATGGATCCTCGTGGTAACGAGTTCAGCCACTGTTTAGCTTTGTTCCTCAGTGAAAAAGGGAATAATCGAATACGAATGGCTTCATCAGAAACGCCATTAATTTTAAAAGTGTCGCAGATTTCTATAAAATTCGTCAAGTGAGTGTTGGGGTTTTCATCCTACAAACCATCAAACTGAACAAATTGCTGTATCATTTGAATCGTGTTAGGTTTCAGTTCAAAATTATTTTCAGCAATAGTAGGCCTAACTATACTTGACTCAGTTCTTGTTAAATTAGGTTTAGCATAATCATACATAGTACGAGGAGCAGGATTCTGATTTGCTAGATCAGCGGGTATCGTAGGAGGTAGCTGATTTTCTTGATTTTTAGCCATCTCCTTGGTTGTAGTCGAGATATCGTCCTCTTACTCTTCCTCTGTGTATCTTAGGCTTCACCTTAGTTCTCGTCGGTTTCTACGAGCTTGCGATCGATCTCTTCGTCAAACAGTAATGGTCCCAATGGGTTTCTTCTAGTCATAAACTATAAGATCCTGCCAGAAGAAAGAAAAAGAAAATTAGTAAAACAAAAATTAAAACAAAATTAATTTGCAAGAAAAATAAATGGCTAAAGTAATAAAAATTGAGTGTTCCTAATATTTTAGTCCCCGGCAATGGCGCCAAAAACTTGATCGTGATTTTTTGTGATAAGTTTTATAAATTTATAATTAATTGTTCTTGAAATTAACTATTATCACGATGTAGGCAAGCGTACCTATCAAATAGTAGTATAGCTTTAGTAAGACCGGATTGTTGAACTCAAAGAACTAAAAGTACTAGTAATGACCGTCTTTTTATTATCTAGCCTAAGAGTAAAGGGGTTTGTTTTAACTAACTAATTAACTAAACTAAGAAGTTGTAGAAAATAGAATTGGCGAATTACTTTTGGGAAAAACGATTGATTTAAGACAATACCTAAGGAAAAATCCACCTAAACTTCGCTTGTTATTTTGGCTCCGAAATGGACGATTTATTCATTTAACTTGTTCCATAGAAATCCCTAAGTTATGTTATTATCCCTATTCAAGACTAATAACGTCTAATCCCTAGGTTGAATAATTGAGACTTTTCTCTAATTAACACCCTAGGGTTGCATTAACTTGATCTATGGATCCCCTTATTAGGTTTCACCCTAATTCAGCAAAATCTTGTCACCCTATCTTTAGGCGCGCAATCAACTCTGCTTAATTATGACAAAGTCACTCTTAGCCAGGGACTATTCATCCTCCAACTAAGAGCATTAACTTGAATCGATATCCTAAAATACCAAAACAAGAATTGAGAACACATAAATAAGAACAAGTCAAATATTTATCATACGATTCAGAAAATAATAACAAGATTCGTCTTAGGTTTCATCCCCCTTAGGTATTTAGGGGTTTTAGTTCATAAATAAATAAGGAAACATCTTAGAAGAATAAAGAATACAAAACATAAAGAAAACCCAAAACTTCTGAAGGGAAATTGAGGAGAGTTCTTCAGTCTTGATGATGAATCTGGCTTCTGAGATAGATCAATCGGCTTCCTTGGAGTAATTCCTTACTCCCTTATTCTCCGTCTCCCTTTTTAGTCTTTCTCTAAGGTATTTAAATAGGCTTTAGAATGCCTAAGAGCCCTCAAACTTGCCCTTTTCCGAATAGAACTTAACTAGGGCTCGACAGGGACACGCCCGTGTGCGATTACTTCGGGCCGTGGTCGAGCCTGTTAGATCAACACGCCCGTGCTGAGGTTGAATTGGGCCGTGGTCGAGCCTGTTAGATTAGCACGGGCGTGTGCTTTGCCCGTGTGAGGAAGTCCAGGCCGTGTTTTTTTTCCCCTGTCGGCCTGTTTTCTCCGTTTTGGCCCGTTTTTCGTTCTTTTCGTCCTCCTATGCTCACCTAAGTATAAAACATGAAATTAAAGGATTAGGAGCATCAAATTCACCAAATCTAAGAAGAAATCATTCATAAACGTGTTAAGCGAGAGATAAAAATATGTATAAATTACGGTTTATCAGTTCTCTTTCATTCCACCAACTTTTCCTTTTATATTAAATTTAAGTTAATTAAATTAATTAATTAAAGATAAGATTAATATTAATCACACTTAAGAAATATAACACTATCGTTCACTTTAACATGTTCAAGATGGTTTATTTGCCATTTTAGACCATTGGTTAATTGCAAATTTATGTCCCTATGATTTTGGCCAATTAAAAACTTATAGTGATAAGACTTTTACAATTTAGTCCCTGTACCTTAATTAAGCAATTAATAGACAAAACTGAAGGACCAAACTTTAGTATTCTATTATAACAACTCCATAAATATTTTAATTTAATATTTGCAGAGCTAGTTTACAAAAATAGGGTTTCAAAACCACCTTTTCTGGTACAATTAAAAATCAGACTGTTACAATTTTTATATATTTCTTTGTATTTTTTAGAATTAGGATCAAATTTAGACCATTTTTAAAATTTGAAGGTTAATTTTTTTAAAATTATGACTAAATTGATATAATATGTCAAATTTGAGGGCTAAATTTGTTATTATGCTAATTTTTTTAACTGTCATGTCAGCTCGTTGTTTGTGATTTTAATGAGAGTGACTACATTGATCGAACTATGTATTGTGGGTGCTTAAATTGTATGCTTTTTATTTTGGGTGCCTAAAGTGAATTTTTTTTATAGTTGGATAATTATATGTGTAGTTTATTTAACTAACAGTGGGTGAAAAAGAGGAAATCATCTTTACAATTAAGATGAATTACTCAAACCATGGAATTTCAAAAGAATTAGTTGAGACTCTTGTGAGATAATGTTGCCCAAATCAAACAACACTTATGGTACTACCTATTATTTGCACACGAAACAATAAACCCTCACGTTGAGCTTTTTTTAAAGTTCAGTTGTGATAAGCTAGAATCCAATAATACCTTATGCATTTTGCTAAATTAAACGCAAGCTAACATACATAAACTCACATCGATTCAATATCAATTAACATAATCTAAACATCCCAAGCATCATACCAAATCAACAAGCATTTTAACTTAAAATAACTTCAAATATTTGACTTTATAACAAGGTTTATGCATAATCAATTTTAACTTCCAACTCAAACACATTACAATTCCCATTAGTGAAAATATTTGTGAAATGACCATTAACAAGGTCATTTTAAACTTTGCCTCAATTAATTGATCATGGAAATATAATACAGATACATAGATATCCATCCAGTTCCTTGAAAAGTGATGTGCAAAGTGCAACAATATGATATATGATAACAATACTATAGTGTGTGTAAAACACGACTAGCCAACCAATACCCTAAGAATTCGCATAGCATCATAATACGATACTCCCAGGTGCATAAAGCTAACCACAATATATACAATCCTTAAAGAGCTCTATATTAAAAAGCTTATCAATATTATTTAATAGGGTCGCTTTGATTATAATACATGAATTTTCCAAACAACCAACAATTTTTAACATTTATCTTAACTTGAATGAATCGATGGTTAAAGCTATTCTCAGGCACTCATTTGACATTGATTCGAATCGTGTTATCGTATCCCCACCCCTAATATTGTATAAAAAAACAAGTGAACATCTCGTTAACAACAAAATAACAACTAGATTCCCTCACTTAACATATTTAACAATCGTATGAATCAATAGGATATGCTAAGTCACCATATGCATATGTAATAAGAGAAAGGATTGTATGAAACATGAATATTATCCATTTCCAATGATTTAATGCCACATCAACAATTTCATCCTAAATTTTAGGATTTTCATTTGGATTTAAATTTTTTTCAGGATGAAAATACTGATATGATATTAAACTACAAATGACGTGATGTCATGTTTCATACAATCCTTTCCCTATGCAATATACACATAAAAGTTCCAATAATTCTTTAAGTAATTGAAGTGACCAAATTAATTTAGACCAAAACATAAAGTATTTAAGAAATCAGAGACTATTCATCCAACACCTTTGCCTTCCCTTTGGCCTTTGAACTTTTGATTACTTGTTTGGTTTCAAAAAAACAACAAAGCCAATTAAATAAATAAGGATTAAACATAAACTAATCATGATACATTCAATGAAGCGAAAAAAAGTAGTGATTGAGAAGGGATTTTTAAAATATTTATTGATCGTTTTTTGTTTGAAGTGGCAACAACCCAATCAATCCTCGGAGGATTGGTTAGTGCCCATTGATGTTATTTTGGTTGGATTCATTGAATTTAGAGGGGACATAAGAGCATCGAGATCCGTCATCCATCAACCAATTTAATTTCACTATTACATAAAATTTTCCTTAATAAATTTCCAGATTTGAAGGATGAAACATTCAGATTCCATCAATTCTTTTTAATTTGTTTAAATCTTTAATTCTAATTATTTTGCCAATGTCCACTTTCATATTGTTGGTTATATCCAAACATAAAGATGAGATGAATTCAGTGATTCATGACTCCCCACAAATAATTCAACTTATTTTTCACCAACTCTACACTTTCTTTCACCTTACATCGTCTACGACTTCTTATGCGGCAATTATTTCGTGGGTGGGACATTATATATTTATAGCATCTTAGTTTTTATTTTTATTTCAATTTCAATTAATCATTATTAATTAAAATAAATTTAAGAAGAATTCATACTACATTATGCATGATTGAATCATGAAAGCCTTATCCATTAGTCCTTGACAACCTATTTAGACAAAAATATAATAGCCAAATCTTTGCATATTATTGTAGACTACTAAATCAATATTTAGTTATACATACTAATACTCCAATATATATATAAATATTTTTGTTGTTCTATAAGTGGGATATGGACTTTTATATAAACCCATAATTTGTCTTTTGTACCTAAGTCACGTGGGATTCATTACCATACTAACAAACTATTTAGTTCCTAATGATTAATCACAAAAATTTAACATTTTACAACATAAACACTAACAAAATATATTTTTTAATAAGTTGGTGTTGATATTCAACAATTATCTATACTATGTATTAAAATTTTAATTGAGTTGATGTCACAGAGTTAACCTTATATTAACTCTATTAATTAATGAAAAAATATTATTACTTTTGGTTCAAAACAAATCATTACTTTATAAAGTAAATTATATTATTTTAAAAGTTTTTTTTTATATTTTTATATAAAAATAATAAATACACACAATAGATTTATCAGACTCTAAAAAAAATTAATTTATCATGATTTTTAATATATATTTTTTACCATTTCAATTAAATTCTTATTTGTTTTTATGTAAATTTATTATAAATTTATTTATTATATAATTATGTTATTTATTAACATAATGAGTGTACTGTAATCCAGTAAGTAAATAATTGGAGCTAAAGTTGGCCTAAAAAATATGAGTCTCGATATCGATTTTAGTATAATTTCTATAACTTTAATATGATTTTGGTAACATTAAATATGATTTTGTTACCTTGGAATCGGTAAGAGTGGTATAATAACGTTTGCAATTTGACATTTTAACTTTTCTTAAATTGAGAAAAGAAAAACTTTAAAAATGTTTTTTTTCCAGGTCGTTTGCTTTTTATCTTTTGTTTTATTTAGCGACAATGTTAGCCTTCGGATTGGCTATTGGTCATCTTTTTTCTCTCCTATCAACCCTTTCTTCCTTTCTCCTTCTCATTCACTAAACACGTTTTCTCTCTTTTTAGTTTGCAGATCTATTATGTGGGCATATTTATTGTCTTCACAAGTTTTGATAGACAAATGGCGGTGCTTGTTGTTCGCTAAAACTCCACCGGCTACCAGTAGTTTTTCTTGGAAAATGGGTGACTCTTCGTCAACTTCTTAATTTGTTTCTAGTTTGAGAGTATTTCAAAATAATAAATGATTTCACGTGTCAATTTGGACTTGTGTTGTCGTAGTTTTATATTTTTTTGTTTGTTTTAATATTGTTTAATAAGTCTTCAGTTTTAGAAGTTGTTGTCGTCCTCTCTAGTTTGGTGAATGATCGATTCTTTTGTCGATTTTTGCTCGCCACTTTGGACCATCTGGGGCTGATTTCATTATCGTATTAAGTGGTTGCAATTACTTCAGATATGTTGTGCTTGATTGTGACAAAATCAATTGTCAACGTGTCATAATATTCTATTGATGCTAAGGCTAAAGCCTTTGTTGTGTTGATGGAGCTTGCCCTTCACCATTTACGACGAGTGTTTGCTATTTTTTTCTCTGTGAATTATATGGTTCTATTCATTGAATGAATTAATGAATTTACCTTTCAAAATTTTTTCTTAAATTGATGACCTTCCTTGCCTTGAAATGACCCCGTTTAATAGGAAAATCTCAATTCATTGGGTCTTTTGATATAATTAAATAGAACGTCTCCGGGGCATCATATCCTAGGAGCCCAAATTATGTGATTGAATAAATCATTCTCTATTTGTTGTGGATCGAGTACTCCTTCTCCTTCCCCTTCTCAAACTCCGATTCGTAGTTTTCATAGAGATTTCTCTGATCAATGATAAAACAAGATCCATTTTGCGTCACATATAAGGGATTCCTCGGCTCGGACCAAAGAAGAAATGTCACTCGATCATTATCAAACTAACCGCAATTTTTTTTTCTATTTGTGAGGATCCCACCAAATTACCTTCTGCTTCTAATAGGCCATGAACTAGATAAGAATCATTCTCAACGAACCCATAAGAAGTGATCCCATTTTTTTCATGGGGTTCGGGTAGAGACCAAAGGTCTTGAGCGACCGGTCCGATAGAACAGCTCAAAAGATAAAGAAGTATCTTTAATTTATTCATGCTCGTTTTGTACCTTTGAGAAACTTTTGATTTTTTTGGGCATGATAAACTTAAAATTAAGGTATTTTAAAATGGATGATTTAAAATTTTAGTATCTTTAATTATTTTATTTGGATGAATATTTTTAAAAAATAACCTATTGAAATTTAAGGAGATAAAAAAAAATGGAAAATAAAAAAAATGGAAAATAAAACAAATACATAAATCAATTAAAAAAAAAGTAATATGAGTATTATTAGATATGTAAAAATATATAAATATCATATTGTTTACAATGATGATTCAAACCTAAGCTATTTTTGGAGAAGGTAACACTTGACTAATAGGCCACAATTCAGAGTTTAAAACATGCAAATATTATTAATAATAGATTAGAGTTAAATATAATGAAATATTATTGTTGATACTATAACAAGGGGGAAAAGTAAGGAGGAGATAAAGATGTGGTAGTGGTGAAGCTATGGAGGCCGGTTCACTTAAAGAGGCGAAAAATGAGAACAAGAATAAGAGGGCAGGCTGGCTATTTGAGGAGGTAATTGCTCATAGTAACCTTAGGGTGCTTAAATTCCCCTTTCTTTATCATTTATGAAAGTTCTTATAAGAGAGATCCTATTGTCCACTAGTGTGACATGATAGATCATCATGAAGAAATTTATCATCACTTGATATGTGAAGGACATGCATTGTGGGGCCCATTCTGTTATGCATTCGATCAGTACAAGGTTGTTATGCTCAAGTGAGTCCCACATGGATTCAATAACGTGTTCACACTTGAAGAGTGTTCACACCTAAAAAGTGAGTGCCTACCCATTCTAATGAGAATGGAGAGTTGGGAGGCTTCTTGGTACAATGGGTGGTTGGGGTGAGGGGGGTTTGGGGGATGTATCCTTATGTAGAGCGGGTGGTCAAGTGAGGCACCTTTTCAGGTGAATTTAATAGGAGGTCAACATTACGTGTCCAAGAGACGGAAGGGTATAACAATTATTAATAATAAAAATATAAAAAATATATTAGAGTTAAATAAAACAATCTTTTGTTGTGTGATTGGGGTGAAATAAATGGCTAGTATTTCAAAATTTATAAATTCAAAATGCTAGTAATTGTAATTGCTTAGTTTGGATAAATCACTATTTTAAGAAAAATTGGGTTATTGAAACTTTATAAATTAGAAATAATTATAAAAAATAATATTATTAAAAATAAATAATATAGAAAATATTCAATATAGAAATCGTTATATTTGTAAAAATTTATAAATGTGTTTAATAAAATAAAAAAATTTAAAATATTTATTAAAATTAAGAAATATATTTTTTGAAGTTTAATTTAATTTTATTTTATAGTAGCATCATGTGTATTAAAAATAAAATAATGAGGAATTTTTTAGAATTACCATTTCAGATGGTATTTGTAAAAGGCAATTGAGCCACTTAATTCCCCTCTTAAAATTCTTATAAACCTTAATTTCTCCATTATTTTTACCCAAACAAGTAGATTTAGTTTTAGAATTTTGAAAACCTTAATAGAAATAAAATTCCTCCTTTAAATCCCCCATCCAAACACATCCTAATAGAACCTTGAATGAAATATCTCAGTAGAAGTATCATGGAGACCCTTATACAAGGAGTCAAATTACATTTTGTCCCATCTACTCAAAAAATAAACAAATTAGTTCTTTTACATTAAATCAAAGGAAAAATGTGTCCTTTATGATAAAAATTTATTCATTTTATACTATTAAAAATTGGCATGGCTGAGGGAATGCTCAGAAAACGAAACGTGGCGTGTCACGTGTACCTTATGTTGAAGTACAATGACCAATTTTTAACGATAGAACTGAATGATTTTTTTTACAGAATGACCAGTTTGCGTTTTGCTCTAACATACATGGACAAATTTGCGCATTTTTTTAGTTGAGGGGAGAAAATGCAATCTGACTCCTAGTGTCATGGGCCGCTGATCAAAGCTTGTGACGAATGCACACAAAACGTCCCACGGAGGTCAATTGATTAAATGAGACTCATTTGACCCACATGAACTGACTCGATTCATGAAACATGTGGAGAAGCCCATTTACTTGATGCCTTGGTGGACCAATGGAACAATCAAGTAAAACTAAGGTTATTATGGTAAATATGTAAAGTAATCTTAAAAGATTTTGTAATCTTAGGGGATTCTAGAAAATCCCTTAAGAATCTCAATTTGTATATTGACTTTGATCTTAACCGTCGATGTAATTTAAACCGTATCATTAGATATGGGGGAGCTAAATTATAAATAGAGGCCTTCCCCTTCATTTGTAATCCCATTCATAGTTATTGAATATATTTGAGAGCATTTACTCAAACACCTTGTGTGCATTGCTTTCTTATGGCTTTTCTATTTGATTCGTGCTCCTTTGTCTTTTGAGTTTACTTCCACTTTATTTTGGTGCCTTGGAGAATTTCCTTTATGAATTCTCACTTTTGAGAGTTAGACTAACTTAGATAGCTTTGAAGCAAATGAATCGTCCAAGGTTGCAGGGTTTGCTAAACTAAAGTTTTAGCCCCGTAAGAGTTTGTATCTGAGCTAAGGTTCAAAGGCACCGATTGAGATGACGAAAGGAGTAGACGGGCAGATTGAGCTTAAAGAGACCCAGGGGAGAGGGTAGGAAACCTAATAGATTGATGGATATGCTGCCATATTTGGAAAGTAGGGTTGCCAAACTCAAGGGCTCCATGGGTCATATAAGGAGGGAGACCCTTGAGGAAGTTGAGAGACACATTACAGAGTTAAAATCAAGGCAAGATCAGCTCAAGGGACAAGTGGAAGTGGTTCTCTGTGTAAATGTGGATGCGATGCAAGGGGTTCTCAATATCACTATAGGTGAGATGATTGAGAAGGATGACGTTCTTGAAGTCATGTTGACGACTTTGAAGGAATAAATTGTAGAACTCATGGGGGACTTTGTGATATACCGTAATTTGATACGAAAAATTAGGCTTTCTCGGCGTACTGGAGGAGCTTGTTTTCAAGCAAAGTAGCGTCTTTTCCTTAGTTTTTCATAATTTTTATATTTGAAGTTGATAAGTGTAAATGCCTTACTTTTACTCATTTTGAGACCCAAATTGGCCAATAGTGTCATTGGGGGCCCTAACACATGTTGAGTGGTGTAAGGACGTGTTGAAGGCTGAAATCGAGCGAGAACGACACCCAAGGAGGGGGTATTGTAATATCTAAACCTTAGATTTGCCATACATCCAACAGACTTGAGATTAGAGATCACCCTTTAGTGGTATTGTGATATCCATTTTAGGTATCATGATATCCACCTTCCAAGAAAACCCCCAAGTTCGAAACTATCCGAGGTATTGTAGTATCCTCTTCTTTGGCATCACGATACCAACATTGTGAGGGGACAAAAATGATAGTCTTTGTCTACTCGAAGCACTAATCATTTAAGGCCTATTCAAGGGTATTTTTGGTACACAAATTAGGTTAGAATAGCTGCTATATCATCCAAGATTTGGCTGAGAGAGAAAATGAGGCCATATTACCTTAGTTTAGGCTTAGTTTTCCTTAAGTTTTCTCTTAGCTTCTTTTCCTCTTTTACTAGTGTTTCTTATTTTCATTTCCTTAGTTGTAGATTTTACATTTCCCAGCAACTTTTCTTCTTGTTTTAGTTGTCCTTAGTGTTAGTTAAGTTAGTTATCACCGTAGCTTATGTTTATTTGCACATTTATTCCCTGTAGCTTGGTTGTAAGACATTTTCGGATTTAGTTTAATGTATTTCAGTTTTTTTTACTTAGCATTTGTTAAAGTTTGTTCCTTTTATGTTTATTGCTTTAGATTTTCTTGTTGAATGTTTTTCTTTACATGCCTTTTAGATTTTCTTGCATAAAAACATCAACTTTTATATTTTTCTCAAGCTTTGCTTCAATGGCTTCTTTGCTTTTCATTTGTTAGTTTTATTTTCAGCATGTGGTGAGCTAATTTTCAGATGAAGAACCCAATCGTAATAAATTGGCCTAATTTGAATGAACTTAAAAACTTAGGATTGACGACCCTAAAAGAAAATTTAGGCAAGTGAGACCGAGAGAAGATCTTGTTGGACACCAATTCATTAGTCTCGGGTTATTCTGTGAGATCGAGAGATAATTTGGATTAATTTGTCTAAGTTGGTAAAATGGAGACCGATAGGTAAAATTGAGCCATTTTGGGAGTTTAAGCGATTTGGATCCCTAATTCAAGGATTAGTAAACCACATCAATGTCAACCAACCACCATTTGTTATTTAATTGTTAATTTCATAACTTTGCATGTTTTACAATTTAGTCCTTACTAGTTAGATAGTAAATTAGACTAGTTTATCTTGATTTCATGATTTTTCGTAATATAATTTTTTTGCGGTTAGTTGGTTAGACTCTTTATTTTACATGCACGCTATTTAGTAATTCTTCAATCCACAATTCTCTTAGGTTTGGAATACTCCATTGTTCCATTGTAACGTTACAAATATTACAACTGACCTGTCATGTCACACCCCAAAATTTGAGTTAGTAGAATTGGGTAAGTAGGATCGGGGGTTAATGAATCGAAACTTGTAAATAGGTTAGATAATTAAATAATTTGAAATTAATTAAATGAAATATTAAAATAATTAGAATTAATAATTTTAGGTTAAGTATTAAAATTAGGTGTCCGAGAATTAATTTGGTTAAAATGGATTTTTAAAAATAAGGTTTGATTTGAAAATAATTTTGAAATTGGTTTTAATTGAAAAGCAAGAACCTATTTAAAAAAGAGAAAGAACTAAAGGTGGTTAAATGGGCAATGACCCAATTTTTAAAAAATGGTGCCTATTTAACAACATCCACTTCTCATTCTCTCCCATTCTTCATATTCTTCAAAATTTTTCTAAACACCAAATCAAAGTTTTTTTTTTCGAAATTAGTTCATCCATTTTTGATTCCTAAGCTTCTAAACACAAAATCTCTTTTCAATTTTGAAAAACACTCATGTTTTCATCATTAAAATCCTCAAGACATCTTCACGCGTTTTAGCTCAAATTAGCTCCATTGCTCATTGATTTTGTAAAGTTGAGGTGAGATTCTAACTTTTTATTATTAAACTAAGTGAACTATTATTTCAATTTGAGATTTAAATGATTTAATCAAGATCTCAGTATATCACTTGATTTTAAGTTGATTTTTTGGCTTGAAAATGATAGATATCATATTTCTTGGCTAAGCTTTGGTTTTAAAGTTATTTCTAACTCATTTTGATCTAAATAAAAGGTATTTGATCTCAATTTAACAAATCCTTAATGAATTTAAGCAATTTGAATGTTTTCTCCTTTTAAAAGAACACATAAGCTTGATTTTCTATGAAAAATTAGATCGGTGTAATTGGGTAAAATTGATGGTTTAGATACGTAATTAGATAATATTTAGGATGTATGAAGTTGAAATCCAAGCTTAGAAATGAGATTTTGAGTGGTTAAACACCTATTTTGACAAAACTAGTTAAATTTTCGGTATAATAGTTAAGAGGCTTAGATATGTGATTTTGGAATAATTTGATTATGTATGTTGCTGTTAATATTGCCTTTGTATTGTGCTTGATGTGTATGTAAAGTGCCAAGTTATTTGGGAGCCTTTACAAGCATGAATAAAGGCAAATTAATGCTTATTTGAGCATGGAAATTGAAGTAAGAACTAAGGTGAGCTTTCTGATATACTGCATTTAAACTCTAATATGTAGGCTAAGGTAACATATGCGAGACCCTACTTAATTAATATGCGAACCTTGATTTCTCTTGGTGCAAACCATTGCAATTTTGTTGAGTGTTGGGTATGCATGCTATGCAATTTTAATAAGCCAAATGTATGAATTTAAAACGTGCATGTAGTTATAGGAATAAAATAGGTAGGTTGTAGCTTTAAACCATGTACTTGATGTGATATGTAACACCCAATACCCAATTCAATTGCCGGCCCCAAGCTATGAGATGCTACGAATAAATCCGGAACAATGACATGTAATTTAACAGATTTAATGATCATATAAATACACACATTAATTATTAAAAATGAACACGAAATTAAATCAAGCTGCTAAATACAATAGATTGGATTAGAACATAAAAAAGGACCAAATTGTAAATTTTCCAAAATTTTGAACTAAGTATCGATACCAAAGAAATAAGTATCAATATTTTGTGATAGGTATCGATACCAAAATCAATATCGATACCATTTTTGGCATTCTATAATTTGAAAACATTGTTCATTTGGTCAAATATCGATACATTGGGCCCTGGTATCAGTATTTTTATCCAAGTGGTAAAATATTACAAGTTAGAAAATTCATTTCATGCCCAAACCTATATCTTAATTCATAGATACAAATAGAGACACATATAACCTGTATAAAACTCAATTCATTTCAAACATGTCATAATTCAACCATGACCTATTAACCATCTTATCTATTACAATTAATAACTAAGTATGCAATTAGATACCAAGATGCCATTTGGCACCATTACAAACAAATTCAAACATAAAATCAATTTTACATTCGAGCAAAATGCAATCATCATATGAAACTTATTTCATCTTCAATAAGGTTCGAAATCCAATTACCAAAATCATTTATTCATGCTACTTAACAGAGACAAATATACTCACTCCCAGAACCACAAGTTATCAATACCAAATGACCATTTCCATATAAACTAAATAAGATCAACATGATAATTCTACTATTTACTCCACATTCATCACAAGATCAACATGAAACACAAGCTTACATCATATAACAACATTCACTAATTTACATATTTAACTAAAACCTTAAATTTGATGAAATTTCAAAACCTTATATACAGGCCACAAACTGAAATAACCAAGTCAAAAAAATACCAAAACAGAAGCTTGATAGTGTGAGCCTTGAAGTTGATCTATCCAACTAGTTCCACAAAAAGAAAACTATAGAAAACAGTAAATATAACAGAGTAAGCTTATATAGCTTAGTAAGTTCATAATTACTTAAACAAAATTCTTATGTCAATTTACAATTAAGTAAACAAATATAACTAATTTAATATGTATTTCCTATCAAGACATTTACAACAAGAAGCTGAGCGTTTCATATATCATTTGTATAATCTCTCAATCATTCAATACAAGATTTTTTTCATATCATTCAATTAGGAAATATTCAACATATAAATTGTATTAACCAATTGCTCATTTAAATTCATATTCATATTCCACTTCTTTTATTCACACAACTTTGTCACTAATATTGCATTTATCAGGTAAACAGTTCATACATATAATTATAAACTTTCTAGTCATTTTAATATTGTTCCGAACAACTCTTAAACACATAATTATTAATAATTTAATTTCATCACTTAACATTTCAATATTCATATAAACATATCATCTCTAAATAATTCATAAATTCAATACATATATATTTTCATCATATGGCCCGATGAACTATAATAAACATATATAGATACATGGGTAACTACACCACACCAGAATGCTCGTAAAAGCTCAAACTACAACACCAGAGCACTGAAGTGCAAAGCCCGTAGGCATCATATAATCAGTATCAATACATCCCTCCACCACACTAGTATAACTCGATAATTCATAAAAAAATGCTGGATTTCGGTATAATCAATAATACCTCCGTACCATTACATATATCCTGTACAACGTGCAAATAACTCCATTGGCATACCAATCGTATCCTAATCATTTACTACATTCAAATGAGCACCTTAATTGAGTTCATCATAGTGACAAATCAAAGGCACTTCTAGAATATCCGTACACACACTGTAATTCCATTACATCCATTTCAAGATCATATAATTCATGTTTCACATTCATTCATTAATTTCCAATTAAATACTTTTTCACCTTATACTTAATTATACACAATTTATCATTACAATCCGAAATTAAACATTAAACCACATGTCAATTTTATCTAATTCAAAATAGCATAAATTATAAATATTTACATATACATTCATCACATTGCAGGTAAATCTTACTCACCTTACATTCAACTTTAAGTAGTTAATATTCTCAATTTCTTATTAATAATTCAATTAAAAATTAGTCAATTAATTAATTCATTCAATATATAAAATGAACATATAAAAAATATATCTAATCTATGAACTTACCTAAGATATGCTATCGGTTGACTCGTAAGGACTAATTTACGATTTTCCCTTTCCTCTTGTTATTTTTTGTACGATTCAATTCTTGATCTATATAATGATTAAATTTAATATATCAAATTCAAATACATATTAAACTTATTTTATGCGTATGGCCCTTAAGTTATCATTATTTACACATTTCGCCTCAACTTTTACATTTATCTCAATTTAGTCCTTAAACCCGAAACTCCAAATCTAACAAAATTTCTCAAATACCCAAGCTAGCCAAATTTATTTTTATTTTAGTACGGTCCAAAATTATTCAAAATTCACAAGAATTCCATGTCAATTTTAATATTTGATCAAATTAGTCCTCTAGCTAAAAATTAACTAAAATCACTTTACAAAATAGTCCTAAATAACAATAAAAATACTAATTCATCATTTAACATCATAAAAAACTAAGATTCATTAGTGAAAAAATCCAAAATATTTAACAATTTCAAAATCGAATATACTAATCAGCTGAACCTAATTGCAACGATCTCAAAAACATAAAATTTACGAAAACATATCAAAGTTTACCATGAAAGGAAAAAGAAAACTTGGCGGAAGCTTGAATGTTCTTTCATGGACATTCAGTTTCTCCAAACGATGAATAAAGATGATGGTGATTTTTATATTATTATTATTATTATTATTATTATTATTATTATAATATGTTTTATGATTATAATCAATAAAAGTTAATATATAAAATGTATAGAATTACCTACTAACCGTCCCGTTATATAAAAATGGTGAATTAGCCATTTAAATCCTTCCACTATGATTGTTTAAGTCATTTAATCACTATAATTCAATAGCGATTAAGTTTTACGACTTTAACGATGTAGTCATTTTAATTAATTAACCAGTAAAACATTAAAATTTCTAAACCGAACTTTCACATAACAAAATAATATCTCCGTAAATATTCTCAATTTATAGAAATAAGGTCCCGATATCTTATTTTTTGAAACCACTTGACTTTCGAAACAAACCACTTATACCTAACTATTTATTCAATTAACTAAAATTCTTCAAATCAAAATTCAATATAAAATTATAATTAACTCATATAATTTAAATATTATTTATTACAAATTTACTCGTCGGGTTTTTGGTCTCGAAACCACTATTTTCGACACCACTGAAAACGGGTTGTTACATGATAAGTGTGTGTGAATTGTGCATTTAATTATTGCGTGTGTGAGAGCATAATATTAAATGCGAGCTGATGTACTAAAAAGGTATGTGCATATACAATATATATGTGGGTTTTGTTATATATATAATATATAAATGGGTGGGTCTTGATATATAATATATATGCATATATGGGTATTGTTTTTATATATAATATATATGTATATGGGTTTTGTAGTGCTTGTGAGTTAATATAAAAAAATTAATGTGAACTCTTATAACATGCAAATTTTACTGATAATGTAAATCTATGCATGCACGAACCGGTATGTGAATTATGAGCTCTATGGTAATGCAAGCTTTGATTAATGGAAAATTATATTATCGTGAAATGCTAGGTGCAAGCTCAACTGTAGTGCGAGCCAGTTATATTTCTGTACTGTGTTATATTGTGAATTGTGTTAACTTGGCAAATTATATTATTGTGGTGAACTGTGTTAATTTGGTGATTTGTATTAATATGGCAAACAGTATTAATTTTCCAAACTGTGTATTGTGAGATTTTGAGTTATATTGTATGTAAGATAAGCTGTTGCATGCCTTATGCTAAATAAAATATGTAAATTATTATTTATGTGACCTATGACATGAATGATATGTGAATTGCGATTATGTGTGCAATATATGTTGCATGAAATTTGTATTATTTGATAACCATACTCTATTGTGAATTGGGAATTGCGAACTGTGTTATATTGTGTGAGCTCTACTTAATTACGAGCCCTATTATACTAAATATTGTGAATGTGTTAAAGATATATGTTGGCATTGTGACCTTATGGAACCATTGGAGTTAGTTGGCATGCCATAGGATTGTGAGTACTTACCCTTTTTATTGCAATGGACATTGTGACCCAGAGATGCATTGGAAAGATAAGGGAAAGTAAAGCATAGCTCCATTCACTGGAGAAAGCGCAGGGCTTTATATGAGTCAAGCGTTTTGGAGAGTGTGAGAATTCGTGCTACAGTTATATTGAAGACAGTGCAAGGCTCTTTTGAGTCAAGCGAGGCATTATATGGAGATCCGTTATCCAATGTGTGATGATAGGGTTCGCTTATAGGTGATGATAGAGTCCCCTATATGTTTCATAATCACAAAAATGCCAATTTATCATTATTTGAAATATATGAGTTATGATGGAGTATGGACTATTATTTTGCATGAGTTGTTATTCAATATGAACTAAAATTTCATATGAACTATTATTTTGCATGAGCTATCATTTGATATAAACTGTTATTTTATATGAACAGATGTTTGATGTGAATTGATAATTTATGTGATCTACCCATTTTCTGCGAATTACTTATTATATGTGCACTACTTATTTTATGAGAACTGTTGTGTCGTGTGAGTTACTATTTGTGTAGATTGCAATAATATCTGAACCGTTATAGTATGTCATCCTTTAACTTAACTGATGTGTTTATTTTTAGTATGCTTGAGCACTCACTAAGATTTAATAAGCTTACCCTCTCTTTTATAATATTACAGTGGATTAGCTTGTGAAGAGGTGGGGAAGTGAGCCATCCAAGTGATCCAAATCGAGGCTAAACCTGGGAATGTTGTTGTGTTCCCAAATCCAATGAGGAAAGCAAGGTGAGACCAAATTATGGATTTAGTATTAGACTTACTTATAATTGTCGGGTTGTAATTGGACATTATGGACTCTTTAATTGTTTGGTTTAAAACTTTTATCATTGTGTTAGATAGATGATTGAATGATGGATTGTGATTGTCTGATAATAGGTATGATAAATTGATCAACTAACCTGCAAGTGTAGGTGAAGAGCCACTAATCATTAAGGTAAGACTTAGATGGTTTACGTGTGTTTTAGAGAACAATTGAATGTTTAGTATGAGTGAGATGTATAATTGAACAAATTATGTAAACTGTTAATTGCTTGTGAAATAATTGAATGATAATTTTATGAAATTGAGTGTGAGGTTTTACTTAATCTTCCAAAATAATACTTTTATATATACTCCTACGATACTATTTTCAAACTTTATGAAACAGATTTTTCAACTATTTATCATATTACGATTTAAATCTAAACTCATATTTTTAAGTAAAATGGTTTCCAAAGTCCTTACTAATAAAACCTTTTAAACTTATTGCATGCATGTATGTTGACTGAAGTTTTCTAAGTAAATGTCTATTAAATATTAAATTGTGAAATAGTATTGTTGGTGATTGCTGATTAGAATAGTGCAATAGAAGCATGATAGTAGGTTTTCATTAAATATTCCATGATTAATTGTGTGGTTGATAACTCTTGAAAAGAGTTATATTTTATGCCTTAAGACTTAGTTAATTGCCTGTACTTAGGTAAGTTTAGTTGCATTTTAGGATTTTCCATTAGTGTTTTTAGGAAATTGCATTAAAAGGCTTGGATTGTGCTTAAATGTTATTACATGTTACTTCTAATTGTTTGCGGGAAGGATTTGTTTGTTAAGTGGCAGGTGCACAATGAGGAAAAAAAGTGAAGCAGTGAAGGGTTAACGTGGCAAAATGTTGGAAAGTTTGCCAACATGAATGCCATTGCAATGCTAGGAAGCAACCCGATCAACACTTAACTGTTATCAGTTCTGCTGTACATGTACTAGAAAAATCAGTCTAAAAAAGAGGAAAAAGATCATGGGATGATGGGTGTACCCTCAAAGGAGGAGATATAAAACCAAATAATAAAAATTGAGGAGGGGGTAGATAGTTAGAGAGTCATTTTTGGAAGGAGAAATCCCTTAAACAAAAATTGAGGGTAGTGGTTGCAAAAAGGACAGAGACGCAATGGGTAAGACGAAGGTAGTCCCTCCTGGTCACTAGAAGACATTTCATAGCTGAAGTTGTGGGCTAGATAGGCAAAAGCTATCTTTTTGAGTTCTACATTTAATTCTTTATTTTCTATTCTGTAAACTGATTTAAAGAAATAGTGTTGATTACTATTTTGAATCTAGATTCTATTCACCAACCGGTGAGCTAAATCTCATAGGGTTAAGATTACTTGATGAAACTTTTATTTCTATTATTGGCCATGACTTAGATTAGTTTTAATTTACTATTTCATTCAATGGTATTTACGAATAACATGCGTGTAATCTCTAAACATAGGTGAATATGCAGCATGTTTATAAAATTAATCTAATTTTGACAAGGTTAGGTTAGTTAGATCAAAATTGAATGATATGAGCAAGTACTCGAAAGAGTACTAGTAAAAGACTCTAGAAATAGAGCAGTGTTCTATGCGGAAAGGAGAATAACAATATTAGGAACCAAACTCAAAGCTTATAGACATATAGTGCCCTAGGTGAGGTAACTCAAGGCCTAGCTCTCTAAAGAAGTAGACCACAGTAGGTTTATTCTGAGTCGTAAAAAGAAGACTAAACTTGCCGAGGCATTATTGTTTAACGAGGGTAGATTCTTGGTAATCCCAGCCTTAAGATTCAACATCGTAGATCCTTTATCTTTTGACGTAGCATCTCTATTTTCACATCATTAGTTGTTACTTATTTACATATTATTCATGTAATCATCCTTAGTTGTTTGATTGCTTTCGATGAATTGAAGAAAAGATTGGTAGCGACACCGATTGTAATAGTGCTGGAATGGACACTGCCCTTCGAACTCATGTGTGATGCTAGGGATTATGTTTTGGGAGCAGTGTTGGGACAATGAAAAGGTAAGGTATTTCATGTAGTCTATTATGCCAGTCAGACTCTGATGGATGCGTAGCTGAACTACACCACCACAGAAAATGAGTTATTTGCTGTGGTGTTCGCATTTGAGAAATTTTGATCTTATTTTGTTGGCACCAAAGTCACGGTCTTTATAGATCACTCTGCTATTAAATATTTGGTAACCAAGAAAGATGCCAAGCCAAGATTAATTTCGTGGATACTTTTGTTGTAGGAGTTTGATTTAGAAATTCGAATAGAAAGCGGACTGAAAATCAAGTGGCTGATCACTTATCGAAGTTAGAATTTGGGATAGAAAGTGGCTGATCCCAGACGAGCAACTGTTGGTTACCATCATTACCTTGGTACGCCGATATAGTGAACTTCTTAGTAAGTGGGTTGCTGCCACCTGATCTCAACAACCAAAGAAGACGAAAGTTCCTTCATGATGCCAAACATTATTATTGGGACGAACCCTTCCTGTTCAAGCATTATGTTGATCAGATAATTAGGAAGTGTGTCATCGATGACGAAATACATAGCATTCTGCAGCATTGTCACTCAGCGTCTTACAAAGGAGACTTTGGAGGAATGATAACTACTGCCAAGGTATTCCAATCTGGTTTTTATAGGCCGAGTTTGTTCAAGGATTCTCAGGAATTTTATAAGTCATGAGATCGTTGTCAGAGGATAGACAATTTATCTAAAAGACACGAAATACCATTGCAAAATATTTTGGAGATTGAATTGTTTGATGTTTAGGGAATTGAATTTATGGGTCCATTTCCACCATCATTTGGCAATATCTACATATTCGTCGTAGTGGACTATGTCTCTAACTAGGTCAAAGCGGTACCCCTCCCTACGAATGATGTCAAGTCAATGTTGAAGTTTTTGCACAAGAACATTTTCACAAGATTTGGTACTCCTCGAGCCATTATCAGTGATGAAGGTTTTCATTTTGATTGCAAATTAGTTGCTAATGGCTTGCAAAGGTATGGGGTGAAGCATAAGATTGCCGTGACATATCATCCCCAAAGAAATGGACAATGAGATTTCTAATAGAGAAATTAAACAGATTCTGAAAAAAGTGGTGAACCTAATTCTAAAGGATTGATCCTTTAGGTTGGATGAAGCCTTGTGGGCTTATCGTACGACATTCAGAACACTGTTAGGGATGTTACCTTTTAAGCTGGTTTATGGGAAGCCATGTCATCTACCAGTTGAGCTTGAGCATAAAGCACTTTGGGCTATTAAAAAAACTGAGTATGGATTGGATCGTTTCTGGCCATAAAAGGTTGTTAAAACTGAATGAAATGAAATAATTCCAGGCACAAGCATACAAGAATTCTAAATTGTACAAGGAGAAGACCAAACGCTGGCATGATAAAAGAATTAAGCCAAGGCAATTTGAACCACAACAGGTTTTGTTGTTCAACTCTATGCTCAGATTGTTCATTGGTAAATTAAAATCTTACTGGTCAGGTCCCTTTAAAGTAGCTCAAGTCTATCCTCATGGAGCTATTGATGTCAAACATACGAAAACATGGGTCACATTTAAAGTTAATGGACAACGCTTGAAACACTATTAGGGTTCTCATGTAGTTCGAGACAAACAATCCGTTGACTTCTAAGATGTTTGAACTAATAATTATATTTTATTTTCCCTAATTACTTTAATTTCATTTTTATTATTAGTTATCTCTAATTATTTCATGTTTCTTCTATTTCTGTTTTTATCTTAAAATAGTTCTTTCCATGATTTTCATAGACAAAATAAAGAATACGAACTTATCAGTTGTTCTACTAAGAAGAGTCTGCTGTAGCATTGCAGAAGTGAGTTATGCCACGACAAACTGGGAAACAGATGTTGAGACACAAGGTAATATGGGTTGATCGGACAGAAAAGTCCAAGGGTGAGATTTTTGGACAGTTGGGCCCATTACATTACTTGGGTAGCCCATGGTGGAAAAGCCAAAATTCTTGTTTTAGGGTTAGGTTGCTTTATAGTTCCCCCCAAAAATCCCTTTGTTTTTCTCTCATCCATGCTACAAAACTTACTTTGCACATTTAATTTTTTGAACCGTCAACACTATCTTATAATAGCAATTGTGAGGTTGGGCTGTATGGTACCCGTTAGCCCATTGGGAATTCGTTTCCCAAATATTTGGGTCTTTAACCTTTTCACTTTCCTTCAAAATTTCCATCACATCAAAGTCAGGCCATAATTATTGGCCTCCCATCACCCATGTCATACCCCATTTACTCCTTACTTTGTCGTTGTTTTATTTTACCCTAACCTCTTCAATTCTTTTACAGTTACCTTAAATTTTCTTTCTCTCCACGCTCATTTGTGTTTCCCACAAACATTGCAAATTGTCTTTTTCCTTTTCTACACAGACTTTTACTTTAACTCTCCACAATAGGTAGACGATCAACCCTTCAATCATCTGATATGCCACCTCGCACTTTCTTTAACGATGCAACAAAAGAGCGGTACCAGAACAGCATCTCCAAGTGACACTTTTGTTTGGAAAAAAAAGGTTTTCTTTTTAAAGACGAGCCTTTCATGGGATACGATGCTTCCATTTCTTCTATCGTCGAGCAACATGGATGGCAAATTTTTTGTTTGCATCTGGAGGATGTTTTGACTAAGATTGTTTGAGAGTTCTATGCTTACATTGCCTCTCCAAATATTGCTTTTATATATGTGCGAGGTGTAATACCCCTAACCCGTATCCGTCGCTGTAATAGGGCTACGAGGTATTACTGATCAATCTCAACACAAAAGCATACATTCAACATACATTACGTATTTTCATATAAACATCAATCATACATAACCACATCGTCTCTTAAGAGGGTCTACAAGGCCTTAAAACATGCTTAGAAGAGGTTCGAGACTAAACCGATAACATTTGCAAACTTTAGGAAACTTAGAATTTTTTCAACATTTAAGGGTCACACGCCCGTGTGAACAGGCCGTGTGCCTCACACGGTCATTAGACACGCCCGTGTGAAAATAGTGCATAAATACTGGCTTACACCACACGGCCGAGGACACACCCGTGTGCCAGGCCGTGTGAAATCTAAGGGGGTTACTGAGTTGGGTCACACGGCCGACCACACGCCCATGTGTCAGCCCGTGTGCCACACACGGCTAGTAAACACGCCCGTGTGTCTAGGCCATGTCAAAACTATAGGGTATACTAACTTTAATTCGAAGGGTACCCTAGGGGACACACGGCTGTGTAAAATTACCGTGTGTCGTACACGGCTAAGACACACGCCCGTGTCTCTACCCGTGTGGGCAAAAATAGGCCATTTGCAAAGCCAATTTGTCACCCTTTTCTCATGTTCACCTAACCATCAAAATGGTATCAATTGATTACATATATGGGCAGCCAAAACATTCCAAATCACATATAATTCATGTCATTTCATAATCAACCATTTCACTATTTAAATTCTCAACCACAATCATGCCAAAACAATCAAACTTGCATAACTTCTAAATGCATTTCATCATCATCATCTTATCACCTATTTTAAACCACAAGACTTACCATTTTAACATCCCATAATCAAGCCATCACATAAACATTATATACATCATATAACTTACTTATCAAACACATCATTTAGGCCAACTTAAATGACCAAATACATACCAACATTTACAACAAAAGTAAGCCAAATCTCATGGCTTAAATCATAATTCAAAACATATCGTCAACTCACTAGCCTATACATGCCATATACCATATTTACAAGCATCCAAAAGTACCAACAAGATGATCGATAGTGTGATGATGTACTCCCGATGATCCCCGAGTCTGAGCTAGCTTCGATACTCTATAAAACAAAGACAAATAACACACAGTAAGCTTCATAGCTTAGTAAGTTTGTACCAACAATACTCAACAGTTCATAAAATACAAATCATCAATTAATAAACACTTAGTAGTTCTCATATCATCATTCAATTCTAATTCATGACCATTTATCATGTATATACAAATTCATCAGCTTCATACACATAGTATCAACTACCACATAGGTATAGTACGTACCTGTACTTTTCCGTATTTATTTATCTCATTCTCACCTCTTTGTTCAATACATTAAATTGTTCAGAAATCTTTCAATGCTTTAAGAACTCGCACACTTAGTGCATAAATGTTTAGCCGAAGCTACAACGATATCGTACACTTAATGCCATCACATTAAATTGAAGCTATCTCGGTATCGCACACTTAGTGCCACATAAAGCTGAAACTATTCCAATTCGTACACTAAGTGCTGTATATAGCCGAAGCTATCTCGAAACGCACATTAAGTGCCAAATATAGTCAATTTGTCATCTTACGCGTTCGTAGTCGTATATATACAATTTATGCATTATTAAAGCTTTAAAAACATAATTATAACAACGTTTATCACGTACGAACTTACCTCGTACTTGAAACTAACGAATCGTATTGATTACTCGATAACTTTCAATTTTCCTTGATCTAAATATGAATTCTTTCTTTCTTGATCTATATACATTCTAAATTAACTCTTTTATTCATCAACACATTCAATTTAATCCACAAACACATATTTGAACATTTTTGCACTTTAGCCCCTAAAGTTACACATTTATTCAATTCAGTCTTTATTTCATAAATAAACAAAATTCACAAAATTCAATATGACCCATGATTAGCTGAATTCTCTATAGGTCCCTAACAGCCCATATCTTTCATTTATTTCACAATTTAACCCTTCAATTTACACTGTTCCCAATTTAATTCCTATTTGACATTTTTGTCAAAAATCACTTAACAAAACTTTAATATCTATTATCAAGCTTTCATAATTCATCAACAATCATTCAAAAGCTCAAGCATTCATCAATGGTAACTCACAAATTCACCAACAAATTTAGAAAATCAATCATAAAAATGTAGAAATCATCAAAAACCGAGCTAAAACGGACTTACATGCTTGAACAACAATGGCCAAACCTTCAAAGTTTCCAAAACCCTTATTTTTTTCTTACAATCGGCTAGGGAGAAAGATGATAACATGAAATTGCTTTGTTTTATTTTTAATTATCATTAATATGCCATTTTACAATTTTAACCTTAATGAAAACATTAAAAATTCATCTAATATATGCCCTTTTATGACCATTCCCACTATCAATGGTCTAATATCAACATAAGGACCATTCATTTAATAAGTCATAGCAATTAGACACTTTTAACTTATAGCATGCTACTTTTGCATTTTACACGATTAAGTCATTTTGTCAAATTAAGCACTAAAATGCTAAAATTATTTCACGAAATTTTTACACATACATATTCTTATGCTGTAAACATCAAAAATAATAATAAAATAATTTTTTCAACCTCAGATTTGTGGTTCTGAAACCACTATTCTAATTTAGCTAAAATCAGGCTTTACACGAGGAGTCTCTGTCTTATTTGATGAAGACACTATTAATGCTCAGTATGGTCTTTTTAATATTGAAAATGAGTATACCGAGTTTGCTGCAACCGTCACTTCTGATGGGTTAACTCAGGTTCTTCAAGACCTATATGTGACGGGAACTAAATAGACAATGTCGAGGCAAGATTGTTACATTGTGGAAAAGGAATCTTTGAAGCACAAGTGCAGGGTTTGGTATCACTTCCTTAAGACATGCCTACTTCCTTCTACCCATAACTCAACAGTTTCTAAGGAGCGAATGTTGCTGTACCATTCTATTATGCAGGGTAAGAAAATTAATATGGGTAATATTATATTCAACAAAGTACACCCGTGCGTATAAAAGAATGCTGGGAGTTTGAAATTTCCTTTTTTAATCACCACGCTTTTCCAATGTGTGAATGCCTTAGTCCAAGCCAATGAGGATGTTGTCCCAAATAAAAGGGCCATTATAAGATTGATTGTTGCAAAGATTTCTGAGGGGGATTTGCCACAGAACAACCTCCTACCTAGCCTCAACATCCCCTACGCCAACATTTTCCATTGTAGCAACCTCTGAGACTAACAGTTTATTCGAGAAACAAGTGTTCAGTTCATTGGAGAAGTTGTAGGAATAGAATAATCTTTTCGAAACTCAGCAGATTCAGCTTGCGGTAGATTCGGTAAAGGTGTAAGACAACCTGGCTCTTTACTGGCCTATGTGGAGAGAAGGGATGCTGCTCTGAAAAGGTCCCTTCAAAAGAATTTCACCAAGACAATTCATGTTTTTCCTGACTTCCCAAAAGAATTGCAGGTAGTTGTAGCAGAAGGGGTTGGTGAAGCCCAACCAACTGAGACAGACCTTGCCATTGCTGAGACAGAAATCAAAGAACCAAAAGAAGAAACAGAGAAAATGAAATTAGTCAGTATTACAACTGATTGCGAGGAAGAAGAAACAATCCCACACCTGTACCACCAGTGGGCAGCACTGCAGCTATTCCACCTCATTTTACTAAACTTATGAATGAACAGGATAGTGAGATCAATCGAATTATTGAAGAAATCACCAAATCCAATGATGAACAAGAGGACGTGCCATTCTAATCATTGAAATGAAAAATGCGCTATAAATACAGTGTACGTAAACCCATTCGTAGGACAGAATGAAGTAACTACACTCCGGTCCAAGTTAGGGAAGTTCTTTTCCCCTCTATACATCATGCATTTCATTTATTTTTCCATGACATTTTCTGTTGTATATCCGTACATGCATTGAGGATAATGCATCCCTTAGGTTTGGGGGTATGTTGAGAATTTAATATTGCATTAAATAGTTGTAACACCCCTTACCCATATCCGACATCGAAACAGGGTACGAGGTATTACCGGACTTGAGTACTTGTAATCATTTAAAACCGAGACACAAAATTTCATCAATTTTAAACTTTTCAAACATATTCAAGACTATCTACATTAAATGACTTTATATAATAGAGACCTTCAAATAACATAGGTCAGTATTTTAAGCCAACTCCTAGTAACTTAATAACAATTAAACGAGTCCCCATACATGCCAAAGACTTAAAAATACTTTAAAACCTTTATATATGGATCAATAGTTTGATAGTGTGATTTAACCTCCGGCGACCTCCAACTCGAGCTAACATCTGTGGCACTATAGGAAAAAGGAAAGGAAGGGAGTAAGCATTATAGCTTAGTAAGTAAATATGTAAATATTAATAAACAATATATTATCATACATTAAACAAATTCACAATATGTTCCCGGAATATTACCATCACAAACACACATATTTTCACTATTACAATTATAAACAGGTTCAAAATAAGCTGTCCAGTAGAGTACCAGAAGCTAAATTATTTATTTCTGGAGCTATAGAACTCCAAATTACAAACCGTTAATTTTATTTGAAACTAGATTCACGTATATTTTTACCATAAAATTTTAAAAATTTTTGGTCTAGCCAATTAGTACAGTTTATTCATTGAAGTTACCCCTGTTTCACTGCTCAACTGCCCTGACCATTCTTCACTACAAATAAATTTTCTCTTTGTACAGAACTTATATTATGTTATAGTTTATTTTATTTGAGACTAGACTCATTAAGGATTTCAAACATACAAATTATATCCCATAATTATTTTTGTACAATTTTTAATGATTTTTCAAAGCCAGAACAGGGGATCACGTAGTCATTCTGAACCAGTCTCACAGAAACTTAAATATCTCAGAATATAGAATTCCTTTGCTTGCTCTATTTCTGTTATATGAAAATACACTCATTAAGCTTTAATTTTATATCTCATTCAGTCTCTGATTCAATTTCTATTATTTTTGGTACATTTTTAGATTCACATCACTGCAACTATCCAGAACAGTTTTATTGTCAATTTTGATCTTTCACACTTCAATTGTATTCATCACTTACCCATAACAATCTTTCCAATTTCCAATCACATATCGAGCATATTGCTCATGAGTTACACACCTATATACTTACCCTTATCATCAAAAATTCATACACAATTTCATTTAATCAATTCCCCAGTTGAACGCTTCGGAATAATAACAGATACGTGATGGTATCGCACACAGCCCACCTTTAAAATCGAAGCTCTCTTGTAGACATAGTGGCCTTCACTTAGCACCACTCATGTGACCTAGCTCGATTGTACACATAATTTTGGCTCTCTTGTACACATGGTGAACATTTAGTACCACCCATGTGACCTAGCCACTTTATCTCGTAGCTCTCTTGTTTACATGGTGTCCTTCACCTGGAACCACACATGCAACCTAGCTACATTTATCTCGCAGCTCTCTTGTCTACATGGTGTACACATAGTATCACCCATGCGACCTAGCTACATACCATCTGTATCTTTCGATTCCGAAGGTTCAAACGGGAAGTATCTCACTTTCTAATACTTTATTCCATTCTTCCAATAGTCAATTATTATTCAAAAATCAGCTACAATACATAAAATATGCTGAAATATGAAACGTAATAAAGATAATGTATTATTTACATACAAACTTACATACTTTCTCATTTCCATGTCGAATTAATATTGAACATTTAAATCATCATAATTATACTCACTTTCAAAACCTCGGCAATCATAGTAAATATATAAATTTTACATTGAAACATGCATAAATTAATGCTTATTATGCATATGAACTTACCTCGAGACTAAAACGACCATTTTACCAACTTTCCTGATTTTCAATTTTTCTCCCATTCCAGGTTCAAATCTCATTTTTCGGGATCTAAAACATCATATTTTACTTATTTAATTAATGTACTATTCAAAACAGTCCTTAACTCAAATTTTGGCAAAATTACAATTTTGCCCCTAAACTTTTGCATATTTACACTTTTGCCCCTAGGCTCGGGAATTAAACCTTATCCCTTATTCTTATGTTTTATGACATGCTGATCATTTTCCCCTTTTATGGAAACAGCAAATTCTCACTCTAACACATAGTTATGAACAATAACAACTTTTACCGATTAAGCCGTTTTACTCATTTTTGCTTAAAACCGCTTAGCAAAAGTTGTTTAACATAATTTCAGCCTTCATATTCTACCATAGAACATCAAAATAAACACATTTAACCTATGGGTATTTTTCCAAATATGAACCCTAGCTTAAATTATTGCTAGAATAAGCTTAATCAAGTTACCGGGATTCCAAAAACGTAAAAAACTTGAAAAACGGGGCTAGAGCGGACATACTATTGAGCTTGGAAAGCTTGAAAACCATAGCCATGGCTTCCCCCATGCTTATTTCGGCCTCCATGAGAAAGATGAGTCAATTTTGGCTTTATTTTCCCTTTTTATTTCTTTTAATTACCAAATGACTAAAATGCCCTTAAGGCCTTTCTTTAAAATTTTGTCCTATTCATGCCCATTTTTGTCCAAACGAAATATAATGGTCTAATTAAAATTTAAGGACCTCCTCTTTAAAACCCCATTTCAATCAAGTACTTATGAATTAGAACACATATTTTGCAACTTTTACAATTTAGTCCTAAAAGTCCAATTAAGCACTTTATCAGTAAAATTTCTTAACGATATTTTTACACAATATTTTAATCAATAAATAAACCTTAAAACTTAATCGAAATAAATTTTTTGACTTCAAATTCGTGGTTCTAAAACCATCGTTCTGTTTAGGCCCTAAATCGGGCTATTACAGCAACTTCTGCAAATAAGCCCTAATAGGCAAATTAAACATGCAATTTATAAAATTTCTTATCAATTGTCTAGCACATGCATCTAATCACTCGGTAAATCATAAAAATTAATCGAAATAAACTTTTCTATCTCAGATTTGTGGTTTCACAACCACTATTCCATTTAGGCCCTATTTCGAGATGTTACAATAGTTAGTTGAACATGTTTTAATTTTTGGTTCACTTGTCATTCATTTTTCCATAGCACACATAATTTCCACGGCTTGTTTTGCCTATGATAAGTACAATATTTACTTATGATGTTTGATGATGAGCTTAAATTCTTTAATACACCTAAAACATGTGACAGTGGACTAGTTGAATTAGCTTAGTAGAGTTGCTTGAAAATTAACTCCTAAACATGAGATGTCCTAACCTTAGTTAGTTTTAAACTGTAGCGAGTGTCTTTTAATGAACTTAAGGATTTTGAAGCCAAATTCAGTCAAATTACCAGAACATTACTTAAATTAAGGACAATAGGCATTCCAAGGCTTAGAATTGCTAAGTAAGTCAACATTACTTTGTTTGCTCCATCGTGCTGTTAACTAGAAAGATGAGTTTGAGTAAGAGTGTGTAATAAAAAAAAATAAGGGGCACTCCACTGTAGTAATATGCTGAGTAGCTAAGAAGGTAGTTGTTTGCACCATCCATCTTCTACGTTAAAAGCCTTAGCTTTAAAAGTGATTTTTATTTAAATTGTGACATGATTAAGTACTCGGTAATTTAGTGTTTGCTCTATTATGATTATCGAGTCAAAGAATTTTGTGACATGCTAAATCGCCTACATTAATTTGAAAAAAAAATATGAATAATATATATACATTTTAAGTAGGCTTAGAGCAACTTGAGTTTAGGTAAAAAATGAACTAAATGAATTAGAAAATGCTTGCTATGGCCAGAAAGCACACATGAGCACTTAGGAAATTTTGTTTTTAGGATGAGATTTTCTGCACTACCTTTGTTGAGCAAACCTCTAACACTTGGACAAGTTTTTGGAGAAAGAAGATTGCTGAGAACTGTTGTATATATTGTTTTTTGAGTAGACTGGCCGTTCAAGGTGGTTATGTGCGATGGAAAATTCTTGCATATATGCATTCATACATATCTTGTTTGAGGACAAGCAATAACTTAGGTTTGAGGGTGTGATAACTCTTGAAAAGAATTATATTTTATACCTTAAGACTCTTGGTTAATTGCATGTACTTAGGTAAGTTTAGTTGCATTTTAGGATTTTCAATTAGTGTTTTTAGGAAATTGCATTAAAGACTTGAATTGTGCTTAAATGTTATTACATGTTACTTCTAATTGTTTGTGGGAAAGATTTGTTTGTTAAGTGGCATGTGTAGAATGAGGAAAGTAAGTGAAGAAATGAATGTTTGACATGGAAAATGGTTGGACAGTTTGCCAACACGAATGTCGTGGCAATGCCAAGAGCAACCTAGTCAACACTTAACCGTTATCAGGCCTGCTGTACGTGTACCAAAAAATTCATCCTAAAAAAGAGGGAAAAGATCATAGGATGATCGGTCTACCCCCAAAAGAGGAGATATAAAACCCAAAAATAAAAACTGAAGAGGGGGTAGACAGTTAAAGAGTCATTTTTGGAAGGAGAAATCCCTTAAACAAAAATAGAGGGTAGCAGTTGCGACAAGGATGGGGACGCAAAGGGGAAGACGAAGGCAGTCCTTCTTGCTCACCGGAAGACATTTCATGGCTAGAGTTGTGAGCTAGAAAGGCGAAAGCTATCTTCCTTAGTTCTACCTTGAATTCTTTATTTTTTGTTTTGTAATCTGATTTAAGGAAACGATGTTGATTACTATTTTATTTTATTTAACTTCCTGAGCTGGAAATGGCTTTTATTTTATTTAACTTATAATTAATTATCAAATACCAATTTTACCCTTTATTAAACCATATAAAAATTACTTAACGGATGGTCATTGATGTCCATTAACCTTATTTATGGCCTAATAACATCATAAGGACCTCTCTTTTAATAAGACAAGTCTAATAGACACTTTTAACATCTAGTACACAACTTTTACATTTTACACTATTAGGTCCTTTTTGCAAAATTGAGCACAGAAACAGACAAATTAAATCACAGAAACTTCACAGATATAAATTCACATATCACAGACACAAAAAATAATATTAAAATATTTTTCAAACTCAGATTTGTGGTCTCGAAACCACTATTCCGACTAGGGTCTAAACCGGGCTGTTACAATTCTCCCCCCTTAGGGATTTTCGTCCCCGAAAATCTTACCATTAAACAGATTCGGATATTGTTGTCTCATTGTACCCTCAAGCTCCCACGTAGCCTCTTCTACTCCGTGTCGATGCCACAACACTTTGACTAACGAAATTCTCTTGTTACGCAATTCTTTAATCTCACGAGACAGAATACGAATCGGCTTTTCTTTGTAAGTTATATCAAAATGAATTTCAATATCAGACGGAGAAATTACATGCAAAGGATTAGATCTGTATCGTCGAAGCATCGATACGTGAAATACATTATGAATCTTTTCTAACTCAGATGGTAGCCTCAATCTATAAGCAACCAGCCCAACTCGCTCAATGATTTCATACGGTCCGATGAACCTCGGACTCAACTTGCTCTTTTTACCAAATCGGAATAGTTTCTTCCATGGAGATACTTTCAGAAACACTTTATCACCAATCTCAAATTCGATATCTTTTCGTTTTAAATCTGCATAAGATTTCTGACGATCAGAGGCAACTTTCAGACTATCTCGTATTACTTTCATTTTCTGTTCTGTTTCTTTTATCAGATCAATACCATAAATCTTATTTTCACTGAGCTCAGACCAGTATAACAGAGTTCTACACTTTCTACCGTATAAGGATTCGTACGGTGCCATTTTAATCCTCGATTGAAAACTATTATTATAAGCGAATTCAATCAAAGGTAGATATTGTTCCCACGTACCTTCAAATTCAAGAATGCAACATCTCAACATGTCCCCGAGTATCTGAATAATCCGCTCAGATTGACCATCTGTTTGCAGATGAAAAGCAGTGCTAAAATGCAATTTAGTACCCAAAGTATCTTGCAATTTCCTCCAGAACCGCGATGTAAATCTCGGGTCTCTATTTGATACTATCAACAATGGTACACCATGCAATCTCATGATATAAGAAATGTAGAACTCAGCTAATTTATCAAGTGAGTAATCAAATCGAATCGAAATAAAATGAGCTGATTTTGCCAAACGATCAACTACAACCAAAATTGCATCTTTCTTTCTCAGAGATAGGGGTAAACCCGAAACAAAATCCATGGTCACTCGATCCCATTTCCACTCCAGAATCATAATCGATTGTAACAAACCAGATGACACTTGATGTTCAACTTTAACTTGCTGACAGATTAAACATTTAGAAACAAAATCAAAGATATCTCTTTTCATTGCCGGCCACCAATATAGTTGTTTCAAATCATTATACATTTTCGTACTTCCCGGATGTACAGAAAATCTATTATTGTGAGCTTCACTCAAAATTGTCTGAATTAACTCCGGATTTCTTGGAACATAAAGTCTATTTCTGAATCTTAAACAATCATCAACATCAACTCAGAATTCAAAATAACACTAAGCTTGTTTTGCTATTAATTCATTGTCAGATTTCTGAGCTTTGCAGATCTGTTGTATAAACAAGGGTTTTGCTTTCAGTTCAGCATAAACCAATATATCTTCAAACAGTGTTAATTGAGCGTTCATCGCACGCAATGCAGACAATGATTTCTGACTTAGAGCATCTACTACCACATTTGCTTTGCCCGGATGATAATCAATAACCAGCTCGTAATCTTTTAACAGTTCTAACCATCTTCTCTGTCGTAAATTCAAATCTTTTTGCGTCATTAAATACTTCAGACTTTTATGATCAGAAAACACGTGACATTTCTCACCAAACAGATAGTGACGCCAGGTCTTCAAGGCAAACACGATAGCAGCTAACTCGAGGTCGTGAGTCGGATAGTTCTTTTTATGCGGCTTTAGCTGTCTCGAGGCATAAGCTATGACTTTTCCTTCTTGCATTAGAACACATCCCAGACCAATCAATGAAGCATCGCTATAAATCACAAATTCTTTACCCGATTCAGGTTGTACTAATACTGGAGCTTCAGTCAACAAAATCTTCAACCGATCAAAATTGTTCTGACATTTTTCAGACCAATCAAACTTCACATCTTTCTGTAGTAATTTTGTCAACAGAGTCGCAATCATCGAAAAACCTTTCACAAATCTTCTATAGTAATCAGCAAGCCCCAGAAAACTAAAGACTTCCGAGATATTCCTCAGAAGTTTCCAATCCAAAATAGCTAAAATTTTGCTCGGATCTACCCGAATACTAGAGGCTGATAGTATATAACCCAAAAAACTAACTTCTTGCAGCCAGAACTCACACTTACTGAACTTCGCATACAACTGATTATCTTGCAGTGTCTGTAGCACTATTCTTAAATGCTCAGCATGTTCAGATTCATCACGTGAATAAATCAATATGTCATCAATGAATACCACAACAAATTGATCTAAATACGGTCTGAAAATTCTATTAATCAAATCCATAAAGATAGCAGGTGCATTCGTTAATCCAAAAGGCATAACTAAAAATTCATAATGCCTGTAATTCGTTTTAAAAGCAGTTTTCGGAATGTTAGAGTCCTTTATTCACAACTGGTAGTAACCCAATCTTAGGTCTATCTTTGAAAATATAGTAGCACCTTTCAACTGATCGAATAAGTCATCAATTTTAGGCAGAGGATACTTGTTCCTTATAGTCACTTTGTTAAGCTGACGGTAATCAATACACATTCTCATTGTGCCATCTTTCTTTTTCACAAACAGAACAGGAGCACCCTATGGTGAAAAGCTCGGTCTAGCAAATCCTCGATCGGTCAATTCTTGCAACTGAGATTTTAATTCCTTTAACTCATTCAGATCCATTCTGTACGGAGCTATCGAAATCGGAGTTGTACTAGGTGCCAATTTAATGCCAAATTCTACCTCTCTAACTGGAGGTAATCCCAGAAGTTCTTCAGGAAACACATCAGAGAATTCACAGAAAATAGGCACTGATTCGACTTTCTTATCATTCACTTTCAAGTCTAACACATAAGCTAAGTAGGCTTCACAGCCTTTCCTTACATATTTTCGTGCTTTCATTGCAGATATCACAGCTGGTAGTCCATTCAGATCACTAGACTCAATTCGAATTATCTCATCATTCTTACACCTTAAATCAATGACTTTTTGTTTGCAATTCACAGTAGCATCATGCAAAGTTAACCAGTCCATTGCCAGAATTATATCAAATTCGTCGAAAGGCAAAAGTATTAGATCCATAGGAAAATAGATATCTCGAATCAATAACGGACAATTCTTGCAGACTTTATCAACCAAGACACTTTTGCCTAAGGGGTTCGATACTTTAATTACGAATTCAGTAGACTCTACAGGCAAAGTCTTACTATGCACTAAATTCATACAGATATAAGAATGCGTTGATCCAGGGTCTATCAATGCAATCACAGAAGTATCATAAAGAGTAAAAATACCGGTAATCACGTCTAGAGATGAAGCTTCCTCACGAGCTCAGATAGCATAGGCTCTGGCAGGTGCTCTAGCCTCAGATCTAACAGCAATATGCCTAGTAGCTCTTTGACCAACACTTGCATTTCTTGTATTTCTGGAAGGTCTACCTCTAGCTGAGGTGTTACTTGGTCTAGTATTCTGTATATTCTTTTGCTTAACAGGTTTAGAACAATCTCTTACAAAATGGTCCAAAGATCCACATCGAAAATAGGCTTGGTCATTCAATCTACAATTTCCCGGATGTCTTTTACCACAATATTTACATTCAGGTTTCTAAGATTGAACATTCCCAACACTTGCAACAGAAGTAGTAGGAGCTCTGAAATTCGAATGCGATCTAGCTTGATCTCGGTTCGAATGTCTTACATCAGCCTTTGAACAGTTACGATCATCTCAAAATTTCTTTGACACAGAATGAAATGATCTACTCGGAGATCTCTTTCTAACATCTCTAGCTTCAGAATCAGCTTTTCTTTTCTCTTTACTTAATTCTTCAGCTTTACAAGCTCGCTCAATGAGCACTACCATTTCTTTGATCTCTAAAATCCCAACTAACAGACCGATATCTTTGTTTAGTCCATCTTCAAACCTTTTGTACATTACTGCTTCATTTGATACACATTCCCGAGCATACTGGCTTAATCTCACAAATTCACGTTCATATTCAGTAACAGACATACGACCTTGTTTAAGCTCGAGAAACTCTTTATGTTTCTGATCGATGAATCTCTGATTAATGTATTTCTTCCAAAATTTAGCTTGGAAGAAATCCCAAGTAACCCGTTCACTCGAAACCAAAGATATTAAAGTTTTCCACCAATGGTACGCCGTATCTCTCAGAAGTGAAACGACACATTTTACACATTCCTCAGGATTCAGAGACATTTCATCAAACACTTGTATTGTATTCTCTAACCAAAATTCAGCTCTTTCAGCATCATCATTGGTTGTAGCTCGAAACTCTTTAGCCCCATACTTTTTAATCTTATCAACTGGTGGTCTACTTAATTGAGTCGAATTCAATGAGGGCATAACAGGAATTTGAGAAGAATTAACCGGGGGTGGAGGTTGTTGTACAGTTAGATTGGTTCTAATATACTGAGTGAACCAATCATTCATCATCTGATAGAAGGCTTGCTTAGCCTCACCATCACGGCTACTCGTAGCCAGTCGGGAATCATCTTGCACCGTCCCTTACGCAGGAGCAGGTGCATTACTTTCAACATCGTCAGCTACAGCTCTATTGGGATCCATTGCTATATAAAAGTACATTTCAATGTCAAGAATCATCATATTATCACAGTTTCAGATATATAGTATGTATAGCTAGACTCACATACGTTATGGTAGTCCTAGAACTAGCTAAACCATAGCTAAATCATACTATCACCGTCGCCGGAATAGGTAAGGGAATTACCAGCAAATAGAACATTATAGATTAACACAGAATCACAGATATCACATAATATTAATGCATAAGCAAATTAACAATTCATCCCTTATGGAGGTCTCCAAGACCTAAGACATACTTTTAGAAAAGGTCGGGACTAAACCAAACACATTCAGAATTTTCAAAACTTATAAAATTTTTTTTCAATTCTGTTGAGGTCACACGCCCGTGTGATCAGGCCGTGTGCCTTACACGAGCACCAGACACGCCCATGTGATCCAGCCATGTCAAAATAGAGTATATATACCGACTTTTACACATGGCCAACAGACACGCCCATGTGCTATGGCCGTGTGAAACTTAGCTAGCTACTGACTTAAGCCCACGGCCATATGATACGCCTATGTGTCTTAACCGTGTGACTTTAAGAGGTTACTGCTTAGCATACACGACCACAAGGCACGCCCGTGTTCCCTGACCGTGTGGCACAATGCAGGCTTAGTTTAAGCCAACTTGCCACCCCTTTTTGGGTCATTCCTACAAGCAATATTAAACAACATTTATACCAAAATTTTCATCCAATTCCATGCTCAAAACATGCTTCATTATAACTAAATCATCATCATTCAATAAAGTATTCAAATCCATACCAATACACATTAAAAATCTTATTAGAACAACATACCAAAATGCTCATTTCATTGCTCACTTATAGCACCTTCTAACTCATGCTTAAACTTACCATTTCCTCAACTTGGCATATTTCAAAATGACCACCACATACAAGGCCATATAACCATTACAAGCATACATAATTTGGCATCACCAACCATTTACCAAAACTAACCACAAACATACCATTTGCTAGCCAACTCTCATGGCGTAACATATATACATATCAAAGCTTAAAACATACACATTCTAGCCTATAAATGCCATACTTAAAAATATTTGCACTTTTAAAAGTACCAAAATGAGTTTGATAGTATGGTAACAATCCTCAACTATCCCCGAGCCTTCAGTAGCTACGATAACTGTAAAACAAATAGAAATCACACAGAGTAAGCTACAAAGAGCTTAGTAAGCCAAATACAACTAGTCTAACTATTAAAGCATATAAAGTAAAAGTCAATAGCAAGAATTCACAACCATTTCACAGAGTAATTTATAAGCCTAACCATACTCATTTCCTTGTATACATGTCATTTTTCATTTCCATGATTTCGTACATACTTCGCATTTATTATTTCATAGAAACAGAGTCTTTCATATTCAGAAATTTAGTACGATACAAACGTACCTGTATAGATTATACATTTCATATATTCATTCCCATATTTCGTACTTTATCATAAAATGGTTCAGAAACGATACAGATACTCATAAACGAGTACAATGTCGACATCCCAGACGTGGTCTTACATGTAATTCGGTATCGATGCCTCTGTCCCAAATAGGGCCTTACACGAAATCAGATACAATGCTGATGTCCCAGACATGGTCTTACACGAAATCAGATCAATGTCAACGTTCCTTTAGAAACATACAGAGCTTTTCAGATACTAGCATATTATCAAAATTTACTTGGAATTCATCCATCAGGCTCTCAAGGCCGTCCAATATGGATTACAGTTTGTATACGTAGAATTTAGTCAATTTAGCACATAATTGTAATTTGACTTACCTCGTACGGATTTCAGACGAAAACGAGTCGACTATTCAACTATTTTGGACTTCTCTCGATCTAAGTCCAATTTCTTTTTTCTTGATCTAATACAATTCAAATTCAACCGTTCAATCATTCATTTCAATCAAAATAATCCATGAACACATATTTAGGGTACTTTGCATTTTAGCCCTTACATTTTCACACTTTGACAATTTAGTCTATTTTTCACAAAATCACAAATATGCAAAATTCACCAAGACTATAGCTTGGCCGAATATACATAGCTTCCTTACAAGCCCAAATAACATATTTAATTCACAATTTAGTCCATCAAAAATTCAAGAACCAAGCATGATAATCTCACATATATCTTTCATAATCCATATAAAAACATTACAAAGCTCATATAATCATTAATGACACATTTCATAATCTTCAACGGAAATAGAAATTTAGGCATGGGTTTTGAAAAACACGAAGCAACGATCGCAGAAACGTAGAAATTATCAAAAACAGACGAAAATTCATACCTTAATTTTCCAAGATTAATGCCGAACCCTGAATGACTATGAAAGCTTTATTTTCTTTCTTCAAATTCGGCTAGATGATGATAATGGAAGAAGAAATGGCTTTTATTTTATTTAACTTATAATTAATTGTCAAATACCAATTTTACCCTTTATTAAACCATATAAAAATTATTTAATGGATGGTCATTAATGTCCATTAACCTTATTTATGGCCTAATAACATCATAAGGACCTCGCCTTTAATAAGAGAAGTCAAATAGACACTTTTAATAACTAGCACTCAACTTTTACATTTTACGTGATTAGGTCCTTTTTGCAAAATCGAGCATAGAAATAGACAAATTAAATTACAGAAACTTCGCAGATATAAATTCACATATCACAGACACATAAAATAATATTAAAATTATTTTTCAGACTCAGATTTGTGGTCCCGAAACTACTATTCTGAATAAGTTCTAAACCGGGTTGTTACAATTTTCCTTTATTTGTTAGAATTCACATATTACACACATCAGTATTTCTTAATTATCTCTGCATTCTTATTATTTTCTTGCCATAGCATTAAACACACTCCTTTATAATAACTTGACCAATTTATACCTAACTGATCCCTGTGGAAATGATCTCACTTATCACTTTATTACTTGATCCAACGTGTATACTTGCACAATTTGCATATCATATTCACATGCGATAGTGGTGTGATTGGTCGGTTGGTGTGCTTTGTGGTGGTTTAAATGGAGAGTCATTTCAGTGGCTAATGTGACGTTTGAAATTTAGGTCGGATTATCTTGGCTAGGTTTGGGTTGCAACATGTCACACTTTCAGTATAGCCACGATTTTTATATTGTATTTTAATTCCCGAGTGTTGATTTCTATCTCTCTCCCATCAATCAAGAGAGAGGCGGTTAACTTTTTACATGAAAAACTTATTTGAGTAATGGAGTATTGGTTGCAACACCCCAGCCTAAGGTATATATCCCTAAGTCGAAAGAGTTTAATGGGACGAGGTCTGCAAAGGGTGTATACAACTTCTTGTAGGGAATGGAGCAATATTTTTGTGCCAAAGGCGTCTTGGATGATGCTACTAAGGTAAATATTGTTACTATGTATTTCACTGATATTGCTCTTTTATGGTGGCATCATAGGTTCACAGATGAGAAATGTGGTGAAGCCGCAATTAGGACTTGGGAGGAGTTCCAAAGTGAATTCAATAGGCAATTTTACCCTAGAGTATTCCCTAGATGAGACTCGAGCTAAGTTGCATTAACTTACACAACAAGGAACTGTTAGGGAGTATGTGGAGGAGTTCAATGAACTAATGCTCCAAATTTCTGATTTGGGTGAGAATGAGACATTTTCGCCCTTCATTGATGGGTTGAAGCCTTCGGTGAAACAAGAGTTGCAAAGTCGAGGGGTCAAAGAACTTATTAAAGCTATGGTCGTAATGGAGTCGTTAATTGAATTTATTTCGAGAAAAGACAAGTTTAAGTTTTCCAAGCCCAATGAGAAGGGCAATAGTGGGGGAGGTGTAAAATGATAGATTAAAAACGAGAATGGTGGAAATGGTGGTAATAGTGGTAACGGGAAACCACATAATGGGAAGTGAAAGTTTAACAACAAACAAAAAGAACCAATGAATGCTTCTTATGTTGTGGTTCCCATGTGGTGTAGGACTTTCCATAATGATCCAAGTTCACCACAATCAATAAAGAGGATGAAGCAAAGCCTGATGAAGAAATGGTATTAAAGCGTGGGTAAATAATACTCAATTCTATAAAAGCGAAGACGGATTACAAGCAAAAAGGGTTGATGTTTGTTGACATCAACATCATAGGTCAAAGAAAGAGTGTTCTTGTTAAGACAGGGGCATCAAACTTGTTCATTTTGGAGAAATTCATGGGTAAACTTGGTCTCTTAGTTAGCAAATTGACTAAGAATATCAAGACTGTAAATTATAAAGAGGTCTCAACTATGGGAGTAGTACAATAAGTTAAGCTACAGTTCAACTAGTAAAGGGGCAAGGAAGACTTTAAGGTAATTCATTTAGATGATTACGACTTTGTTTTTAGCTTGAATTTCCTTGACAAGATTAATGCTCTATTGGTTCAATTTGGCAATTTTATATGTATCTTGGACACTCGTCAATGATAATGTGTTGTGTCGGTGAGTTGTGATGAGAAAGGTGGAACCAATGTATTGTTGACAAATTCAACTAGCTGAAGATTTCATTGTGGTAAGAACATTTGTTGACAAATTCAGCTTGCTGAAGATGTTTATTGTGGTAAGAACATTGACTTGGTATATCAGAGTGCTACAATGACCCCCTTAGAAATACTAGAGGTGCAACAAACTGATGTGAAGCATGTTGAATTATTAATGGGGCTACTCCCTATGAGAGAGGTGGGTTGTAGATGAAACTTTATAGGAAAAGTGGTGATACAAAATGGGCAGTCAAAAAGAGTAAATGCTATGAGCAAGGTAAATTTCAAACACTTTTCTAGTGTTTTACATCATGACTTTCCATTGGCTTGGTAAAGACATATGGGCCTTTTTAGAGTTCTGAAGCGGGTAAGCCGATGGGCTTACAAATCGAAGTAGACGACAATACTCAAGGTTAACCCAGTGTTCAATGTGGGGATGCTTAAGCCTATTTGTGAGGATCAATGGGATCCCAGTCGAGGCAAGTCACAATGGGGGCATGTAAAAGCGATAGGCTCTTGCAAATGAGATGTACATAAGAGAGAATTGGTTTGACTTAGGTGACGCTAGAGACATAAATGAAGGAAAATTTTTCAAAGCGCGGACCTACTTGACAGAGAGATAAGTTGGGAATCGATCGAGGCATTAAGACAATTCCAAGAAGAGTCAAACCAACGTCATTCTGAGGATGAGATGATAATGTCATGAATGGGTGGGGAGAATGTCATGGGGCCGCGGATTAAAGCCCGTGGAGAATGCACACAGAGCTTCTCGTGGAGGTTAATTGATTAAATGAGGCTAATTTGACCCAATTGAACTGGCTGGATTCATGGAACATGTAGAGAAGCACATCTACTTGAAGCTTTAGTGACCCAGTAAAACACTCAAGTAAAACTAGGGTTACTAAGGTAAATATGTAAAATAATCTTAGAAGATTTTGTAATCTTATGGGACCTTGGAAAATCCTTAAGAATCTCAATTTGTAGATTGGCTTTGATCTCGACCATTGATGTAATTTAAGTTGTACTATTGGATCTGAGAGAGCTCAACTATAAATAGAGATCTTCCCTCTCATTTGTAATTATCTCATTCATAGTTATTGAATATACTTGAGAGCATTTATTCAAACACTTTGTGTGCATTGCTTTCTTATGGCTTTTCTGTTCAATTCAGGCTCCTTTATCTTTTGAGTTTGCTTCCGCTTTATTTCGGTGTCTTGGAGAATTTCCTTTGTGAATTCTCATTTTCAAGAGCTAGGTTAACTTAGCCGAATTTGAGGCAAATGAATTGTCTAAGGGTGCACGATTTGCCATATTAAAGTTCTAACCCCGTGACACTAGTACAAAGACATCCATGATACTTTTATAAATCCCTCATTTTGACCCATCTTTAATATAATTTTGCGAAAGTTTGTTACCTTTTAGTACAATTTTAATAAAATTCGATACAACATTATCCTAAATAGAAAATCATCTTATATAAATTTACTAAAAAAGATAAATGGTAATTAATTGTAAATTACATATAATAAAATAAAAAAATCCACATATTATAGTACGCAAGTGTAGTATAAAACCAGTGAACTGTCGTCCAAAAAAAAAAAAACATTATATAATTTTAGTATATCTATGTAAATCTAATACGTATACTAAAACTATAAAATATCTAAAATGATAAGATAATAATTTAAAATATGACATTAGTAGAGACAATACGAAATTACTTTTTTAAATTTAAAATCCGAAATTAATTAATTTTATATATAAAAAAATATTTGGTACGAATTTTGAAATTCCATAAAAAAAAATTATGAATTAACAAATATCTTATAAAAATATAATAAAATATATAGATGTAATTGTGCAATGAAAACAAAAACAAAGGAGGCATAGCAATAACAACATATATGCTATAAAAATATAATAAAATATATAGGAATGGAAAAAAAAAAAAAACAAAGGAGGCAAAGCCATAATAACATATATGAATAGAGATTGTACGTTCTCTACAATTAGACCCAACAGCTGCATCAAATACTAATTGTAGTAGGATTGTGCAAATATATGATGAATTTTTTAACTCTGCTTTTCCCACTATGATTTGGAGTTCAGATTTGTCTTATTGATGCTGCTACATAATAAAGGTGTCAATAATTAAGGGGAAAAAAGCAAAGTTGGACCACAAATTTCTAATACAAAGTAGTTTAAACCACTTGAATATATTATAGCTACTCTTTTCCATTATCAAATGGATTATACTATTAAAAAGAAATAAGTCTGAAATATAAGAAAATTTATAAAAACTATTTTAAAATTTAAAATTTCCAATTACAGTTTAATTCCAAATAAATGATTTTATTTACAGAACCACAAAAACTTTTAAAATATAAATTTTATTAAACAGTAAATGATATTTTTAAACAGTAAATATCAACTTTATTCCAATTTGATCTTATTTGATTCTTTTTAATAATATAGGGACTAGATTGATCCATTAAATAGTAGAGAGACTAATTTAATTAGGTCACTATAAATATAGTAAAGTGGCCACTCAGATACATTTGCCATGAAAAATATCTATGGTAATTTCTTTAAAAAATTAGTTTTGAAATTGTTTTTGAGATATTATATACTTAAATATAGTGACTCGTGTGAAACATATGTTGGATGTGTCGGCTGAAGTACCAAGGAGGCCCATGTACTAGGAGTTAGATTGTATTTTGCTCCCTCTACTCAAAAAATGGACAAACTAGTCTTTGTTCATTAGATTAAAGAGTAAATTGGTTTGTTTTGTTAAAAATTTCATCCACTTGTATTGTTAAAAATTGGCGTAGTTGACGGAATAACCAGAGAATGACATGTGATATGTCACGTGTACCTCTTCCTGACATATAAGGACCAATTTTTAATAGTAGAAATGGATGAAAATTTTTAAAAAAACTGACTAGTTTACTCTTTGATTTAATGTACAAGCGCTAATTTGCCCTTTTTTTTAGTACAGGAGTAAAATGCAATCTAGCTCCTACTACAGAGACCTCCATGATACTTTTACCGATTTGTGCTTGTATTTTAATTAATTTTAAGGGTAAACTACATCAATTGTCCCTAACCTTTGATTAAAATTACATTTCAGTCACCCAACTTTTAAAAGTTACATAATTGTCACTAAAGTTATTGAAATGTTACATTTTTGTCACTCATTCGTTAACTTCTGTTGAGAGAGTGACATGTCACGTTAATTTAAAGGGTTAATAACCAATTTGGAGCCTGAACAATAACTAAAATATCAATTTGATACTTCTAAAATTTTTCTTAATAATAATTCTAAAAAATTTAAAAGGCAAACTACTCAAATAGTCACCCAAGTTTTAATTCATTCCTATTTTGGTCACTAATTTTTTTTTTTGTTAATTTAGTTACTTCTGTTAGATTAATTGTCATTTTTATTCACTCCATCTTTAAAATGCATTGGTCATTGAACGAAATATTGATGTGGTAGTCTTTGGATTGGTATAATAGAAAATTTAGCCCTTAACACTTTACACATTTAGTCTAAATTCAAAAATTGAAAATTTTATGATTTTAAGAACTTGAAAATACATATAATTTATTATAACAGGACAAAAAAAATAAAAAAATATTTAAATATATATAAGATTACATAAAAGGCTTAATTGATATTTAGTCTAATTCAAAAAATTCAACAAATTTAACCTTTAATGTTGTTACATTTTATCAATTTAGTCAGAATTTTAGAAATTTATAAATAAAATATTCAAAAATATAAAAATTCAAAAAATAATGAATCAAAGCCCAAAATCAAAGTAAGTAAATTTTTCTTAGTTATGATTCAAAATCATGAAAACCCCACAAAATGCTCCTACTTTTGATATATGCAACCACACAACATTGTGATTAAAAAAATACAAGAAAAAAGTTAAATTTTTTCTTTCTTGTTACCAGATTTTTTAGTCAACCAAACAAAAGAGAGAAACTTTGTAAAAAAATATTCATCTCTCCTCATTCATCATCAAGCTTCCCATTGTTCTCATACTTTTGCCCAAACCTCACAATCTCAAATACCACACCAAATCCATAGCCAACTTTTCCAGACCCAAAATACATCATCACTTCGTCATCGAGCACTCACCATTAAACCCACACCCAAAGTGGATTTTTTTCCTATATTTATAGACACACTCAAACTCAATTTCGTGTTTTCTTTTAATAAGGAAAAACCGATCAATGAAGCACTGCTTAACCTTAAGCATTTGAATCCCTCAAAGCCCTACACTTTGTCACCGATATGGAGCCAAAGATGTTTCTATAAGTAAAGGCTTTTTTATTTGAATCCCTCAATCAACTATTTGATCATGGTGTTAGTTTGATTTGGTAGTGATTGATTCAAAAAATTAATTCAAAGGACTCATCTCGCTCTCTAACATCCCTCACCGTCCCTGTCACCAGACTAAGGTTATAGGATACTACTATACGAAACAAAACAAAATCATGCTATATTGGATTAAAACATTTCCATATATTAGTTAAATTATTAAACACACAATCAAAATCGTTTTAATCATAACCTTACGGTATTAAATCGAGCATACCGAAGCTATAAAATAATTTAAAAACAATTTAGGGTCTCATTTGAAACATTTCAGAAAGTGAGGTAAAAATGCTAAACAACGGTTACACAACCGTGTGACAGCCTGATACTGTGTGAAGCCATAGGACATGGCTGTGTTGACTAACCATGTGCAGGGACTAAAGCCATGTAGGAGGAGGCACACGGACGTGTCTCCAAACCGTGTAACTAACTGATGCCATGTGTGCTAATTGAAACTTAAATCACACAAACCACACGGCCATGCTATATTCCCATGTATGACACATAGCCATGTGTCAGGTCGTGTATCAGCCCGTGTGTGCCTAATTGTCCATTTTCCAACAAGTTACTTAAACCAACTTCACTTAGGCCACAAGCAATATTATACCAACATTCAAACCTATTCAAAACTTATCAAAACATATCAAAATCAACATATATTCATACATCCTAAGTGCCTAACCAATATGCCACAATTGACACCTTAAATCAAGCATAAATAATTTCATGTTCATCAATCTCCATTCCATAAAGCATATGCCTATCATTTAAACCATTTCATCTTATCACATACCAAAGCTAAGCTTACAAAACAAGACCAAACCATTCATATATATACATACTTATTTACAAAAAGTAACAACTAAGCAAGAAACCACAACAATATTTACATAGCCAAAATATATCACAACTTGAATAGGTACATGTGAAATTAAAACACCTACTACATGCCACTTTTAACCTATACCAAAATGGTCGAAATTCTACCGAGTCGTTGAACGGATAATGCGAGCTCTGACTTGTTTTCCAACCGACCAAAACTTTCAATAATCTATAAAGAATCAAACACAATAGACGTAAGTAAATCATTGTTTAGCAAGTTCGTACGAAAATTAATTTAATTTAGTGATTATAATGTAACTTAAGCGTTGCACAATAATTACACAATCAAGAACATGAGTTCATTAATTGCCTATACACATTACAAATCACACAAAGTTAGTGATCCATATATACAACATATAACTTTATCATGTTCATAAAATAGATACAAATAAACTCAATGGGTATATACATCAATCTTTACATATCAATTTAACATTTCATATTTACATTGTAATAACCCAAATTTACCCAGGCCCATAATTAAGTAAATAAAACCGAAAACAAAAATAAATAAATGAATGTTTATTTTTAAACAGCCATTTACAATATCCCGTAGGCCCAAAATCAGAATTACCCAGCAGACCCATTTACACCCTACCCCTGATACCCTAAACTAGCCCAGTAACCCAAGACTTAATCGGCCCAATTGTCCTAACCTATCTTCAGCTTCAGGGAACCCTAGTTAGGGTTTGCGCTGCAGCTCCCAGGCCATATCAAACGTCAGAAGATTTTGCGTCACAGGCACGCCATTCGTCACATTTTTTACGCCGTTCTAATGACCACAATCAACGCCGTGACTCCAGCTCCGAATTGCGCCGTGATTGGCGCACGAATCAAAGCTAGAGTACTCGCCACCATTCTCGCGAACACTTGCAAAAAAGAGAAAGAAAAGCAGCAGAAACGAAACAAACATGGCAAGAAATGAAATGAAATCTGTAAATATGTTGTAAACAGTGGCTATAAAGCCCGAATGCTATCATTGTAAGAGAGGACCCCGATTGATCACAGAAAAGAATACATACATTCATAAAAAAGGTTCAAGCAGTTTCTTTAAGAGGTGATTATCTTTACTTTTATTTTTTTTTCTCTGAATAACATGCAAACATTATTAAAATAAATCAAAAACGAACTTACCGTTGGAATCGCATCATGAAATCGAGACTTTTCAAATTCTGGCCGCCGTACATGGCGGCATCGGTGGTGGCGCGTGGCCGTGTGGGCGCCTGATGACCGGAGCTTGGCCTGACGGAGGCCAGAGCCCGGAGGGCCTTTCCTCTCCCCTCTCTCAGAGAATTTTTTTGGTTTTTTTTTTAAAACCGGTTTCAAAATGATTTTTAAAGCTAAAATTTAGCTTATATAGCCTCTTGGGAACAGCATCGTTTTGGCTTAAAAAATAAGCCTCAAAACGGCGTCGTTTCACCGTCGAGGATCCGCGTGTTGACCCGTGACCCGGGGAAGGATCCGCGTGTTTTTTAGAAAATGGGCAAATTACCCAACTGACCCTTCCGTGTTTTTAAATTTTTAAATTTCATTTTATTTTTATTTTAATTCGGCCCTAATCTTTTATATTTGTTTCAATTTAATCCTAAAAGCCTTTAAAATCCATTCTGAAGAAACGGCATCGTTTTGGGATTAGGGCAAATTGCCCAATGAGTCCCTTGGTTTTAATTCGTTTTCCAAATAAGCCTAAATTGTTTTATTTTTTTTATTTAGCCCAAATTTTTAATTGCTTTTAATTTTAGTCCTCTTATACTTATAAATTTATTTATTTATTTAATGTATATTATTATTTTATATTAAAATTATATGTTATATTATTATTAAGTACGGGAAATACATTTATTTTATTATATTATATATTATTATATTGTTTTATATGGTATATGTATTATCTATACTTTATTAATTAAATAAATTTTTAAATATATATGTATTATATATTTTTTATGTTAATTATATAAAAATAATAAAATTATTTTATTTATATTATTAAATTATTATGTATATTTCATAAAAATTTTATACATTTTATATATTTCACTATATTTAAATATAGATGTTATATCATTTTTATTATTTATTTTTATACTATTTCATTATTAACTATTTATTATACATGTTTCATATAAATTTCATACATATTTTACTTCATATATTACTTATTTTATTATTTATTATATCATTTATTATATCATTTCATTATGATTAAATTTTGTAAATTATTGTTACAAATTACATTTTAGAATTTAGTATGTAATGTTTTTTTGTTTCTATTTGACATATTAATATTTTTATAGATATATTAAGTTATTAAATTATACAATACATTTATAATGTTTTTCTACTTATATATTATTTTAGATTTTTTTCTTGTACTCACTTATTCTTTTTAAATTGGTATTTTGATTTTATCTTTTATTACATATATTCTTTGTTAACTAATTTTAGCATCCTATTCATATTTATTTATGGCAACATAATAATTATTCTTCTTTTTATCATTCGTTATTTTTATTTGCACGAAGTATTATTGCATATATGATAAAATTTATATTGTTCTAATTATTATCCGTTACATTGTAATTTACATGAAATGATAGTATATGTATATTTGCATTTTTATATGTATGGGATATGAATGTATATTATGTTAGTTATGTCACTATTTATCATTTTTTTATATGTATTATAGTTGCATAAAATAATAAAGCATGTATTATGTAGTTATGTTTATTAAATGATTAATTTCTTGTAAAATGTAAAATACATCACTATTTTCAAAACGAAATATCTTGTTTAATTCAAAAAGAATTTTTTTTAAAGTGAGGCAATATTTTGATATTTAGGAATTCAGGAAGTAGTGCCCTAACATGCTGGGTTGCGATTTCCCGTTTGTCTAAATATCTAAAATATCCTTTTAAACAAATGTTACAAATCACAAGATGATTTCAGTTACAAAAGTTTAAAGATATCGTGTCCAATCATGCTGGATGTGATGTTTGTACTCTTTAAAACGAAAGAATCTTGATTCTTTTTATCTCAAAGCATTACGGTTTTAAGGGAATCTCATTTCTAAATTCTTTCAAATTTCTGACATTAAGATAAAATTATTCAATTTGGTACCAATTTTAGGCGTTACGAGGGTGCTAATCCTTCCTCGTACGTAACAGACTCCAGAACCTATTTTCTCATAATTTCGTAGACCAAAATGTTTTATAAAGTGATCCAATCACACTTTAAAAGATTGGTGGCGACTCCCGTTTTCGTTTTTTTAGAACCTTTTTTTAGGGAGGTTTCGACATACATTTCATGTGCCCATTTCATATATCCACTTTCACCTGATGAACCACAGTGATATAACATTGGATGTGCAGGAACAGTGGTCACACAAGTTGTAACTGTAAATGTTCATACGAACTGTGAAGTGGGCCTGCTCACACAAGTTGTGAGTCGGGATGTTAGGTTACATAACACTGCACACATGAGTTGTGAAGAATCCGCAACAAATGCAGAATCTTAGCCATTGGTAGGACATCCAAGACCAACACCCGAAATGGTAATAACCTTAATGACATGTCATTTGTATCTTAGGTATTCACAAAGTTCATATGGGCTTTGATTCATATCCATATCTTTTAATTACTTATGCATTACTTCATCACATGAGTTCATCTATATAATTTTCCATTTTCAATCATAACTCTCAATTATAACATCATTGCAATTTGATCCATTCCACAACTTAAGATTTACTATGCAAATAAGTCTAATCACAAACATAGCTATTTATTTATTCACAAAAACATCAACTAAATCAATTTATCCAATCTACGAACTTACCTAACCAAAAACGAAATGCAACATCGATGAGTACTCCGCTAACCTTCCTTTTCCTCGATTATTATCCAGTTGATTTGTTTCTTGATTTAAAAAATAATTAATTTCAAGCTATCAATATATAAAACTTTATAATATTTATTAGATGCATAAAATCCCTTTAATTTCATTTTTACAAAATTACCCTAAACTTTTACCCTTTATGCAAACTACTCCTTAAAACCGAAACTTATATATTTTTCACAATTAGACCAAACACTTAATGTCGAATTTACTATAGTCCTTGAACAGCCCCTTAAGAACCAAATTTTCCAAGAATTCCTTGCTAAATTTTAACATTTTATTAATTCAATCCCTAAGTTCAAAACTAACCAAAATTGCTTTACAAATTAATCTTATTTAACAACCAAACACATGAATCTATCAACTAACCTCAAAAACACTTAACATTCATTAATGGAAAGTCCCTAAAACTTTAAAAGTTTCACAAAATAATCCATGGATTAGTTCAATTAAATTACAACAATATCAAAAACATAAAATTTACTAAAAACATAAGCCAAAATCACATACATGCACCCCTAAAAGCTTGGCCGAACCTTAAGCATGCATAAAAATGGTGTAAACAGTGGTGAAAAAAAATGAAGAAGAAGATGACCATCTTTTTCTATTATTACTTTTCTATTCTTTAATTATTTACTATTTTAACCTTTCATTAAACTTAAAATTTCATTAAACTCATGGCCTTAACCATCCATTAACCTTCCCTATGGTCTAATTACCATTTAAATCCATCTAATAATGCTTTAATAAATCAACACATTTAAACAAATAGTAATTACCTTTTTTAGCTTTTACGATTTAATCCTTTTTACCTAATTAATCAACCAAACATCAAATTTTCTAAACCAAACTTTAGTACGGCACTACAATAGACTCGTAAATATTGAGTAAATAATATTTCCCAACTCACTAGTCAGAATTTTGATCCCAAAACCATCATTCTTGAAACCAATAAAAAATAGGCTATTACAAGCTCGATAGGGTTTAAAGAAAAAAAAGAAGAAGAAATAGTGATTCAAAAAATTCAAGAGAAATTGAGGGTTAAACTTTTTTGAATGCCTAATTTTTTTTAGAATCCAAGAAATATTGATTTGAATCCCTAAACCAAATACATATTTTAGCCTTTATGTAATTTCATATAATTTTTAATAATTTATATTTTATGTCATTTTATATATTTATATATATTTCCAATTTTTTAAAATTATAAGTTTTTTGAATATTTTGAATTTGGACTAAATTGAAAAAATGTGTAAATATTGATGATTAAATTTATTAAATTTTTTAGAATTAGGAACAAACTAACAGAATGTGCAAAGTATTAATGGCTATTTCTTATTATACTAATCAAAAGATTGCCATGTCAATATTTTTTTAGTGACCAAGGTCTTTTAATAGTGGAGTGACTAAAAATAAAAATTAATCTAATATGGTGACTAAATTAACAAAAAAAATTCAATGACCAAAAAAGGAACTTATTAAAACTTGGGTGACTATATATGTAGTTGAGCCTTTAAATTTTTTAAAAATATTATTAAGAAAAATTTTAAAAGTATCAAATTGATATTGTAGTTATAAATTAAGGGCTGAATTGGTTAATAATCCCATATTATCTTCTTAATAAGAAATAAAAAATGAGTGATAAAAATGTGAGATTTCCATAAGTTTAGTACGTGTAATGATTGAAAGGTGTAGTTTTGAATTGTGAAAAGAATTAATGGAGAGGAAAAGGAACAGCAGTAGATAGAACTAAATATGAGAGCTACCTTACAAAACAAAAGGAAAACAGGAGTTGTCTCAGTCTGTCATTTTCTATGCTTCCAAAAATATCTTCTTTGAAACTCTTTGAGAGGAGAGGCTGCAAACACCTAACTTTAGGGTGGAATGATGACGTGGTCAACCATGCATCCCATGCTCATTTATTTATACCCAATTAAGAATTTTGTTTAATTTTTTAAATATTTTCATTTTATGTATTTTTCTTTCTTTTTCTCTGAAATATTGGTGTTGGAGGTTTAAGATACGGAATGAGTTCCAAATTGGTAAAATTCCTTCTAATCCCTTTACAAAATTATAAATTTATATTTTAACTCCCAAAAGTTTATAACTTTTTTCTGCTTTTGCCCCTACCTCTATATCAAGTCAAATACATTGATCGCAATTTATTTTCAGACCATTCAACTATCCTATTAAATTTCCTTTCCTCTCTTTTTTTACATACCCTCTTTTTATTTCTTTATTTTTCACCCTAGAACCTGTAATTTTCTTATTATTGATCTTAAACCCTAAATTCTCTTTAGAAACCCCCAATTTCAAAATGGCTTTCTTTGATTTTAAAAGAATTACACACATGTTCAATTGCCACAACCATGATAAATAAGTTTGTTATTATAAATGTAATGCACCTCGTCTGTCCTACTATGAATGGGAGATGCTAACGTGACATTTTTAAAGCAAAATATTTTTATAAAATAATAAAAAATACATTTAAATTCTATCCAAAATGAGTTTTATGCTTTCAAAACAAAGTTAAAAAAAAAAAAATCTTGTAGTGCCAATTAAAATAAAAGAACTAGGAGGTTTGTAAAATATAGGAAAGTTACTTAATTTGTTAAAATTTACCTAAATCCTTAAGGAATTTATAAGAAATGAAGTAAAACCAAAAAAAGTAACAGTGCATTAAGTTGTCATCCAAGCAACGATATTGGTTTTTTTTCTCACTAAGAAGCCACCCAGGCAGTAATGTAGTTAATATTAATTTCATTAAGTTGTCACCTATGGGCGCAAGCTTCCGCTCAGTTGATATTGAAACTATTTACAATTTTGCACATTCTTGAACTTTAACTAATTGCTTAAGCCTTCAACCACTACATCGAAACCCAACTTTCAAGTACTATTTGACATATGAAATAAGTGTATTTATACATATTGATGCCCTAAGTACATGCCATTCACATTATAATTTTTATATTCATTACGAGGCTTAATATAACCGCCACTAGTATAATACAAATTACACTTTAACATTTGAAAAACAACCTTATAGGATTGTCGAGTGATGCGATGCTCCCTAGCTATCATAGCAACTTCTTGGCAAGTCCGTACCTGTGTTTTAAACAGCTAACATGTAATTTATAATCAAACTTTATCCTAAGTATTTATTAACCTTGAGTCCTTTAGACGAATCATTATTTTAAGTTCATTTAAGTCACATTGCTACTATTTTAACCATTTCATTGAGCTTGTAAGTTAAGTCTCATCTTATGGTATGATGATTTATTAACAATTCTCATGTGATTCTTTTATAAATATTACCTTTCAATTTCAGTTTTCAGCTCAAGGACTTACATAATTATTAACTCACTTTAAAAATGCAATAAGGCTTTCAAATAACCACACTTTGTTCTATCACACCAATTTCTTAGAGGCTTGCTTCTCCATTCAGATTCTTTATAGTTAATACCTTTTTAAATGGTAATTCGGAATTTGTACAATGGTTTATAAAGCATTTAAAAGTAGTGATAATAACATCTACCAATTTCAAGAATTCATCTATATAATGAAAAAACCGATTTAAGTTTATCCCTTAGTAAGCATAGAAAAATAAATAAGGGATACTAGGGATGATTTATTCGGAACTACAATAACAGGAGCGCTGAAGCATAGGTGTTCAAAGGCCATATTAGGATCACCTAGAAGTGTCAGGGAGCAGCAAAGTGCAAGTAATAGGAGTCCCGAAGTACAAAACATGAGTCCCCTATTGGCATATAAATCGTATCTTAGCTATTTATCTAAGCTACTAGGGGCTTATTTCAGGATTTTCAAAATATCAATAAACTCATGTATTTAATCATATTACATCTTAGTATCACTATTCATGGCATAAACCAATATAATTTACATCGATAATTTAAATCATGGCGTCATGCCATTACATAAGGTTTCAAAGCTTTTATTTCATCTCCATAAAGAGACATTTTATAAGATTGTTTCTTAAAGTCATTTTCGCGCCAATAATCAGGATTCTTACATTGTGTGACATAGTCGAACTTTATTTATCTAAAACCACATTTTTCAAACATACAAATATAAATTTATAATATCATACTCGATATAATTTCAATAAATTCAACTAAATATAAAATAAGTATTTACAAAAAGATTTCCATAACCTTTCGGCCGTTTCGGTATTTTAGGCTTGTATCAACGTTTGTTGACTTAAAGCAAGAATTTGCACTTTGACATATCTTTGGCCATAGTGGTATTATCTAATCTTTTTCATAATAGTGACATGGTTCATATATGTCCTATACTTCTATTGCACCCCAAAATTCTTATGTTATAATTTCAATTCACAAGCACTTCATGGCTATATAATTACAATTTCACATTTTAATGTGTTATTTCATATCGTAATGCCATAGGATTTCACACTAATATTAGAACCATCAAACACTTAATTATAACATTAGTTACATAAACCCTAGGCTTACTAACTTAGGAGAAAGATGAGTATCCATGATACTTACCTTAATGGATGCTTTCTAACACTTAATCAAGCGTTCATGAACACTAATTCACCATCAATTAAGCTTGTAACTCCCTGAATCAACATTTCCCCAATTCTATACAACTAAAAATACATTAAAAAATTAATACAAATTCATTCAAAGCTTTCACATAAAAACTCTTTAGCAAATATCAAACTAATGGAGGTTGAAGTTTTATCATTCTAACTTCATCTTCTCTCACAAAAACTCCATAAACCCTAAGCTAAAATTGGTGGAATTGGTGATGATAATGAATTTAGGAGGTGATCTCCATAGAGATTTTATCAAAATCTAGAAATTTTGAGAGAGATTGTGAAATAAACAAGAAAATGAAAGGAGGAAGTGGAAGCTTCAATATTTTTCTACTGCCTTGTGGGATGAACTTGCTTGGAATCTATTTGATTAGACATTTAATTCAATTAACCTTATATTTGATTGGATGATATTTTGTATTTCATTTAAATAAAATTTATAAAATTTATTAGTTTAATTTATTTGAATTCATATATGTTATATCAAACATTAGGGGAAGAAATACTAAAAAATTACATTTAAATTACATCACATTACATTTAACAAACTACAAATCATAACATCAACATTCTAATCAGTACACTAACATCCCCACAATTACCTATCCTTATTCATATGCTTTTTGTGAGTATTATAGATGGTTAAACTTGTCAACTATTAAGACAACCCATTCACGTTCAAGCATGATCTCTGCAAGTGTTTAAGCATTGTATAGGAAATCACCACACTGTGAGTAAAAAAATCTTATTTAACCCATGGAAAAACCGAACAAATATTATTTTTCTAATATGCATTGTTGGACTAAGTAATAGGGTCACTATCCTCCTAACCTCCGTTATAAACCTCATTTCTCACTTCAGCTGCTGAACGTAATCCAAAATACATTTTTGTTTATCTGTTGCAATCAATCTTCTTAAGGTTTTATATTTAACATACTCTTCTCTAATATAGATGTAACATTTCAAATTAATTCCTAGACTTTCAGCTAAATAGTAATTGCATGCCTAACTATCATTATCATTCAGATCAATCCAATTGTTTATTAATTCTTCACATTGGGTTCAAGTCCTCAACTAAATTCTGGGTAAACTTGAAACAACATTAGTTTCTAAAATTTTAGTAAAATTGATAGGATTTGAGGTTTATTTGAAATGGCTTAGGGTTGGGTGTATTTATAGTAAGGTAGTCAGCATGGCACTAGTGGGTGCACCGTTTTTCTATTAAAACTAGTACGTACTTGTACCGGCCTATTTCGGTGTACTGTTTTGAATTACCAATATTTTGAAAAATAAATATATCAAATGAATTAGATTAAACAATTTCAAATATAAAAATATTAATTGACTATATAAAATACTTATCAATAAACATCTTAAATAAAATTTCATCATTTAAAAAATCTAAAGTAAACAAGGAAAAAACATCTCACACATTAAACAACAACATTATCCACAATATTGTTTTTAAAAAAATCTACAATAAGATCATCCTATACTAAATATATAAAATGAAAGTTTAATAAAAATATACACAAAAAATTTTGTTTGTGAAGCATTTAGAAATTGTGTTTTCTTTTTCTTCGGTTCATTTGTTATTTGAATTCTTTATTTTTTATTGTTTGTTAAGTTTATAATTTAAATTTTAAAGTTGCTCCTTTTTTTTTTTTGGTTAAAGTTAAATTTTGAACTCCGTGTGTTGGCTTGATGGTCAAGATATTTACCACCCGAAGTGTGGCCTGGGTTCAAGTTACGCTAGTCGCATTGCCATTAGGGCTTTGCCTTTCTCTTGTAATTCACTAAAAAAAAGTTTACATTTAAATTTGATTAATAAAAAAGTAAAGTTGATAAAAATTAATTTATCTATTTTTAATATTATTCATGCACTGGCTTATCCATGCAATTGCGAGTGTGTAATGTTCAAGCTGGTGCAACTGGAATTGACTAGAATGAACTGCTATAGTAGCTGATAAAGACTGAAATTTACACCGGTGTGAAAAAGGGGAATGGTGTAACATCCTTTAGCCCATCAAGAAGACATGGCATATATAGTTCAGTCAGACAGACCGCCCGACAAATTGGGGCATTACTAATGGATTCAAATCATTCAGCTTAACTTAAAAATTTTAAAAAGAAAAACAATTATGCAGATTTTCCTTAGCGTAAAAGTCACTTTTCTTCTGTCATTAGGTAATGCAATTTTAGAGAAAATAATATAAGTTATAAAAGAAAAATCTATTTTCAACTACTACCTAATTACGACGTTTATATCGAAATCATAAAATTTATGATCAACAATTCAATAAGGTTCAAAGTACACATTAAAAGAAGGAGCAATTCTCTTTCAAGATAAACGATACAAACGACGTAGTTAATTGCAAAAGTTAATTACAAAACATATGTATACGCCATCCGCCGCATACTCATGCATGATACAAAATAGACAAATGGCTCACTCACAGACGCAGCTCTAGCGTAGTCTCCCTCTACTGATCTTCTTATACAACAAAACACCTTCAAAAGAAAAGTAATGGAGTAAGTTCATTTGAACTTAATGAGTTCCAAATAGATACAAAACAAATACAAGAACACCAATAATCCACAAGTAACAATACTCATGAGAATTACAGACATTTTCGTAAAACTTAGTCTTATAGACACAATACGTCAATTTATCAGTCGCATTATCTGACGGCAACACTTCACTAATTTAAGCATAATACCCATCGTACCTAGGCGGACACATACCACCAACTTATACTTACCTCTCACAATCATGTTAGTTTTTACCTGTGACCCGTCTTTGTGCTAGCCTCGAACCTACATTTCGGAATCAGAATCACATATCCATTGTTTTCATATTTGTATTCACCATAATATCCTTGTTAAATTGAACATGTGTTACTTCGCAAGGTTGGGTCGTGATCTGCCAGTCCAACTTGCAATATAGTTGCCCTACTGGAGGCATCACAAACAAATTTTCTTTTTATATTTTCACATATCACAAGTTAACTGGTACTAGGCTCGTGCAATAATGAGGGTACTTTGCATCGACATCGGTCATAGTCACTAGTTGACTACACAGGCAACCAGGCACCACGCATCGACCCATTTACAGAAGAAACAACTTGTTGTACACAACTCACATATCATAGAATTTTTCATAACTCAAAGAAAGTAAAAAAGAACTCACTAGCAACCTTCATAATAGAATATACTCTACTAATCCTTTGCCTCGATTATTCGGACCTTCACTAGCTTCTTGAGCTAAATAATAAACAAATATAATCATTAGACTATTTTCCTAGTAGAATTTAATCATGCATGCACTAATGCAAAAACGTAAATTCCTTTGATGTTATCCTAAAGGTTTTTCAGGAATTACCAGTAAGTTGGTACTTATCAGTGGTATTTTACTAGCTACTGGAAACTTTCCTCGTCTTCTCTAACAAAGATAACTTTAAAATTTCCAATGACTAAGGGAAGAACTCAGAGAAAAATAAAGGTGAAACATGATGATTATCAACATCCTTATATAGCATAGACAGCGGAGACAAAACTTAGTGGAAATGTCAGAAAATCCCATTATAGGCTTGTATTCCGAGAATAGGTTTGCCTAAAAATCTATCAAACATAACTACTACCATTAACCAATTTAGTGAGTAGTAAAACATTACTTGTACACTAAAACAAAACAACTAAAACACATCAAGCTGTCATCAATAGTATTCTAGTTCAATTTCAACTAGGTCTCAACTAAACTCTACCGAGTCATCATTTTCTTGCTAAAATACGAAAAATAATTTTATTGCTTCCTGAACTAACAAGTTCACTCAAAGTATTTAGGGTTGGCGAGTTGTCTCACAAAAGAGTCCTTCAAACCCTAGAGTTCGCCAAATGGTGAATCCCAACGAGGTGTTCTACAAAAAGGGCGTAGTATCGAATCCACGCAAGACACTTAACAGATGATTCGCCAATCTCATCCTTTTTCTACCATGGCTAAATAAAATATACGCCAAACAACATATCGATACGGTCTATGTTGAGTGGGCTGTTACAAGTGGTAGTTTCAGTTTGTTACTGGAACGGTGCACACCAATCAATGCTACCCGAATTGATGCGAGACCGACTACATTAAATTATAGTACTAAGGAAAGGGGTTAGCAAAATATGAACTTAACCTTACCGCGATCAGGGTGAATTTGTACGATATTCCTTGAAATATGTTAAAAAAGAACGCTTAATATCAACACTAATAGATGTCGAGATTAAGATAATGTCATATCAAATGAAAATTATAGTTTATCAGAAAACTATAGAACGAAAAACACGGTTGATGCCAAAAATTGTAGCTAGAACTCAATGTTAATAAATATCAAGGTTAATATTCTAAAAAATGTATATTTCGAGATTTAATTTCAATTTACCAATAATTTGAAAGAAATATTATTCTGATTATGAAACTTTAAAATTTCAGTGCATAAATAATTTATTTTAATTCATTTTAATATCAGTTTAAGCTTTTAAATGTTATTGGTTTTTGTATGAGAGAAATAGTAACTAATTTTCATCAATCATTGAGAAAGTATCAATGGGTTTGTCATACTTAAAAGTTTATGAAAAAATATCTAATTTTGAACTTTACAGGAGGAATTAGGAAGAGAAAAAATAGTGATAATAAATTTCTTTTTTGGTTCAAATGGAGGATTATAGAGTAAGCCATTGTCCATCTAGAAGATTATAAAAGCTCCCCAACATGGCATATATATATATATATATATATATATATATATATATATATATAACCAACATGCATTTCAAGAGTTACATATGTTAAAATTGTAGACTATATGTACTTCTTGAATATTATGAGACTTGTTTACCTCTTTTGGTTTTGTTTCACTTTGCACGTCGAAAGTATAATCTAAAAAAAAAAAAAAAAATCTAGAGGCGGATAAAAGAATTTTATTTATAAATTATGAATTATAATTTTTAGATAAATCTTTTAGGGTGTGTTTGATTGGGTGGAAAAGTAGAGGGATGGAAGGAAGGAGTGGAAAAATAGAAAGAAAATAAATTTTGGTTGTGCTTGGTTGAAAAGAAAAGTGAGAAGAAAGAAAATATGAGTGATGGCCATTTTCCATCTTACGGAAAGAAAATGTTCATTTCTTCTATCACGCGCACTTATGAAAAGAAAAATTATACTTTCCACCTCTTCAATTTTTCATCTTTTTAATTTTCTTTCCACGGTACCAAACAAAGCCTCAGGGGGTGCTTGGTTGGATGGAAAAGTGGAAAGAAAATAAATTTGAGTGTTTTTTATTAAGAAGAAAAGTGAGAGAAAAGAAAAATAAGATAGAACGATTTTCTATCTTAATGCATAAAAATCAATCCTTCGAAATAGGAATGATGAGAGGAGAGAAAATGGGAGATATGTATGTTAGTTCAAAAGTATATATTTTCTAAATGTTTTATTTTCTTTCATTCCATTTTTCAACTCTATTAAGCAATGGACGGAAAGAAAAAGTTATTTTTCCACATTTCCTACCAATCACACCTATGGAAAGAAAAATTATGCTTTACATCCTTCTAGTTTTTTACCTCTTCAATTTTTCTTCGTTCCAATTTTGTTTCTACTATACCAAGCAAAGCCTTAGAGTGTGGTTAGATGAAAAAATTTAAAATTTTAAATATTTTTAAAATGTTTGTATTTTAGATTTCATCAATTCAAAGTAATAACTATTGTTATAGCTTTGTTTGCTTAAATAATAGTTTCAAGAACAATTAAGTTATTGAAATTTTACAAACTAAAAGATAATAAAAAAGAAAAAAAATTATATTAAATATAAATAATATAAAATTATTTAGGCTTAAGGGTAAAAAAGCCCTAAAAAAAAATTAAAATAATCAATTGAATGAAAAAGTACATCCAATTGAACTTTTAATGACCCCAAAAAAATCAATTGACCATTTCCGTTAACGGAAACCGTTAGTTAATCGATTTAATCGTTAATCTTGTTGACATGGCTGACGGAAGTCATTAGAAATTACCATGTGGTAATATTTTGACATTATTTTTTAAATTTTTTTGATAATTAAAATGTACATAAAAAATGAATCCAGATGAGTGCAAAATATAAAAAAAAAACTTCAAAAATTATAATTTTATAAAAAATTCTAAAAAAAGTATATAAAAATTTTAAAGGTGCGAAAACTAAAAAAAATATTATTTATTAAGAAATTAAAAATATATAGAATTAATAGGGTTGATGGAGCATATGAACTTTTATATACTTTCAAAATCTGTTAATGAAAAACGATTGGAAGTGGCTATAGCTGTTACTACAGCCTTGTGGCTTAAAAATATTTATATTTGAATTATTGACATTGTTTCCATACTTCATATTTTTGTATAATTTATAACACAACCCATGCCACTAACCCTTTAACCTAATATCTTAAAATTCCTAAAAACTCAAATCAATTTTTCATTAGTAAAACAACTGTTGCTACTAAGAAGTGCACAATTAAATGTAATTATTACAACAACTGGGATTTATAATAATTCCATTATAAGCCTCTTTTGTTAAAATATATTTGTGGATCATAGGTTTGATTCACCATACACGAAATTAAAAAAATTCTTTTAGGTGGTCGAAATTAAATTGTAATTTTTGCAATAGTAAAATTAAAATTTAAATGATTAAATCAAATGTTTATATTTGTTTAGGGTTTAGGATTAAAACCAATTATCCCAATTCATTTGAATTTAGACAACCATTTGTCTAGTTCATTCTATATATACATTTTAAAAAATCCACATCATCATACTGCCATGTGGTAGGTACTGATGCTTTTTATTAGCAATGTCAATGATGTTAACAGTCAAACCGGTCAACTAATGGTTTCCGTTAACGGAGCGGGTCAATTGATTTTTTTAGGTCACTAAAAACTCAATTGTGTGCATCTTTTTAGTAAGCTTTTTACTTTATAGTGAGATCGCATGTATTAAATGAAATAAAATTACAAACTAATTTTTAGGTAGAATTAAGAAATAGAAATTTAGCTAATGAAATCCTTTTTTGAAAATACCACATATTTTGAAATTTTCTAAGACTGTGTTTGGGAGAAAAATTGTAAAATTTTGAAGATTTTTAAAATGTTTGTATTTCAAAATTCATAAATTCAAAATGCTAGTAATTATAATTACTTAATTTGGATAAATATTTTTTTAAAGAAAACTTGAGTGATTGGAATTTTACAAGTCAAAACTAATTATCAGATAAAAATAAAAATATTAAAAATAAATAACTGTTACGAAATAAATAAAAAAAATCTTTTATTGATGAGTAGGAATGTTTACAATGTTTATCCAAAGCCTATTTATAAATATAAGAAGTATAAATGAAATAAAATTCTACTACTAATGACTATTAGAGTCTTAAAGTACGTTAAATTTATTTTAATTTTAATGGACATCCACTTAATAATAAAATATTCTTAACAATAATATAGAAAATATCCGATACCACTATATTTGTAAAAAAATTATAATTATTTCTAATAAAATTTTTTTTAGAATATATATTAAAGTTAAGTAAAAATGTTTTTTAAAATTTATTTTTATTTTATTTTATAGTGGACATGTGTGTTAAAAATAAAATAATGAAATTTTTTTGAAAAACCAACTTTTTTGGTGGAATTTGGAAAAGGAAATTCAACCACTTAAATCCCCCTTTAAATTTCCTCATGCATTTCTAATTTCTCTATTATTTTTACCTAAAAAAGTAAATTGATTTTAGAATTTTGAAAACCTTGATACAAATAAAATCATTGCACTAAATTTTTTATTCAAACACAACCTTATTATTCAATAAATCTTCAATCCAAGAATTATTCGGGCTTGATCTTGAAACCTTGGAAATGAGTTTGGGAAGTTGTTTGCTTGAGATTGCTTGGAATTGATCCAAGGATCTTTGAGACTTAAAATTGGGTTGATGAGGTTTGCTTTATTAATCACCGAGACTTGATCTTGAAAAATGAGTTTGATATACTTTATGTTTATGCAACTAAATTAGACAGAGTTTTGATCTAAGGGTTTTCGAGATTTAATCTTTGATAGATGAATTTGCTTCAAGAGTCTTCTAAACTTGATCTTAAAGAATGTTTTTAGCATCATTTTTATTAATTGAGCAAGACTAGAGAGAAGCTTTTATGAATTTCTAAAAATTAATTGAGCACCCATGTTGTATGGTTCGATTATTTTGGTTACTCTCGTTAAAATTACAAACGGCAAGCTGACATGATAGTTAAAAAATTGGTATAATAATAAATTTAGCACTCAAAATTTACATATTATATTGATTTAATCATAATTTTAAAATCAACCCTAAAATTTACAAATATTTTTAATTTATCCTAATTCTAAAAAAAATAAAAAAAATGCATAAATGTTTTCAAAATAATAATATAATAATCATCTAAAAAATTATAAGGTTATCTTATCCAAAATCCAACTTTATGCAAACTAAAAGTGGAACCTTTGACGACATTATTAATATTTATGTCCAATATTTATCTAAATCTGCGTGTCTGCACATCAAATAATATTAACCTACTTTTTCTCTGTTCTACGAATTCACCTCCACCGAAAAACATGATGCTAAACTGTAAGTCAGTATTTTCTTTAAAAATTACTAGATTTTATGACTGTCGGAGTAATAAGTTTTTAAGTAAATAACTATCTTTTAAAACGATAAGTTTTATTTATTTAATAGTGAATAAATATTAAATTTATGTATGAATTTTGATTTGATGTAATTAAATATGTGAAGTTTGATTTGTGGTTTTTATATGTATATACACGATATTTTAATTTTGATTCAATTGTACACATTTAAAGAAATAAATACATATATTTATTTTCATATTGGATTAATGTAATTGTTTGTGCATGCAATATATTAATGTAAAGTTGTGCTAATTCGATAATTTGCTAGTGATTTGTGAAAATTGAATCAAAACAAGTTTCATATATAAAATCGCACAAAATCAATTTTTATGTATGACATTACACGTTAAATCAAAATTTATACACGGATTTCATATTTATCCCGATATAATATGAGTAGAGACATTGTAGTTGTAAAAAAAGGAGAAATAGATAATTTTTTTAAGGAATGTAAATTTTCAAAAAGAAAATAATAAATTTTTTTATTCCTATCTATACTTCATTAAGTTGGTGAGTGTATTTACTTTTATATATTTTATAAATTAATAAAAATTTGTCTATAATGAAATTTGAACTAATGACACGATGCATATAAATTTTTTTTATTTACCGTTTAAACTAAAGCAATTTTTTGTTTTCTTTTATGAAACTTTAATAACTATGTTTGTGTATACTAATAATATTGTTGATTGAGGTAGTTTTACAAATTAACTTAAGACCAATTCAGGATTGATAACAAAACAAAGGTAAACAATTGTATTCATTTAGTATTCTTAATCTGATGTGTTTAAATTTCGTTGTACTTACAATTTGATCAATTTTTTTTTACATTTTAATATATGTGTTAGTATTAGTTAGTTCCGTACTTCTTTATTATATGCTATTTTCAAACACTATATTCTAAAGATATAATTTACATTCACATACACACGTGATAAAGTTTGTAGTTTAGTTTAAAGTTTATTAATTTTATTGTTATTTCATTAATTGAGTAGGTAACACGAGAGTAAAAAATTGAATTAAAATAATTTAAAATAGATTCAAAAGTATACAAATATTGTTTTCATGAGTTGAAAAAAGGAAAAGTTGTAATGGATGGAATTAAAAGGTTGTATTAAAAACAATATAAAGACATTAATGGAAAAAGGAACATTTCTTTTTTCACTTAAAAGGAGCGTGCAAGCCAGGGTTGTTTAAAGCGCGTAGATAAAAACCATAATTTCAAACTCAGCGTACAAAAAAAGAAAATGATAAAAATTGAAACTGAAAAGAGAAAACAAGAAATACCATAGCCATAGGGGTTTCCATTTTATTGTTGAAGAAGATGCAGTTACCTTTCCCTGCTGCACATATCTAAATTTACATTTATTTATATAAATGCCTTACACCAAGCTGTAATTATATTTATATATATACCCTTTAGTTCTAGGTTTTCCTCATCTTCATTTTTGAATTATCTCTTTTTAGTTTTTACCATCCACAACCCCCATTGCTGAAAACCCAGAAAGAAAAATATGGGGAGAGGAAGAGTGGAGCTGAAGAGGATAGAAAACAAGATTAACAGACAAGTGACCTTCTCTAAGAGAAGAAATGGCTTACTCAAGAAAGCTTATGAGCTTTCTGTGCTGTGTGATGCTGAGATTGCTCTTATCATCTTCTCCAATCGTGGCAAGCTCTTTGAGTTTAGCAGCTCAGGGTATATTAATACAAAACTACGTTAAACAATCTACTCATAGTTCTTTTTCATTTCTTTCTCTATCCTTAACTTTATATACTCTCAAGTTTTCTAGTCATGTACATCTACTTTGGTTATGGATTGTGCATAATGATTCCTACCATGCAAAACTCCATCAAAGTCTTGTCTTTTCTTCAGTTTCTCTTGTTTTTACTGCTCTCTCACTAACATCTGACATGGTTGTGGGTTCACATGGTTTTTCCTTGGCTTTTGGGTTCATGTCGAGGAACCCTGAGTATATCAGCTTTTTTTAGTGATAAATTGACACGTTTCATCTCATTCGCAAAAGAAACAAAAAAAGGACCTTCCTTTTTCCTCTAAATTGGGTCTTGCTCTCCGGTTCTTGGCCTTGCTAAGGTTTTTTTCATTTATCATCAGTTCTGGGAATACTAGTACGAAAGGCGACTCTTTTCTTTCACAAGAAAGCTTAAACAACCCCATTACGAATTACGACGACATTGCTCAGATATCCTTTCGCCACATCCCTTGTCCTTCATAATTCACAACTTTTGACTTTGGCTCTTGGTTTCTTTGACTGCTTTTAATTTGAAGGCCTTTTACAAGGTTTAATGTAGAATTTGCAGCTTAAAATTTAACTTCTCTTTTCTTCTATTATATATATATATATATATTAATGGTACATATGTGGTTTTCCTTTTAAAATTATCTTGTCTAACAGAATAAATTTCTTAGTGAAGAGTTTTTAGCTAAATACATCATAGTTTTGTTTCTGAAACTGTTATAAATAAGCTATATGTTGAGCTAAAGTTAATATTTTGCTTCAATTTATGCAATAAAGCTCACTCTCACATGCTGTTTGCAATTAAGTAGGAAACCCAGTTCCACATTGACTTAAATGAAAGTAAAATACAGCAAGAAAAAGCTACAAAGGGGCCAACTGGATAAAGTTCTTATGGTTGGATTTTACTTTAATTGGGTATTATTTATTGTAACAAAAGTAATTATGGTCATACCCTTCCAAGTTTAATCTATAAATCATTGAAAACCTTGTTCCTCAGAAATATTGAGGGCCGGATTCAATGTATTTACTCTATTTTCTTTTTTCTACTTTCTTGAATCCCTTGCATGGAAGTTAATCATGATTATGCTTAGAAATGCCAAACCTTATGCTGCTTTCCCTAATCATTGTGTGTAAATAAGTTGATTGTCACCTTTCTACTTGCTTTATTGGCAGTATGACCAAGACCCTTGAGCGATATCAACGTTGCTGCTTTATTCCTCATGACAATACCCATGAACATGAAACTCAGGTTTTTAATTATAAAAGAATCATAGAGGGACTAAATTGCTCACTTTTGTAATAGAGTGACTAATTTAGTGTTTTGCCTATTGTAGAGGAGCTGTGAAGCAAGTTTATACATTTTACCCTACATGCTTATCTTTTGGGAATCATTATTAGTAAGCATGGCTATTGTTCTTTAGTTGTCTTTGCTTTTATCAATGCAGAGTTGGTACCAAGAAGTAATCAAGTTGAATGCAAAATATGAAGCACTGCAACGCACTCAAAGGTTGAGTTCAAATCAGTGTAATTACATATACTTGCATCGATTCATAAAATTCATTATATAGTATATGTTTAATCAGGCATTTGCTTGGAGAAGATCTTGGGCCATTGAATATGAAAGAACTGCATAACCTTGAGAAGCAACTTGAAGGAGCTCTTGCAAGGGCTAGACAACGGAAGGTGGTTATATAATATTTGGATCTAATCCCACTAATTTAAAACCTGAAAGTTTTCTCCTTTTATCTTCACTCCAAAATTTCTCTTTCTTTACTGTTGTCAACTGCAGACACAGATTATGATGGAACAAATGGATGACCTACGCAAAAAGGTACTTTCATGAGTAATACTAAATCAATACACTTAAATTTCATTCACCAACTGGTACGCTAATTCCTCACCTGTTAATCAACTTGTACTAATTCGGTGTATCAATTTTGAAAAAAAAAATACTCATTTAAATATAAAATATTCATTTTTGTTATAGAAAAATTAATAAAATAATAAATAAAATAGATGAAAATACGAGAGAATTTTTCTTGTCTCTTCTTTTACTCAGGTAAAGATTCCATTTATAATTTATAAGTAATTAACATTCAGTGTAATACCATAAATGAAGCTTACTTAAGTGCTTCATTAACGCATATATTAAACATTACATAATGAATGGGAGGTTTTACCTCATAAATGAAGGGGGTTAGAATGTGGACATTCACATTTATTTATAACACTCCCCCTTGAATGTCCACTAGAGAAAACAGTGCCTCATTAAACCTTTATTAGGAAAAACCCTGTGGGATAAAAACCTAATGAAGGAAAAAGAGTACACAATCTCCTATTACAAGTTACCTCGTTAAAAACCTTTACCAGGAAAACCCAGTAGGACAAAACCTTGGTTAAAAGAAAAGAGTACAATGTGTTTTAGACTCCCCCTAATGACGACATCACATTATATCTTTGAGTCGACGCATTCCAATCTTGTTTCGTAGTCTTTCAAATGTTGAAGTTGGCAATGTCTTGGTAAAAAGATCTGCTAAATTATCACTAGAACGAATTTGTTGAACTTCTATGTCACCTTTCTTCTCAAGATCATGAGTGAAGAATAATTTTGGTGAAATATGTTTCGTTCTGTCACCTTTGATATAACCACCCTTTAATTGAGCTATACATGCTGCATTATCTTCGTATAAGATAGTTGGCATATTTTCCCGTAAAGGCAAATTACATATCTTCTGGATATGTTGGGTTAATAACCTTAGCCAAACACACTCTCGGCTTGCCTCATGCATTGCAATTATTTCAGCATGATTTGAAGAGGCAACAACTAATGTTTACTTTGTCGAATGCCATGATATGGCAGTACCTCCACATGTAAATAAATATCCCGTTTGAGATCGACCTTTATGTAGATCTGATAAATATCCAACATCAGCATAACCAACTAATAGGGATTTTGAATCTTTTGAATAAAATAACCCCATATCAATGGTCCCTCTAAGATATCTAAATACATGTTTAATTCCATTCCAATGTCTACGTGTTAGAGAAGAACTAAATCTTGCTAACAAGTTTATAGTAAAAGCTATATCAAGTCTTGTGTTATTTGCAAGATACATCAATGCTCCTATGGCACTTAGATATGGTACTTTAGGACCAAGAAACTCTTCATCATTCTCACAAGGATGAAATTGATCTTTATTCACGTCTAATGATTGTACAACCATCGGGGTACTCAATGGATGTGCTTTATCCATATAAAATTTATTTAAGATCTTTTTCATATAAGTTGACTGATGGACATGAATTCTATCTTTTAAATGCTCGATCTGCAGGCCAAGAAAAAATTTTGTTCTTCCGAGATCTTTCATCTCAAATTCTTTTTTTTAAATAATTTACTGCATTTTGAAGCTCTTCAGGAGTTCCAATAATATTTAGATCATCAACATAAATAGCAATTATCACAAAGTTTGATTCAGACCTTTTTATAAAAACACATGGGCAGATTGGATCATTTTTATAACCTTCTTTTAACAAATATTCACTAAGACGATTGTACCATATACACCCAGATTGTTTTAATCCATATAAACTTTTCTTTAATCTGATTGAGCAATTTTCCCGGAAAACTCTATATCCTTCACAGATTTTAAATCCTTCTTGGATTTTCATATAAATTTTACTATCAAGTGTACTATACAAATAGGCTGTAACAACATCCATTAGATGCATGTCAAGTTTTTCACGTACTGCCAAACTAATAAGGTATCTAAACGTGATTGCATCTACCACAGGAGAATATGTCTCTTCATAATCAATGTCAGGCCTCTGCGAAAATCCTTGTGCTACAAGTCGTGATTTATATGTTACGACTTCATTTTTCTCATTTCGTTTTCGCACAAATATCCATTTATATCCTACCGGCTTTACATATTTAGGTGTTAGGACTATAGGTCCAAAAACCTCACGTTTAGAAAGTGAATTTAATTCTGCTTGAATTGCGTCTTTCTATTTTGGCCAATCTTTCTATTTCTACATTCCTCAATAGATTTAGGCTCAGGATCCTCATTTTCTTTTGCTATTTTAATAGCTACATTATAAGCAAAATTGTTGTCGGCAACTATATTTTTTCGGTTCCATCTTTTTCCTGAAGTAACATAACTTATTGAGATTTCTTCGTTATCACCATTTTCAGGTACCTGAACCTCTTCTGGGGTTTTTTGATTAGTTATATCTTTGGCCTCTTCTGGGGCACTTGCCTCCACAATATTACCATCTTGAATAATTGATCCTTTCCTTTTACAAGGATTTTTATCTTTGGAACCGAGTGGCCTTCCACGCTTCAGGCGTGGATTACTTTCTTTTGCACTAACAATTTGCCTTATTGGGATATCAATTCGTATTGGAGCATTTTCAGCTGGTATGTGAGATTTTGTAATTCTTTTTAGGTCAGTAAATGAATCTGGCAGTTGATTGGCAATGTTTTGCAAATGTATAATCCTTTAAACTTCTTGTTCACATTGACTTGTATGAGGATCTAATTGAGATGATGATGATCCATTCCATGTAATTTCTTTAACAAGTTGTATTTTCTCTCCCCCTAATGTTGGGAATGTTGTCTCATCAAAATGACAATCAATAAATTGTGCAGTAAATAAATCTCCAGTTAATGGTTCAACATATTTAATTATAGAAGGAGATTCATAACCAACATATATTCCCAACCTCCTTTGAGGACCTATCTTTGTGCGTTGTGGTGGAGCAATTGGAACATATACTGCACATCTAAAAATTCTAAGATAGGAAATATTTGGCTCCTGACCAAAAGCCAATTGTAATGGGGAGTACTTATTATAACTTGTTGGCCTTAAGCGCACAAGTGTTGCTGCATGCAAAATAGCAGATCCCCAAGCTGTAATAGGGAGTTTTGTTCTCATAAGCAATGACCGAGCTATTAGTTGGAGGCGTTTGATAAATGATTCAGCTAAACCATTTTGTGTATGAACATGAGCTACAGGATGTTCAACTTTTATCCCAATTGACATACAATAATCATTAAAAGCTTGGGATGTAAACTCACCAGCATTATCAAGACAAATAGTTTTGATTGCATAATCTGAAAATTGTGCTTTTAATCGAATTATTTGAGCAAGTAGTCTCAGAAAAGCCAGGTTGGGAGTCGATAATAAGCATACATGTGACCACCTACTAGATGCATCTATTAATACCATAAAATATCTAAATGGTCCACATGGTGGATGAATAGGCCCACATATATCACCTTGAATACGTTCCAGAAATGTTGGAAATTCAATCCCAACTTTAGCTGGTGATGGTCTAATAATCAATTTTCCTTGAGAACAAGCGACACAAGATAAATACTTGAATTCAAGAATCTTTTGGTTCTTTAATAGGTGTCCAATTGAATTCTCAATGATTCTTCGTATCATAATAGATCCAGGATGGCCTAATCGGTCATGCCAAAAAGTTAAAGTATGTGGTTCTACAAACTTCTGGTTTGTAGTAACATGTGATTCAATTGCACTAATAGGTGCATAATATAAACCTGATGAAAAAGCAGGTAGCCTTTCCAAAATATATTTCTTTCCACATTCAACATTTGTAATATATAGATATTCAACATTTTTCTCATTCATAGTCTCAATATGATATCCATTAAGACGAATATCTTTAAAACTCAATAAATTTCTTTGAGACTTGGTGGAATATAAAGCATCATCAATGATAAATTTTGTACCTTTAGGTAATAATATAATAGCTCTTCCAGAGCCTTCAATAAGTTTTGAACTACCCGATATTGTATTAACATGGGCATTACTCATTGTCAAATGAGAAAAATATTTTTTATCTTTAAGTATCGTATGTGTTGTAGCACTATCTGTAAGACACATGTCTTCATTTATTTTGGGTCCATCGAAATTTTATTGAATATTCATATTCTTCATAAAAACAAAAAAAATATAATATGAGAAACATTACAAATATTTATTAAATATATAAATTATTTTTTATGCAAGAAAATAAAATATACTTAAAACAACATAAATATGTCAAAACAACATCAATTTTTCTAATGATTCTCAAAGAAATCTGCCACATCTAGGTGAGTTATATTATTAAGGTCATTAAATTTATCATCCTCATAGGCATGGTCAGTTTTATTATTATAGTGAATATCTTCATCTTTTGCCTCTATTTCATCATTTTGGGATATAAAGTTTGTCTCCATATGCTTTCCCTTCCTTTTAATGGATGCTTGATAAAGTTTCACTAAATGCTTAGACGTACGATAGGTACGTGACCAATGCCCCTTCATACCACATCGGTAGCATATATTCTCAACAATCTTTGAAGGATTATTTTGACCACTTCTTTCTTGTCTTTCATTGTTATTCTTTTTCTGGTGGTTAGAAGTATCATTATTATGACCACCATGATAACGATTACTAATACGTCCTCGACCACATCCCCCACTACATCCACGACCACGGTCGCGACTTCTATATTTTCTATTTTCATAATTATTGTGTATTGCTACATTCACTTCAGGGAATGGTGCAGAACCAGTGGGACGAATTCCATGATTTTTCATCAATAGCTCATTATTTTGTTCAGCCACCAAAATGCATGAAATCAATTCAGAATACCTTTTAAAACCTTTTTCACGGTATTGCTGCTGCAGGAGCACATTAGAGCGTGAAAGGTTGAAAATGTTTTCTCTAACAAGTCCTCATCAGTTATGTTTTCTCCACATAATTTTAGTTGAGAACTACTTTTGAAAAGTTCTGAATTGTATTCATTTACAGTCTTAAAATCTTGCAACCGTAAGTGCATCCAATCATAACGAGCTTTAAGGAGTATCACAGTTTTCTGATGGTCAAATCGTTCTTTCAAATTTTTCCACAACTCAAGAGGGTCTTTCACAGTGAGATATTCCACTTTTAATCCTTCATGCAAATGATGACGGATGAAAATCATTGCTTTTGCCTTGTCTTGATTAGGTGCTTCTTTATCTGCTAATATAGTATTTCCTATACCTTTAGCATCTAGGTGAATTTCAGCATTTAACACCCATGACAAATAGTTCTTGCTTGAGATGTCTAAGGCCGCAAATTCAAGTTTGGCAAGATTTGACATTATAATCACTTGAATCAAAATAAAAAAAAATATTAGTAAAATAATAAGTATTCTCAATCGTAAAATAATTCAATTATATATACCAAATTTGCTAATTAATAATATGTATGTCAAATATTGGCATAAAGAGGAATAGTCATAATAATAACTTAACACAAATTAAATTAATTGAAATTTCTTTTAATAAAAAAATATGTATATATAATTATTATTATTAGATTTTAGTTGTAAAAATAAATGTGCAAATGTTACCCAAAGCAAATATTTCATCTAGAAAATAAAATAAAAGAATTATGAAAATACGTATACCGTATATAGTTTAACGGGAGTTATACGGGCAAATTATATAAAGTCGAAATGACGTGAACTTCACTATGAACTCGTAGAAGCTCGTGCTGATAACATGTTATAGAAAAATTAATAAAACAATAAATAAAATGGATGAAAATATGAGAGAATTTTTCTTGTATCTTCTTTTACTCAGGTAAGGATTCTATTTATAATTTATAAGTAATTAACATTCAATGTAATACCATAAATGAAGCTTACTTAAGTGCTTCATTAACACATATATTAAACATTACATAATGAATGGGAGGTTTTACCTCATAAATGAAGGGGGTTAGAATGTGGACATTCACATTTATTTATAACAATTTTCATATTATAAAAATTAAATAAAATTTTCGGTTCAATTCTATAAACCTAATTAAATACGTACTCAAATTCAAACTCTAAAAAATCTAGCCCACATGGTTCTCGATTTTCCTGCTTTTCTTACTCGGCATTACTAAGTGAAGTTGACATGGTGATGAATGTGGATGAGCTTTTTCGTCTTAATTATCTCATATGGCTAACAACTTTTTTCATGTTTTGGCAGGAGCGTCAGCTTGGAGACCTTAACAAACAGCTGATAATCAAGGTTATACTTTGCACTTCAACTTTGATCTATACTAAGCTCCCTTTGGATTTCATCATATGTATTTTATTATATAATTAATACAAATCAATAAAAATAAAAGTGTTCTTAATTCATTAATATAATTATTATTTAAAACAAGGGTAAATTACACTAATAGTCACTCAACTTTGTTATCAATAACAAAACATTCATTCAACTTTCAATTTAGTCACTCAATTTTCAAAAAATAATAAACCGTCCAAGTAACCATTTTTCGTTACATATGTAATGGAAAGTTGACTTGTTATTTAACTAGCCATGTTGGCATCCTAGCTGTCGTTTAAACAACCGTAATTTAAGAACCCTAGCTGGGTAGAAGAAGAAGAAATGAAGATACCCTAGCTATGACCGTTTTGTTCCTCCATGGTAGAGCCGCCGCCCAATTCGCTGTTGTCCCTTTGAATCTTTGTGCCCCAGGCGACTCCGTTGAATCTATATCCTTTTTTTTTTCTTCTCTTCTTCTCCTCCTCTCTTTTTTTTTTCTTTTTTCTTAACTCTAGCTGTCGTCGTTCATGGCCTTCTCCTGCCAATCGTCATCACCAAATGACTTATCTTAGTCTCTTCTCAAATCTCACTTCAGATTTCCCAATAGGCCTTCAAAATCCCAATATTAAGACCTCAAAGCTTCGAACAAGGCTTCAACGGGTCTCTTCTATCCACTGTTGGATCACAACCATATTTAGGCAACAACTCTTTTTTGACCAACCATGACTCTTGATCGCTTGGATCATCGAACTGGTGGTTCGAGTTCTCCAGCCCGTAAAACCCAAAATAGGTTTAAGTTTCATTTATTTTGATTCTCTTTCTTTTTTAGTTTTTTTTTTTTTTTTTTACTTCTCTCTTTTAATGCAAGCCAATTTGGGATTCTTGTTATTTTTTTGCTGGTTTGATCTTGGATGATTGCTATTTGGTATTTTTGTTTTTGGTTGGGATTTTATGAGTATGGCATGTTTAGGGGTTGGGATTTGATGGTTATGGTGGTGGTGTCTTGGAAAAGGAGTGATACTGAGTGATGTTGGTGTAGTGATTAAATGATAGTGGGCTTGTGGAGGTGGCCAACGTCGAGAGTGGTGGTGAAAAAGCCCCACTTTTCTCTTTCTGCTTTTGATGTTTAATAGTGGCGCGTGAGAGAGATGGCAGGAAAATGTCCAACATGGCAAGTTAACTAGCCATGTTAGCAAGTTAACTGCCACGCCACTTGTCCCGTTAGGCCTATAAAGGAAAATGTTAATGGGTGACTGATTTATTAATTTTTGATAACGTTAGTGACCGGTTTGTTATTTTTTGAAAGTTAAGTGACTAAATTGAAAGTTGAGTGTCTGTTGGTATAATTTACCTTTAAAAAAATATATAATTTTAATAACTTATTAATTTTATTATATCAAATAAATTTACATTTTTATTATTTAAATTTATTTTAATTTAATGTCTTTATATAAGGTTATGCCTACTTTTAAGCATAATGTTTAATTTAGTCCTCAATGTTTGCCTCCTTTTTCAATTTGACCTTTATTTTTTTAAAGTTAAATTTAGCTATTAATTTTTGTAGCCAATGCTTTTTTTAATGAAAATACTGTCTAAAATATTACTTTTTTAACAATGTTGGCGTGGTAGTACATGTACACTTTATGCTAAAATTCCACTATTTGTCTTATATACTACATCAACAACTAATTTAAAAATTATAAAAATATTCGAAAAATTAAAAAAAATACAAAAAACATAGCATGAAATACGCCTGCTGCAGTACTTAAAACTTGCGCCTATTAGTCCATGAAAATGTAATATCTGCTGTTTCATAGTGGTCAGTGTTATATTCACTGTATTTGGGGTTTCAGCTTGAAGCAGAAGGACAAAACCTGGAAACAATCCAGGGTTTATGGAGTTGTTGTGGTGCAGCAGCAACTGAAAACTTCCCTCTGCATCTGTCTCAGACACAACCTATGGAATGTGATCTTCAACCTGTTTTGCAAATAGGGTACTGTTAATATATATACACATCTTTAGCACTTTTTTTTTTCTTCTAGATGAAGCCCCAAGTGATGATGGATTATTGTTTGCATCTGTAACAGTATCAAGATACTTCTATATATATATATATATATATATATATATATATTCCACACTTGGCAAAAATATTAAGATACAAACATATAGTGTTTATAGACAGCTAACCTCACACAAATTCACCCCTTTCAAGCTCTATAAAATCAACGTGCCATGTCTCTTCAATGCTTTCATTTTCATAGGTACCTTAAATTGATTAAGCTTGTATATGACTTGTATATAGTTGGTTGGTTGGTTGGTTGTCTGTTCACAAATACTAGTTAATGGCTCTGATAAATTTGACCTTGAGAAAGAAAGAAAACCATCCATTGCATATGATTCAATGTTATCATCACCATTGTTTGTTTGTTTTTAATGTTATTCTTAATTTTTCTGACTGCTTCTATTAATGCGTCAGGTATCATCACTATGTTGAGGCTGAAGGATCTTCAGCCCCCAAAGACATGGCTGGTGAGACCAATTTCATCCATGGATGGGTCATTTGAGCCCTCCATCCATCAACACAACTATATACATATATAGATATTGTGATTTCTTCTCTTGCTTATTATTATTTTTTTGTAATTCTGTCAACATCTATATACATATATATATAAAACATGTTACTGCTATATTTCAGGCACTACAATACCCATTTGAGCCTTCAAGACCTTCTTGTAGGCTTATTGTAGCCCTTATGTATAAGTTATTTAATATAGTTTTAGTGCGAACATATTACTCTATAAATCTCTCTTGAATTTAGTACCACGGATTTACACGTTACTTTTTTACTTTTTTTTGTTTTATTATTATTTTTACAATTTATATTTAGTGCTCGTAATTGTCTCATTCAATAATGTCATCTCTAATGATCGAACTTGCATTGTCTTCTTGAGAGTGCTGACCTGCCACTACACTAAACACTTATTGGTCTTACTTGATTTTCTTAAAATCCTGTAGATTTACCTATGGAATCTCGACTCCTCTTTTACTTTAAGAAGTCGATAATGATGGGAGTCAACTTTAACTTGGGCGAGAAACCAAAATTAGATAAGGATATTTATAGATATGATAAAAAAGAATTTTGCTAGAAGTCGCAGCCTATCGACATAAACTACAATTGATATAGGTAGTAGAGTTAAACGATTAAAATTCATTATAACTTTAAACTCAACAACTATAGGTGTCAAATTCTTTAATGAATTTATTATGGTTAGGTTTTATAATAAACTATAAATATTTATGACATAAACAGTTAAAATTCATTATAACCTAGTATCGAGTTTAAGTTTATAGTAAATTATAGATATTTATGACATAGATGAATTCGTCACCTATTATCGTCGAGTTTAACTTTACACATTTATTAGGGTTAGATTTATATTGAAGTATGAAATACATGAATATATGCAAAATTTACAACCATAGATGTCAAGATTCACATTTTTATTGTATGTTAGGGTTAGGTCAAATATTTAAGGTTAAAACATCCCTTAACTCCAATTATAACTCTAAACTCAACATTCCTTAGTATTTTGAGAAATATTAATTATTACATAATAATTATTCAGAATCCATTAAGACGATGGAAAATGCCGGTGCATAATTTTGTATAGAACTCTATACTCACGAAGGTCAGGGTAGCCCTCCAAAAAAAGTGTATTTTGGGAACTTTCCCCTAACCTATAATAATTAATAATATAATTTTTTACAATATTAAAGTAACAAAAAAACCTGGGCTTGATCAGGTGTGTGATTATTGTATTTGTTGGTTGTACAATAAGAGATTTGTGAGGCCTTGAATGGTGGTTGTGGGATGGTGTCGCTTGCTGGCTTCAGTTTGCGGAAGGTTGCTGAGGAATGAGTTTGTTAAGGGTGATTATGGTTTCACTAATAGGAAAATAGGGATCTTGAAGTATGATAGTGATTAGATTTGTGTTATTATTAAGTGATAGATTCGAGTGATGATGAGTTTAGTGCTTGATGACTTAAGGTGATTGATAGATCGTGATTTTAGTTAAGGTGAGGTGATACGAGAAAAGTTTATAAAGGTGGATTGAAGTATAAAGTAAGGCAGCATGTGAGGGAAAACAAAAAGTAATAATTTTATATATTTTTAAATATTTTTATAATTCTTATAAGTTTATAATATTCTATTTTTATAATTTTTTATAACTTTTAATATTTTATATTTATATGATTTTCTATATTTATACTTTTTATAATTTCTTAATTTTTTTTATAATTTTGATAATTTTTAGTAATTTTTTTAAAAAATAAATTTTGGAATTTAATATAAATTTTTAATAATTTTATAATTTTATATATCTTGTTAATATTTTAATATTTTTATAATTTGTTGACATCACAATATGTCACATAAGCATCATTTATAGTAGCATGCCACATGTCATCATCACGTGTTTCCATTTGTCACATCAGCAAAACATTTTTTTTTTTCAGTTTTTAGTAAAAGTAAATAGCAGAATCGTGGCTAGGGAACTATACTAGTGATCTACAGAATTTTATTGTAGAAATTTTCAGGATCAATGATTGGACCATGCAAACTAGAAATACTTTTTCTTAGATAAAGGAGGAGATTACTCGATCCATTTCCGTATCGCTCATGATCTATATAATAACCGCGGCTTCCATTTCAAATGCACATCTCATTTTGCACAACAAGGTTATGAAAATCCACGAGAAAGATTAACGTAACCAATGTTAATGGTAGACTTAATTGATTAATTTATCATCGATAAAGACTCAATTGGGTGAAAATTTTTTATATGGGCTTAATTTTATGATGAGAGTTTTTTTTTGGCCCTTAGCCTCTTTTTAATAGTATTATTTCAAATTTAAAAATAACACAAGTAAATTGTACCGTTTTTATAAACGAGCGAGTTTTGTGTTAATACCTTATAATTATTCAATTGTAATTGTACTTTTGAATCCAAATTTCATTTCCATTGATAAACAATTATCATTTTAGATAAATTTAAATTTGATTTTAAAATTTTATTAACTTATATTTGGATAAAATATAATAAAACAAAGGAAAATAAGTAAAGAATACAATTTCTTTTATACAATAATGATCAAACCTAGGCAAAAACTAATAAAGGTAATAAATATTTAACACCTTAAATCCGGCCTAGACGTTATGGCCGAATCTGGCGAAGTCACATGAGGATGCATTTAAAACCGTGTTTACCCAAAAATCGTTCCAGTTACCACCTTTTACTTAACTCAGAAAACATATATTGATTAATTTGCTTGAAAACATTTCTTAGTTCACGGAAGCTTAAGAACAGATAAAGTTGCAGTTCCAAAATCCATAAATAGTATTTCAAAATTCTGAACTTAAACCAAATAGTCTGAAACCAGAAATTACATAATTACTCCCAATTATAGCAATTAAAATAATAAAAGCATTAAAAACCTTTAAAACCAGAGTATATGTAGTAGTGGTCACCGTCGAGCCCTCCGCTGCACCAATCCACCTACTGCCGGGGATTACCTGGCAGACAAATAAAATAAGGGGTGAGTCTTCACAAACTCAGTGTGTACATCCCACAGTAAAGCATGCATGTAAACGAATAGCAGTCAAACAATCATAATCAAGCCTGAGCTCTTAACAGAATCAGTGTAGGCCTTAGCCTACTCAGAACAGTATCAGATACATTCGGGCCTCAGCCCATACAGACATACATGCATATCAATCAGAACAGTATTACCCACCAACCCTGCACACCATCTCCGTCCAACTCAACACACCATGTGGGGATAAAATTGACCCACCCAGCCCTACACCCAAGTATGGGGTTAAAATCAACCCATCCAACCCTACACACTAAATGGTACCGTATACAACACGTATCAGATATATGCAGCATCGCTGCCAGATGACAGGCTAATAGCCTTTCAGTCTTCCTTCTCTTCATTAACAAACCCGACTTAATGCAATGCAACATAAATAATATGGCATGCTCATGGCAGATATCAGATCATAACATCATCATCAAATCAAAATAGATACACATGCTTTTACATACATCCTAGCATCAGATCAGAGTATAGGGGTCTGAGTAACGCTTACCGACCCTACAATCAGGTCACAGTCGACTTGGGTGACCCGTGCGCAGAACATTTCAAACAAATCGGACTCACACGCCCTAGATTAGCCTTGCCCTTGTGGATCACACAGCCTGACCCAAGATCCTAAATACCCGTGTGGTTCACTCGTGTGGCTCACATGGCCCAATTGGTCAAGCTCGTACCTCACACACGGCCTCGCCAGCCTCACACGCCCGTGTCTGTTGTACCCATGTGGCGCACGCACGGCCTACTTCATCGTCCACACGGCCGTGTCTTGCCACACGGCCTCCACACGGGCAGTCCACACGCCCATGTGGCGTCGATAGTAGCGTTTTCGGCTTTCACTGAAATACGATTTTAGATCGAGTGGAGTACACACCTGGTTTCTATTGAATCCTAACGTAATCCCGAGCACTCCAAAACCTACATTCAACACTGTCAAGACCCCTTTCAGTCACTTAAACAATTTTTGATTGAAACTAATTGAGGTATTCCGCCCTGAAATCATTAAATTTCTTACCTTAAGCAAAAACTAGTAAATACTACGTGCTTAATTCGCTGTTCAGGAATGAAGAATAGCCCCTTGATCAGTACCTAAATACCCAAAGAAAATTCCCCCTTAATCTCTTAATCAAAACGTTGTTTACGATCGAAAAGTAGAAACTTACCAATGAGGAGAACGTCAATGAATCGCAGAAGCCCGTTAATACGAAATCAAAATGAATGAGGCGAAGGTAAGGGAAATTTTGGCAAAAAGAAGAAAAGAAAAAGAATGTGGAGAGGGGAAAACAGTAGACAATTTTGGCAGAGAGAGTTCTTTTGGGGAAACTTCTCAGAAAAATCCTGTAAACCCTACCTCTTTAGTGTTTTAGTTCACCTCCAATTCTATCACGAACTTAGTGGCAAAAATAATGCCCAAGCCAAGATTCGAACACAGGACCTCTAGCATAAACCCTTGCCACTTAACCACTAGACCAGCAGGCCTATTCTGTTAAGTTTTTACCAATAATTTCTTATAAGCCCATTAACCAAAAGCCAGGCTTTATTTAAATAAAAAACCAAAATTTTGCCCAAGTTGAGACTTGAACTTAGGACTTCCCTAACACACCCCCAACGTACTTAAACGCAAAAGCAGACTGATATTATGCAAATTCATGCAAAAACATATTCAGATATTTCCCTATGCTACAATTCCACAAAAGCTAAAATTTTAAAAATTTGGAGTGTTACAACTCTACCCCTTAAAGAAAATTCGTCCTCGAATTTTACCTGGTTAGAAAAGGTGAGGATACTGTTGACGCATTGAATCCTCTGGCTCCTGAGTAGCCTCCTCAGTGCTATGATTCTGCCACAGCACCTTTACTAAGGAAATAGACTTTCTACGCAGAACTTTAATGTCGCGATCCAAAATTTGAACTGGTTCTTCCTCGAACGTCAGATCTGGTTTAACCTCAATTTCCTCCACAGGCACAATGTGCGTGGGATTAAAGCGGTAACGTCTCAACATCGAGACATGAAAAACATTGTGAGTACGATCTAACTCTAGAGGTAACTCCAATTGATACGCGACTGGCCCCACTCGCTTCAGAATTCGGTACAGCTCAATAAACCGGGGACTCAACTTACCCTTGCGACCGAACCTCGGAACCTTCTTCCATGGCGAGACTTTAAGGAAAACCAAGTCCTCCACAGAATATTCGATGTTCTTCTTATTCAAATTGGCATAAGACTTCTGTCTATCAGAAGCCGCTTTCAGACGCTCTTGAATCAGCCGGACCTTTTCCTCAGTCTCTGAAATCAACTCCGGACCCAGAACATGTCACCCACCCAACTCAGTCCAGCACAAAGGAGTGCGACACTTGCGACCAAAAAGTGCCTCATACGGTGCCATCTGAATACTAGACTGATAGATGTTATTGTAAGCAAACTCTGCCAAAGGCAGGTACTCCTCCTAACTACCTCGAAAATCCATAACACATCCCCTCAACATATCCTCCAGTACCTGAATCACCCTCTCCGACTAACTATCTGTCTGAGGATGAAAAGTAGTACTGAAATCCAGACGAGAACCCAAAGCCTTATGAAGTTTCTACCAAAATCGAGAAGTAAACTGAGGATCCCTATCGGAGATAATTGACACTGGAACCCCATGCAGTCTTACTATCTTTGAGATGTAAAGTTTAGCCAAATTCTGTAAAAAGAAGTCTGTCCTAACAGGAATGAAGTGTGCAGACTTGGTTAATCGATCCACGACGACCCAAAAAGAATCCTTCTTAGTGGATGTTAGGGGCAACCCACTAACGAAATCCGTCGTCACTCGCTCCCATTTCCACGTCTGTATCTTAACCGGCTGTAGTAACCCCGAAGGCAACTGATGCTCAGCCTTACCTGCTGACGAGTTAGACAACGAGTAACGAAATTAGTCACCTCACGCTTCAACCCTGGCCACCTGTACAACTCTCGAAGATCTTTATACATCTTATTTCCATCAGGATGTATAGCGTATGGACTACTATACGCTTCTCTCAAAATCGATAGCCTCAAAACCTCATATTTAGGTACACAGATCCTACCTCGGAAGCACAATACCCCATCATTATTCAGCCCAAAATTTGTAGTAGTCTCAATCTCAACCTGATAAAATCGTATCTCGAGAGTCTTATCCTCTAACTGCTTAGCTTTAATTTGTTCAATCCATATCGGCTTCACTTGTAGCTCTGCTAGAAGACTCCCATCGTCAAAAAGACTCAGTCGAGCGAACAACGCTCTTAAATTAGCCATAGCCCTACGGCTTAATGCATTGGCCACCACATTAGCCTTTCCAGGGTGATACTTTATACTGCAGTCGTAATCCTTAAGCAGATCAACCCATCGTCGCTGTCTAAGATTTAACTCCTTCTGAGTGAGGAGGTACCTGAGGCTTTGTGATCAGTATAGATGGTACACTTCTCATCGTATAGATAGTGCCTCTAAATATTTAATACAAAGACAATTGTAGCCAACTCCAAATCATGCGTTGGATAACTAGCCCCGTGAGTCTTAAGCTGTCGAGATGCATAGGCAACTACCTTACCGTCTTGTATCAAGATGCAACCCAAACCCACATGTAATGCGTCACTGTACACTACGAAATCCTTACCAAGCTTAGGTTGTATCAGAATTGGAGCTTGAGTTAACACAGTTTTGAGCTTCTCAAAACTCTCCTGCTGTGCATCAGTCCAAACAAAGGGAACTCCCTTACGTAGTAACTTAGTTAATGGCGCTGCGATCAAAGAGACACTTCTACGAAACGTCGATAATATCCTACTAGTCTCAGAAAACTACGAATCTTAGACACATTCTTCGGCTATTTCTAATCTAACACAGCCTAAATCTTACGAGGATCAACATGAATCCCTTTAGCAGACACCACATGTCCCAAAAAGGTTACTTTTTGAAGCTAAAACTCACACTTAAAGAACTTCGCATAAAGTTGTTTCTCACCAATGATCTGCAGAACAACCCTGAGATGCTCATCGTGCTCGTCCTCAGACTTAGAGTATATTAAGATGTTGTCGATAAACACCACCACGAACTGGTCCAAGTAGGGCTGAAACACACAGTTCATCAAGTCTATAAATGTTGTTGGTGCATTTATCAACCCAAAAGGCATAACCAAGAACTCGTAATGTCCGTAATGAGTCCTAAATGCTGTCTTATACACATCGGCCTCCTTAACCCTTAACTAATAATAACCTGATCGCAGATCGATCTTGGAGAACACAGAAGCCCCTCTGAACTGATTGAACAAATCGTCTATCCTTGGAAGTAGGTTTTTATTCTTAATCGTCAACTTATTCAACTGACGGTAATTGATACACATCTTCATCGTACCGTCCCTCTTCTTTACGAACAGAATAGGTACTTCCTATGGAGACACACTGGGACGAATAAACTCACGATCTAACAGCTCTTGAATTTGAGTCTTTAGTTCTGCCAGCTCCTTTGATGCCATTCGATAATGGGCGATAGACACCGGAGCTGTACCAGGAATTACTCAAATTCTACCTCATAACTCAGAGGAAATCCTGGTAGTTCATCTAGAAAAACATTTGGAAAGTCCTTCACAGTATAGATGTCCTTAACAGAAGAGTCTACAGAATCAGAAACACTGATGTAGGCCAAGTATCCTTCACATCTATTTCTCACAAGCTTTTCTACTACCAACACAGATATCACATTACTCAGATTCTCTAATCACGACTATCTCGTTATCCTCCTTGGTCCTCAGAACAACCCTATTTTCAGCACAATCCAGACTCAGTCAGTGTTTAACAAGCAAGTCCATGCCCAAAATCAAATCGAACTCCTCAAACGGAAGCTCCATCAAATCAACCAAAAATACAGTCCTTTGAACCTCTAACGGAACGTCTCTAAACAGTTTACTGACCCTATTAGACTACCTCAATGGACTCACAGCTGAAATCTCACTACAAATGCTTTCACACAGAATTCCCATAGTCTTAGACACAGAACATGTAACATAGGAATGTACAGAACCTATGTCTATCAGTGTAATATAAGGTACATTAGAAATGAGGAACGTACTCGTGATGACGTCCGGAGTATCTCCATCCTCACAGTGACGTGTAGCGTAGACAAGTGCAGGCTACCTCGCCTCAGTCGACCCAGCACCTCTGCCTGGTGTTCTCTAACCTCGTCCCATATCATTACCACCCCTAGCCTATCCTCGGCTCTTAGGTGGCTACTGTACCCCTCTCTGCGGCTGTGCAGTCTCAACAACCGAAGCTTGCATTAGGTTAACCCTCAGTAGACAATCCTCAACACGGTGCTCAGTTGAACCACACCTCAAACAAGCTCTAGCAGCCCTCCAACACTCGCTTGGGTGTCGTCTATTACAGAGCTGACAAATCGTCACCTTAGTAGGTGCAGTAGTAGTAGGCCCCGCTCACACGGGCCCATCAGATCTGGCATTTTCTTAGGCCTCATCCCAGTATTCAAAGGCTTAGAATCCCTCTTAGCTTTCCCCTTCTCACGGTTTTGGTACTCAGAGCGTTTCACCTTCTCGGCTATCTTGGCCTTCTCAACTAAGGCAGAGAAACCTCGCTTCCTCTGTGGAGCTATCAGAACCTGCAGACTATCACAAAGACTATCCTCAAATCGGGCAAAGCACTCATACTCGGTCGCCACTATACCCCTCGCATAACAACTCAACCTAATGAACTTAGCCTCGTACTCAGCCACTGAACGGTCACCCTGAGTGAGATTTAAGAACTCCCGTCGCCTCGTATCAGTGTAGCTGGCTCCTACGTACTTACTCTGATAAGTGGTCTTAAACAAATCCTAAGTCAGTCGATCGGGCTGAGTGCCCTCTTTAATGGTTAGCCACCAATGATACGCTTTATTTCGCAGCAATAACATGGCCCCTTTGAGCTTCTGATCATCAGAAAGGTCTAGATCGTCCATGATACGCTCCGTGGCCTCCATCCAGTACTCGGCCACACTCGAAGCAACTCTAGCGATGCCCCTAAATATCTCAGCCCCATTTGACCGGATTCGTTCCATAACCTACCCACGACATCTAGACTCAGTAGTAGCCCCGACGACCCTCTCCGAGTCGCGGCATGACCTAGGGCGGTGTCTTTGCCGCACGGCCTTGAGACTCAAAGACTGGGCCTCTCGAATGGTGAACACCGGTATCTTGCTAGTGTCCAGATTAGGGATTGTATCAGATGCGAAGGACTCAGATCGAATCCCTCTACGGCCTCTACCTCGGCCTTTAGTACCCCGTCCTCGAGTACCGCGTGAGCTCATCGTAACTATCGAATTAACCTGTATTTAGAAATTTTATGCACATCAGTTATAGTTTCGATAATTATTAGTAGATATTTTATGCAATATAATAATAGAGTTTTAGAGTCAGTTATCGCGAGAAGCAGTCTCACTACAGTTTTAGTCCACACTACCTATAGTGTTTCAGTAAAGTACTACCTACAGTTGTCTCACAATACCCATACACAATATTTCAGACAGATTCAGACAACATTTCAGGATGAACATGCTTTCAGACAATGCATATCAGAATTTCAAAAAACTTATAGGATCAGTGCTAAAGGCTCGGTGTACCACATACTTGTTATCAAAATTATTTAAAAAAATTCAAAAGTAATTCTTTAAAACAAATTTTTGGAACCCAAAATTCACAGTCGAGTTTTGAACCTAGCTCTGATACCACTAAATGTAACATCTCAAACTCGGCCTAGATGTTATGGCTGAATCTGGCAAAGTCACATGAGAATGCATTTAAAACCGTGTTTACCCAAAAATCGTTCCAGTTACCACCTTTTACTTAACTCGAAAAACATATATTGATTAATTTGCTTGAAAACATTTCTTAGTCCACGGAAACTTAAGAATAGATAAAGTTGCAGTTCCAAAATCCATAAACAGTATTTGAAAATTCCGAACTTAAACCAAATAGTCTGAAACCAGAAATTACATAATTACTCCCAACTATAGCAATTAAAATAATAAAAGCATTAAAAACTTTAAAACCAGAGTATATGTAGTAGTTGTCACCGTCGAGCCCTCCGACGCACCAATCCACCTACTGCCGGGGATTACCTGGCAGACAAATAAAATAAGGGGTGAGTCTTCACAAACTCAGTGTGTACATCCTCACAGTAATAAACGAATAGCAGTCAAACAATCATAATCAAGCATGAGCTCTTAACAGAATCAGTGTAGGCCTTAGCCCATTCAGAACAGTATCAGATACATTCGGGCCTTAGCCCATACAAACATACATGCATATCAATCAGAACAGTAATACCCACCAACCCTGCACACCATCTCCGTCTAACCCAACACACTATGTGGGGATAAAATCGACCCACCCAGCCCTACACCCAAGTGTGGGGTTAAAATCAACCCATCCAACCCTACACACCAAATGGTACCGTATACGACACGTATCAGATATATGCAGCATCGCTGCCAGATGACAGGCTAATAGCCTTTCAGTCTTCTTTCTCTTCATCAACAAACCCGACCTAATGCAATGCAACATAAATAATATGGCATGCTCATGGCAGATATCAGATCATAACATCATCATCAAATCAAAACAGATACACATGCTTTTACATACATCCTAGCATCAGATCAGAGTATAGGGATCTTAGTAATGCTTACCGACCCTACAATCAGGTCACAGTCGACTTGGGCGACCCGTGTAATCTTACAGAACATTTCAAACAAATCAGACTTGCACGCCCGTGTGCCCTGCCCGTGTGGCTCACACGGCCTAATTGGTCAAGCTCGCGCCTAGCACACAGCCTCGCCAGCCTCACACGCCCGTGTCTGTCGTGCCCGTGTGGCCCATGCACAACCTACTTCGTCGACCACACGGCTATGTCTCATCACACGGCCTCCACACGGGCAGTCCACAAGCCTGTGTGGCGTCGACAGTAGCATTTTTGGCTTTCGCTGAAACGCGATTTCAGATCGATTGGAGTACACACTTGGTTTCGATTGAAGCCTAACGCAATCCTGAGCACTCTAGAACCTACATTCGACACTGTCAAGGCCCCTTTCAGTCACTTAAACAATTTTTGATTAAAACTAAACGAGATATTTCGCCCCGAAATTGTTAAATTTCTTACCTCGAGTGGAAACCAGTGAATACTACGCGCTTAATTCGTTGTTCAGGAATGAAGAACGGCCCCTTGATCAGTACCTAAATACCCAAAGAAAATTCCCCCTTAATCTCTTAATTAAAACGTTGTTTACGATTGACAAGCAGAAACTTACCTATGAGGAGAATGTCAATGAATCACAGAAGCTTATTAATACGAAATCAAAACGAATGGGAGGAAGGCAAGGGAAATTTTGGCAAAAAGAAGAAAAGAAAAGAACGTGGAGAGGGGAAAAGTAGTAGAGAATTTTGGTAGAGAGAGTTCTTTTAGAGAAACTTCTCAGAAAAATCTGATAAACCCTACCTCTTCAGTGTTTTAGTTCACCTTCAATTCTATCAAGGCCTTAGTGGCAAAAATAATGCCTAAGCCAGGATTCGAACATAAGACCTCTAGCATAAACCCTTGCCACTTAACCTCTAGACCAGCAGGCCCATTCTGTTAAGTTTTTACCAATAATTTCTTATAAGCCCATTACCCAAAAGCCAGGCTTTATTTAAATAAAAAACCAAAATTTTGCCCAAGTTGAGACTTGGACTTAAGACTTCCCTAATACACCCCCAACGCACTTAAACACAAAAGCAGACTGATATTATGTAAATTCATGCAAAAACATATTCAGATATTTCCCTATGCTACAATTCCACAAAAACTGAAATTACAAAAATTTGGGGTGTTACAAAAAAGAAATTGGATTTGGTGCCTTAAGTGTAGTAATTTCATCTAAGTACATTTATAATTTTTTCGAATAATTGGTTAATAAAATTATTCATGAATTACATTAATACTTTGTATATTGTCCTCACATGGTTTTTGCACACAAAATAAAATAGAAGCAAATGTTGCTTATTGGTTGTCTAATGTTTAACTAATACTAAGCAGTATTATTACCTTAAGTGTAATAATTTCATCTAAGTACACTTATAATTTTTTTCGAACAGATTGGTTAATAAAATTATTCATGAATTATATTAATACTTTGTATATTATCCCACATGGTTATTGCATACAAAATAAAATTGAAGCAAATGTTGCTTATTGGATGTCTAATGTTTAACTAATACTAAGAGATATTAAGTGGTTGGATCGTAATATGAAAAGAAAACTTGTATTAGTAGATGAACCTAAAATGTCCTTATTCTAATCAGAAATGAGTAAATCTATTGAAAAACTAATATGTCATCTATCAAGTCTAGTTAGGGAGATGTTTTGTCTTGGGCATTGGAGCGGATGACTCCCAGAAGATAGATACATAGATGTGATTGATTGGATTGATAGTACATTGGATAGGACCTAAGCAAAATAGATCTTGAATCCTTCTACGATTTTAGGCTTAGTTTAGTATTGTTTCTCAAAAATGCTTTTGGGTAAAAAAATTACTTTTGAGTAAAAGCTAAAATTTTCTACTTTTACTTTTGGCTAAAAAAGTGCTTTCGCAAAGCATTTTTGTCCCAAAAGCACTTTTGAAAAGCTCAAAAATGTCTTATTTAGCAATGCTTTTATCTCAAAAGTGCTTCTTAGAAGTAATGCTAAACTAGCACTTATTCACTTGTGACAGTCATAGTGTGGCATACCTGAATCTTGAGTGGATGACGGATTATGCATGCATGACTCGTACACTTTAATGTAAGTAAAAGCCTGAGTTTGAATAGATAAGGAGTCGAAAGCTAGTGCGTTAGGTGTACGACTTCTGTAGTATGTAATGTAATTCACAACAGTGAAATTCATAGCCTGAAATATGGGTAAATGATATCCTTTCATTGGCATTGCATGGTTGATGAAAAGTAAATGTGGCCATGGGTCATTCGTCTTTGTGATGGATGACTTGATCATTATATGATAGCGAATGACTTTTCATGAAGGAAGATGTAATAGTTACCATGAGATAAAATAAGATCATATTGACTTTTCGTAATGGCATGTCATTAAGGAGAGCTAAATCATTATATTATAGTGGAATGACTTCGTGATTAAATGAGTTTATAATTAATAGACGAAAAGCTAGAACTTAATTATAAATCATTGAACCTAATTTAATATGTCCAATTGGTCACTTCGCTAGCTTGTTGAAACAAAAAATGAATTGCATGTTTGAATCGAAATGAACGGAATGAATAGAAATAGACAAATGAGAAACATTCAAGAATGATTATGGTTTTTTCCGAAATAGAGAAATGGAATCATTTGGAAATGAATGTAGGTTTCTTAAAATGGAAATGGAAATAAAAATGAAAATAAGAAATGATACATTTGCAAATGTACATGGATGACTTAGAAATGATTGGAAGAATGAGTTTATGTTTTTGAGCTATTTTAAATCTCGAAAATGAAAATAAATCATTAGGTCATAATGAACATGGTGAGTGGTGAAATATTAAACATATTTTCTCGGAAATATTATTAGGGGAAAATAGTCATAGTTTTTAATGGGGGTAAAACTGAGATGAGAAAATTTTTTAATATAAATATTGAAGTTTATTGTGGGAAGTAGAAAAACAAAATCAGGTTGGATCAAATTACAAAGTATTGGGTCAAAAAGTCCAAGAAGTACTCGTAATTGGACTCGATATGAGAGAGACCTAAAATCCCCTTATGTAACATGAATGGGCCGACAACCTAGTAGGAGTACTAAGGTGTGTCATCGACCATACTTCTACTCTAAGTAGGAAGTTGTTTTTCTATTTTAAATAAACCACTACTGCTCAACAAAAGTTGTACTTTCTCTTCCTGTAAATAGATGACACCAATAGAGCTATTAACACAACTCTAAGAGATTATTACTATGCTGAAAAATAGAGAGAATTTATTCTCAACTATTAAATATATTTTTCTAGAATAACAATTCTATCGGTTTCTATTAAAAAAGAGAGAATTTTTGTTTTCACCACAAAAAGAAAATAAAACTTTTTCTAGTTATATGTTTTGATTCAATTGGTTCGAGCACACACTCAAAGCAGTTCGTGCTACAAGAATAGTGGAGAAGATCATTTGGTTGAATACTGAAAAACATCAAGGATCTACTTATCTGAAAACACAGGTACAATTTTGGTATAAGGTTTATTGCTATAAATATCACAAACTATGTAACACCCTTTACTCGGTTCGGGCGTTGAACTCGAGTAATAGAATGTCACAAACGAATACAAACCATTTTGGTGATTTTAAATGATAATTTTGAGTTTGAATCCAATAACTCTATACTATCCAAATGATCATATTCAAACATACCAATATGCTTCCAGTGGCACCTCAAAATGTCAAGCCAAACATGTATGCATTCAACCATTTCACATTTAATTTCATGTTAGCCTTATAACCTAAGTACTAGAACTACTAAATCCTTTCAAGCAAAGCATAAATATAAACATCCAACTTACCAAATCATTTATAAGGCATCACCTAAGTATATCATCCATCATACCATCTTCAAACATCAATCAAAACACATCACATAGCATGATATTTTCTCAACCATTAGAGCATTAGGCATATAACCCAAACAACCTATCAAGATATCAACCACATAACTATTATCATCACCTAAACACATGCACTTATATACATAATATCCAATATACCAACAAGATACAAAAATATCAAAATAACCAAAAGACTTCCTAGGTACATGCTAAGACCCAAAATGATCAAATCATCCACACTTGAGTCCGGGATTGTCACTGGATGCTAAGTCGATGATCGAATCACTAAGTACCTAACCTGTACACGGAAAAACAATACCGTACGTTGAGTATAACTCAGTGGTATTTCTATATCCAACATTAAATTATAATATAAATTATGTAATGCATGGCTTAACAACAATATCTAATGCAAATTAATATTGGAGAGCTACATGTCATAATGTACCATTTAATATTACAATTCGATTTACTTATAATAAATCAACCTAACATAATTGTAACATATACATTTCTCCATATAACAATTAAAATAATTTTATCACTTCAATATTAGATTCACTTTTTGGGACTTAACTCCAGTATCCTCTATTCAATTTCATTTATAATCAATGTCCAAAATCCATATCGTTATTTCATCTATCATTCTTCAATACATATATGCTATAATATATATCACATCTCAAAACAGATTCAATTTCATATTTATATTATTATACGATATTTCCAAACCTATTCACTTTAGTCCTCATCGCAAATAACAAATCTGAATCAAATCAGTTCAGTTCTTTTTATCATTTGTAACTTACCTTATTATCTTACCATGCAATACAATTCATAAATGCAACAATTGAAGTGGTTCAGATTATAGAAACACAAATCGTAAACTCCGAGCTATTTGTCAATAACTTTATCTTTTCCTTTTCGTTTTGAGAGATCCAGATTGACGTTAGCTACGAGATAAGATAAATACACCAAATCATCAATACATAAATTCACATTCAATTACTAATTTGTGTAACTTTACATTTTATTCAATTTAGTCCCTAAAACCGGGACTAACATAAATTTCAAATTAAGCTTGCAATTTGCACTTCTTTGTAAATTCAATTAATTTTTGTGTATAAGTTTAAGGTTATTGGGTTTGAGTTGCACTTCTTTGGAAATTCAATTGATTTTTGTTCCTATAGCCTATCTTTGTTTAACCAGCTTAAGTATTATTATCATTAAATTTGTATCAAGAATGAGCTTGCTGGTTCACTGGCTAAGTATTTGTTTACTCTTTGGGTCGTGTGTTCGAACCTCCTCGCAAGCAAATGAAATTTTTTCATGCTTGTGTCGTCAAAGGATAAGTCTTATTTAAATTCAAATTTTTGAAAAGAATCTAGGTAGTTATCTAAGTTAGTGGGTGGTTATCAAAATATTTGTTTTATCCTATTTTAGTGATATTAAAATAATAATAATAATAATAATTATTATTATTATTATTCATTAGTTATATTATTATTATTATTATTATTATTTCTTTTCTTAAAATTCCCCTTCCCCTAAAAATTCACGTTCCTTCTCACCAATTTCCATTTTTTCTTTCTTTATGGTTCAACGGCAGTTCATGCCAACTTTTTTATCTTTCTTTTTCGTCGTACGGGTTCTTATGTTTTTAGTGGGTGATTGGACTGTTACGTAAGTGATGTTTTCTCTTTTTTTTTTCTTGATCCAGATAGCCTCTTTTCTGTAAGTTAATCTTGTTATTTATTGAGTTTGGATTAATCGTTGTTTTTGGTTATATTGTTAGGAGAAGTTCAATAAACGTTTAACTCATCGGTGAGTTAAGATTTGGGAGCATTATTCGTTCAAAGGTGAGCAAATCCATGAATCTAAAATTGTAATATCTATGTGGAGTGGGTAGGGGTTTTCGATTGATACTTTTGTTAGGAAAATCTAGGGCTTTGTCCATTAAATTGTTTGTTGTGTTATTAATTTAGTGTTTCAATTGGTGCATTTAGGTTTTGGTTATCTCATGGGAGCATTCGTATCGAATCTTGACAAGGTGTGTAACGAGAAACCTATAAAACAGCAAATGACAAAAGCTAAAATTGGGCACTGTCGATGCCACACGACCGTATGGTAGGCCATGTGCGACACATGACCATGTGACAAGCTATGTGCTAGGCCGTGTGTGACACACGATCTAGGCCATTTTGGGTCCTGTGGACCACACGGGCATAGCAATTTGGGTCGTGTGGGACACATGGGCTTGTGGGCCTAAAATTCAAAAATTTTCCCTAGGGCTGTACACGTCATCCTGATCAACTGTGGGCCTTTCGTGGGGCCGGTATGTGATTATATAAGTATAAAACATGAAATCTATTAATCTGTTAGTATGAAACTTGACATAAACACGTCTATAATATGTATAAGGTTAATGCATTGTGATGCGATATATATGATCTGTTATGTATAAAACATGTTCTACATCTGTTATTTCTGTTTACATCTAACTATGGGGTGAGACATATATTATGTGGAGGAAGTGTTCTCTGAGAGGTGAAATCTAGCTCGATATATTAGCAGCACTGCTGCGAATATTCTGAAAAGTGTCCTACCGACACTAAGTGGTGTGCAAGGCTGGATGGATTTTTAAGACCCTACATGGTGTGTAACAGATGGGGGTAGAATTGTAATTTGCATATGATTATGATTTTGTATGAGATATACATTTGTATCTATTTTGCTATGTAGTAATCCAGAAATAAATTTGTGATTCTGTTTTCTGTTAAGTTACACATTGAGTTATAAAAACTCACTCTTTGTTTGTTTGATACTTTCAGGTAACCCTCAGACTTAAGCGGGTCAGTGCGACGAGAGCTCGGTTATGTCCATATTTTCGTAAACTTATTTCACTTAAATTGAACTTATTTAAAATTCTGGTTTGAGAGTTTTGTAAACTTTGGACTCTCTGGACATTTGGTTAACTATTTATTTTGGACTTTTAATTTGGATTTTTGGTATGACAGTCGATAAAATGACTATTTTTTTGCAATCAACTGTTTTCGAGAAAATTAACTCGGCTTTCCAAAATATAACATTTTAAGAATTTTCGCTGCAAGGTATTCTGTGTATTTGGAGAATGTAAATAAACATCTTTAACTGAATAATTATGTCTAAATGTTTTCAAATAAACTGGGCCTTTAGGTAATAAAGATACACTATGTTTTCAAAAGGCATAAGTCAGATTTATAACTGTTTTACCTAACATTTTCAGATTTGGTCATAACGTCTAGGCTGAGTTTGGGGTGTTACAAGGGATGTAAAGTGAAAATGAAGTATGAGATTCATAAAATGGGATCAATTTTCAAAACTAGAAACATATTATGTTACTTTTAAAGGTCTTACGTATTTTTAGAGATTTTCTTCATTACCTTTTGTTTTTAGTACACTAAATAAGATAATGAAAACTATGTTTAAAAAGAGTTATGCACCAATTTTTAAAATTTTGCTCAGTATTTTTGGGTGGTAATATCTGATATCCAGACTCAACAAATCGGGTCGGGTAAAGGGCGTTACATTTTATGTATTTGAACGATGAATAAATAAAGTTAATTTCACATTTCACTATTATGTATTATGTGTTTTTGTCTTTCATGTTTTGCTTGCATAGCAAAATTGTGAAAGTAAATATTAGCTCATTGATTGTCTAAGTTCAAACAGATGATATGTGGCACTGTAAGAACATTTACATTGTGAGAAAGACAACTTACTTCGGTAGATAATCTAAATGGGTCTGTAATCTCGTAAAATAATCAAAGTAAGCATTCGATTCAAATGCTTAGAAGGATTATTATGTCATCTACAATTCCAATTAGGGAGATGGCTAGTCTTGGCTATTGGAGTAGTTGACTCCATTGGTAGAGACATAGATGTATTCATTAGAAGAATGATACATTGGGTTGGACCCAATTTGAATTAAATCTAAATTCGTTTGTGAATTAATTCACTTGTGATGTTAATGGTGTGATTTACCTAAATCCTAAGTTAGTCACTGACCATGCGTATGTAACTCATGTGTTTTGATATAAGTGAAGACTTATGCTCTAAAGATGATCGAGCCCATAGTCAGTATGTTGGGTACATAACTTGTGTGTGGCATGACTTTACTAGCAACAATAGAATTCATAGCTCGATTAAAGAGTTAATGATATCCTCTCATTGGCATTGTGTGGATTGTAAAGAGTATACAATAAGGAGTTTTCAATGATGATACTTTTTTTGGATTGATTCCATGATTAAGTAAATTGTGAATTATCAGAACAATGCTTCTGAATATAATTGCAATTACTCGAGCCTAATTGTATATGTCTAGTTGGTCCTTCTGCTAGCTCAACAAAAGCTCGAAAGGATTGCATTTGAATAAAAAAAGCTCTGACTTTGGAAATAATTTAATTGGGTTGATTTATTCGATGTGAAATTAAATTAGGCAGCCGTGAGAATTGTTTAACTAAAAAATTTTATTAAAGAATTTTCTTGAAAATTTAATTTGGAAAATCTTAGTGATTTTTGGGAAATTTAATTTTGATGAAGTAAAATTGAATTAATTAAAATAAATATGATATTGTTGGAAATTAATTTTCAAGTCAAACAATTGGCCCAATAGGTAATTGAACTTGAAAATTGGACCTGAGATAAAAAAAATTGGGCCCCTGAACCCAAAAACTAGTCAAATCGGGCTTGATATATGAAATCGAGTCAACGGTCCAATCGATGGTTGGACGAATCGATTGGGCCGTCACTAGCCCAAACTGAATCGGCTCGGGAGTCCATAAGGGTATCAAACCTGCAATGGCACCATCGGACACGACGGTGTCGGTGGCTGCGACGGTGGCATTCTTGTGGCCAATGGGTGGTCTTTTGGTGGTTGAGCAGTGGAGGAATAACACTCCTACTGGGACTCTATCGAATAATTTGATTTTAGATTAATTATTCAAAAAATAATATTATTTTAATAGATTTAATATTAAATTTAATTTTATAATCATGTTGATAGCATTTTATTAATTTAATATTAAAGTGATTATCTTAATATTAATTTAATTTAATATTTATCATGTAGATAAATATTCTATTAATTTAATAGGATTTAATATTAAATTTAATCTAATATTTATCTTGATAAGTATTATACTAATTTAATATTAAAGTGATTAAGTTTAATCATAGTTGAACTCTCTAAAGTTTCCTTATATAAAGAGAGCCATGTGTCATTGTTTAACACACACTTGAATTCAAGCGAAAGTTATAGAGAAAATTCTCTGAATAAATTATTTCAGAAAATTTCTAGAGATATTTTTCATATTTACAAATTGACCTTAAAGTTTAAAGAAATTGCAAAATTTCCCTACTAGTAATTTTTGTCAATTTTTTTTATTCGAAGTGAGCCCACACTCGACAGACGTGAGCTTAAGGATAGTGGAGAAGACTACTCGATCGAAGCATTCATCCTAGACCAATAAAAAAGGTATTGTTTTGATTAAGTGGTTATTACTTTAGATAATACAACCAAGTTCTAGTTTTGGAAAAAAATTAAAACATTGGTTTTTCCTTAAACTTATTGTAAAAGTGTAAATTGTAAAAGTCTTATCGTTATAAGTTTTTAATGGACAAAGACCTAGGGGCTTAAATGGAAATTAACCAAAGGTCCAAAATGGTTATCAAACCATTTATTATTATAAGTTACTAGATGATGATGTCATGTTATTAAATTAAATTAATTAAATTAAAGCATGATTAAATTAAACTAAGTTAGATTAATTAGTTGTTAATTATGTTATATATATAAAGTTAGTGGAGAAAATGTTGTCATCTTCCTCACTACACCATTATCGTCCAAATTGAAAGAAAAAAAAAGGGGAAAAGCTTCAAACTTTTTAACATATTTGGCCATTAAATTGACTAAGGATTGAATCAAATTGGAGATAATAGGGGAAAAACAAAAATTATCGAATAGTCCTTGGAGGTTTAACTTGTTTGTTCTTTTGACCAAGTAAGTTCATATGTTATGAAAGTATTTAAATTGTTATGTACTTGATTTGTGTATATATACTTGATTGTGAGTTAATTGTGGTAAATTGGTATAAAGGTGAGAGTTGGACTAAATTGTAAAGAAATGTATATATGAGTCAAATATGCTCAAGTGAACTTAATAAAGGTTCAGATGCAATTGCCATGTTAATAGGGTCTTGTGCACACTTGTATGGATTGATTACATATGATTATCGAGATCCAACATTTGTCGCGGACTGGAAGATACATGTGACACAGGTTTAGCTTGGACTGGTAACCTGATGTCGTTTTAAAGGTTTAGCCTATATGGGTAACTTGACATGTATATATTCAGCTTGGACAAGCAATCAAAGGTGCCGTTGTAAATGTTTTGCCTAGACTGGTAACCTGACACAAATATATATTCAACTTAGATAAGCTATTGGTGTGTCGAAGATACATGTGACATACTAGACTGGAAACCTGATGTCATTTTAAAGGTTTAGCCCGGATGGGTAACTTGACATGCATACATTCAGCTTAGACAGGCAATAAGTTATGTTGTTATAAAGGTTTAGCCTGGATTGGTAACCTGAAATGAATATATATATTCAACTCAGACGAGCAATTAGTGTATCAAAGATACATGTTACACAAGTTGAGCATGGATTGGTAACCTAATGCCATTTTAAAGGTTTAGCCTAGACGAGTAACCTGACATGTATATATTCGGCTTAGATAAGTAATCAAATGTGTCGTTATAAAAGTTTAGCTTGGATTGCTAACCTGACACAAATATATATTCAGCTCAAACAAGAAATTGGTGTATCAAAGATACCTATGTATCCAAGTCTATTTACTAGAGTTCATCGGACTAAATGGTTAATGTAAAATGAAAAATTGAAATGAAATTATATGAGTTTGATGTTTAAATGGATAAATGTTGAATTGAACATGATCATGGTATTGAAATTTTAATTTTAAAATGAATTGGATTGATATGTGTTTGAGATATCATATGGTTTGATTATATGTTAAACTCATATTGTTGATGTTATGTTTTGCCATGTCTAGCTAATTATGCCAAATTATGGTAGCATATTGTTTTTGATGATATGATAAGTAAGTTTTTATTTAGTACCTATGATCTTACTAAGTATCGTATATACTTCCTCTGTTTGTTTTCCCCTTTCCCCTATAGATCATCACCTTGCGAAACACATCAAACTGGATCAACCCAAAGCTCACACTATCCTAGCACCAAATCGGTGGTTTTTTTATCGTTTTGAGTCTAGGATTGTGGCATGTAAGTATTTTTTGGTAAATACCTTAATGAAAAAGGTATCTAGATAAGCTCGGTAACTTGAAATGGTTTGATGTTCTATTTTATATATAAAGATGATAATATATACATTACATGTTTAATGATGTGGTGATCTATAGTGATAAGAATGGCATATGGAATGCTATGATGTAGTTAAGTTGAAATATGCACCATAATAGTGTATATGAATCTTATGTTGATTTGCATGCTTGAGTTATGTGTTAAATGGATGGTTACTTAGTTCATGGTTAAAATCATGGAAATTTTGATGTTTAATTGTGTATCTATGAAAATGTGAGTTAGGTTAAACATGATTGACATGACTGAATTGAACAGTTGGGATCAAATATGTTTAAATAATGTTTAATGAAGAAATGTAGTCTAATTTGGATAGATAATGGTTATATGTTGAGGCTTATAAGCCTTTGATGAGCATAATTTGCCAAAGTGTGTATAAATGAAATGAAGCGGTGTGTTTCAAGATGTTAAAGGATAAGTAAAGTTTGATGTTTGGATGATTTAGTTGGTATGCCCTAAAGACATTAAAATGTTTAAGTTTAATTGATGTTTAGGTAATGAATGGCTTGTTGAAAAGTTGAATATGTGTATTAAGCTTATTTGATATGATTTTGGTGTGTTTTGAATCAGGTGAAGTAAATGTTTTGTGCATAAATTGGCATATTTGGTGGAAAGCTTGAATTTGGTACCAAACGACTCAATTTTTTCCAAAAAAACAGAGTCTACATCCCGATGAGCAACTTTTCTTGTCGCAAAGTCGGTTGATAGTAAGTGACGTCGCGACGTTGAATGGCTTGACGTCGTGACGTAACAAACTATTTGGTGATGTCACGACATCGGCCCTGAAATTTTGGAACTTTGTAATTTGGTCTTATTTCGCGCTCAGGTCAACAGAAGAGCTTTCGTAAGCTCAATTAAGACTCGATTTTGATTGTTTAACCATAAATGAATATGTTTGGCATTGAATTACATATGCATGTGAATATTTTACTGTAAATTGACTGTAATTACTCCAGTAACAAATGTAACATCTTGTAGCTTAGACTCGATGACCAGGTCGGGCAAGGGGTGTTACAAGTTCCATATGAACTTACTTGTTCAAATGTAAAATGAATGGATACTTTAGGGACTAATCCCTAAATTTAGCTTTTACCCTATTAGCTTTACTTCGATAAAAAACTTAATCTATACAATTGTTTTAGAATAACCAATCAATATTATGCCATTATATGTATGATTCCTATATAATTCTAGTTTACGGTTCCCCTCATATTTTATATTTTATTCAATTTAGTCCCTAAACTCGAGATAAGCATAAATTTTGATTCCTAGCTTCGAATTAAAACCATATATCATTTATTCTCATTAGGAACTTTAAAATTTCTATTTCTAACATAATTTCATGAAAATTTTTATATTTATTCAATTTGGTCCCTAATGTAACAAAGTTAACAAACAAGCTAAATTAACTTTACAATCTAGTCCCTTTCACAACTTAAGCTTAAAATCTATCAATTTAAAGCCTAATTCTTCAACAAATCAACAATGATAACATTCTAAAACTTTAACAATTTATCAAATTGGTACATGGGCTAGCTAAATCAAGTTCTCATGACTTTAGCTAGCTCATATCCCCAAATCTATAAAAATTACAAGAAAATGAAAAAAAATCATTCCTAATTGATAGCCAAAAATTTCAAGGGTTTAAAAGCTTTCTTTACCTATTTTTCTTCTTCTTTGGACAATAATGGTGGAATGAGGAAGATGATAACATCTTTCCTCCACTAACTTTATATACATAGGCTAATTAAGAAATAATTAATCTAACTTAATTTGGTTTAGTTATTACTTTAACTTAATGAAATGGAATCATCATCCACTAAATCCAACTTTAAAATGGTTTAATTACCATTTTGGACCTTTGACTAATTGCTATTTATGTCATCAAGCCTTTTGTTAATTAAAACTCTATAGCAATTAAACTTTACTATTTAGTCCATAAACCTTAATTAACTATTAATTCGGCAATAAATTACTTGACCAATCTTCAATATATTTTTATATTATCCTTTTAAATATTCATATTTAATATTTATGGACTCATTTTACAAAAATAGGGTTCGAAAACTATATTTTTTGGTACTACTAAAAGTCGGGTCATTATAGTTAAAGTGTAATTTGTATTAAATTAGCGGCACGTATACTAAATCCTATGATATGAAGATGATATGGAGATGTTTGGGCATGTTTTAAAGTTGTTTTGACACATTTTTTTGCCCAAATGAGTTTAAATATTTATTTGTAATGCTTTGATTCATGTTGAAATGATATGGAGATGTTTGGGCATGTTTTAAAGTGTTTTTTAGTCAATTTTTGGCTCCAAGGGCCGTGATTTCGGCATTTAGGCTCAGGGGTATCGACACAAGTGAGGTAGAATGCCTCAATTAGTGGTTTGAAACACTTGTATTGGTACATCTAGGCACTTTTACTACAACAAGTGCCCTAGACTCAAGCAACTACACTGTTTTGAATCGTTATAACTTTTTGAAGTCTGTTTGGGTGCTTAGCGCCTCCGACCACCCCTTTGCACCTTCAAAATGATTTTAAATTACCTATAAAAGATTTTAATTGTCCCAAAATTGGGTTAATGATTTTATAAAAATGTTTTAAAATTTCAAATTTAGTAAAACTCATATTTCTCTCAACTAGAAAGACTCTGAATTAAGTCAATAAGCCTCAAACATTTGGTTTATGATTTAAATGGGTCATAATATGTATTCAATAACTCAAAATGATTTCAAAATTGTATTTTAGAGAATTTTTTAAAGAAAATATATCATTAAAATAACGACAAAAATAATTGTATTTTATTCAATAATGCCAAGGTGATCCACTTTATCCATATCTCTTTTTGTTGTGTCAAAATGTTGTATAATTAAAGTAATGCTATGAGCCAGTGCCTTTAAGTGATTTTGTTTAAGTAGAGTGAGGATAGGGTCCGTATCTAACATGTATTCCTCCACCAAGGCTGTGCCAGTAGTGCCTTGTACGTATCAAGTAATCGCCGGTGGTGGTCGCCTATAGAGAACCTTAGATCGTGTCATTTTAGTAACTATCTGGTAAGCAGTGTTGTACTAGTACCAGCCCATGGTAGCATCACAACCCAAGTATGTGAGGTATTGCCAGTGAAGCATTGAAGATACATTTCGAGGCATTTGTTAGGAGCCTTCGTTTGCACATCCATTTGTGGATGATATGGTGTATTAATTTTCAATTTTGTGCCTTGCAATCGATAAAGCTCTTGCCAAAATTCTTGCATGAAGCGAGGATCCCTATCAGTGACATTGGTGCTGGGAAATCCATGGAGATGAATGAATTTAGAAACAAATGTGGACGCCGCTGTTTCACTCAAAAAATTACTTTGGAGAGAAATGAAGTGATCATACTTTGACAGACGATCGACTATTACCATGATAACAGTTTTACCCTACAATGATGGCAACCCAGTGATAAAACCATAGAAATGTGCTAAAAAACCAAGGTCAAAATCGATAAGGTTGAAGTAGACTGGCAGCCCAGAGGAAGGAATCCTTCATCTGTTAGCAGACTTGAAAATCTAAGACAAATCATTGAACATCGCGACACATTCCTTTCCAAAAGAAATTTGATGATACTCGATGAATGGTATGAGTGATATCGACATGACCACCGATGGGAGAAGAGTGGAATTCCCTAAGAAGTTGCTGGCGGAGTATGGAATCAGAAGGAATAACTAGGCAACCATGAAAGAGTAGAAGACCATCTTTATACGTATACTCGGGAAGAGATTTAGGATTGGACTATAAAAGATTCTGTAAGGCCACTAATTCGGATGGGATTGGTTAGTTGCACATACCGCTGCCACCACTCTAAACTCAGGGCAAGATATAACAAATAAAGAGGCAGAGGAAATACAATAGAGAGTATCAGCGGCCTGATTATGCTTTCCAAGTCGATATAATATTTCGAAATCATAACCCACTAACTCGCCCAACCATTTCTGTTGTTCAGGAGTCTAAATCACTTGGTTGGTGAGATTCTGCAAGGACCGTTGATCGGTAATAATGGAGAAATGGTGACCTAACAGTCTTCGATCAGAGCAAAACCATTTTCAAGAAGATCGAATATAGTGGTTTCGGGACCACAAATCTGAGCCAAAAATAAAATTTTATTTTATTTTATTTTATGGTTGGAATAATGATAGGAAGGTCACATGAAAATTTTGATACGAAAATTTTACCGATTGTGTGTTTAATTAGGGAAAGGACTAAATTGCATAAAATGCAAAATTTAGGTTCTAGTAGCTATAAGCATCAAATAGCTATGGAATTCAAAACTTAAGGTCCTTATATGTTAATTAGACTATCGAAGAGTAGTTAGTAGATATTTTAATGACTCATCCATGGAAAAATTAGAAAAGGGTAGGGACTAAATTGAAAATCAATAAAATTATTAGATGATAATTAATTAAAAAGAGAAAAGATCATCTAATTTCATATCATCTTCCCCAATTTTTCTATAGAAACCCTAGGAGAGAGGAAGAAAACTTTTCAAGCTCAATAAGCTATGAAATCAAGTCCCATTTTTAGTAATTTCTATATTTTTAGAATCGGGATAACCTAATCTTTCTATTTAGGGGGTTTATTTGAAAAGTTATAAAGGTATGAAATTTGAGTAATGGATGAATATGCTTAAAATTAGAAATTTATGATAGAAAATGAAAAGTTATTTATAGATAAACAACTTTTACAAAGTAATTTTTGATGAAAACTTGTTTTAGGGACTAAAATGAAAAAGTGGTAAAACCCATGGAAAGTTCTAAAATTTGTGAAATGTATATGCTGTAAGTGTAATATATAAATTTTTTCTAGGCTTGGAAAGAGGGTTAAATTTCATGAATTTCATTTCCAAGCCTACAGACGAAATCAAAATTTTTGAAAAAAGATAGGGGCAAAATGGTAATTTTTCCTAGGATGTAATAGGATGCAAATGTATGTGAAATGTGATAGATTAATAGTTAAATTTATCCATATAGATCCAGAAAGACCAACTATGGAACTAGATCGAGGAAAGTAAAAGGTTTCGAATTAGTTGAAATTCAAATACGAACCATTATCAAGGTAAGTTCGTGTAACTTAAAAATTATGTTAATATGCTTGAATTGAATTGTATGATTGTGTTGATGTGTGTGAGATGATATATACATAATAAAATAGTCTTAAGTTGTGTAATATGGACAAATTATCGTGTTACGGTCGAATGTTGAATTTCGATGGGTTAAGAATAATAGTGCATATGTTGCAAATAGAATTTAGCCTGGATGGGTAATTCTAATGTAAACCCTCTTGAGTTTAGGTTATAAATTGGATTTAGCCCGGACGGGTAATCCATATTAAGCTTCTTGGAGCATATGCTATGGATAGGATTTAGCCTGGACTGGTAAACCTACTATAAAATGTACGACTTAAGAGTGTGTCTTTTTATTATGTACCTATGGGTACTTTTGCACATGTGTATATTACCCAAACATCCATTGAGATTTCAATAGTTCGACGGAAAAGACTCTTGAAGTATGGAAATGTGAAATTAATGGAAGCTTGTAATGTGATGAGCGCATCTATGTTTACTTGATATTCATATGAGATTATGTGACTAACTTGTTGAATAAGTATATGTGTTTAGGTGCCCAAAATCGATGGAATGTAAATTCATGTATGCTTGTATTAATAAATATGACTGGTAAGTTTATTTTCCATTATGCGAACTTACTAAGCATAAAATGCTTACTCTGTTTAATTTTGCCCTGTTTTATAATGCTCAAAGCTCGCGAAGGTTAGAAGTCGGTCAGAGCAATCATCACACTATTCACTATCTCATTTTGGTACAAATAGAAATCTCGTTTTGGTGTAATGGCATGTATAAGCTTATTTGGCCAATGATGGCTTGTAACTGTTGTTTTGTAATCTAGCCATTGGAGTGGCTAGTGATAGTCTAAGTTTGGCTATTTTTGAAGTAATATTTTGGTAATCACATAAGTGCTTATTATGTGTTTGTTTGTTGGAATTATGTTAGCATATGAGTTTATGTTAAGAGTAAGTTATATCCTTTGATGCATGAAATAATACCACATGATAGATGGCAAATTATATGTGAATATGGTGTTGGATTGGTGGATATATACTTGTGAGTTTTGGTACAGGAAAATGGTAAGTTTTAGGTGACAAATGAGGCTAGGAAATGGCTTTATTTTGTCCACACGAGCGTGTGCCTTAGCCGTATGTGACACATAGGTAGACACACGGGCATGTGTCTTGGCCGTGTGTGACACATGGGTAGGCACACAGGCGTGTGTCTTGGCCATGTGTGACACATGGCTTGTCCCATGGGCATATGGTCTGGCCGTGTGTCCCCTACATCTTAAAAATGAGAAACAAAATGCTAAGAATTAGGCACATAGGTAGAGACACGGGTGTGTTTCTTAGCCGTGTGGTTGAAATGGCCTTGAACACGAGTGTGTTACATGGGCATGTGAAAACTGCACCTAAATGTTAAAAATAAAATTTGCCACACGGCCTAGCACAGGGGTGTGTGACTTGGCCGTGTGACTTCAATTTCTTCATGCCTTAAAAGTAGAGAGTTACACGGGTTCGGGACATGGGCATGTGTAGTACACGGCCTGACCATACGGGCGTGTGAGCCCTGCAACTTTGGAAAATTTTTAAAATGTCTCAAAAAATTTTATTAGTTTCTGATTAAGTCCCGAACTGATTCTAATGCTCGTATTGGGCCTCAAGGGTCCAATTAAGGGACGTTTTGAATGATCTCGGTAAATGAATAGTAATTTATAAGAATTATCTGTAAAATGTTTTGAATGTTTTGGTAATACTCTAAACCCTATTCTGACGACAGGTACGGTTTAGGGGTGTCACACTTACGCCACTTTGCAACGGCCTGAGTGATTGCGTACATCTCACACTGGTAGGTGGATGCCGACTACAGACGGGGACTTAGTTTCTAACTAAAGAATGCAATGGGATGGCGATCTTGAGAGAGGACGACGCTAATACCCATCCTGGAGGCATCGATTTCCAAAGTGAAGGGTTTGGAGAAATTCGACAGTTGTAATACTGGAGTTGATGCCAATAGTATTTGTAAGTTAGAAAAGGCAATGCTCACTTGAGTAGACCAATGGAAAGAATCTTTCTTCAGCGGATCGATTAATGGCCTGGCCATTGTAGCATAATTGCGAATGAAGCGGCAATAATACCCCGTAAGGCTCAAGAAGCTGCGAACCTCTTTAACCATAGTTGTTAGTGGCCAATGTGTGATAGCCTGAATTTTATCAGGGTTTATTGCCACTTCCTTGGTTGAGATGATATGCCCTAAATATCTAATCGAATCTTGACCAAAAACATATCTAGACTGCTTAGCGATTAGATGATGATCATGGAGAAGCTGCAAAACCTATCGGATGTGTGTCATGTGTAAGGCCCAAGTCGCACTATATATAAGGATGTTGTCAAAGAAAACAAGGACAAAAAGTCATAGAAATGGCCGAAAGACATCGTTCATTAGACCTTGAAAAGTGGAAGGGATATTGGTTAAGCCGAAAGGCATCACCAAAAATTCGTAGTGGCTGTCGTGAGTTCGGAAAGTTGTCTTGCACTCATCACCGGTCTTGATTCAGATTTGATGGTATCCTACTAACAAATCAAGTTTGGAAAAATAGCGAGCACCATGTTCTTCAAATAATTCATCAATTAAAGGAATCGAAAAACGATCACGAACAATGACGGCGTTAAGTGTATGATAGTCAACACTGAATCACCAAGTGCCATCTTTCTTATAGGCGAATAATATCAAAAACGAAAATGGACTATTACTGGGGTAGATAATCCCTTCCTAGAGCATTTCAGTGACCGATTTCTCCATTTCACGTTTTTGAAAATGGGGATATCGATATGGCCGAACCTGGATTGAGGCTGTCTGTGGTAACAAAGGAATATCATGATCGTGGGATCGGGATAGAGGGAGGTTATATGGTTTAGTAAAGACATCTGTAAAGGTAGACAATAGTTTTGCGATATCGGACGGATATTGTAGACAATAGTCAGGTTGAGCAGGCAATAATTCCAGTCGATAATATTCAAGGATGGCATGTGTGTTAGAAAGTCAATGAAGATAGTTATATTGAATTGACTGAGCGAGTGGTCATCGTTCCCCTTGCCAACACACCTGGTGCCCTTTGTGTATAAACTGAAAAAGAGAAGCGGCGTATCCGTAACTATAGGTCCGAGGGTATCCAACCAAGAAATACCCAAAATCATATCCTAGCCTTGTAACGATAGCACATAAAAGTCCACTGAGATTTCTTGACCTTGGTTGATAAGCTGAACTTGGCGGTTGATTTCTGTGCACACCAAACGTTCTCCGTTACAAACTAAAACAAAAAAATTTGGCAATTGTCTCGACTGGTAGGCTCAATTAAGTGGCGACACGGGTTTGCACAAAGTTATGAGTGCTACCACCATCGATGAGGATTTGAACCGATTTTTCGTGTACTTGTCTCGTGAAATGGAGAGTCGTCGTCGAACAACCTCCTGCCAAGGCATTGTAAGAAATGGCTGGCTCGATGAGAACTTCTTATAGTTGAAAGTATTTTTCCATAACCATATCGGAAGAAGCAACAGAATCTGGAGGTGGGTCAGAGACATGAGATGAATCGCGATCATCATAAAAAAGAAGCAACTGCGGTTTTGATTTACACTTGTGATCCCAAGTTTGTTTCTCATCGCAATGGTAACAAAGGCATTAGGAACGACGCTGTGCAATCTCGGTAAGAGATAGGCGGTGGAATGGTAATTTAGTACCGTCAGAAAGAATTGCGAGATTCTATGATACAGATGAAGTTGTGGAAATTGTAAAAGGAGCAAGGGTTCTTGGGTTAGGCAGAAGCGGCTTGCTGGTGCCTAAGGAAGGTTTAATGGACCCTTTTCCCAAAGCAATCTGTTGCTCTTGAAGTTGGGCTAGCCCAATAGCATCCTCCAACTTAGTGGGTTTATGAATCAAAACAGCGGTTTTGATATCGGATCTGAGGACTAATTTACCTATAAAGGTCCATTTCCAAGTATATTTACAGAAATGGGCCAATTTCTGTATTATTTATCAGAAAGGGTTGATTTTGGTAAAACGCATCCACGTAGGAGCGTTTTAGGGTAAAATTTTAGCAAAACGTGCCCCTGGGGGATCGATTTTGCCATGTCAGCACAAAACACGTTGACGTGGATTCGCTTTACTAACGTGGCAAAATCGCTCCCCCAGGGGCGCATTTTGCTCTATGTTTTTTTCCCCAACAACTATTTTATTTTTTCATCGTATTAGCAATGGCCGTTGAATTAATTCGTTTCGATCATAAACATATCTTCGTCGAACAAATGAAAATGGTAAGAGTTAATTTTAATTTTTGAATATTATTTAATATTTTTTTTCATTTATGTAATTTTAATTAATTTGTATTTTATAATTTTTTATAATAGTCTGTAGATCAGGTGTTACAATATTATATTCATAATATGTCTGGTCCTCCATCACTATTGATAGAAAATTACTTGAGGGAAGCGAGTTTTTGGCACGTGGCCACTATAGGCCGGAGGTACAAGTTGAACTTGAAACTCTTCAGCGCGTTAATAGAGAGGAGGAGACCTAAGACGCACATATTCCATCTTCCATGCAGAAAGTGTACTATCACTTTGGAGGACATGCAATTACAATTAGGATTGCCTGTGGATAGGTTCGCACTCACCGAGGTTATCGACAAATGACATGTTCCTTTTAGAATAGAATTTATGCATTCAGCTAGGCTTGTGGTTATATGACCATATCATAGGCTGCCGTCGTATGCTTCTATCTACTGTTTGAAAGGTTCTGCGCCTTGATCGTTAACTGAACGCAAAATCCCCAACATCTCATGAAAATGGTTTTTATTGATCTCGTACCCTGCCAATATAAGTTGATAGTGAAAATTACATACCACTATTCCATTCAGAATAAATTAAATATTACAAAAGAAATTATATTAATAGAGATTAAATACCCATGTCGGTCACTTTTCGTCGTTCAGTGTTAGACCGATATTGCCCATATTAGTTGGACGCAACGTGTCTTGGAAAATATCGATGGTGTGTACGATACCATAGGCTTCCCTTTGCTTAATTGTGGTTAATATTCTAGTGCCCCGATCCGATATAACGTAAATATCAGGTTGGGAGCATACATGCCCCCTTAACCTAGAAAGAAAGAAATCTTAGTCATCACCTGACTCCCCTAGTATTATTGCAAACGCAATTGGAAGGATTCTCCCACCGCCATCCTGTATCATAGCAAGCAATAGTCGATAGGTATATCTACCATACATAAAGGTGCCGTGAATTTGTACCTTTGGCTTGCAGTACACAAATGCATCCCAGCATTGCTTAAAGCTCCAGAACAGACGCTTGAACACTTGGCATCCATGGAGCAATCGGTCATTGTAGTGTGCAGGGACCGTTTCAAGGTCTATTATGCAACTTGGGATGTACCTCTCTAGCACTTGACACCACTGCCACACCTCATTATATGAAGCGTCCCACCCACTATGCATCGTTTCCAACTCCTTCTGCTTAACTATCCAAGCCTTGCGGTAAGAGGGTGTGTACCTCAATTGGCTACGAATATTGGCAATTAAGACCGACACAGAATTCTTGGGATCCGCCTTCAACATTGGTAGTATTAAGCTAGCTATCGTACCTGAATCCATCTTGGGATAATCTTGTGAAACACCTGTCAACGAAGTACGTTAAATAATGCAACATTAAGTAATAACATTATTATTCAAAAACCCTAAACACCCAGTGATATTGTACCGACAACATAGGTATGTGGACCTTTGTACTTTTTTATCTCCCACAAGTCTGTCTTTTTCCTAAAAGAAACCATGATCTTCCATGAATATGTACCATCTTACACTGCACATTTGGCCTTGAACTTCTCAGATTTGGATTTAACCACATTGTAGTTAACCCCGTGATTAATGTTATGTTTTTTCAATGCACCAAGAAAACTATCCTTACTGGAAAACTCCTTACCAACTTTCAATTCTCCCGAATCCAATGACGAACTTGTACGGTCACGCCTTCTGCGTGGTAGATTTGGAAACTCCAACACATCATCTATCGATATATCGATATTATGCATGTGGGTTGGAGGCGAGTACGCCTTGAATCGTGGATTTTTTTCTTCTTCATCTGAACCCCCTTTAACGTCTTCAGGTTCAGATGAAACAGGCTCCGGTTCAGAAAATAATGCAACTTTTGCATAATCGGGGTCGAGCTCTCGAGGTGGATCCACATCGAACTTATCATTCAACCCACCATCATCTGCAACGTACGAGGTCCCCTCGCCGGTGGACGTCGTAGGGAGTATATCATCCCTTCTTGTGGATATTTCGTAACGTCCCTAATTAGATGTGGATTGCCAACCACTAGAAGTTGATGTCATTCTTCAATACGTATTTCCAGCATCAAACATCGACCCACCGATGTGCATGTCTCATCCACTAACTGAGTGTCGTATAGGAATTGTGTATTCCATAATGCCACCAAACACGGGCGCTTCCGTGTTCTGCCTCCCACTAACGGAGTGTCAGGTAGGGGTCGTGTATTCCTCTCGAACAGTAGTAGATGTTGAAGTCGCAAATGTTTCATTTGACGATGAAAATTGTACATATAACTCAAGATAGGGTGATCCACTAGCGAGATGAGTCTTTATCATCACCTCAAAGCTACGACCACCTTTGATATCAAATGAGTCGTATGTCACGGGATCAATCAAAGCACAAAATAGATACTTAATAGAAGAAACCCTCATTGGCGTCATTCTGAAGATTTTGCGCCTAATTATTTTACGAAATTTTATCAAACCTATAGTCTGGTTAAAAACTAGTCACGTTATGTTCTCCGATAAAAAAAACACCGTTCTTGATGTCACAGACCTCACCATTATAGTAAATAACAGTACTGATTCATTCACCCATCTTTAATTTCTATTATGCTTAGCCTCTCTAATTTTTCTTGTTGTAACTTATGCAACCTGAGAATGAAATTTGTCTCATTTATAGCCTAAGGCCAAACATGAACTACTATAGAAAAAGAGCATCGGCGTGGGAGCTTTTTTCATCAATTTTGTTGACAGTGCATCCTGCTTGAAGCGTTTCCGACACTATTTGTTCAAAACCGTCTTTTCAAAATTATTTTTTCAAGAACTACTATAGAAAAAGAGCGTCCACGTGAGAGCTTTTTTCATTAATTTTGCTGACAGTGCATCTTGCTTGAAACGTTTTTGACACTATTTGTTCAGAAACGTATTCTCAAAATTACCTTTTTACAAACTACTGTAGAAAAAGAGCATTTACGTGGGAGCTTTTTTTAGTAATTTTGCTGACAGTGCATTTTGCTTGAAGCTTTTTTCACAGTATTTATTCAGAACCGTATTTTCAAAATTATTTTTTCAAGAACTATTGTAGAAAAAAACAAAATCCTTATTGTCAATATAACTTTCCCTAAACCCTAAACCTAAACACAATATTATTTAAAAAAACTAAACCTTAATTTAATTAATTTTCTTAAAAACACTAAACCCTTAATTAATTTATTTAAAACCTCTAAACCCTAAATTAATTAATTTTTAAAAAGAACACTAAATCCTAATTTATTTTTTAAAATTCCTAAAATCTAAAACCCTAAATTATTTTAACAATACACTAAACCCTACAAATCTAAGCCTAAATTATTTTAACAAAACTCTAAACCAAAAAACCCTAGGGACTAAACATGCAAAAAACCCTAACCTAGAAAAAATATAGAGCAAAACGTCTCATGGGGAGCAATTTTGCCACGTCAGCACGTTTTGTGCTGACATGGCAATATCGCTCCTCCAGAGACGAGTTTTGCTGAAATTTCACCCTAAAACACTCTTACGTAGACGCTTTTTACAAAATCAGCCATTTTCGATAAATAATACAGAAATTAACCTATTTCCATAAATATACTTGGAAATGGGCCTTTATAAATAAATTAGTCATATTTGAGGCTGGACACAAAACAATAAACCAAAAATTGTGGTGGCAAATACATGGTCCTATTGATAATGGTTTCAAATCGAGCTCTGTAATCCTGCACGGTGGAGGTCTGTTGAAGTTTTGCCAATTGTCTTTCCGACGAATCAAGATCCCGTGACCGGAATCGCTTGATTAAGGCCGCCGTGAAATGGGTCCAACCCGATAATTGTTTGTTCTGATACATCCAATCATACCATTCGACGGCATCATCATCGAGATAGAAGGAAGCAATAGTGAGACGATCTTGTTCATGGATGCTGTAGAAGGTGAAATAGCGATCCGCTTGGAAGACCCATCGATCAGGATTCGTACCAAAGAAACAAGCAAATTGAATCGAGGCAGGTTTATAGTTGCCGAGCGGCGTAGACCTGGATGGGTGCGTCGGAGAAAATTGACCAGGTTTAGATGACTTCGAAGAAGGTGGAGGGGCGATCAAGAGACGATTCAAAATCTCTTGCAGCATCTGTTGGTGTGAAGCGAAAGATTTAGTAAGACAATCAACGTCCTTGCAAAGCAAGGATTGAGATTCTTGGACAGCTTTGACAATTTTGTCAAGGAGTTTGAGTCGGGTACCATTCGCCATCTGAGTCGATGGTCAATGAAAGCACCAATGGAGTGTATTGTATTACCTATAGCAAGGTGAATATGACAAGAAATATTCGGGTAAGTCCAAATAAAATTTCCAGAAAAGAGGTGAGAAATGAGAAATGATTACAACTTCGACAAAATGCAAAACCGATTCTCTATTCCTTATGTCATATTATACCCTCTCTTGGCCGTTATTCCCTTGTTGACCTGTACTATATAACAAAGTGAATTTCCGTGGGAGCCTTCGCTGACACGCGTCCCTCCTTGGTGCTGGTTAAGCCTCGTCTTGGTTCACTGGTTCGGCATCTATCCTTCCATCCGGTTCAGTCACAACAGTGAGAAACATGACGGAGTCTGAGCTATATCTAAGTTCATTAGGAAGTTCAAAGAAAAAACGATGGGCTGCTGGTATTTTGGGAGTCCACATTGTTGATTCACCTAGTAAGTATTTGGGAATTCAATTGGGTCTTATGAATAGGAAGAATCGATTCTTTCAACTGATTTTCGATGTCTGTTAAACTTAATAAAGTAATCACTTGCAGTAATTGCCCTCTACTCTCTATCTCGTGTTCAAGAACCGAAGTCGACGCTTAATTCTTTTGATAGAATAGTTCGGTCCTTTTGGTGGGGGCATGATACTCATAATCGAGGACTACACCTAAGTCGATGGGAGCAATTATGCAAATCTATGCAACTCGGTGGTCTCAGAATTCGCTAGTCTCAGTATATGAATGATACGCTTCTTGCTAAATGAACATGGCGCATACTTACTATTTACTAACCCACAGGGGTTTATACGGCAAGTCCTTGCAAAATACTGCATGAGGAAAAGCTTTTTGTAGGTAACGACCAAACCCACTACTCCTAGATGTGGGTGAGCATCCTGCGCGATGGGATATCTGCGCTCGAGGATTAGATATTCAAATCTGGGACGGGACCAAGTGTCTGTAGTCAATCACGGTCTGTTACTACAACAGCATGCTAAACAGGATTTGCCAGGTTTGTGGATTGCTAGTAAAAGACCATAGGGTCAGTTATCATGGAACATTACTATAGTCCGCGAACAGTTGCATGCATCTTGGGCATTGAAGATGTCTTCCAGAGGATTCTTAGTTTTGAAGTCTGGAGATCACTTTGTTTGGAAATATAGTTATATTGGAACCTTCAATGTCAAGGAAATGTACAGTTTTTCACTTCACCAAAGCCAGTGACCTCAGTCTAACTTCGTTTCTCCGATTAACTGGCGAATCTTCTTGAAGATCAAACTCCCTTTAAAACTACTTATTTTTCTTTGGAAAATCATCAATCAAAGCCTTCCAGATAGGTCAAATATACTACGGAAGCTACCTGGCGTAGATAGCACCTGCCCGATGTGCCACGTTGATCAGGAAACCCTATACCATCTATTTCGCACATGCACGTTCGCCCGTGTTGTTTGGTTTGGGTCGAACCCTTGTTTACGAGTAGATGATACTATTGTTTCGCCCTTTAGGGAGATGGGTGAATGCCTTAAGGTGCCAACAAAATGAACCAGCGAATATCGCGAAGAAAAAAGTGATTACTGTCTAGCAGATATGGAAATACAAAAATCAGGTATGTTTTTCTAAAGCGCAACCGAACCCTATCAAAGTTTTAAAGTGTCTGAACTATTATTGGTTATCGGTGACAACGGCCTACTAACATTACGGTACTTACAAAATACAGAAACCTAAGTAAATCAACTAGTAGTACGTTGGCGTCTAATGTCATTTATACTTTTGTGCTAAATACCCACGAGCACGCTAGGAACAGCTGTAATATCGAGCTTTGTTTTATAGTCAACCAGCCATTGGACTCATAGGGCCAGAATACTCATCCCCTCTCGTTACGGGAGTATGTCTTCAAACAGATTCCGAGTTCCATAGCAGACTAGTTCTTCTCCGACACCACCTGTTTAAATTGAATTCTATCCAAATTACTCAAGGAACTATCATCACAAATGACAAAAAATGGGGTTCCATCATTTCGAGGCAAGGCGCTGCTCATTGGAAGTTAGAACCCTTATGGGAAGACATTTGTACTCTCTAAAGCAGATTCCCCTATAGACATAAAGAGGCACCATCCGATGGATTTCCTCATTTGGAGAGTGGCAATGCAAACATTGGCAACCAGTTCCGATATCCCTTGGCACTGACCGATTTGCTGCTTCTTTTGTCCTTGTACCCAAAAAAAAAAAAAAAATTATATGGTATCGACTACAATAGTAATTTTAATAGTAGGAATTAAAATTGATAAATGTTATTGATGAATACGTTCCGGACCAAAGGCTTTGTAAAACTTTGAAGCTGTGGACCCTCTTAGACCAAGGTTTATCTTCTTGTTTCAGATTGCTTTAATCGGTTAGTTTATCTTGTCTTGAATTTAAGCCTTTGCCATTATATCTTGAATTCAAGATAACTAACCGATTACGTTGGATTGCATACCTAATAAAAAATTTATTTTACATTATATTTGGTTCGAAAAAAAAAACAAAAATCAAAATGTGGGCAAAAATAAAAATAGGCGAAAATGTAAGTACATAGGTATTCTACTAAATAATCAAAGCTTTACACTTTTTACTGGAAAAAGAAAATGCCGCCATAGGATCTTTTAAAGGAACACCTGATACTTGTAGAAGACTTGAAGATTGGAGGGATGCATTGGTTTAAGTTTATTTCATCTCTTCAACAAGTTCAGTAATGAGTGCATATTGTACCGATGGAAATATATATATATATATATATATATATATTGATGATATTGTTCGGAAATATAATGTTTTGTTTTGAGTGTCAACTTTGCTGACTTTGAAAAGAAAAGAAAAGCAATTATTACCAAAGTAGAAAACAACCAATGGAAGACTCCTAACTCAAGAATAAGTTGGCACTTAGCATTAATCTCCTAACAGTTGGATTTTGAACAAAATGTTTAAAGACAAAGTAGCATTAGGAAATGGAAGACCAAGATGCAAGATCTTGGTTGATGCCATCCTATATTCTTGATCTAAGCTCTGAGAAATACAGTGCATGTGCTTTGATGCTGTGAGAATCCTGAGGAGTCTGTGCAATAACAGACATATCTTTTATCTAATCATGCATTTCTCCAAGGTCTTTGATTGTACAATTTCAACCATTCCATTTCTTAGATAAGTGAGAAGACATAAATGGTTACATTTGGGTTGCACATACAAATACAGATGAAGAATACCTCTATTCATCAGATCTCTCCATATCACAACCTGGGTCATCGAAAAATTCTCGGTCGGTGAAGAAATGCCCATCCTCCGGAGGCTTATAGTCTTGTCCTCTCCATACCACAATCTGCTCCTTTTCAAATGTCACAAGGATACAGGGAACCAGGTCCTATATGAAAATTAAAGTTAGCTGATTAAATTCAATATTGAAAGGCATAACAATTGCACAAGACAGCAGAGGTCCTTTTTATTTTGGTATTCTTCATGTCTGATTTACGGTCCATGTTTGAGGTATGTGGCTGCCCCTTCCAACAATGTGTCCAAGGTTCAAACCTGGGTCCTCCCTTTGGGAGTGCAATGTGCCTTACTATTGCACCCAACCACTTTTTAGTAGTAGAGGTCCTTTTTGATGATGAAGAAAAAACACTATCTCATATTTGCCAATTTCCAGTTCCTACTACGATAAGCCTTTTTAACATGCACAATAGCATTGCCATTGAAGCAGTACGAACTCCATTTTGTTTTCCATAATAAGATGGTAATTTAAGAATGCAAGGAACCAAGTGCAAACTAACTAGTAGCAAGTTTATCTCTCTCCACACACAAAAGCTCATAAAGCCATAGAAAATGCAGATATGTAAGACTGAAAGTTCAATTGATCTTGAATGTAATGGGGAAGAAAACATGTATATGTTATTAAAAGGATCAGATAAGAAATATAATATTTACCCTGAGTTTGCAGCCTATTTTCTTGTAATCACTTCTTTCAAATCCCGTGCAGTCTATACGCACCAGCTCACTGACAACAAAAGCATCTCTCACCATGGGTACTAGACTACCATAATATCCATTCTTGGCTGCAAATTTTATTTGCAATAAGTAACCACGTAAAAGCATGCATTATGCCAGAAGCCAACAGGAAGAAACAAAGGGTACCAAGTTTTGTTAGAGCAGGAACAGCCAGCCCTCTCTTTCTCATTTCTTTTGTTTCCTCAATACTTAGACCATCAATAGTAGTTTTAATCAACCTAGGATAAACAGGTTCCTGAGGTTTCCACAACATTAAAGGAATTACAGGCCTTTTCTTGCGATTATAATTCCGGCCTCTGTACAATATAAGTGTACCACCATGCCTCTGGATGATCTTTCCAAATGTTTTATCCTGCAATAGTTATTCAAACTCCATGATGAGAGTAAATATCTAAAAGTTATCTGCATAGATAATACTTCAATTCATGATATATGAAAATCAAGTACATAATATTATCGATCAATAGTCAACACAAAACACATGCATGAGACACAGGAGACCATAGAATGGGAAACGGATCACATCTGAAAACTTAAAGATACCATATAGAAAAGGAAATCCTTTCCCTTAAAACTGCTTGCAGTAAACCAAATACCTCAAGCTGCGTGCAAACATTCTTCATGTCGACAGTGGGTACCCCGAGACACTTAATCCTCACTGCTTCAGCAAATTTCCAATGATTATGAATATCATTCAGCATGTTATGTGTTAAACCATCTCTCCCTACATATGAAGACAACAGAAAACCATGCTATAAGATAACCTGTGAGATTAAGGACAGCAGACGCAATGAATACATTGAAAATAAGTTTAAGGGGATCAATCCAATCACAAGCAAGCCACTTAATTGGGAGCTTTGCCATGTATAAAATAGCATTTCTTCTCCAAGAGTTTCAATAGTACATAACAGTTTCCTAAATGAGTTTTTAGACCTTTGAAAACTAATCTTCAGTGATCCATTATATAACAGGTCATAACAAATATATCTAAGATTTTCTGAATACCTTATATATTCATATTTTTTTCTTCTAATTTTAGAATCATGACATCAAAACATATTATCAAGCTCAAATAAACATCAAACAAAACCAACAAAAACGTAAACCCAAATAAAACACCTCAATTGATATTACAAACCAAAGACCCATCCCAAATACAAATTCCAAAAACCAAAAGAAGAACAAAATAAAAAAAATCACTAAGCTACAATACCAGAATTATTGGGGAAAAGTAAAAAAGAAGAAAAATAGAAACTTGTACACAATACCCAAATTTATTTGCCTTTTATTTCTATTTCTCTGACATTTTTCTACCAAAAACTTCCTCTCAGCCTCAGTAAGAGGTGCCCCCTGAATCCTGCCCCTCAATAGCTTCCTCTTTGCCTCCAAATTCGGATCCTCGGTACCCTCCAGCGACTTCACCTTCGGGTCCACAGCAGGGGCACAAACCCCGGTCCACTCACGGTCCAATCGACCTGGTCCGAAAGGGGAGTACTTTGGCTCTCTCAACCCAATGGGTCTCACCGTGGGGCTGCTCTCTGTGTAACTGAACCGGAAATCGAAGGGCAAATCGGAATATATCGGCTTTATCTGATCGAGGGACGACGGGGGTCTGTATTTGGGTTTCTGCTTTTTATGTGAGTTAGGATTGGACTTAGATTTCTGAGGATCTAAAGAAAGGGATGGTGGTGGTTGGAAGGAGTAATGGTCACGAAGTTTTGAGGTGGAAAGGTGGCGAGTGAGGAATCTGACGGTGATAAAGAGCGACGGTGGTTTTTGGCGGGAGAGACGAGTTAGGGTCATAAGGACATTTAGGGTTTAAGGCAGTTAGTTTCAAAGAAACGAGGGAGAAACAGAGAAGGGTTTAAGTGCTGTCAGTTTGGGGATTTCAAATTTTCGTAGTTTTCGTATATTTGAATTTAGTACCATAAAGAATTAATTTTCTTGGTCTAATTATGTTAAGTTATTAACAAATCTTAATTAAAATAACATATTTAAACTAATTAATAAAAATTATATATATATATATAAAGATTAAATCTTAATTTTGAGCATAATATAATGATCAAATTTGAAATTTGAGCATTCTATATAATTTTAAAAATATAAGTAAAAGGGTTAGAATTAAAATTTAATCATTATATTATATCTGAAATTTAATCATTATCTTATAATGTCAAAAAGAAAAAATTAACTACGTGTCATAACAAAAAGATCAAAATCTTCCACGCCTTAAGCTGATTTTACAAGTTGTACCTTAGCAAAAACAAAGCAAGCCACTTCTAAGAAAAATAAATGAATTCCAAAAATCTTAAGCAAATCCGAAGAAGGTTTTCCTATGCGCTCATCATAAAAAATTTCTAGATCCCAATACACTAGATAGCTACCAAGAAGCACAAGCTAAAAAATAGAATATGTGATTTGGCCACACCTTCGTAACCCCAAATACTAAGATTTGTTATTTTTTTCAATCTTTTTGACCTTGTCTCTAGAAGAGCAAGTAAAATTTTTTTGAGAACTAGAACCATTTGATTTGATTTGTTCTCAATAGCCATGAGTTGATCATCTTAGGGTGATCCTTTGCCGATATATGCTCCTATTACACTCATAGCCTTTGATATTATAAAAAGATTAAAATTTAGGCATATAGGAATTAAAACTAAAATTTAACCTTTATTATATAATCTTACTAGTTTCTATCATGTGCGAAGCAAGAGTTGCTCGTTTATTCTATAAAATTGTTATTATTTAAACATTGGTTTATTAATTAAAATTATTCATGAAACAATAAAATTGATCTTACTAGTTAACATCGAAGCTAAAATTTCTAAAATAATTTATGGCATGTCTTGAGACATGGAGTCCTCTGTCTCAAGACATAACCTTGAATTTTGACAAGACATAACCTTGAATTTTGACAAGTAAGTTTGAATTAGAGTCCTAAGTTAGATTTTGACTTAGCATGACCCCTTAATTAGATGAAATAAGATCTTAAGTTTTATAAATGCATGTGAATGATTTTATTAAATGATTTATTTGTTATGTTATTGACAAATATAAATTAAACATGGTGTAATTATGTTGAAATAGTCTAAGTTGCTTCGGCAACTTAATGTGATGTCACACATTCAGATTCGGCGATTGATCGCCTATAAACGAGTTGTCGTTTATAGTAAAAATATCACGCCAAAAATATAAGAAATTCAATCAGCAGTGTCCAAAAACGTACGGGTCAAATTTTAATATAGTAAAGTTTACAATGAAACATTGGTAAGTATTCCAAGGGTTGTACCCAAAGGATTACAGATTGGAGAAACTATTATTAAATTAATTACAGAAAATAATTAGTAATCTAATCAAGTCATGAATTAGTAGTGCGAATCCAAATTAATATATTAATTAAACTAACGAAATTACTAAACCTAAATTAATCTAATGGACTTTACTATTCCTAGTGTCGACAACATGAGCCTCTAGCCTATGACCGATTAAATCTCTAATTAATAAACTGAAGATTAATTAATTTCAGAATTTGAGTTTTATTATGAATTAGCTATTAATTAACTAGTATTACCTCTAGGCCTCTACTAGTTAATTAATCGATTGGTTGATATTTGTTTATGTCTCGACCTCACTTTCTCAACCAGCATAAACTATGATTTACTCGGTTAAACTTATCTCCCTATCTTGTCTAACATATGATTGCTTCCTAGGATTGTCAAGCCTAGGGTTTAAGAACACATAATTTATACCAACTGATCCTATTATAAACCTTTGTTCTTTTGTTAATTAATCGACTTGATGAATTAATCAGTTCAATAAACGAATTATGCAAGATATGAATAAAACATAAGATATTATTCTAATATTCATACAATCATTAGTTGATCAAACTAACAAAATATAAATAAAAGAATAAAGTAGAAGAGTAGAGAGGATGCTCATTAATAATATATCAAGGCATGGATCTAAAGCAATCTTCACTCACGATTGTCTTCACATCGGAATAGAAAGTTCCGACTACACGAACATAAAAAGGAAATGCAAAGAAAACTTAATAGGAAAAACTATGTCTCTAAGTCTGTACCACAATTTTGGTGAACCTAAGGTTGCTTATATAGGCAATGGGCTACTTGGTGACCACTCAACCTTAGATACAGTTAGATACCAATTAATACAATATTATTATAAATGCTAGGGTCCAAATATGGAAATATCCCCAAAAGTGTCATCCAAGGAATCATCTTTATTTTCGCCTGCCATCGTCGCGTTATCCTAACGTAGGAAGACTCCTTGTCACTACATTGCCACCATCAAATCCCTCCTATATTTATTGCATTGTCGTGACAAGAGGAAGCTCCTCATCATGACATCAAGTGCTTTCCCAGCCTTAGCAACTTTGTTGTGCTATCGGGCTCCCATGTCTCACGGCTCGATTATTATCCCTTGTATTCTTGGACCTAAACTGATATCATACACAGTAAAATAGCCCATTAGTCACTCACGAGGCCCAAGTCGGCCTTATGGGTCATTGAAATAGCAAAAAATGCATAAAATTTCTTATTTTATTATTATTTTATTCCTAACCTACAAATATTGAAAATGTAATTATTAATTATAAAAGTGCTAGAAAACAAGCTTGTCAAATGCTGAAATGACCTAAAATAACTACTACATTTAACGTCAAGTCAAATACCCCCACATTTAAATCATTACTTGTCCTCAAGCAAACAAAACAAAAACATAATTAAAATAAAAGAAACTAGAAAACAAAATAACTAAAAATAAGAAATAAACATGCAAAAGATAAAATGTACTAGAACTAGTAAAATACCTGAAATTGAATAGAAACATATTAACAAGATAATGTAAGTAAATATATAACTCTAGGATGATATACAATTGACTCATAATTTTTAAAATTAGATGGGTTAGTTCAATAAATTAGAAAGTGAATAAATAAAAGAATATTAAGTATAGGTATCCATCAAAATAGATATACAAATATACAATTATGTTCAAATGAATATAAGTGGTAAAAAAAAGCAAAAGTTGGCGTAAATGTCATCCATATAGAGTATTATCTAAGCCACATAGGACTTCTCAACTTGTAGCGTTATGTGGCTTAGGCTGGTTTAGAATTCAAAGAACAGGCTCAACAAAATGGCCAAGCACGAAAGTAGTTTGGGACATTATATTGTCCCCTACACTCCCACAATATTTGAATAATTTCACCACCTTATATTCACTTCCCTCACCTTCCTTATTTCTCCATTTCCAAGGCCTCTTATAGTATCCATAAGTACAATCATCCGAGCTCATATTTTATTTTATTCTTTTTCGAACTCACTTTGTCTTTATTTTTCATTGAGCTTTTCTCAATTGGCATTTTACTTTATTTTTCTACAAGCTCAAGAAATCTTATACCCACTATACCATACAATTCCTTAGTTTACTCTTTTTTTTTTCTTTTCTTTTGAAACCATTGTGATGTATCTACCTAATCCCTCAATATCAATGGTCGGACGTCTAAATCCGTGTAGGGAACAAGAAATAAATGATCAAATAGAATATATAATAGGTTTAAGGTTTCATTTTTGGTTCATCAAGAACATGGATTCATGCTTAAAATAGGTACTAGGGAAAATATTTACGAGATAGCTTTTTTGGCTCTGAAAAATTGTCTAGCAAACAATGCCTTAGGTCACCCTTAGGTAATTCGATACAATGACTAAATCAGCCAAGTCTATAAATTTTTACAACCTATAATTCAATTAAACATGCATGTTATTTATATACCTATTTATCATGTGGTATACTTAACGTCATAAATATATTCATAATGTAATAAATTGAACAAATTAACCTAAAATTAGATAATTTACAATCAATTATTATCAAACTAAATTTATAGCTTATTCACAAAATCCTATTAACATGCTCCTAACCAATCGCTTGTATTTCTACAAGCTCAAGCACAGATGATCTGCCGTAATTCGGTGTAACAGATTAAACTAGTTTTTGCACATAAAGAGCTTGAATTCAAGCATTTTCATTATATTTTAATTAAGTTTTCATAATTTAGTCTAAATGCAATAAAAAGTGTATTATGAGTCTTTTATTGACCTTAGGGGCCAGATGAGGCCTAAAGGTGAGCTAATATACTTAGTGAGTGTGCAGGAGACCATCAAAGGGCGTATAAACTCAATATAGGTCACTATGTTGCTATAACGCCCCAAATTTTATGTTTCTACTTTTGCAATTAATTGACACAACTGTGTATCTGCTTCAGTGGTTAAGTGTTCTGGGTGTGTGAGAGGTACCAAGTTCAAGCCCTAGCTTTGGCTAAATTTTGGCATTTTTCTGAATCAAGCCCTATCTCTGGTTAGTAGGCTTTTGATTAATTACTTGAAAACTCATATCAGAATGGGTTTGCTGGTCTGGTGGTTGGGTGGAGTGTTATTCTGCTGAAGGTTATGTGTTCGAGTCTTTGCATAAGCGTGATTATTATTTTTGCTCTACTGACTTGTAGAGTTTCGGTTGGAGGAAAAGTTTGAGTAGTAGGATTAGTGGAGAGATTTGGGGAATATGGGGAGTTGTGGGTTATCCTATTTTTCTTTTTTTTTTTATTTTTCTCTAAAATTCTGACGTTCTTTTCCCTTTCGTCTCTCTGCCGAATTTTCACTTGCTTAACTCTCCCTCTTGCCATTTTCTGCCCTTACTGTTGTCAACGAAACTTTCTTCTTATTTCGCATTTCTCCTTCGTATTTTGGTTGGTGGACGTGCTCATTTGGTGAGTGGTAGTAAGCTCTGCAGAGGAGGGACCCTCTGTTTACTCTTTTAATTTTTGTCAAATCCTCTGTTAATATAGTGCTTGTGCTTTAATAGCAGCCAATCTGGTGATTAGGGGTTTCCCTCATTTGGAATCATAATTGAATTGTCGTGGTGATTGAGTAAGTGTTGGAATTCAGTGTTGTTTTTGTAGTTTGATTTAGTCGCGAATTAAATCTGACTCTAAGCTTTGGGTTGTCAATTTTTAGGTTTCTGGAGGCTTGGGAGTGGTTTCGCCTTGAAATCGTACCAGGTGTGTACTCGATTGCATAGAAAATGAGGTTTTAGCGAAAGCCAAAAACCTCACTGTCGACGCCACACTGGCGTGTGGTCGCTCGTGTGGTAGGCCGTGTGACATAACACAGGCATGCGATCGACGAGGCCAGACCGTACGCATAAGACACGGCCGTGTGATGGCTAGGTAGGCCATGTGTGACATATAGGCTAGACTGATTTGGGCCATATGGGCTAGACGGACGTGTGGGCCCAGATGGGTAAACCACACGGGTGTGTGGGATTTTGGGCCAGGTCGTGTGATCCACACAGCCAAGGCAAATTTGGGCCGTTTGGGCCACACAAGCTTGTGGGCCCACACGGGCAAGCCACATGGGTGTGTGAGCCCATTTGTCTGGAATGATTCCTAGGGTTGCACGGGTTACCCAAGACGACTGTGAACCTACTGTAGGGTCGGTAAACGTTACCTAGACCCCTAAGTGTATGATATGAGTGTATGTAATGCATGGTAAATTATGCATGATTACTAATATATGTATGTATACGTATGACTGATGGTTGCATAAAAGCATGACATATTGTATGTTTGCATTTCATTGGGTTGGGATGATGATATTTGGAGGAAGTGTACCGAAAGGCTTTAAGCTCATTATATTATGCGACTCACCGCAAACTCATCAGACAGCCACATTCTTGTACTACCTGGAGTGTAAGGATGGGTGGGTTGATTTAATCCCCACATGGAGTGTAGGGTTGGACGGAGATGATGTGTAGAGGCTAGTTGGTTAGGACTTTGTACTGAATACTGTATATCTGTTACTGATACTGTGATAGGCTAAGGCCCTTATGTATACTGATATTGATACTGGGTTGGGCTAAGGCCGAACCGTTAATGATACTGAAAGGGGGCTTAGGCCCAAGACTGATTTGATTGTGCACTGTATTTACTATTGTTGTTTTCTGTGGGATTACATACTGAGTTTACGTAAACTCACCCCTCTCTATTTAATGTGCACAGGTAATCCCCATACTTGACAGATCGGAGCAGCGGAGGACTCGACGATGGCCACACGTATTTTATATTGTTTTAAACTTCAGTTTTGGTAATTATTTCTTAATTATTTTTTGGGTTATTTTTTATGTAAATTGGACTTTTTGAACTGGTTGCTTTTATTTCAGATTTTAGATTGTTTTCGTGGATTTAATAACTACACAAACTCAACGAACAAACAGTTTTCTCTAAAACTAAGAGGTTTTCCTAAGACGGATGATTTTACCTAATTAACTCTATTTTTCATAAAATAAGTGATTTTTAAAGCTTCCGTAACGAATTGTGTTTTAAAACAATCGATTAAATAAGTAACCGATTTTGGAATCAACAAGAGTAAATAAATGAAAACAATTTTATCGTAACGCTATCATGTGACATCATCAGATTCAGCCATAACGCCTAGGACGGGTTTAGGGTGTTACAGTTACAACATGGGAAGTTTGATGTCGCAATATATGGAGCAGAATACAAGAATATCGAGATTGCCTTCGGTGTCACGACACAACCATGGGATGTCATGACACACCCCTAAAGCAACCCTGAACCTCAACATACTGCCTTTAATGTCAAGACACAAACACCAGGGTGTCACGACATCAATCCTATATGGAAGTTATTTAGGAGCCAAAAGCATTTTGGTTTGCACAATCAAATATTTAACACGAGAGCATCAGCTGACCTAGGGTTGAAGACCCTAACTCTATAAATAGGCTCATTTAGCACTGTTATGGACAGATTTTTAGACTTAAGAATTTTCTTTGTAATTTTAGTTTTCAATTCTTAGACTTTAGGTTTATTTTAGCTCTTTTTGTGTTTTTCGGAAAACGTGGTTTGTACACGCGATCAAATGCTAGTGGATTTTCTGCACTTTATCTACCAAATACAAATAGGATTCTCTAAACTCTACTCTTGATATTTTATTCATGTTTCTCTTTAGATTCAAGTTTATTATGTTCATAAGATCCATGAGGAACTAATCTTCTTATGAGGGATTAGTGAGTGGAAATGTGATTAATTGATTCTTATGTAGGGTTTTCTTAGTCGATCAATTGTTTGAGAGACAACCCTAGGAAGTCATTTAGGTGGGAATTAACCCAAAATTGGTATGGCCTACCCGTGAACACCTTAGCCCCAACCCGGTCTAGACTATGAGGTCGAGAGATTAGTAGTTCTTGTCGACTCATTAGTTTAATGGAAGATCGAGAGATTCTGCTAGGGTAATGACTAGTTGATTGAGTAGAAACCCGAAATAGGAATTAGTTATGACCACCAAAGCAAGCTAATCACCCATGACTGGAGTTGATTAAAGTTTATGACTTAAGTTTTTCGAAGTTCTTTATATTTAGGTTTTTGTTATTTATATTTCATTATTTATATCTAAAAACATTTTCTTTTATGTTTTATCGTACTATAATTTATTGAAATTACTAATTAAATCTATTTGTGTTTAGGTTAGAAATTATTCAATACTCACCTCCCTTGGGTATGATTCTCAGAGTACTTACCTACTTCGTTGTAACTATATTACAACCTGACCCGTATACTTGTGAACACCACTTTATTCTATATCTTTTGTGCAGGATTCTTACGTTGGATGTTGGTACATCTAGAGGCAGTCAAGTTGTTGGCGTCATTGCTGAGGAGGCAATGCTAGTATATTGTTTTTAATTTTTTTCATTTATTAGAATAATTAGGAAATTTATAAATTATACATACGATCTTCAATACTCTGTATTTATTTATTTATTCATTTTACTAACAATTTTCTTTTTGTGAAAATAAAATAAAATAAAATAAAAATAAAGAACACACAGATATTACGTGGAAACCCTTTCGGGAAAAAAATCACGGGCAGAGGAGAAGAAAATTCACTATGTCTAATTCAAAAAAATGATTACAAGAGGAATAGACTATGTCTATTTATAGGCTTGTAAAGCCATATTCTAGTAAGACTGAAACACCTTATTCTAATCAATATCAAAAAGATGGAATTTAATAAGGTTTAAAAAACCTTATTTTAAAATAAAATAAAAGAAGTGTAATTCTATATAGATTATTCTTTTATTTTATTTTATCACTGTATTTTATTTAAATAAGGATTTGGGTTACTTAATTCTAACAATCTCTACCTTGACACGAATTCTAAATGAACAAGTTCTTCATCGCAAACTCTCAACGAACAAGTTCTCCGCCTCTTCCATAAAACCCCTTAAGGGTTTAACTTCAACAACGAACACCAACCAAGTTTAAGCAATGCTCAAACTTGGTTATAGGAAGTGACTTAGTCATCATATCTACAGGATTTTCATGAGTACTAATTTTGCTCACAATAATATCACCACGAGCAATAATATCACGAACAAAATGATATCGAACATCAATGTGTTTTGTTCTCTCATGAAACATTTGATCCTTTGTAAGAAAGATGGTACCCTGACTATCACAAACTACTGTGCTGATTTGAAGGTCTCTATTGTGTTTACTAAAGAGTCCCTTCAACCAAATAGCTTCTTTACAAGCCTCAGTAATCGCCATGTACTCACTTTCAAGTGGTGGTAGACAAAGCGATCGTAGTTTGCAAAGTGGCTTTCCAACCGATTGCACAACCTCGATTGTAAAGACATAACTCGTGAGAGATCTTCTACTATCAAGGTCTCCAAAGAAAATCAGCATCAACATACCCAATGACTCCATCTTCGCTTTTCCAAACTGTAAGCAAACATCAATAGTACCTGTAACTATCTTAAAATCCATCGAATCGCTTTCGTTGTTCTTTACCAGGATTCTCCATATATCTGCTAACTGCACTGACTGCATATGATAAATCTAGACGTAAACAAACCATAGCATACATGAGAGATCCCACTGCACTAGAGTATGGAACATGTGACATGTACTCAATCTCATCATCTGATTGTGGAGACAAAGCCGATGAAATTCTGAAATGGGCTGCTTAAGGAGTATTAACAGGCTTAGCACTCTGCATATTGAACCTATAAAGAACTTTCTTAATGTACCCCTTTTGACTTAGGTACAATTTACTTGTTTTCCTATCTCTGAGAATCTCCACACCAAGTATCTTCTTTGTTGGTCCTAAATCTTTCATCTCAAATTCTTCACTTAGTTGGGCTTTGACCTTTCTTATCTCTCCTTTATCTTTTGTTGCTATCAACATAAAGAAGTAGATACACAAAAGAACCATCACAGTTTTTCTTAAAGTAAACACAGCTATCAAAACTACTTCTTTTGAAATCATGAGAAGTCATAAAGGAATCAAACCTCTTGTACCACTGTCTTGGTGACTGTTTCAAACCGTAAAGAGACTTTTTCAGTAAGAAACATAGTCCTCTTTTTCTAAGACTGTAAAACCCTCTGGTTGTTGCATGTAAATGTCCTCCTCATGTTCTCCATGCAAAAATGCAGTTTTACATCTAACTGCTCAAGCTCCAAATCATGCATGGCCATAATACCAAGCAAAGCTCGAATTGAACTATGCTTCACAACTGGGGGGAACACATCTGTGAAGTCTAATCCTGGAATTTAACTGTAACCCTTTGCAACAAGCCTTGCTTTATATCTGGGTTCTTCAACTCCTGGAGTCCCTTCTTTCTTTTTAAATACCCATTTACAACGAACAACTTTTTTACCTTTAGGAAGTTTCACAAGATCCCATGTTCTGTTTTTGTGAAGTGATTCCATCTTCTCTTGCATAACAAGTATCCACTTTTCTGAATCTTCACAGCTAATTGCCTCAGAATAATTAGATGGCTCTCGATTTGCATCTATTTATTTAGCCACATTTAAAGCATAAGCAACTAGATTAGCCTCGGCATACTTCTTTGGAGGTTTAATTTCTCTTCTAGTTCTGTTTTTGGCGATAGAGTATTGCGGTGAAGAAGCAACTCTATTCTTAATTTTTGTACTGGCTTGAGGAGTCGGCTATGTATTAATCTGATGCTCCACCTGCTTTTGATTTTCTTTATCGGAAGAGTCTTTAAGAGATAAGTTAGGTAGCATAGCAGTTTCATCAAAAACAACATCTCTGCTAATCATAACTTTTCTATTTTTAGGACACCATAACTTATACCTTTTTACACCAGCTTTATAACCAAGAAAAACACATTTAATGGATCTCGGTTCCAATTTTCCATTATCAACATGAGCATACGCAGGACACCTAAAGATCTTTAAATCATAATAATTAGCAGGATTACTAGACCATACCTCTTGTGGAGTCTTTTTCTCAATGGCAACGGATGAAGATCGGTTGATCAAAAAACATACAGTAGAGGCTGCTTCTGCCCAAAATGACTTCGGTAAGTTGGCATTTGACAACATACATCGAACCTTCTCCATGATCGTTCTATTCATTCATTTTGCAACGCCGTTTTGCTGTGGAGTATGATGAACTGTCAAGTGTCTCACAATCCCTTCTGACTTGCACAATCTATTAAACTCATCAGGACAGAACTCTAAGCCATTGTCTATGCGAAGGTATTTTATTTGTTTTCCCGTCTATTTTTCAATCATAATTTTTCAAGACTTAAATGCGGAAAACACATCGCTTTTCTGCTTCAGGAAGAACGCCCAAACTTTTTTGGAAAAATCATCAATAAAGGTTAGCATATAATTAGCTCTACCTCTCAAAGGTACTCTAGATGACCCCCACAAATCAGAATGAATATACTCCAATGTTCCCTTCGTGTTATGGATTCCTTTGGTGAATCAAACTCTCTTTTGCTTCCAAAAAACACAGTGCTCATAGAAATTTAGTTTGCAAATTCCTTGCCTATCAAAAACTCCTCTTTTGCTCAATTCTACCATGTCATTCTCACTCATATGCCCTAGGCGCATATGCCAAAGTTTAGTAATATCATCATCTAACAAGGAAGAGGAAGAGGAAGTGACAACTACATCACCAGTAACAGTAGAACCCTGCAAAACATATAACTTGGCAATCTTTCTTTGCCCTTTCATCACAACAAGAGAACCTTTGGAAATATTTAAAACCCCACTTTCAGCTGTGTATCTGTACCCTTTTGAATTAAGAGTACTCAACGAAATTAAATTTCTCTTCAATTCTAGAACATGTCGCATGTCACTAAGTGTTCTGACAACTCCATCAAGCATCTTAACTTTGATTGTTCCAACACCTGCGATTTTACACGAAGCATTATTTCTCATCAAAACAACACCTTCAGACACTGTTTCGTAAGTTGTAAACCAATCCTGATTGGGAATCATGTGGAAGGTGCAGCCTGAATCAAGTATCCACTCTTCGCTTACTTTAGAATTATTGACAGAAGCGACTAGAAGTTCACCATCGCTATAGTCTTCTACAACATCAGCTTCACCGAAATTTTCTGGTTGTCTTCCCTTTTGATTTGCAGCCTTCTTTTAATCTTGTTCTGTAGCTTATAGCACTCAGATTTAATGTGCCCTTTCTTCTTGCAGAAGTTACAAGTTTTACCTCTGTTTGAAGACTTCAATCTACCCTTAGATTTACTACAAGGGTTTATGTTCCTGTGTCCTTCCACAATCATTATTAGCATTCTAATCATTATTAGATCTACCCTCTGTTTAACCACAAGATGCTTCATCTTATCATACGAGGTTAAAGAATCATAAACCTTATAAACTATGAAAGACTCACGGCTATGTAAAAGCGTGTCTCTAAAGGTTGAGTAAGACAGGGGCAACAAACAAAGTAGAATCAACCCTAGATCTTCCTTATCATACTGAACCTCCATTGCCTCCAAGTTTGAGAGAATTTCTTTAAACACTATTAAGTGTTAGTGTACAGATGCACCTTCCTCCAAACGATAAGCATAAAGACGCTGCTTCATACGCAACTTGCTTGTTAGAGTTTTTGAAATACATATTTGTTCTAGTCTCTTCCATAATGTAACGGCGGTCTTCTCTTTCATCACATCCTATAAAATTTCGTTGGACAAATGCAGATGTAATTGTGTTAACGCCTTTTGATCCTTACGCTTCTTCTCTTCATATGTTAAAGTCGAAGGCATCTTATCTATCCCTAGCCGGGCATCCTCTAGATCCATCTGCTCAAGAACTGCTTGCATCTTAATCTGCCATAACGCAAATCTATTGTTGCGATCCAACAGCGAAATTTCATACTTCAAAGACGCCATTACCGTGATCGAGATGAACAACCCAGAAGCTTTGATACCAATTTGTGAAAATAAAATAAAAATAAAGAACACACAGATTTTACGTGGAAACCTTTTCGAGAAAAAAACCACGGGCAGAGGAGAAGAAAATTCACTATGTTGAATTCAAAAAAATGATTATAAGAGGAATAGACTATGTCTATTTATAGGCTTGTAAAGCCATATTCTAGTAAGACTGAAACATCTTATTCTAATCAATATCAAATAGATGGAATTTAATAAGGTTTAAAAAACCTTATTCTAAAATAAAATAAAAGAAGTGTAATTCTATATGGATTCTTCTTTTATTTTATTTTACCACTGTATTTTATTTAAATAAGGATTCGGGTCACTTAATTCTAACACTTTTCTTCAAGAAATTCCCAAGTATATATACTTGAAAATAGGAAAGATTTCGGTAAGAGTAGCTACAAAAAAATCGTGGACAAATTCGATTACATGTGGTCCAATGATGAAATAGACTATGGCGATGAAATCTATAAAGAAGGAGTTTCTGAAGAATGGGAAATTCAGGAAAGGCAAAGATTGCTAATTTTAGGATTGAGCCAAGTTAGAGAGGAAGGCTTAACAAACCTACAAGACCATGATAAGAGCACAAATGTGAGTATAATTTGTCATCAGGATGAACAAAATCAGTATAAAAGCATAGATGAAGAGGAAAACCAAACAGTAATAATACTTAGGGAAGGTGAAATCTTGAGTATCTAGGAAACCCCAAGTTGTGAAAGTAATCAAATAGAACCTAGTGAGTTCAAAGAAGAAACAATGTTACAAAAGGGTATCCATAGTGAGATAGAGCCAACAGAAGAATTGGAAATTGAGTAAAACATTGAAATTGCTCTCTTGATAACATCGGTTTCAACAAAATTAAAGGATAAACAACATCAAGCCCTAAATGACGAGATAAGTGTCTCGACCCTATTTCAAACTTTCTGTGAGATGTTAACCTTTATGGAATTGATAGAGGACTTACTAAAGCTTTCAAATCTTGTAAAATAAATTGAGAATTACATAAAAGAAGACTCATTCAACATGGATAAATTTTTTAAAATAATAATATTTAATCAGGTAGCCCAAAATTTCAAAAGCCCAGGGAATTTTACAATATTAATCAAGTTAGGGACCATATGTATTGATAAAATTTCTAGTAACTTAGAGGCTACTCTTAACCCAATGACCCTACCAAGAAATGCTAACCTAGAGTTAAGAGAATTAGAAAGCACCCACTTTTTATTATAATCATATGATAAAATTAGCACCCAGTTAATAAAACTATCAAAAGAGGGCTTAATCGAACAATGTAAGTATAAGATATGGAATGAATATATGACTTTAGACTTTAAGGTTAATTTTGAAAAATACCTAATGTTAGAAGATTTTCTAGGTCCTATAAGGATTGTCAATAACTTTGAGAATAGAAAATTAAAAGTGCAAATGAAACATATAACGAGAATACTTCACGGAATCAGGACTACAAGAGGTATTTAGAACCACTAGGTTATAGAATATTTACAAATGTGGCTAATTAATTTAATATACGGAAGGTATTTTCAGTGATAAATGCAGGAATAAAGAGCAGATTCAAGGAGTAGGATAAACAAAGAAAAGTGAAATGGCACGACGGATGCTAGACTAATATCGACAGAAACGAAACCAAAGAAGCGTCCATCTGTATACTGATAGAGTTGACGAATGAGTCCGTCAGCAAAACTTGATATTCTTATTTGGATTTTAATTTTATATATATTATTGTATTTTTAAATAATTAGTATTTTAGACTTTAATTTGTATTAAAATTTTTGTTTAAAAAAAATCGAGACGTATTGAAAATAGGAAGATTTGGGCGAAAACAGAGTCAATGTTGCAACACAGCACCCTTCTGTCTCGATACCTTTACCAAAATCAAAAGAATCGAGAAAATTATCTCACTATCATGGAATTGAGGGAAGTTTACCTAGGTTTTCAAAATTTTAGAGTATGTCGCGACATCGAACCCTAATTTCATGACATCAGCATCCTACGAGGGGTGTCGCGACAAAAAACCATTATGTCGTAACACAAAACCACTATGTTGCGACATTGCTGCAATTTTTGTAGGGTCGACCTGACCCGATTGCACAAACTGTCGGCCTTTAACTTCACTGTAACCAATTTTTAATCTTCAAATCCCCTTTTTAATTTCTAAACACTTTTTTAACCAAACCCTAAACCTCTCTTAACTTCTAAATTCTCTTAAATCATCTCAAAATTCTTCAAAACCTAGCCTAACCTTTTCTTGTTCTTCTTCCTTTCTCTTCTATTTTGTTGCAATCTTTTCTAATTTATTTGGTGCAGGTTTGACTATAATCACTAACAAGGGAAGCCATCACAATCTTGGGACAGGGAACAACAAGATTTCAAAGCCAACGTTAAGAGTTCCAACTTGAATATATATTCTATTGCCTTTGAAATACAATTTTTTTGTTAATTTGTTAGTATTCCTAGAAAAAATTATATTAAAAATGCCTCCTAGGAAATCAAGAAAGACTAAGGCACAAGAAAAACCTATAGGTTTCAGACCCCTTAAAATTTCAAAACCAAAATGCTGAAAAAAAAAATTTTGATTTAAAAGGAAAAAAATTTATTCAAGAAAGCCATCGATGGTTCTATGTAATGAGATTTGGACATTGGTCCAGTATCATTGATGGGGGTATTTTGTGTTACTCCTAAAGGCAATCTAGTTATCTTGGTAGTTCAAGAGTTTTATGCCTCTTTTAGTGATCCAAAGATGAGGAGACCGTATTATGAAATATGAGAAACTGTTACAATATGAGGTAAAGAAGTACGGGTTACTCCTTAAGAAATATGTGAATTTTACAATGTCCTATACAGTGTAATGGATTTTCTAGATAACACTGATTTAAGAACATTTAGGAACATATAAATGGATGATGTAAAATATTTAACTCAAGGGAGAGGCATATCGAACCATAGACCAGATATTGAATTATCGACTAATTTTAATTAAGAAATTATGTTCCTAGTGGATAAGATGTGGATGCAACTTATTTGTACTAGAATAGCCCCTGAATTGAATGTTTCTAATGTAAATACTTTTCGAGCTATCTTGTTGTATGAAATTTTGCAGAAAAAATATATATGTGTCTAGAGATGAATACATCAAAACATCAAGTGATGCATTAGTAACCAAAAAGCTGGGAGGTTTTTTCCTAACCTTGTGACAACTTTATGCAAAAAGGCTAAAGTTCCAATGGAAGATCGTGAGCAATTCATGAATCTAACAAAGAGTTTTATCGGAGACTCTATGTACACTAAATATGTTGAGCTTCAAAGAAAGCAAATTGCAGATTGGAACCAAAGAACAAAGCATAAAATGAACATCCCTGTATCATTAAAGAAAGTAACAACAAAAACTTGAAAAGAAATAACGAGTGAGACTGTGAAGATAGATTGGATGATCCACTGGATGCTCCACTAGATGCAACAAACATGACCAGTCATTCAAGAGTTTGCACGGTAAAACAATATCAAAGAACCAAAATACCTGCCAAACTTGGATATGTCTAGATCATTCAACGCTAGATTCAAGGAGCCAAAGAATGAGGAAGAATGAGAGGAAGAGGACGAGGCTATTGTGCGAAACTTTCAAAGGGAGGAGGACAATTATGAGGCAACATTCTAGCCGCAATATTCCACGCCAAAGGGTCCTATCATTCGTAGCCTGACCCGATATGCAAATCTATCGGGTGGTGGCTCTTCAAAAAGATGTCTTAGGGAAGGGGAAAGCACCCATGGAAAAGGGGGATTCACCCCATTTTAAGGATTCAGATGATGATTAAACTGAACTTTTTTTTTTGAAGACTGTAATTAATTTTAGGATAATTTTTATTTTAGGAGTAATAGTAGAATATTATTTTTTTTTTGTTATTCTATTTCGAATTTTCGGTGTAGGAACCCTACATGAAAGAAGCACAACAATTTCAAATATACAACGAACAAAGGATGAAGTACCCATCATAAGCTGACAAAACTATCACAACCAATCGGGTAACTTCTTTCCTCATCTTTCCAGTGCTACATATTGAGGACAATGTGTTCTCTAAAGTGTGAGGGGTAACATAAATTTTTTTTTAATTCTTTTCTTTTAATTTTTATTCTCAATTATGTGCTTGAGCTTGTAGAAATATAAGTGATTGGTTAGGTCATCCCTAGGTACTTCAATCAATTGTATTTTTACATAAGAATCAATTAATGACTAGTTGATTCTTATATGGGGTTTTCTTAGCGGATCAACTGTTTAGGAGAGGAAGAAATTGAACCCTAGGTTTGACGACTCTAGAAAGTCATTTAGGTAGGGATTTAATTAGATCTTGTCGACTCATTAGTTTAGTGGAAGATCGGGTGATCCTGCTAGGGTAATGACTAGTTGAGTGAGTAGAAACCCAAAATAGGAATTAGTTATGACCACCAAAGCAAGTTAATCACCCTTGCCTAGAGTTGATTAAAGTCTATAAATTAAGTTTTTCGAAGTCCTTTATATTTAGGTTTTTGTTATTTCTATTTGATTATTTATATCAAGAAACATGTTTTTTTATGTTTTACAGTACTATAATTTATTTAAATTACTAATTACATCTATTTGTGTTGAGGTTAGAATTAATTTAGTACTCGCCTCCCTTGGGTACGATCCTCAGAGTACTTACCTACTTCTTTTCTATATTACAACCTGACCCGTATAATTGCAGACACTGCTTTATTCTATATCTTTTGTGAAGGATTCTTACTCTAGACATTGGTACGTCCAGAGGCGATCAACAAACAGAACACACAAAATAAAAATTTTGAAAACGACTAAAAACATATAAAAACAAAATGAAATAACAAAAATTTTAAAATTATCTATGTTAGCCTCACACTTTAATCGACATATTGTCCTTAATGTGCAATAAAATGGAAAGGATAGAGGTTACTCGATTAGTATTAAAGTTCCATTACGATTGGTAGGACTAACTCTTCCTTTCGGTTTTAGATTGAATTTGTAGTGCTTCATAACTTGTTGTGTTCCTACACAGAAACAGAAAATGCACAATATATATATTTTTATCCCTCAATCGTCGGTAGATTCGTCGGCATTGAATACCTCTATGTTGCCACCCTCTTCCAAGACGATTTGTGGCTATTTTCATTGAATAGTGGATGGTCCAGCTTTTGCAGGTTGAGTGGTGTTGGATGGGGCTGTCTAAAATAGTGGAGGTTGTGGGCCTCGGAATGACTTTATGTTGAATTGCTCGGTTAGATGTCTCATTACCTTCCTGTACTCGAGGTATGCCTCTATCTGTTGAGTCATTTCATCAATCATCTGCGCTGTCGAATTTGATGTAACCCCTTTTTGTCGTACCTTGGTGGTACGGGCTGGGGTTCTTCCATGGACTATAGCAACCCATGATCTTGTGTATACTCCTGACGTGCCACCACTTGCTTGTTTCACTGCTCCACCCGAACGGCACACTAATTGCATAACATCATTTAATATGCCCTTCGGTGGGTAGGTCGATTCTTCTTAGTCCATCTCCACTTTGGCCCTCTTACACATCTCCATAATTAAGTATGGGTACGGAATTCCTCGTGTGTGCCCACTAACATATTGTCTCATAGTCTAGAGGATCTAGTCCCTCACATTAATCTGTCATCCCTGCAAAATAGAATACAACAAGAGAGCAAGACCATGGGTAACTTTTGTGGCATGTTGTGTAGGAAAAAAATTTGCATAAATAAAATATATCCACATTTTTCCTCCGGGGTCATTATTGATTGCTGAAATCATAATGGTTCCTGAATCACCTGCTTTTGGAGCCAATGACCTCAACCCTTGATTAAAAAGTGAATGACGCCATCATAATCCACCTCGTCCTCATTTAAATTTTTGTAAAAATCGGGGGTATAATAAGGTGTTTTATGAACAACATCGATTGCAATTGGAAAGATGTCTATGTACATGCCTCTCACAAAGAATTTGTTGTCTTGAGCTTTATAAAAATTCACGTAAAATTCCTTAACAATCGAAATTACCATTGGTTTGGGTGGTTGTCCGTAAAATGTATTCCACTATAATTGGTCGATCCTTGTGATTATTGGGTCGTGGAACAATTGCATGGCAAAATCAAAGCCACGCTCGGGGATTAATGGTCTATCAAATTTTCCAAATCGCTTGGCCACATTGTTGGAGACAAATCATCTCCTAAAGTCGTTTGGAAAATTGCGTTTCGCAGATCGTCGTGATGTCGTTCGCATTCAAGACGACATTTTAACTGATTTCAATGTATTCAAAAATCAATAAACACAATATATAAAAAAATATTTCCCGGTTTATTAACCTATCGATCTAACACTAATTTTAAAAGTATTAAAAGAAAGATTGAGTATCATTGGGCTTTGTTGCGGGTGATTGGATTAGTTGCCAGTGTTGTCCCTATTGGCTATTGTTGTTCCTTCACCAGAATGTTGTCACCTCACTCAACGAAGGGAGTTTTGATCCTAATCTTATGTAAATGAAAGGTTAATGGCCAAGAATCAAAGGAAACACTAAATAAGCAAAGGATTTGGGAGCTTTGTGGGCGGAGAACGACAGAGAGGAAGCAAAAAACTGCTTGGGACATTTTCGGAGGGTCTCGTCATGATGAGATCCTCTTATAGTCATCGCCTCTTCGAGACGTCAACTCCTTCCTCGTCTCGACATCACGTAGACATCACGATACTTCTCATCCTAACATCACTAATTTTTTCGGGTCTCCTTTGCGCAAAATTCTAACTCCATGACTTGTATTTTTTCCCTGGTTTTGAGCTTAATAACCACTGTAAAAATACGTAAAAATATCCTAATTAATCATTAAATTCAACAATTAAAATATTTACATGGAAAATAAGGATTTAAAGTTAAAATAATTGTAAACAAAAAGGCATTTTTTGATATCGGGACGATCCGTATCGCCTTTATAAAAGAACTTTCAGCTGGCCCTTGAGACTTTGATCCGTCGTTTGTTTCACTGTCGATAAATTTGAACCAGCACCCTCGATCGATTCCAATGATATCGCCTTATCTTTGACCAACGTCACATCCACATCATGAGCAATTTGATGTCGAATCCGATCCAACCCCAAATTGTCTTCTGGGGTATTATTGTCTCAAGCTTCCTCCCATCCATGTCACGAGAAGCTTTGGTTGCCCAAGTTTTATCTTTATTGTTGCACAAGAATGAGATAAACTCATTGATTTCTTCGGTTGGCACCTCCTCGGTTATGGCCAGAAAGTGTATCGGCTCGCCTACACTTTCATTCAGAATCTATTTTAGCTTGAAGTTAGTTGTTAATTCTATTTTTACTTCTACATCTACATCTATGCTAATTGGACAGGAAACATCTTTTGGTATATTCAATTTGTTCTTGTCTCCGATCCCGAACTCTTGTTGACTTTCAAATTTTAATTCTAGAGCATTGTTGGTAATATATTGGTCATTCGGATCGGAATTACAGATATCATGCACGACCTCTTCCAATAAAGTCTCTACTTCTATTTGCTTTTAGAGTAAATCCTCTAACTGGTCCACCCATTTTCAATTTCTCCTAAATTAGCTTGGGTGAGAGTTCTTCCGAATACTTGAACTTCTTGTCTTTGTAATCATGACTCCACAGGTTTGTTAAAGCTCCATACAACCTACTCGATTTGGATTGTTCATGCACAGACCTATAAAACTCAACATCCATGATTAAATCTGATAATCAACAAGGCAAGTAAAAATAATAATCATAATAATATCTTTTTTCTCAGTAAAATAAAATAAAATAAATTAAATAAAAAGTTAGAACACTATCTAGCTTGTTCTTCTTTTGATTAATATTATTTTACGGTAATCAATCTAACAAGAATTTCACCGTCGCAATCCTCGACAACGACGCCAACAACTTGACTGCCTATAAATGTGTTATCGTTTATAGTAAAAATATCACACAAAAAATATAAGAAATTAAATCGGTAATGTCCACAAGCGTACAGGTCAAATTCTAATATAGTAAAGTTTACAATGAAACACTGGTAAGTATTCCAAGGATCGTTCCCGAGAGATTGCATATTAGAGAAACTATTATTAAATTAATTATAGAAAATAATTACTAATTTGATTAAATCACAAATTTGTAGTGTGAATCCTAATTAATATATTAATTAAACTAACAAAATTACTAAACCTAAATTAATCTAATGGAATTTACTATTCCTAGTGTCGACAACGCGAGCCTCTAGCCTATGATCGATTAAATCCCTAATTAATAAACTGAATATTAATTAATTTCAGAATTCAAGTTTTAATATGAATTAGCTAATAATTAACTAGTATTACCTCATGGACTCTATTAATTAATTAATCGGTTGGTTGATATTTGCTTATCTCTTAACATCACTTTCCCAACCAACATAGACTATGATTTACTCGGCTAAACTTATCTCCCGATCTTGTCTAACATATGATTACTTCCTAGGGTTGTCAAGCCTAGGGTTTAAGAACACATAATTTATACCAACTAATCCTATTATAAACCCTTATTCTTTTTTTAATTAATTGACATGATGAATTAATCAATTCAATAAACGAATCATGCAAGATATGAATAAAGCACAAGATATTATTCTAATATTCATAGAATCATTAGTTGATCAAACTAACAAAATATAAATAAAAGAATAAAGTAGAAGAGTTGAGAGAATGCTCATTAATAATATATTAAGGCGTGGATTCAGAGCAATCTCAGCTCGCGATTGTCTCCATATTGGAATAGAAATTTCCTACTACACGAACATAAAAAGGAAATACAAAGAAAACTTAATAAGAAAATCTATGACTCTAATTCTGCACCACAATTCCGGTGACCCTAAGGTTGCTTATATAGGCAACGGGCTACTTGGTGACCACTTAACCTTAGATACATTTAGATACCAATTAATACAGTATTATGATAAATGCTAGGGGTCCAAATATGGAAATATCCCAAAAAGTCTCGTTCAAGGAATTATCTTTATTTTGGACTGCAATCATCGCGTTATCGTGACATGGGAAGACTCCTTGTAACCACGTTGCCACTGTGAAACCCCTCCTATATTTATCACGTTATCGTGACAAGAGGAAGCTCCTCGTCATGACCTCAAGTTCTTTCCCAGCCTTGGCAACTTTGTTGTGCTATCAGGCTCCTATGTTTGTAACACCCCTAACCCGTATATTTTGCCAGAATAGGGTTACAGAGCGTTACTGTAAAATCGTAACTTTAAAACATACATTTAATAACTCAACATAAACATGACATAATTCATTCATATACATGCATAACATTCCATAATCGAGCCTTCAAGGCCTAAAAACACTTTAGAAATGATTTGGGACTAAATCAAAAACATTTGGAACATTTAAAAAAAAGTTGGAAAATTTAAATTGCAAGGGTCACACGTCGTATAGCTAGGCCGTGTTGTCTAACTTTCAAAGTTGGGTCACACGGCCAAGTCACACGCCTGTGTGCCAGGCCGTGGGCGTGTGACTTGGCCGTGTAACACTCGAAATGGCCTCACACGCCCGTGTTCTAGGCTGTGTAACTACCTGACTTGTAATATTTAAAAACTACAGGGGACACAGAGTCGTGTCGCATGGCCGTATGTCACACACTGCTGAGCCACACGCCTATGTCTTAGGCCGTGTGGACATGAAATTGGCTAAATTCAAGCCATTTTCATCACCATTACAAGCATGTACCTACAAACAATTTGTACCCATGACCAAGGCATCAAAAACATACTAAATCATGCATAAAATGGCCAATTCAATAGACCATTAACATACAACCAATATGCCTTACAAGGCACCTCAATCACAATCAATCAAACATACCTAAACATTTGCATATTTGGCCATATTTCAACCATCTCAAAATATACCATAACTTGACCTATTTCATGTCAATATAAACTTACCATTTGTATCATAATTATAACCATTAGAACTTCCACACAAACATACCATTAACATTGACCAAAACATCAAAACTATCAATATAATCGCTGGATAGTGTGATAGATCTCCAACGAGCGTCCAAACCAATCGAGCTTTCGATAACCTGAAAAGTAAAGGAAAGTAATTACGTAAGCAATGAATGCTTAGTAAGCTATGAATGCTTAGTAAGCTCGTATAAACTTTAAATATAATATTCCATTACAATAATGAACTTTATAAGGTAAATATAAACTTATGCCAATGCCACAAGATTTATCAAACTATATAACCATCAACTTACAATGAGTAAGTCTATCAACATCATATATAATTTTCATTTTTAACATAATAGGATTTTATAAGACATATTACATTATCATTAACCTTTTCATAAGACTATAAACTACTCCCTTTACTTACTTTCCATTCCATTTACTTATTATAAACTTAGATAACAACATCAATTCACAAATTAGTGTATTTATTCATGACATAGGTAAATTCATCCATAGCATACGTAATTTCTCACATATAAGTACATCATTCAACTCAACAATCTGTTTTCTCATCACATTACATCTCAATTGTGAACTTACCATTTTATTACCTTTTCTTACCCATTTCATTTGCATAATACAAGCCATAAGCATAAACATCATTCAATTACACAAGCTTGATACAAGCCTAAATATCATCATCAATACACAAGTTAATACATTTATACATAACTTATTTGGGGCCAACCACATGATAAGCCATTTCATAAGAAAATATATCTTTTAATTCATACAACCTTTTCATACACATAAGAATATTTATGTTTGGACACTTACCATTTTGATGTATATCATTAAGATTAAGCATAATATAATCCAACCTTAAGCTTGGGACAAGCCTAAGCATCATCAAAAACACATGTTAGTGCATCAATTCATAATTTACTTGAATTAACATAAGGCAAGTCATTAAACATGAACCGCATCACTTGAAATCATCAATTTCATGAACATAGACATACTTTCATTGAACATTTCATTTTCATTCATTTTCATAGTTTTCATGACATAAGTCATTTGAATACTTACCCTTACTTCCCTTTTCATGCCCGTTGAACCACTTAGAATAATATCAAATACACGGGAAAACTCACACAAAGTGTGCTAAACATATGGTTGAAACTATTCATTTTCCTTTTCCTTTACATCGTTGCTCACTCGAACCATAAAATGGGTTTGCTCACACAAGCTGACGGTCGAAATGTAAACTACATGATGCTGCTCACACAAGCTAACGAGTATCCGTAACAAATGTTGGAACTCAGCCATCAGTAGGACATTCAGGACTAGCACCCGAAACATAGTAACCTGGGTCTGCTTACACAAGCTGACGGTCAGAATGTAAGCTACACGATACTGCTCACACAAGCTGATGAGTATCCGCAAAAAATATCGAACGTCATCCATTGGTAGAACATTCAGGACCAGCACCCGAAACATGAAAACCCTAATGATATGTTATTTGTATCCTATATAATCTTAAGGTTCAAACGGGGCTTGATAATCGTCAATTCATCATAATATGGACATAGTCATATATATATTGATTCATTTACATTAAAACAACACATTAAACATTCAATTTAATCAACATTTAGGTGATTATAATTCATATGAACTTACCTGGCTAAATTGTAGAAATGTCAAAGTACAGGGGCTATTTGGTAATTTTTTTCTCCTCGATTTTCCACTCGTTCTTGATCTAAATTAATAATTTCATTAAATTCATTAATTTAGGCAGCAAAAACCAATTCATTTTATGCAATTTAGTCTTTTTTATATTTTTATAAAATTGCCCTCAACTTTTCATTTTATTCAATTTAGTCTCTATGTCCTAATCATGCAAATAAACTAATTTTATTGAAAACCTATGCCAGTCGAATGTTCATAGCTTCCAATACAGCCCATATTTGTAAAGATTTCACATCAAGTCATTGTATTTTTACTATTTCAATAATTTAATCCCTAATCGTTAAATTCATCAAAAATCACTTAACAAAATCCTTATAAATAACCAATAATACTTCAAATTCATCATTTAACATTTAAAATCACAAAGATTCATCAATGGCAACATTCAAAATCTTTAATAGTTTCAAAAACGAAGGTATAGGCTAGCTAGACCTAGTTACAACGATCTCAAAAACATAAAATTTATTAGAAACGGGTGAAAAATGACTTACCATGCATAAATTGAAGCATGGTCGAACTTACTTCTCCTTTGGCTATGGCTTTCGGTTGAAACAAAGAAAATTAAAGGTTAAAGATGGCACTTTTGTTTTATTTATTTTTTAACCTTTTTACTTTATTTTAATAATAAAATAATATATAAAACATTAAAATTAAAAGAAATTAAAACATCAAACCATACCACTATTTTAAGGATGGTTTATTTATCCATTAAGGCCATCCAATTATAATTCTTTAATCAATTAACACCTTTAAACTAATATCGATTGACTATTTCAACTTTTACGATTTAGTCCTTTTTACTTAATTAACTATCTAAACATTAAAGTTTCCTAACGGAACTTTAATAACACTCCATAAATATTTATAAAAATATTCACGGCTCGATCTATAGAAACGAGGCCTTAATACCTCACTTTCTAAAACCACTTGACATTAGGGTCATACCACTTGAACCTAATTATTCATTCAAATAGCATGACTTGTCAATTCAAAGTTTACTTAATTACCATATTTGACTTGTAAATATTAAATAATAATATTTACAAACTTGCTTGTCGAATTTTTAGCCCCGAAACCATTATTTCCAACACCAGTAAAAAACGGATTGTTACAATATCTCATGGTTCGATCATCACCCCTTGTATTATTGGACTTGAACTAACATCCTATACAGTAAAATAGCCTATTAGTCACTTGCAAGGGCCGAGTTGGCCCTATGGGTCATTGAAATAGCAAAAAACGCGTAAAAAAATCTTATTTTATTATTATTTTCTTCTCAACCTACTAATATTGAAAATGCAATAATTAATTATAAAAGTATTAGAAAACAAACTTTTCAAGTGCATAAATGACCTAAAATAACTACTATATTTGATGTTATGTCAAATACCCCCCACATTTAAGTCCTTTGTCCTCAAGCAAGCAAAAGTAAAATAAAAGAAACTAGAAAACAAAACAACTAAAAATAAGAAATAAACATGCAAAAGATAAAATGTACTAGAACTAGTATGATACATGAAATTGAATAGAAACATATTAACAAGATAATTTAAGTAAACATATAACTTTAGGATGATATACAATTGACTCATAAGTTCTAAAATTAGATGGGTTAGTTCAATAAATTACAAAGCAAACAAATAAAAGAATATCAAGTATAGGTTTCTGTTTCCCCCAAGCCATCCCAGAAAAGAAAGAAGGAAGATGACAGTTCGAGTGAGGAGGTTTCTGACTCACCTAATGAGTAATTCACTAGTTCTAATTCAAGTTCTAGTTCAGATTCAAGCTTTGAAGAAAATTTTCCTTTAAAAGAAATTGTGTCATCAAAGGCTAAGTCTAAGAAGCATGTAAGAACAATGTTTTCCATCCACAGAAATAAAAAGCTGAAGATGAGTGGTGTTCTAGCAATGCTTACTTATGCAGTGGGAAAGGCAAAAGCATAGGTGGAAATACATTTGGCCAATAAGGAAATGATATTCCATACGCCTGATTACCCAAACAAATACACGGTGTTGTGGACAAAGTGTTTCATTGAGGAGAAAAATATCGAAGATGCAAGTTTTTTGAGTAAGGCATTGACACCTTCCTGACAAATAGTAGTCTACTTGGCACTGTTTCATTTGTGAAGCCATATGTGAGGGAACTTGTGTTGGAGTTCTATGCTTTGATACTCTCAATCACTGTTTCAAGAAGCAAATTGTACAAGGAGATGTATGTTAGAGGCCATTAGTAAGAGTTCAATCGAGAGCTGATTCAAAAAATGGATGAAACCTTTGATACCATTATTGTTTCTTTTACCAACATCTATTATTCATGGCCTGAGAAAGGAAGCATCAGAGCTTCTTCATTGTCCACTGTATATCCTATCTTGTTTTCAATTGCAACGAGAAATTGGGTCCCAAAAACATAGAGGGTCCCATAGGCAAACATATATAATTGTATAATAACACGTCCCTCCACCACACCAAGGTCTTCGTAGAGACATAAAGCTCGGTAATCCGCAACAAATGTTGGATTATGATAGAATCAGTAATAAACTCTGTATAATCACATACTTCGTATCATCACATATATCTCGTACCAGGGTAAATTAACCCTATTGGCATGTCAATCGTATCCTATCCTTTATTATGTTCACTCGGGCATATAAAGTTCATATAATCATTTCTTTACAATTTAGTCTACAACTCACCTTTTGTACTAAATCGCAAACAATTCAAATTACAACCAATCATTCACAAATTCATATTTCAAATACACAACAATTTAAATACAATCATAACAAATGAACTTACCTAATTAAATCAGCAAAGAAGTTGAATTGCAAGGACTAATCGATAATTTTTCCTTTTTTTGGCTTATCTTCGTTTTGGTTCAATTCCTGATCTATACGATAATTCATTTTAATTTATCAATTCCAAATAGCTTATAACATCCTATTAAATGCATGAATTAGTCTAATTTTTATTTTTCAAATGCCCCTAAAGTTTTGTATTTTATTTAATTTAGTCCCTAAAACCGAAATTGCTATTACTTTCAAATTTGATCTTCAATTTTGAAACAGATCTCAATTACATCCTTTTCCAACTCTCTATTATCAATAATTACAAAAATCTTACATTAATTTCAAAAATTATACACTTTAGTCCCTATGTTCAAAAACTAGCAATTAAACTTTACAAACTAGTCATTTTTACTTCTAAGCTTAAATCTAACAATTTAGTACCAAAAATTCAAGAAATCAACTATGGAAACTTTTGGAAACTTTAACATTTTTATAAATTGGTACATGGGTTAGCTAGATCAAGTTCCCACAACCTCAAAAACAAAAAAAATTACAAGAATAAGACTTGAAATGTTACCAATTTGAGGGACCAAAAGTTGAAATGCTGAAAACCTTATTCTTTCCCTTTAGTTTCGATGAAAAAGACGAGAGAGAAGAAAATGGCTTTGTTTCATTTTGTTTTTACTTTTGTAATTAGATTAACCATTAATTAATAAAAAAATAGCTTAATGAACTATAATTAACAAATTTAGTGGATGAAAATCAATTCCCACCACCGTTTGGCACATTTTCAATTGGTCCCTTGGTTAATTAAAAATCGATAATGATTTAACTTTTACCAATTTTACTATCTAGTCCCGGTACATTAATTAACTATCCATTTAACAAAATTAAGGGACCAAATTTCAATTAACCTTTATACTAACCTTATAAATATTAAATAATAATATTTACAAACTTGATTATCGAAAATGGGGTTTCGAAATTACCATTTGCGACACTATTGAAAAACAAACTGTTACATAATGCTAATGAGAGGATATCATTTACCCATTTCTAGGACTATGAATTTCACTATTGTGAATAGTGTTACGTATTGCAGAATTTGTATACCCAATGTACTAGCTTTCAGTTCTTTATCTATTTGAACTCTGACTTTTACTTACATCAAAGTATACGAGTCACGCATACATAGTCCACCATCCACTCAAGATTAAGGTATGTCACACTATGAATGCCACAAGTGAATAAATCCATAAACGCATTTAGGATTTATTCTACTTGGGTCATGTCTGATGTAACTTCAATCAAGTCAGTCACATCCATGTCTTTATCTTCTAGGAGCCATTCGCTCCGATGCTCATGATAAGACATTTCCCCAATTGGACTTGATAAATGACATATTAGTCTTTCACTCAATTTGCTCATTTCCAATTAAACTAGGACATGTTTGGGTTCATCTACTAATACAAGTTGTCTTTCCGTATTATGATCCTACCACGTAATACCCCTTAGTATTAGTTAAACATTAGATAACCAGTGAGCTAATATTTGCTTCCATTTTGCTTTGTGTGCAAAAACCATTGAGAAAAATATACAGAAGGTATTAATGTAATTCATGGGTAATTTTATTAAACCAATATGTTTAAAAAAAATAAAAGTGTACATAGATGAAAATACTACATTTAGGGCATCAGATCCAATAGGGAGCACTAAGGAATGACTTGCAACCCAAATGATTATTATTTGTTTTGCCTTGGTCCAATCAATAGATTAACATCACGTTTGGTTGGGGGGAATAGAATAGGGCTATAATGGAATTGAGTTGTAATCAGTAATTCATTTGTTTGGTTGAATGGAATGGAACAGAGCTGTAATAGCATTCTTGTGTTTGGTTGAATGGAATAGATGTTGTAATAGCGCCAAAGTACCCTTAACATAAATTTTTTATGTAGATGATTATTGTTATTGTTATTAATTTATAATAGGATTATTATTAAATATAATTTAATAATAAATAATAAATAATTTAATCATACTTTAATATAATTATTATTAAGTATAATTTAATAAAAATAATAACATATAATTTAATAACATTCTTAATATAATTATTATTAAAATATGAATTAATAAAAATCATAATATATAATATTAGAAAAATAATATATAACTATTTTATTATTTTTAAACTGCAATGTATATTTAAGTGTTAGAATATCATTAGCGAAATAAATAATTTAATTATCTTCTATAAATAAATCTTCTTATAAATTAATCTCAATTTTATGGTTTCATCTAGAGTTTCATTTGGACTATAATAACTTGTGTCATTATCTTCCTATAAATTAATCTCAAATTTATGGTTTCAACTAAAGTTTCATTTGTTATTTACATAATTTTTTATATAATTTTTTTTACTTGTATTATAATCTAAAAATGATAAATTGTATTAAACATGAAATTTTTATTAAAAAAAAGAAAGAAGAAAAAGGCACAAAGCTCCGAAAAGAAAAAGTGCATCTTTTTATTTTTCTACTTGTCCACCATTGGTATTAGTATTGCTGAAACATTTGTATAAATAGTCTAAAATTTGGTACCAACATAATAAAATTATATAAATAGTCTGGAAATTTTATTTTTCTACTTGTCCATTGGTATTAAGGTCACTAAAGCATCGAAAAGAAAATGCACAAATATTTTATTTCCATATATTCAACACTCGAAATCTTGTCAAGTTGCAATATCTCCTCTGTTTCCAAAGAGACCAATTGGGGACAATCATCAATCATAATAAAATGATGTCAAAACTTAACCCATTTTGCCATAAAGATTCCAACGCTTTCCAACCAGAAATGTCAAAATTTATTGAGTTTGTGAATCACAACAATGGCTTCTCTACTAAAATATCGAACTTTGAAATGTTTTTAAGAGACACCTTTTCAAAGAGGTAACCGCCTCTGCAAAAGAAGATGCTTCATCCACTAATTCTTCACACCCTTCAATGCTTAATTCACACAGAGACAAAAAACCTAAAATTGAACATTGAACATTGAACATTGAAAACCAAATAACTATATTCTTGATTACTCAGTGTTTCACTTAACTATCAAATTAGGATTTTTTTTTTTTTACTTCGAAACTCATTACCAAGAATGAACATTGAAAACCAAATAACCATAAACTAAATTAAACTAAACTAAACAATTATTTTATTACTTTCTTTTAACAAAACAAAATTATAATTCAATTAAGATAAAGACAAGGTCTTGGTGCTTATAACTATATTGAGTGATTAGATAAGAAAACCAATCAAAAACCCTAAAAATAAACAAATCCCAAAAAGAATTTTACTTTCAGGATTATGTTTGGACCTGGATTGAGGTAGACCAAAAGAGGAAGATGGAGAACTTGGGTATCAAAATTTCATGGACAAAATTATTTTTAAAAAAATTAAACTTGTATGAAACAAGCATTAAGCATCAAAACAAAAGAGCCACCAACAATCCATTCCCAACACTAATCAACGTAGACGAACACAACACAAAATAAAAGAAACATTATATGGTTGAATTAGTTTTTCTACCCAATCATTTTTCTTTTCTTTTTAGGAATTTTAGCCTCTTTATGTTTTAAAAGAGAAATAAGTACTCTTATAACAATAGTTTAAATAAAATCATAAGAGATGTTTGTTGTATGTGATAAATTTTGGTGTAATAGTGAAGAGCATATTTAAAGCTATATATGATTACCAAATTTGAAGAAAAGCTAAAAACATATAGTGCCTAACATTTTCTCCTAAAATATACTTCAAAATATCTCTCCCAGTCATAAGCCCTTAATTGCAACATTAACTGCAAACTCAGTCATGAGTTACTGAAATATCTAGATCAAGTGAAATTAAATTAAGGAGATAACAAAATAAGTATAGACACATAAAATGTCACCACTAGAGTAATTGAGTAACTTAAAGCACTCTAATAGCACTCAAACCCAAGTTCAACACCTAAGTTCAACACTCTAATAGCACTCAAACCCAAGTATATACATAAGCATGATTCCCTAGCAAACCAAAAACCACCTCATCACCTAAGGTCAACACTCAACTGGTATTTTTCTTCACCACTATTCCATTTATTTGCACTGACCCCTTTCTCCCAGTACTTTCTAAAATGGCAAAGAGTTGTACTAATGGTTTTTTCTTTTAATTGGAAATTGTACTGTTTACTCAATCCAATTTTGAAATTTGATGTGAAAATGGAAACATTAGGATCTGCAATTCACAAAAATGTTGAACTCATTACAAATATTATTAGAATTTTGATTTAAGTCAAAACGCAAAAAGATTGCCACTAATTCCTAAATATAAAATTTACCAAACACAAAATGCTTTAATATACAAAGAAGATTATGATGGAAAAGATAATATAAGAGAGAATGCTTTATATGTCAACTATCAATTAAACAAAGACTAATTGCTATAGAAGATATTTTTCTTAAAGAAATGTTTGAAATTACTAACGCCGACTATGACAAAAGCCTACACCCAGGTATAGAAGCTGTTTCTGGCCAATAGCCTATGTACAGAATGAACTCCTCCCTTAGTCTTAAAACAATTGGTGTTGAACATTTAAAACAACCAAATCCAATTTCAGTCAAAATGACACTTATGAATTGAAAATAAAAAGCCAAAAAGAATGCTTCAAGAATCAAGTATCAAAATCATTCAAACAACACTTGTAAATTCAAGAATCAAGAAGTAAGAAGTGAAAGAACGCATCTAAAAACTCAAATGCAAATCCAAATTAACTGAAATTAAACTAAAAAAAAGAGAGCTATTATGAGAGGCATTGAATAGGCAATTCAAAGCCCGACCCTCTAAATGGATATGCAGTGTTTACACGTAATAATAGTATATCTTTTATCATCGATTCCACTCCACTCTTCAACATTGATCGGAACCATTTCATTAGTTACCCATACCCATAAACTCGGTTAATTTTGGTTAACATTAATCAGAATTTTAGCAGAATGCTTATCATCCCCTAATTTAAAATCAAATTAAAAAAGTAATGGTAACTAATCAATTAATATCAATATTCTTACTAATAAATAAAAGGAAAACGAAAACGAAAACGAAAACGAAAAAAATTACATCAACTTTATTGTCACGATTATTAATCCAGCTTGATGCAGTGATAATTTATCAGTTCAATTAGGAATTTCTTGTTGCATGCCCTTTATTCATGGAAAAGCTATATAAGATATCAAAAACTGAAAATAATTGATACAAAAATAATAATATAAGAACCTATAGCTTTCTTGAATGGAAACTCAATTTTAGTATTGGATCCATTAAGAGATTCGAGTCGGAGCAAAAAGTATTTAGATTCCATGGTAGATATCAACCGAGCATAGAGCTGCAATTAATTAAATAATTAGGTCCAAAAATTTAAAAAAAAATCAAACACGAAAAAAGGGTTATGGAATTTATGGACCTCAAGAGGACAATCGTTTAAATAAGTAGGAGATTCAGAGAGATTATTGAAGACTTTGAGGTTTTGTTCCAAAATATTCTTGAGACTGATTTCAGATTTTAGGGTTTCCAATTCTTTTTTGAGCTTAAAAGTGTCATGATTTTCAGGAGAATCGTAGTCGGGGTTGTGACGGTGATGGCAACATTCCATGGCGGTCCAAGTAACATTGGCGACTTCGAGAATCGTCTTGGCAACCTCCACAGCTTCATAGCCAACCGTCTAGAAGGAATTGAAGGTGAAGGTAATATCGACTGAAGAACAGAAAAAAAAAAAGAACGAAGGAGGAGGGTAAAAATTGAAAGGAAAAAAAAGATCCTATTCAATGTCTATTCGGTGGTGACTAAAGGGATTGACTATGTAGCCTTTTCCCTGAATAAGAATGGATTCAGTGCAAGCTGTAATAGGCATTAGAACCAACCAAACATTGGTTTGGTGGTAGGTCCATTGAATTAGGTTGTAATATATTCCTATTACACCCAACCAAACATGTTGTAAAGATCTTTAGCATTCTGATTGCCAAGTTTTTTGAAAAAAAAAAAGGGGAGTAATGTTAGTATAGAGTAGAGGAAGCTGTTGGTTTTGAGTGTCATGTTATATGGGAGGTATATGTCTTTCTTCTGCTAATGAAGCTACTTACGTCTCTAGAAGATGTTTTTGATGCTGAAGATGTTAATGATATTGGAAATTAATAAGACCTTGCTGACTTCTTTTGACTTCTTTTTATTTTGAACTATAACTCAATTTGGTGTGTATAATTGAGATGATGATACTTATTTGCTGATACTGATATTGTGGAAAGTGTGGAATTGCTTAATTGATTTGTGGTATTATGATATGTTGCATGTTTACTTTGTTACACTTTACCTTATCAACTGCTTAGTTATATTTAGTAGTTTGATTGTTGGTGCAAATTCTAGACATAGCATTGATAGTTAAAATTACTATATTATGTATTAAGTTGAGCTAAGTAGAGTAAGGTTTGTGTTGAGAGGGAGCTATTGTTGATTGCGGTAGCTAGCTTCTTATATTATTTGGTTTTATTCAATAAATTGCCAAAGAGGGGGGTTGTTGAGGTAAAATGAGCTAAGAATTGCTAAATGCCACTTGACAATGCCAATTGTAGATTGCCACTAAAATGGTGTAAATACTTGTCTTATTTGGTTTGGTTTGACAATTTAATGAAAAAAATATTTGGACTTATTAATGTGTTGTTTTATTGAAGATACTATGATCCATCTGCGAAAACCAATCCTTGGTGTTTGAAGGTTAGATTGGATTCATATGAATAAACTAAGTCTTGGAATGTAGAGATTTGATCGAGATAGTGCTGATGATTTTAGAGAGTATATCTTTGATTGGTTGTGCTTTGAGTGTTAATGATGTGATAATTATTTTTAAAGAGTTTCTCTGTATTCACTTAGATTCTATGTTAGCAAGCCAAATTTTGAATATATGATTTGAGGCTTGTCTAGGTTTTGTATGAGAGCTTATGAGTGCATTCTAATATATTTGTGAAAAATAAAATAAAATAAAATAAAGAACACACAGATTTTATGTGGAAACCCTTTCGGGAAAAAACCACGGGCAGAGGAGAAGAAAATTCACTATGTCGAATTAGAATTAATTGCAAGAGGAATAGACTATGTCTATTTATAGGCTTGTAAAGCCATATTCTAGTAAGACTGAAACACCTTACTCTAATCAATATCAAATAGATGGAATTTAATAAGGTTTAAAAAACCTTATTCTAAAATAAAATAAAAGAAGTGTAATTCTATATGGATTCTTCTTTTATTTTATTTTACCACTGTATTTTATTTAAATAAGGATTCGAGTCACTTAATTCTAACAATCTCCACCTTGACACGAATTCTCAATGAACAAGTTCTTCATCGCGAACTGACAACGAACAAGTTCTCCACCTCTTCCATAAAACCCCTTAAGGGTTTAACTTCAACAATGAACACCAACCAAGTCTAAGCAATGCTCAAACTTGGTTATAGGAAGTGACTTAGTCATCATATCTGCAGGATTTTCATGAGTACTAATTTTGCTCATAACAATATCACCATGAGCAATAATATCATGAACAAAATGATACCGAACATCAATATGTTTTGTTCTCTCATGAAACATTTGATCTTTTGTAAGAAAGATGGCACTCTGACTGTCACAAAATACTGTGCTGATTTGAAGGTCTTCATTGAGTTCACTAAAGAGTCCCTTCAACCAAATAGCTTCTTTACAAGCCTCAGTAATTGCCATGTACTCAGCTTCAGTGGTAGACAAAGTGACTGTAGTTTGCAAAGTGGCTTTCCAACTTATTGCACAACCTCTGATTGTAAAGACATAACCTATGAGAGATCTTCTTCTATCAAGGTCTCCAGCAAAATCAGCATCAACAAACCCAATGACTCCATCTTCAGTTCTTCCAAACTGTAAGCAAACATCAGTAGTACCTCGTAAGTATCTTAAAATCCACTAAACTAATTTCCAGTGTTCTTTACCAAGATTCGCCATATATCTACTAACTGTACTGACTGCATATGATAAATCTGGATGTGAACAAACCATAGCATACATGAGAGATCCCACTGCACTAGAGTATGGAACATGTGACATGTACTCAATCTCATCATTTGATTATGGAGACAATGCTGATGAAAGTCTAAAATAGGCTGCTAAAGGAGTACTAACAGGCTTAGCACTCTGCATATTAAACCTGTAAAGAACTTTCTCAATGTACCCCTTCTGACTTAGGTACAATTTACTTATTTTTCTATCTCTGAGAATCTCCATACCAAGTATCTTCTTTGTTGGTCCCAAATCTTTAATCTCAAATTCTTCACTTAGTTGGGCTTTGACCTTTCTTATCTCTCCTTTATCTTTTGCTGCTATCAACATGTCATCAACGTAAAGAAGTAGATACAAAAAAGAACCATCATTGTTTTTCTTAAAGTAAACACAACTGTCAAAACTACTTCTTTTGAAATCATGAGAAGTCATAAAGGAATCAAACCTCTTGTACCACTGCCTTGGTGACTGTTTCAAACTTTAAAGGGACTTTTTCAGCAAGCAAACATAGTCCTCTTTTTCTGAGACTGTAAAACCCTCTGGTTGTTGCATGTAAATATCCTTCTCAAGTTCTCCATGCAAAAATGTAGTTTTTACATCTAACTACTCAAGCTCCAAATCATGCATGGCCATAATACCAAGCAAAGCTCGAATCGAACTATACTTCACAACTGGGAAGAACACATCTGTGAAGTCCACTCCTGTAATTTGACTGTAACCCTTTGCAACAAGCCTTGCTTTATATCTGGGTTCTTCAACTCCTGAAGTCCCTTCTTTCTTTTTAAACACCCATTTACAACGAATAGTCTTCTTACCTTTAGGAAGTTTCACAAGATCCCATGTTTTTTTTTTGTGGAGTGATTCCATCTCCTCTTACATAGCAAACATCCATTTTTCTGAGTCTTCATAGCTAATAGCCTCAGAATAATTAGATGGCTCTTGATTCGCATCTATATCTTCAGCCACATTTAAAGCATAAGCAACTAGATCAGCCTCAGTATACTTCTTTGGAGGTTTAATTTCTCTTCTAGTTCTGTTTTTGGCGATAGAGTATTGCAGCGAAGAAGCAACTCTATTTTCAATTTTTGTACTGGCTTGAGGAGTCGACTCTGTATTAGTCTGATGCTCCACCTACTTTTGATTTTCTTTATTGGAAGAGTCTTTAAGAGATAAGTTAGGTAGCATAGCAGTTTCATCAAAAACAATATCTCTGCTAATCACAACTTTTCTATTTTCAGGACACCATAAATTATACCCTTTTACACCAGCTTTATAACCAAGAACAACACATTTAATGGATCTCGGTTCTAATTTTCCATTATCAACATTAGCATACGCAAGACACCTAAAGATCTTTAAATTAGAATAATTAGCAGGATTACCAGACCATATCTCTTGTGGAGTCTTTTTGTCAATGGCAATGAATGGAGATCGGTTGATCAAAAAACATGCGGTAGAGGTTTCTTCTGCCCAAAACGACTTCGGTAAGTTGGCATTTGACAACATACATCAAACTTTCTCCATGATCATTCTGTTCATTTGTTCTGCAACGCCGTTTTGCTTTAGAGTATGACGAACTGTCAAGTGTCTCATAATCCTTTCTGACTTGCACAATCTATTAAACTCAGCAGAGCAGAACTCTAAGCCATTGTCTGTGCGGAGGTATTTTATTTGTTTTCCCGTCTGTTTTTCAATCATAATTTTCCAAGACTTAAATGCGGAAAACACATTACTTTTCTGCTTCAGGAAGAACGCCCAAACTTTTCTAGAAATATCATCAATAAAGGTTAGCATATAATTAGCTCCACCTCTCGAAGGCACTTTGGATGGCCCCCACAGATCAGAATGAATATACTTCAACGTTCCCTTCGTGTTATGGATTCCTCTAGTGAATCGAACTCTCTTTTGCTTCCCAAAAACACAGTGCTAACAGAAATTTAGTTTGCAAATTCCTTTCCCATCAAGAAGTCCTCTTTTGCTCAATTCTACCATGCCATTCTCACTCATATGCCCTAGGCGCATATGCCAAAGTTTAGTAATATCATCATCTGACAAGGAAGAGGAAGCGGCAATTTGCATCACCAATAATGATGAAGAACCTTGCAAAACATATAACTTGGCAGTCTTTCTTTGCCCTTTCATCACAAAAAGAAAACCTTTGGAAATCTTAAAAAACCCACTTTCAGCTGTGTATCTGTACCCTTTTGAATCAAGAGTACTCAACGAAATTAAATTTCTATTCAATTCTGGAACATGTCGCACATCAATAAGTGTTTTGACAACTCCATCAAACATCTTAACTTTAATTGTTCCAACACCTGTAATTTTACACGAAGCATTATTTCCCATCAAAAGAACACCTTCTGACACTGTTTTGTAAGTTGTAAACCAATCCTGATTGGGACTCATGTGGAAGGTGCAGCCTGAATCAAGTATCCACTCTTCACTTACTTTAGAATCATTGACAGAAGCGATTAGAAGTTCACCATCGCTGTAGTCTTCTACAACATCAGCTTCACCGGAATTTTCTGGTTGTTTTCCCTTTTGATTCGCAGCCTCCCTTTTAATCTTGTTCTATAGCTTATAGCACTCAGATTTAATGTGCCCTTTCTTCTTGCAGAAATTACAAGTTTTACCTCTATTTGAAGACTTCGATCTACCCTTAGATTTACCGCAAGGATTCCGTTCCTGTGTCCTTCCACGATCATTATCAGCATTCTGATCTTGTCTCCCACGAGCAATAAGACTCTCTCCCTGAGAGTCGGGTTTAACCATAAGATGCTTCATCTTATGATACGAGGTCAAAGAATCATAAACCTTATCAACTGTGAGAGACTCGCGGCTATATAAAATTGTTTCTCTAAAGGTTGAATAAGACGGGGCAACGAACAAAGTAGAATCAACCTTAGATCTTCCTTATCATACTGAACCTTCATGGCCTCCAAGTTTGAGAGAATTTCTTTAAACACTGTTAAGTGTTCATGTACAGACGCGCCTTCCTCCAAACGATGAGCATAAAGACGCTGCTTCACATGCAACTTGCTTGTTAGATTTTTCGACATACATATTTGTTCTAGCCTCTTCCATAATGCAGCGACGGTCTTCTCTTTCATCACATCCTGCAAAATTTCGTTGGACAAATACAGATGTAATTATGTTAACGCCTTTTGATCCTTACGCTTCTTCTCTTCATCTATTAATGTCGAAGGCATATTATTTATCCCTAGCAGGGCATCCTCTAGATCTATCTGCGCAAGAATTGCTTGCATCTTAATCTGCCACAATGCAAATCTGGTGTTGCGATCCAACAGCTGAATTTCATACTTCAAAGACGCCATTACCGTGATCGAGATGAACAACCGGAAGCTCGGATACCAATTTGTGAAAAATAAAATAAAATAAAATAAAGAACACACAGATTTTAAGTGGAAACCCTTTCGGGAAAAAACCACGGGCAGAGGAGAAGAAAATTCACTATGTCGAATTCGAATTAATTACAAGAGGAATAGACTATGTCTATTTATAGGCTTGTAAAGCCATATTTTAGTAAGACTGAAACACCTTATTCTAATCAATATCAAATAGATGGAATTTAATAAGGTTTAAAAAACCTTATTCTAAAATAAAATAAAAGAAGTGTAATTCTATATGGATTCTTCTTTTATTTTATTTTACCACTGTATTTTATTTAAATAAGGATTCGAGTCACTTAATTCTAATACTATTCATTGCAAAATTGCTTTGTGAGAGAGTGGAAACTGTTATTGTAAATATTGTTGAGTGTTTACTGCCTAAGTTCTCAATAGGGGATTTAGTCTTTAGGTACAAAGGTGAGATCTTTATACTTGGGGAATAATAAAATGTGAATCACTTGTCGTATTCGTGAATAAAGATAGTGGAATTACTCACTAAGCTAGGCTCCCCAGACGTAAGGAAACCAAACTGTGTAAGCAAATTTTTGGTGTTATTTGTTATTTTGTTTGCACAATTTTCATAATGCCAAGTTGTAGTGGACATTGTAGTCTAACACTTCCATTGTAGTTTTCATTTTTAGCAAACAAGTAAACTTAAGGTAGCAACACCAAAAATTAAAAATCCTTTAGATAAAAAATCAATTTATAATTATAAAATAAAACTAAAAAAAGGATAAAAATAAAACTACAAAAACGAATAAGAAGTGAATATACCTAAACAGTGAAGAAATGGCAAATTCTTGCCAACCAAATTTCGACCCATTCCATTTTGATATCTTCCATCGGATATATCAACATATACTCCTTCACTCTTATAATCAAAGATCAAACTTTCTTATCTAATAGCGTGATTAAGATTAATTTGAATATAATTATTGAAAAAAATACTATCATCACCATCAATAACTTAAATGAGATTGATATGAGTCTAAATTTCAAGCACTAAATCATCATTACCATTCAATATTTTTCATCATGATTGATTAAAGTAATAACGTGGCGGCAAATTATAATAAAATTTCATGAAAGTTATGTATGATATAATAATATGTGGAATTGTATGTATATATAATTTATTTGGGAGAAAGAAAATTGAAAATTTAAGTGGAGGTATATTTGTTATTTAAATACAACAAAAGATGGAATTGCAATTTGTGTATAATTATCATTACAAATGTTATTTACTTTCTTTCGCTCATACGAGTCTTATTTGAGTTGAAGTATAAACCAGTAGCAACTACTCTTCTTCAAGAGTTTGTGTTTAAGCTCCTTTCTAACCATTATATATTATTATAATATGACCAACCCAAAACGTCTTTAATTATTGAATTCTTTATTTCCTTTTTCTTTAATTGGCATTGGCAGGGTGCCCTCCCATATAAGTATAAAATGTTCAATTACAAAACCTGGATTTCTTAAGAATCTCCATTACATATCTTACTTTTTTTACTGAAAATTAGTTCCGGAAATAAATATCTAAAAATTAATTTGACAACAAATAGAAACCTATTTAATAATTGAATTTGAGTGTAATTGTTTATAGTTATACTAGTATGTTTAAGTAATTGATGGATCTCACTGAATTGGATATAATTTGAGCACTCCAATTACATTTTTCAATTTATAAAGGAGAGGATGAGAATCTGAGTAATTACACTGATAATTACACTCAAATTCATTTTGTAAAAAATATTTCTATGCAAGTTATAAAAATTATATTATAAACATAACGTATATGAGTATTTGAGATAGTTATGACAAAAAATTTCTTATATTATAAATCTTAAAAAATTATATTATAAAAATATTGTATGTATTTTATAAAATTATATTATTTAAATTCTAATTTTTTAAAGTTATGACTAAAAATTTTATTACAAAAATAATTTACATGTTATAAAAGTGTGATATATTTATTTAAAAATATTTGTTGCTCTAAAAAAATATTTTCCCTGTTAACAATTTTTTTTCCATATTAACATCATCTTTGTTTAACATAAAAAAAAATGTTTGATCATACTAATATGTTGCATATTTCATAACTTGAATAATAGGTGGAATTGAGATTATTCATACTTCAAAGAGTATATGGAAGAAGATCTTCAAAATCTTAATTATGCATATTCAAATCCAAATGTTGAACACGGTCAAGAACCAATAGATACTGATAATAAGCATACGCTAAATATTAAAAAGGAAATAACCTAACAAATATGCACTAGAAAAATTAGATAAAATTGCATATGACTTGTATTTTTTTTACTATTTTTATTAGTAGTCTTATTATCAACTATTTTTTAGAATAAAATAATACATATGATGATTTTATTTTAATTTTTGTTACTTGCTTAGAAATTATTTTTTTCATACTAATAAGTTTTATAGTAATTAATATTTTTTTAAAAAATATATTATATAACAGTGTAATTATAATTTATATTATCAAACATCCATAAAAATTGCGAAATAATTACAAAGAAAATATAATTATTAGAATTTAATTCCATTGTGCTATCCAAATTAAAAATCTAAAATTAAAAAAAAAATGGAACTTAGAAAATGAAATTTTAAGTGCACCTTTTATTCAATATATTATAAGGTATTGATGATGGGTAAATTTTAAATATTCTTTTTCCGTTAAACATTGATAGATTTTTCTTTTGTCAAAATTTCAAGATTTTATTAATAAATAAAATAAAGATTTAAATTCTGAGAAATTAACTCTTTTTTCATTTTAATTTGTTAATTATTAAGGAAACACAATAGTTTAATTCATGAATTTAACAATAACTAAACTTATTTTTCATAAAGTAAAATGATAATTGCTTTTGTAAGAACTAAGAACACAAATTGAATTCTTGGGATTATCCAATCAAACAGAACCAAAATTCTTCAAACAAGTAGAAGAAATCCATCTGCTGCATGGATGAAACAGTACAATACACAAGAACAAACAAAACTAAACTCCTCAAACAAATGCCCCCACCTTTAACATATTAAAGTCCTGTTTTCTAGTTTTGCATCAATGAGCAGAGACTAACTTCTTCTTCTTGTGCCTGGCTTGAGACGGAAGAAAGTAACAGAAAATTGATTGTAACTTATCAACTACTGCCTCTTTGCTTTTGTATGGTTAAAAGAAATACAACAGCAACGAAACCATGAAAGCACTTGCGCGGCTGCATTCTTAAGATCCCGACATGTACGTGTACCTTGTCTGAGCTCCAATTATAAGCTCAACCAGTTTTGCTGCCAAAATTTATAAATCAAATATATATTAATTTCTTGCTAACCAGTAACCTGCATGGACTTATGCCCATCAATTTGAAAGATTAAAGAGGAATGGATATGTTCCGCGTACATGTTAAAGTCCCAATTAAAGGAACCGGCTCCAATAGCCTTTCAGTGCTTTCAAGCTTTTGCCTGAAGAACAAATATGTATTAGTTTGTTGAATTATTCATCAATGGGTAAGGCATCAGCAATGAGTTTATCAATTACCTGGTATACTTGCTAAAGAATGGTTCTCTCATGAGGTAAAGTGCCCACAACAGTTTCCGTCGTTTAACCTGGATTCAACACTTCATATCAGCACAGCCCTAGTTTAAGTGTGTAAGAATATTCATTACAAAGCAAAGACTCTTAACCTCATCCTTTTCAGAGGCAGAAAGATGTAACCATTGTTCTCTTTCAACCATCCTGGATTTTGTAACATGTGATAGAAAGCCGAATCCAATGAAGTCCACACCCAGAGAAAGAAACCAAGGAATCCATGACCTAATTCCGTATCTTCTAATGAACAAAACATAAATAAGTGGTCTTGTAATAAACAGGATCTCCCCAAGAACAAATAAAGCTCCATTAACACCCTTCTCCGACAAAATCATGGAAAGAGTAGGCCTTTTAATAACTGAAGCTGTAAAAGGGGAAAAACGAAAAAATTAGCAAACTTCCCCATCAATTCACCCTAATAAGTAACCAATCATGAAATTTTAAAGAAATAATCACTTGGAGGCGCCATAATCGCATGCTGTTGTTGAATTCTCTGGAACCATACAGGGTCAGACACCATTCTAGCACTCTCTCCAAATCTGCTCAAAGCAGACAATGCCCTTCCTTCAATAGTCCATGGGTTTGACCCATGATTGTTTTGTAACAAACCAGCTCCATGGTGATGACCTCCAGGCCTAGGGAAACCTCCGATTCTATGTTGTGAACCTGTACCGTCTGAACTTTTTTCAACATTTGGAGTCTCTCCTCCATGAAGAAGCATTTTATATCCACTGTTCCGAAATAAAGCTAATCTAACTATCACCCTACATCAAGTACAAAATAATCAGCAAAGGCATAATGCCAAAAAAATTAGGAGGAAAAGCCTAGGTGTTTAAAGCGTCACACATTATATAACGAAGCTTTCTTACTTGATAGCTTCTGTAACAGCAATGAAATTCCATTTCTTATCACCATAGTATTGCTCAGCGACAACTTCGACCAACGTTTCTAAGTCCTTCAGTGCAGATATGCACAACCCATAAGGGAATGATGAAGGATCAGCAGAGCCAGGATGCCTCTCAGAAGGAGTAGTATCAATTATATGCTCATTGATGGCAGTGACTATTCCCAAAATTGCAGTTACTGCATAAATTTACCAAATAGTTCAATAAAAAAAAAGAACTCAGTCTATGAAAAGATGACACAACTTAAGTTGGGAAATATTTTTATCTGCTTCACACTGACATTACAAACCGGGGGACTTAAGAAGGGGAGAGGGAGTGGGGGCACTACATTTAGCTAGAACCTAAAAGGAAGTAATTAAACACCACATTTAAAACGTTAACTCATTTCTTTCTCAACAGCAACCAATTAGATGATTACTTTGAATCAAGTTGGGGTTGGGGGTGGGGAAATCTTATCAGTTTCTACTTTCTAAGCTATAAAGAAACAGCCAATGTTACCAAAGTTTCACAAAACCTGCTTCTGGCCCTATCTCTGAAGTGGAGAACCGTTCGGGAAGAAGCCACGTCAACCCCTGCACAACCATTTTCAATAACAGCATAAGATAGCAACACTCAAATTTCACAACACAGTAAAAAATCATTCACAAAATGTTGCCCACATTCCCAAGCATGCGCGCATGCACACAAATAATCCAAATAACTAGACTATAGATCATAGTCCATAGATACAAAAAGAAAACATAAGTTGGGAATTGGGGTATATATTATCCACAGTAAAGAATAAAAAAGAATCTAGTCGGAGCAGCTAACTGGAAACTCTAAAATTACAGATAATCATCACTCTTCCGGATATAATAACTTTCCATTTTTGTTCTTCAACTGAATGTTTTTTCAGATCCAACATCTGAAAAACAAACACATGTAAAAGGCATTTTTATTTTCTTTCATTTCATTTTAAATTGCAAATGGATTTCCTTCACTTTTAAGGAAAGATGGAAGAGGCAGTAGCCAGAAATTATATCAGCATAAGTGAAACCCAGAAAGTCACCCACTCTAAATCAATCAAACAAGAAATAAGCTTTGGGGAAAAACAGATTAAAGCACTTATATTTGGAAGTATGAGCATATATGATAAATTCAATGCACCTTAACATTATATATATAAGTCATTTACCAAGAACCATATAAAAGCTATCAAAATTAACCTTCCGAAGGAAGGAAAAAAAAGTTGACATTATATAATTATAGAAAGGGGGGGAGGGGAAGAAGATAAAAGCTTACATTGGCAAGAGACTCCAAAGAGTGTACGTAGTCTTTGTTCCTCCTAACCCATGTCTTATAAGCCTCCATTGATTCGCACAAACTTTATCAGGTAATAAAAAAAAAAATCCAATTCAAAAGTTTCGAAACCCTAGCTCGCGGAGCCACTCTCAAGCCAATTCATGCTCAATCTTATCAAAATTTTGGAAATTCGGAAGAAACCCAGATTCGCAAATACACACTTTTTCTTTTTTTTTTTTTTTTTTTTTTTTTTTTTTGCAATTCAACCGTTGACTCAATTCCGCAGGAAAATGGAAGAATGTTGAGGATAAGTTGGAGATGGGGAAAGTGCGAGGGCTACGAGGTGTGCCTCTTTGTTACTAAAATTGGGTGCTGAGCCTCGAGAGTTAATGATTGGATTGTGTTGGATCACTGAATTTGGTTTCGATATGATGTGGGAGACCACGAATTTTAGCGGTAGACCATTGAGGTAATGAAAAAACAGAGGATCATAAAAAGGAGAAACTCAGAAAAGACAGAAAGAGGGAGATGACAGGATATCGGTTTTGTGTGCACCCGAATGAGTTATTGACTTTCACAAAATCATGAATCTCGTTGATGTCCAAAATATATACACATTAAACAGAACATTGCCATCATCGTAATACCATTAATTTGGTGATTGCTAATAAGTGCTTTAAACTACTTCTTCCATCTTATTTATATCTATTATTTTCTTATCACAATATTATTTAAGATATTATAAATTTTGATATAATAGGAAAATATTTGGTAGTATATAATCTTAAAAAATTGTCAATTTTTTAAATATCTAATATTTTAATATATCTTATAAAATATTTTTTAACCCGTTAACCTCACTTGTAAAATCTAATAATTTCAATTGCATATTATAATACATTTATAATAATTCTATGCTTTGTTATTTTATATGGTATATTTTATCATATAATTGTGAATAAAATAATGGTAAATTACACCACTACTCATTAAATTATATGTAAAATTTTGTTTTGGCTACTTAACTAAAAAAAAGTTACAATTTGGCCATTAAACTATTAATTTTTTTTTATTTAAGTCATTGGACTGTTAAAATCAATGCTATATGACTTTTTCTGTTTGCATTGTTTGCATCAATCAAAAGCTCTCTTTCCACTTCTCTTTTATAGTCTAATTTTATTTTCATGAAGCAATTTTAGACATCGTAAATTTGATAATTAAAATTCAAATAGCTTTTTTTTATGATCTTCGACATTGACCTTCAAATCGACTTAGATTTAAAGTATATTCTTCTACTCGCCAATGATTATTGATCCATTGTACTGATCGTCAAATCGTCATTGGAATTCACTGACGAAATTAAGAAAAAAATAAAAATAAAACGTAATAATCCAGTGACTTAAATAAAAACTTTTAAATAGCTCGGCGACTTAAACGAAAACTTTTAAACAGTTCAATGACTAAATTATAATAATTATTATTTATTTATTTATTTGCTAAGCATAACTCAAAGACTTTTATTGATGGAGTCAGATTAACAAAATGCTCACATAGTTGGTAGAAAACAACACCCAATAACAGCAAAGAGAACATTTACAAAACCCATAACAACAATCACCAAAACTAAAGCAGAAAATAAAAAATATACTAAATCCAAGCTTTAAACATCACAGCGCCGTCGATTCTTGCAGAACCATGCGCCATCGCTGCTGTCAATAGACCAACACGAGCTGCCTTCCCTTCCCAATGGCCCAAGCCAGGTGATATAATAATCGAAACTGGAACCTTGGAACATCAAGGTGACCCCAAATATGTTCCAACATGATAACATAACAAAGATGCATACTACCACTACGCATTAAACAACATAGACCTATCGACCCCATCTTTGGCAAGAGAGTCAGCCATTGAGTTACGATCCCTGTTTACATGTTGAAAGTAAACACACCCAATTTTAGAAACAAAGCAATCAATCTCATCAAATTAACCCCAACGTTTCCAGGGCCGATCATCTTTCTTCTTACACCAAGAAACCGCAAAAGCTGAGTCGGACTCAATGATCAAGCCCTTACCTCTCAATCGGGACGACTGAATAAAGAGGGAAAGTGCCATTTTAATAGCAATAAGTTCAGCAACAATTGGCATTGCAGAGCCAATGGGATCCGAGAACATAGCCAAGACATTCCATCAGCAGTAAATTTTCCTTTCTGAATACTGTCACAAGCAAAAGGTGAATCCACCAAACTGTTTCAACAAAAGATAAGATCACCTTTGATAGCTTTAATCCAGAAAAGCGGCCTGACTTCAGTGAGAAAGATTACTGCATCAATGGAACAAAATTTCTTCTCAAAGATTGCAGCATTGCGGGCAAGCCAAATGGACCAAAGAGCTGCAGCACACGCCACCCACCAAAGCCTTCTTGAGTGACCATCAAAATGGGAATTGAAACTCAGAATAATGAACGCCTTTAGCGAAGGGAAAGCAACCCAAGAAAGGTTCCACCAATTGAAAAAAAAGACACCAGAAATATACAGATGCCTGCAATCAATAAACATATGTCCGAATCCTACGTGCACTCATGACACCAAGGGCAAAGTCATTGCTCGAACTCCACATGCATCCCTTTCCCAATGAGAAAAGCCATTGTTGGAAGTCTTTCCAAATAGCCAAGCTATAGGAATGCTTGAACCTTAGGAGGTGTTAGAATTAAGCGAGCCGAAGTAAAATAAAATAAAAGTAAAATCGCTATAGAACTACACTTTTTTTATTTTATTTTAGAATAAAATTTTTTAAACCATATTAAACTCAAGGTGTTTCAATCTTACTACACTCCTATTAGAATATGATTTTACAAGCTTATAAATAGATATGGTCTACTCCTCTTGTATTCATTCGAATTGGACATAGTGAATTTTTGTCTCCTCTGTCCGTGGTTTTTTCCCGAAAGGTTTTCCCGAAAGGGTTTCCACGTAAAAATTTGTGTGTTCTTTATTTTTATTTTTCTCATCTTTGCGATATATTGTCATTACCGCCGTTCTATTTTTCACAAATTGGTATAAGAGCTTTCGGATTATTCATCTCAATTACGGTAATGGCATCTTTGAAGTATGAAATTCCGCTGTTGGATTGCAACACCAGATTCGCATTGGGGCAAATAAAGATGTAGATAGTTCTTGCACAAATGGACTTAGAGGAAGCCCTGCTAGGGATAGATAAGATGCATTCGACATTAACGGATAAAGAGAAGAAGCGTAAGGATCGAAAGGCATTAACACAATTATATCTGCATTTGTTTAATGAAATTTTGCAGGATGTGATGAAGGAGAAGACCGCCGCTACATTATGGAAGAGGCTGGAACAAATACGTATGTCGAGAACTCTCACCAGCAAGTTGCATATAAAGCAGCGTCTTTATGCTCATCGTTTGGAGGAAAGTGAGTTTGTGCACGAACACTTAACAGTATTTAAAGAAATTCTCTCAAACTTGGAGGCCATGGAGGTTCCTTATGATAAAGAAGATCTAGGGTTGATTCTACTTTATTCATTGGCCCCGTCTTATTCAACCTTTAGAGACACAATTTTATATAACCACAAGTCTCTCACAGTTGATGAGGTTTATGATTCTTTGACCTCGTATGATAAGATAAAGCATCTTGTGGTTAAACCCGACTCTCAGGAAGGGGTCTCATTGTTCGTAGGAGACAAGATCGAAATGCTGATGATGATCGTGGAAGGACACATGAACGAAATCCTCGTGGTAAATCTAAAGGTAGATCAAAGTCTTCAAACAGAGGTAAAACTTATAACTTCTGCAAGAAAAAAGGGCACATTAAATCTGAGTGCTATAAGCTGCAGAACAAGATCAAAAGGGACGTTGCGAGTCAATAGGGAAAACAACCAGAAAAATTCGGTGAAGCTGATGTCGTAGAAGACTACAGCGATGGTGAACTTCTAGTCGCTTCTGTTAACAATTCTAAAGCGAGTGAGGAGTGGATCCTTGATTCGGGTTGCACCTTCCACATGAGTCTCCATCGGGATTGGTTTACAACTTACGAAACAATGTTTGAAAGTGTTGTTTTGATGGGAAATAATGCTTTGTGTAAAATCGCAGGTGTTGAAACAATTAAAACAATTAAAGTTAAGATGTTTGATGGAGTTGTCAGAACACTTAGTGACGTACGACATGTTCCAGAATTGAAGAGAAATTTAATTTCGTTGAGTACTCGTGATTCAAAAAGGTACAAATACATAGCTAAAAGTGGGGGGGTTTAAAGATTTCCAAATGTTCCCTAGTTGTGATAAAAGGGCAGAGAAAGATTGCCAAGTTATATGTTCTATAGGGTTCTATTGTTACTGGTGATCCAGCTGTCGCTTCTTCTTCCTTGTCAGATGATGATATTACTAAACTTTGGAATATGCACCTAGGGCATATGAGTGAGAATGGCATGGCAGAAATGAGCAAAAGAGGACTTCTTAATGGGTAGGGAATTTGCAAACTGAAGTTTTGTGAGCATTGCATTTTTGGGAAACAAAAGAGAGTTCGATTCACCAGAGGAATCCATAACACGAATGGAACGTTAGAGTATATTCATTCTAATCTGTGGCGCCTATCCAGAGTGCCTTCGAGAGGTGAAGCTAATTATATGCTAACTTTTATTGATATTTTTCCAAAAAAGTTTGGGCGTTCTTCCTGAAGCAGAAAAATGATGTGTTTTCTGTATTTAAGTCTTGGAAAACTATGATTAAAAATCAGATGGAAAAACAAATAAAATACCTCCGCACAGATAATGGCTTACAGTTTTGTTCTGATAAGTTTAATAAACTGTGCAAGTTAGAAGGGATCGTTAGACACTTGACAGTTCGTCATACTCCACAACAAAATGGTGTTGCAAAACGAATGAACAGAATGATCATGGAGAAGGTTCGATGTATGTTGTCAAATGCTAACTTACCAAAGTCGTTTTGGGCTGAAGGAGCCTCTACTACATGTTTTTTTATCAATCGCTCTCCATCTGTTGCCATTGAGAAAAAGACTCCACAAGAGGTATGGTCTGGTAATCTTGCTGACTATTCTGATTTAAAGATCTTTGGGTGTCCTGTGCATGCTTATGTTAATAATGGAAAATTGGAACCGAGATCCATTAAATGTGTTTTTCTTAGTTATAAAGCTGGTGTAAAAGGGTAAAAGTTATGGTGTCCTAACTAAAAAATTTGTGATTAGCAGAGATGTTGTTTTTGATGAAACTGCTATGCTACCTAACTTATCTCATAAAGACTCTTCCATATTTTCTAATTTTATCGACCGGAGGCTTATTCAACTTAGTCGGATTAGCTTGTGGCATGATAGGGAGTTGCGGAGAATTGAACAGGGGTGAAAGTTGTGGCACAGCCGGATTGGTTCTCATATATTGTGTGAACCAATCGTTCATCATTTGGTAAAAAGCTTGCTTAGCCTCTCTCGCGTGACTACTAGTCACGGGTTGAGAATCAGACGGTGCTGTCCCTTGAGCGGGAGCAGGTGTATTACTTTCTACATTGTCAGCTACGCCTCGTTCGGGATCCATTTGCTATATAAAAACACATTTTCATTGTCAGGATTCATCACATTATCGCAGTTTATAAATATCGCATGTATAGTTAGACTCACATACGCAATGTTAGTCCTAGAATCGACTAAACTGTAGCTCTGATACCAACCAAATGTAACACCCCTAACCCATATCCGCTCGCCGGACTAGGGTTAAAAGGCATTATCAGACATATCGGAACAATTCGCATTCATTTCATAATCAACATAGCATCAAAGTCATACATCATTGTAGAGTCCCTTATGTAGGTCAACGAGACCTTAAACATGCTTTATAAAAGGGTCGGGACTAAACCGAGCTCATACAAAATTTTTTTGAAACTTAAACATTTTTTAAAGTTATAAGGGTGACATGCCCATGTGAACAGGCTGTGTGGCTCACATGTCATTAGACACGCCCGTGTGTTTAGGCCGTGGCAAAACAGGGCATACATACTGACTTGTCCACAAAGCCACAAGATACGCCCGTGTGCCAGGTCATGTGAAAATTAGGGAGGCTACTGACTTGGGTCACATGGCCGACCACATGCCCATGTGCCAGCCCGTGTGCCACACATGACCAATAGACACACCGTGTGTCTAGACCGTGTCAAAACTGTAGGGTATACTGACTTAAAATTGTAGGGTACCCCAAGGGGACACATGGCCATGTAACATAACCGTGTGTCACACACGGCTGAGACACACGCCCGTGTGGAAAAAAAATAGGCTATTTGCAAAGCCAATTTGCCATTCATTTTGGGTCATCCCTACAAGCATAAAACCAAGCATATTTCATACCAATTTCCAACCAATTCATACACCAAAACATACATCATTTATGCCATATCATAAATAACTAAATTTATTATTATAACCATACCAAATCATGCCAAATCATAAGTCAAAGTCATACCAAAACATATGTTTCATAACCTCAATTTATTTCATTCAACCTCATGCCATAAACTTACTAATTCCTCAAATAAGCACATACCAAAACTTACCAAAATTGACCATTTCATTTGGTCATTCAAGAGTGCATCAAAACATACCATTTTTGAACACAAATCATATACTAAAATTCATTCATAATCACATCCATAATCAAGCCATATCACATGGCTAGATATACACATTACAAAACATATTCACAACTTTTTACCCTATACATGCCATACTTCAATATATACATTTTCAAAAGGTACCAAAATAGAGTTCGATAGTGTGGTGATGATCCTCGACGATCCCTGAGCTTCTGATAGCTACGATATCTATAAAACAATGCAAACACACACAAAGTAAGCTTTCAAAAGCTTAGTAAGCCATATGCAAATAAATTCATCACATAAACAATTCTAAACCAATTCATTCATGCAACTTATAGCAAAATATAAGTACACGTCTTTAAGTCTCATATAGCTTATTTAACATAGTTCACTTACTCATATATCATAAGTCCACAATTGTACAAATACTTACCTTTCATTCATAAACATGTTATACTTCTCAAACGTACCTGAATCGAATACTTTCACATAAACATTCATTTTTTGAAATGCTCGTTGAACCGTTCAGAATCAATAAGGATACTCGGATAGCTCAGAAAGCTCTTACAATGCTAATGTCCCAGACGTGGTCTTACATGTAATCAAATATCGATGCCACTATCCTAGACAGGGTCTTACATGAAATCAAATACAATGCCGATGTCCCAGATATGGTCTTACACATAAATCATAAGTCGATGCGAATGTCCCAGACGTGATCTTACACGAAAACACATATCGGATCCTATGTCATGACATATGTATCCTACTATTCCTATGGTTCGTACGGGGCCTTTCGGACGTCGTCACATTATCGAAACTTTCTCGAATTTCACATATTCAGCTCTTATATCCATTCATCACAATTCAAATATCATATAAGCAATAATAATTCAATTTAACACATTTATTTGTATATCGACTTACCTCGTACGGATTCAAACAAACGGAGTTGACTACTCGACGACTTTTGACTTCCCCCGATCTAATTTCGTTTTCTTTTGTTCTTGATTTATATAAATTCAAATTTAACTCTTTTATTCAACAAATCATTCAATTCAATCCACATACACATATTTAGGGCATTTTACAAATTATCCCTCACATTTTTACATTTTAACAATTTAATCCCTAATTCATAAAATCTCAAAATACACAAAATTTCTTTATACTTATACTTGGCCGAATATTCATAGTATTCATACAAGTCCACATATTTCATTTATTTCACATTTTAGTCCCTCAAAATCTCATTTTTACAATTTAGCCCAAATTACTCAAATTCATAAAAAATTCAAAGACAAAACATATTAATCCAACATCAAGCTTCCGTATACTATCATCAAACTTCATAAAACTCATAATTTCATCAATGGCATAACTAAAAATCATCAAAAAAATCAGAAATTGAGACATGGGCTTAGTAAAACACAAAGCAACGATCATAAAAACATAGAGATTATCGAAAACGGATAAAAAATGAACCTTTAATCAAACTTTAGCATGGTCGAACCCTAGCTCAAGTTTTCTTTTCTTTTCCTTTTGTATTTTCGGTTGATGAACAAAGAAATAATGAATATGATAGCTTTTGTTTTAATTATTATAAGCTTATTTACATATTTACTTATTTAACCTTTGCTTAAACATAAAATAAACACATAATGGATGGTCATTTATGTCCATTAACCTTATCAATGGTCTAATTGCATCATAAGGACCTCTCCTTTAATAAGACATAGCAATTAAGCACAAAAGCACACTTAACGTATAGCATGCAAATTTTACATTTTATGCGATCAGGTCCTTCTATCAAATTAAACACACAAACGATAAAATTTTCATATAGAATTTTCACACATACTAATTCACATATAATAAGCACGGAAAATAATATTAAAATATTTTTTAACTCAGATTTGTGGTCCCGAAACCACTATTCTGACTAGGGTCTAAATCGACTGTTATAACTCTCCCCTCTTAGGGATTTTTGTCCCCAAAAATCTTACCATTGAACAAATTTGGGTATTGCTGTCTCATAGCATCTTCGGTCTCTCATGTAGCCTCTTCAATATCGTGTCGATGCCACATTACTTTAACTAACGGAATTTTCTTATTTTGCAGTTCTTTAACCTCACGAGCTAAGATACGGATCGGTTCTTCTTTATAAGTCATATCGGATTAAATCTTAATCTCAAATGGAGAAAACACAAGCGAGGGATCAGATCTATTTCGTCGAAGCATCGATACATGAAATACATTATGAATCTTTTCTAACTCAAGTGGCAACAACAAATGATAAGCAACCGGCCCAATACACTCAAAAATCTCATATGGTCCAATGAACCTCGAACTTAATTTGCCTTTTCTGCCAAATCGAAGTACTTTCTTCCACGGAGATACTTTTAGAAAAACTTTGTCACCGATCTCAAATCCAATATCTTTACGTTTCAAATCTGCATATGATTTTTGACGATCGGAAGCTGCTATCAGACTTTCACGAATCACTTTCACCTTCTATTCTGTTTCTTTTATCAAATCAACCCCGTGAATCTTATTCTTACTGAGCTCAGTCCAATACAAAGGTGTACAGCATTTTCTACCATATAAGGCTTCATACACTGCCATTTTAATGCTTGATTGAAAACTATTATTATAAGCAAATTCAATTAATGGAAAATACTATTCCCACGTACCTTCAAACTCAAGAATGCAATATCTTAACATATCCTCGAGTATCTGAATAATCTGCTCAGATTGACCATCCGTCTGTAGGTGGAAAACAGTACTGAAATGTAATTTCGTACTTAAAGCCTCTTGCAGTTTCTTCCAAAACCGTGAAGTGAATCTCGGATCTCTATCTAACACAATAGATAATGGCACACCGTGCAATCTTACAATATAAGAAATGTATAACTCAGCTAATTTATCAATCGAGTAGTCAGATCGTACAGGAATAAAATGAGCTAATTTCATCAATCGGTCAACTACAACCCAGATAGCATCTTTCTTACGCAGAGATAGGGGCAAACCCGAAACAAAATCCATCGTTACTCTATCCCATTTCCACTCGAGAATCATAATCGGCTGTAACAAACCAGATGACACTTGATGTTCAACTTTAACTTGCTAACGGATCAAACATTTCGAAATAAAGTTAGAGATATCTCTTTTCATTCTAGACCACCAATAATGCTGTTTCAAATCATTATACATTTTTGTACTACCCGAATGTACAGATAAACGACTATTGTGAGCTTTGTTCAAAATCATCTGAATTAACTCTGGATTTCTCAGAACACAAATTTGATCTCGAAATCTCAAACAATCATCATTGTCAATTCAATATTTAGAATCAGAATCTAGATCACACTGGGCTCGTTTTGCTAAAATCTCATTATCAACCTTCTGAGCATCAATAATCTGCTGTAAGAACAAAGGTCTTGCTTTCAATTTAGCTAAAACTAAACCATCATTAGACAAAGCTAAATGAGCATTCATGGCACGTAATGCAAACAATGCTTTCTGACTTAAAGCATCAGCAACAACATTTGCTTTCCCGAATGATAATCGATAATAAGCTTGTAGTCTTTTAGCAATTCTAGCCATCTTCTCTGTCGCAGGTTTAAATCTTTCTAAGTCATCAAATATTTCAAACTCTTATGATCAGAATATGTGTGGAATTTCTCACCAAACAGATAGTGGCACCAAATCTCCAAAGCAAACACAATAGCCGCCAATTCCAGATCGTGTGTTGGATAGTTCTTTTCTTGCAGCTTCAACTGTCTCGAGGCATAAGGTCAAATCAGACTAAATCATGTGTCGATGAATTTTCATTCTTGCATCAAAACACAACCCAGACCTTTCAACGAAGCATCACTATAGATTACAAATTCTTTACCCGATTCTGGTTGTACTTGTAATAGCCCGTTTTTAGGTCAAATCAGAGCAGTGGTTTTGGGACCACAAATATGAAGTAAAAATATTTATTTTATTATTTTAATAAGGTCTACAACATGATAGATTAATTATGTGAAAGTTTCGTAAAGAAATTTTACCGTTTAAATGCTTAATTAGGTAAAAAGGACTAAATCGCGTAAAACGTAAAACTTGAGTTCTATTAGATAAAAGTGTCTAATAGCTATGGTTTATTAAAGTGAAGGTCCTTAAGTGGTTATTATCCCAAAATGGAGTTAGTGGAAGTTAGTGGCTTGGTATATATGTGAACATTAAAATTATTAAAGGTTAAATAGGTAAATTTGGTTATTAATGATTAAATAAATAAAACAAAAAAAAATTGTTTTGTATCATCTTTTCTAGCCGATTTAGGCAATAAGAAAAGCCATTTTAGGCTTGAAAATTTCGGCAAGCTCTTACCATTCAATTAGGTATGAAATTTTAACCTGTTTTTAATAATTTTTATGTTTTTGAGCTCGTTGCAGCTTAATCTAGCTAGCCTGTACCTTCATTTTTGGAACTGTTATAGATTTTGAGAGATGCCATTGTTGAATACTTAGGTATTTTTAAGTCTCTTGTTAGATTATTGATGGTTGTTAATAGTTATACAAGTTTTATAAAGTGATTTTTGACAAAAATGAGAATTAGGGATTAAATTGTAAAAGATAGAAATGTTGTGGTTGAAAATGTGAATAAAATGAAAATATGGGCTGCTATGTGATTATGTGAAATTCGACTATACATGGGTTAAGGGTAAATTGCATAAATTTGCCATTTTGTGTAAAAAATGACTAAATTGCAAAGTAGTTAAAAGTCTAGGGTATTTTTGTAATTTAGCCAAAATGAGTGTTTTAGGCTAAATTGAATTGAATGAAAGTTTGAATGAGTTAATTTGATATCAAATAGATCAAGATAAGAAAATACCAGAATTAGATTGGGGGAAGCGAAAGGTAGACGAGTAGTCGACGGTTATCCGAGCAAATACGAGGTAAGTTCGTATAATTAGAATCGAACTTTACTATACTTGTAATGGTTGAATTGAATGTATTTAATTGAATTATTTATGAATGCCTCGATGATACATCGAATCTATTACCAAGCCTTGTTTGAACTATGTGAATTCATTGGATATGAGTGACATGTTACTAAAATTACCGTAATGGTTGAGCTCCTACATTTGTTGCGGACTCACCATAGCTCGTGAGAGCTTACTGTTTCAGCTCATTGGAGCTTACCGATTCAGCTTGAAAAAGCTTACTGTTTAGCTCAATAGAGCTTACCATTTTTAGCTCAATAGAGCTTACTGTTTATCAGCTCATGAAGAGCTTACTGGCCATGTCTCGAAAGAGCATGTATGATGATGAATTGACGGATTATTGACATTGTTCACTCAATTATCCTTTGAAGTTCTAATAGATTCAATGGGCCTAAATAATGTTATATGAACAAGTTATGGTTTATGTATTAGTTATATGACTAACATGTGATAATTATGTGCGATTAGGTGATGGTTATATTGAATTGTTGGCATTTTATTATTGCTTTAATTACTTTAAATGGTAAGTTTAATTCTGAATTATACGGGCTTACTAAGCTTAGAAGCTTACTCTGTTTCTATTTCTGTGTCTTATAGAGGTTCGTTAGCTCACTCGTTCCGGACAAGTCAGAGTTGCACGTCACACTATCCAATTTCCGTTTGGTATTTTGAACTTATGAACTTATGTAAATATGGCATGTATAGGCTATTTTGATAGTAATAGTTATGTTTTGATATCATGGTTTGAGAATGAATTTGTATATAAGTAAAGCCATGTGATTTGGCTTATTTTGGTATCATATTTGGATTGCATAAATGTGCTTAAAGATACTATGTTTTGGTATGATAATATTTGAATGAAATTATGCGAAAGAAGTCTTGATATATGGATGTTAGATGAATGAATTGTATATGTGTAATTATATAGGTATATGGACATGTCAATGGTAAGTTTGATTATGGCTTATAATGTGTATTGAAATGGTTGATTTGGTTGCCAATTGAGTTTCTTAAATGTGGTCAAATATGAATGTATATGCTCATGTTTTAGGGTGGTAAAATTGGCTTTTTAAATGGCCTATTTTTTCCACATGGGCAGAGACACGAGCGTGTGTCTCAGCCGTGCATGACACACGGTCATGTTGCATAGCCGTGTGTCCCCTGGGGTACCCTATAATTGTAAGTCAGGCTCGAGCACGGCCAAGACACATGGGCGTGTGACTAGCCGTGTAACCCAAGTCAGTCTCGACCACGGCCAAGGCACACGGGCGTGTCTTGTAGCCGTGTGTGCAGGTCAGTATATATGCCCTATTTGGGCATGGCCTAGACACACGGGCATGTCTAATGCCGTGTAAGGCATACTGCCTGTTCACACGGGCATGTGACCTGTACATCTTTAAAAAATGTTTAAGTTTTCGAAAAATTTTGTATGAGCTCGGTTTAGTCCTAACCCCTTTCTAATGCATGTTTAAGGTTTCGATGACCTATATAAGGGACTTAATATTGATGTTTGAATTATGATGCTTTAATGTTTATGAAATGAATGTTAAATGTTCCGATTTGTTTGGTAACGCCTTTAACCCTAGTTCGGTGATGGATACGGGTTAGGGGTGTTACAGTACTAACACCGGAGCTTTAGTTAATAGGGCTTTCAACTGATCAAAGCTTCTCTGACACTTTTCAGACCATTCAAATTTCACATCTTTCTGAAGCAGTTTCGTCAATGGAGTCGCAATCATAAAAAATCCTTTCACAAACCGTCGATAATAACCAGCAAGTCCCAAAAAACTGTGGACTTCAGAAACATTTTTCGGAGGCTTCCAATCCAGAATAGCTGAAATCTTGCTCAGATCAACTCGAATACCAGATGTTGACACAACATGTCCCAGAAAACCAACTTCACATAACCAGAACTCACATTTACTGAACTTCACATATAACTGCGTATCTCGCAAAGTCTGTAGCACTATTCATAGATGCTCAGTATGCTCGGATTCATCATGTGAATAAATCAAAATGTCATCAATGAATACAACGACAGATCAATCTAAATATGGTATGAAAATTCTATTCACCAAATCCATAAAAACGGTAGGTGCATTTGTTAATCCAAAAGGCATAACTAAGACTCATAGTGCCCGTACCTCGTTCAAAAAATAGTTTTCAGAATGTCTGAATCTTTTACTCTCAACTGATAATATCCCAATCTCAGATCTATCTTTGAAAACATGGTTGCTCCTTTCAATTGATCAAACAAATTGTCAATTATGGGCAGAGGATATTTGTTCTTGATAGCCACTTTATTTAACTGACGATAATCAATACACATTCTCATCGTGCCGTCTTTTTTTTTCACAAACAGAACAGGAGCACCCCAAGGTGAAAAACTTGGTCTTGCGAATCCTCTATCGATTAACTCTTGCAACTGAAACTTTAACTCTTTTAACTTAGTCAGAGCCATTCTATACGGAGTTATCAAAATCGGAGTAGTTCCTAGTACTAAATCAATGCCAAATTTAACTTCTCAAATCCGAGGTAATCCCGAAAGTTCTTCAGGAAACACATTAGGGAATTTACAGACAACAGACGCTGATTCCACTTTCTTTTCTGTTACTTTTGAATCGATCACATAAGCAAAGTAAGCTTCACAACCCTTTCTCACAATACTCAGAGCTTTCATTGACGAAATCACAGCCGGTAACCCATTTAAATCACTAGATTCAATTCAGACTATTTCATCATTCTTGCATCTCAAATCAATAGTTTTCATTTTTTCAGCTCACAATAGCATCATGCAAAGTTAACCAATCCATACCCAGAATTATATCAAACTCATCAAAGGGTAATAACATCAGATTAGCCAGAAAAGAAATCTCTCGAAACATTAATGGACAATTCTTGCAGACTTTATCTACCAAAACACATCTGCCTAAGGGGTTCAATACTCTAATTACAAATTTAGTAGACTCTACAGGAAAAGTCTTACTATTCACTAAGTTCATGCATATATAAGAATGCGTTGATCCAGGATCTATCAATGTAATCACAGAAGTATCTTAAAGAGTAAATGTACCTGTAATCACATCTGGAGACGAAGCTTTCTCACGAGCTCGGATGGCGTAGGCTCTAGTAGGTGCTCTAGCCTCGGATCGAACAATGGTGTCTTTAGTCCCTCTTTGACTACCACTTATATTTCCCGTCTTTCTAGGAGGTCTACCTCTAGCTGAAGTGCCACTCGGCCTCAGATTTTGCATAATCTCTTGCTCAATAGGCTTGAGACAATCATAGATAAAATGATCTAAAGATCCATATTTGAAATAAGCCCGATCATACAGTCTACAATTTCCAGGATGTCTGTTACCACAGTGTTTACACTCAGGTCGATCGGATCGGACATTTCCAACACTTGCAACAGAAGTAGCTGGAGCTCTAAAGCTCGAATGCGATCTAGCACGATCTCTACTCGAATGCCCCACATTAGCCTTTGAACGACTAAAATCATATCAGAATTTCTTTGGCACAGACTGAAATGATTTACTTGCAGATCTCTTTCTCACATCTCTAGCTTCTAAATCAGCTTTTCTTTTATCTTTCCCGAGCTCTTCAGCTTTACACACTCGTTCAACAAGTACTACAAATTATTTTATTTCTAAAATCCCAACTAACAAACGAATATCTTCATTCAAACCATCCTCGAATCTCTTGCACATGATTGCTTCGGTCGAAACACATTCTCGTGCATACTGATTCAGTCTCACAAATTCTTACTCATATTTTGTAACCGACATACGACCTTGTTTCAATTCAAGAAACTCTTTACGTTTTTGATCGATGAATCTTTGAATGATGTATTTCTTTCAGAATTTAGCTTGAAATAAATCCCAGGTAACTCATTCTCTCGAAACTACTGATATCAACGTCTTCCACCAATGATACGCCGTATCTCTCAAAAGTGAAACGACACATTTTAGGCATTCGTCCGGAGTCAATAACAATTCACCAAACACTTGTATTGTATTTTCTAGCCAAAACTCGGCTTTTTCAGTATCATCATTATTAGTAGCACGGAATTCTTTGGCTACATATTTTCTAATTTTATCAACCAGAGGCTTCTTCAATTGAGTCGGATTAGCTTGTGGCATGATAGGGACTTGCGGAGGATTGAACAGGGGTGAAGGTTATGGCACAGCAGGATTGGTTCTCATATATTGCGTGAACCAATCGTTCATCATTTGGTAAAAAGCTTGCTTAGCCTCTCCCTCGTGACTACTAGTCATGGGTTGAGAATCAGATGGTACTGTCCCTTGAGCGGGAGTAGGTACATTACTTTCTATATCGTCAGCTACGCCTCGTTCGGGATCCATTTGCTATCTAAAAACACATTTTCATTGTCAGGATTCATCACACTATCGCAGTTTACAAATATGGCATGTATAGCTAGACTCACATACGCTACGTTAGTCCTAGAATCGACTAAACCGTAGCTCTGATACCAACCAAATGTAACATCCCTAACCTATATCCATCGCCGGACTAGGGTTAAGAGGCATTACCGGACATATCGAAATAATTCGCATTCATTTCATAATAAACATAGCATCAAAGTCATACATCATTATAGAGTCCCTTATGAAGGTTAACGAGACCTTAAACATGCTTTAGAAAGAGGTCGGGACTAAACCGAGCTCATACAAATTTTTTTCGAAACTTAAACATTTTTCAAAGTTATAAGGGTCACATGCCCGTGTGAAGAGGCCGTGTTCCTCACACGGCATTAGACACGCTCGTATGTTTAGGCCGTGGCAAAATAGGGCATACATACTGACTTGTCCACACGGCCACAAGACACGCCCGTGTGCCAGGCTGTGTGAAAATTAGGGAGGCTACTGACTTGGGTCACACGGCTAACCACACGCCCATGTGCCAACCCGTGTGCCACACACGACCAATAGACACGCCTGTGTGTCAAAACTATAGGGTATATTAACCTAAAATCGTAGGGTACCCCAGGGGACACACGACCGTGTAACATAACCGTGTATCACACACGACTGAGACACACGCCTGTGTCTCTGCCAATGTGGAAAAAAATAGGCTATTTGCAAAGCCAAATTGCCACCCATTTTGGGTGATCCCTACAAGCATAAAAACAAGCATATTTCATACCAATTTCCAACCAACTCATACACCAAAACATACACCATTCATGCCATATCATAAATACTTAAATTCATGATTATAACCATACCAAAATCCCTAATTCATAAAATCTCAAAATACACAAAATTTCTTTATACTTATACTTGGCCGAATATTCATAGTATTCATACAAGTCCACATATTTCATTTATTTCACATTTTTGTCCCTCAAAATCTCATTTTTACAATTTAGCCCAAATTACTCAAATTCATAAAAAATTCAAAGACAAAACATATTAATCCAACATCAAACTTCCATATACTAACATCAAACTTCATAAAACTCATAATTTCATCAATGGCATAACTAAAAATCATCAAAAAAATCAGAAATTGAGACATGGGCTTAGTAAAACACAAAGCAACGATCACAAAAATATAGAAATTATCGAAAATGGATAAAAAACAAACCTTTAATCAAACTTTAGCATGATCGAACCCTAGCTCAAGTTTTCTTTTCTTTTCCTTTTGTATTTTCGGTTGATGAACAAAGAAATAATGAATATGATAGCTTTTGTTTTAATTATTATAAGTTTATTTACTTATTTAACCTTTACTTAAACATAAAATAAACACATAATGGATGGTCATTTATGTCCATTAACCTTATCAATGGTCTAACTGCATCATAAGGACCTCTCCTTTAATAAGACATAGCAATTAAGCATACAAGCACACTTAACATATAGCATGCAACTTTTACATTTTATGCGATTAGGTCTTTTTATCAAATTAAGCACACAAACGATCAAATTTTCATATAGAATTTTCACACATACTAATTCACATATAATAAGCACGGAAAATAATATTAAAATATTTTTTAGACTCGAATTTTTTGTCCCGAAACCATTATTCTAACTAAGGTCTAAATTAGGCTGTTACAGAATACAAATTATTCAACAATTTTTAAGCTTGGTAGTCAAAATATGCTTTGTTTCAAGTTGAACCTACTCAAGCAATACATTTTCAACCTTGGCCTCATTTTCAACCAAATCTGACTCACATAATTGACTATACTAGTCTTTTGTGCCAAAGATTCGTTCATCAAATGAAGTATTCTCCTCCTTCAAAGCCTTAGTTGACAACAAATCTTGCCTTGTTCCCTTGTTCATTACAATCCTATTTCTGCTCACATATATAGTCTGTGAGTATAATTTGCATGCCTTCATTTTCTATTTTGGCTTGCACCAACTCGAGCTTGCATTTAGACCGTCTGCCACTTTGGCTTGCACCCAGTCGAGTTTGCATTTAGGCTATCTGCCACTTCGGCTTACAATTCAACTGGCTCACACTTTGCTTATTGTCTTCAACAGGCTTACAACTTTGACAGGATTGTACTCTACTTTCTGTCTTCAACAGGCTCACAACTTTGACATGATCGTACTCTGGCTTATTGTCTTCAAAAGGCTCGCATCTTTACAGCTCACACTGAGCTTCCACATTTTACTTAGCTCCCACATTTGATAGACTCGCACTTCGCACACTGTCTTCAACAAGTTCGCAACTTTAAAGGGCTCACACCTTTATAGCTCGCATCACTTGCTGAGCTTTCAACTTGCACATTGGACAACTTACATTTCCTTGAAACTCCTCCTTCAGGTTATTCCAAGCTTGTTTGGGAGTCTCATAAGGTTGAGGTGATGTTTTCTTCTCTACAAAAAGCCCTTAATGACATGCTTTAATAACTTCTTTCTTTTTAACAAGTAGCGGAAATAAAAATTAATACAAAAACATACCATTTGTGTAACAACCCATTTTTCAGTGAAATCAGAATAGTGGTTTCGGAACCACAAATCTGACCCAAAAATAAGGTTTATTTTTATTTCATTATATGGTCCGTATTATAATATGCATGTCGTGTAAAAATTTTGATACGAAAATTTTATCGATTAAGTGTTTAATTACGAGAAGGACTAAATCGCATAAAATGCAAAAGTTGAATTCTAGTAGCTATAAGGATTAAATAGCTATGGAATTCATATCTAGAGGTCCTTATTTGGGAATTAGACCATTAAAGAAAAGTATGTAGGTTCTTGGTGACTCATCCATGGAAATATAGAAAAAGGGTAATGACTAAATTGGAAATTTCAAAATACTTAATTAATTAAAAGATGAAAAGAAAATATCATCTTATTTTCTCATCATATTCAACCTAAAAACACATGGAAACCCTAGGAGAGAGAGAGGAAACTTTCAAGGCCTAATTGGGTAAGTTTTCTTGTCCCTGTTTTTAGTAATTTTGATATTTTTGAAACCGGGATAGCTTAATCTCTCTATTTAAGGGATTAATTTTAAAAGTTATCAAAGTATGGAAAATGATTCAAGGATGTATATGCTAAAAATTAGAAATTTATTTTAGAAAATGAAAGGGTGTTGATAGATAAACAACTTTTCTAAAGTGATTTTTGATAGAAACATGATTTAGGGACTAAAACGTAAAGTTGTAAAATTTGATGAAAAATTCTAAAATTTTATGAATACAATTGCTGTAAAGTTTGTACTGGGATTTTGGTTAGGCTTGGAATAGGGAGTAAATTGCACAAGTTTCATTTTTCGAGCCTAGGGACGAAATTGAAATTTGTGGAAAGGTTAGGGGCAAAATGGTAACTTTTCCCAGGACTTAAATTGAGTCCATTTAAATATGAAATGTGTGAAATTGATGGTTAAATTCATTTATATAGATCTAGACAACACTAATTCGAGGTTAGATCGAGGAAAAGAAAAGGTTTCGGATTAGTAGATTTCTAATGCGAACAAGTGTCGAGGTAAGTTCGTATAACTTAATCGGGCATGTAAATATGTTTAATTGAATGTTGTGTTGTATGAAATGTTATTTATATTGATGTACATTACTTGAATGCTATAATGAGAAATTTAATACATGCTTGATATGGTGAAAAAGGGTTAAGTCCTGATTGAATATTAAATTTCGATAAATATATGCGCTTTCCCGAAACGAATAAGGTCCGGACGGGATTTAGCTCGGACGAGTAATCCTATTGACCTTATTATAGAAAGGATTTACCCCGAACGGGTAATCCTGATATAACACCTCTCGAGTATACGTTACGATTAGGGTTTAGCCTAGACTGGTAACCCTAATTAAACTCTTTGAGCATACGTTATATAAAGGATTTAGCCTGGATTGGTAATCCTGTTATACGATATGTGGCTCGGGAGTGTGTTCTTTGATTAAGTGCCCTAATGGGTACCATTGAATAATAATTGACGGATTATTGAATTGTACACCCCGAGTGTACTACTTGAGTATCCATCAGAATTTCAATGATTCAACGGATATATAACTCTAGACATGGTATGAGAATTATGAGATAAAATGATAATGTCTTGAAAGTATAATGTATGATGAGCTTATCTATCCTTACTTGATGTATATGTGAACTTTGTGACTAACATGTTTGATTGGATGCATATGTTTAGGCAATTTAGCCAAATGGATGGAAAACTTGTTATTGTATGCTTAGATTTAATTAACGAGATTGGTAAGTTTAGTTTCTGTTATATGAACTTACTAAGCATGTAATGTTTACTCCGTTTTATTTTTCCCTTGTTTTATAGTACTCGAAAGCTCACGAGGGTTGGAGATCACTGGAGCATCGTCACACTATCAACTAGTCATTTTGGGTATACTTAGTAAAATCATTTTGGTATAATGGCATGTATAGGACAACTTGACCATTAGTAGCTTGATAATGATGTTTTGTAACCTAGCTGTTGGAATGGATAGTAATGGCTTATTTTGTTATGATTAAGTAGGTATTTTGTGTTATATATTCATATGTGTTATGTTAAATACATGTGATCAAATGATGCTAATGCCTAAGTTAATCCAAGGTAAGTTATAACACATATGCATGTAATGATATATCTTGTTGAATGATGAAGTTTGTTAAATTTGAATGCTTGGAATGGTTGGTATTGGTTGTGTGTTTCAAGTGCAGGACTGGGTGAAATTTTGGGTGAGAAATGAAGCTAGAAATGGCTTCATTTTGTCGACACGGGCAGACACACAGGCGTGTGTCTAGACCGTGTGTGACACATGGCCTGGTAACATGGGCATGTGGTTAGGCCGTGTGTCCCCTGCATCTTAATTTTGAGAAACAGAATGCTCAGAATTGAGCACACGGGCAGAGACACGGGCGTGTGTATTGGCCGTGTGAAACCTGCATCTAATTTCTAATTGAATTAATTAACCACACGGCCTAGCACACAGCCGTGCCAAGTCAAAGAGTTACACGGGGTTAAACACGGCCTCTAGTACCGGCATGTCCCAAGGTCACACGGGCGTGTCCCTTAGACCACACGGGCCTGTGAGCCCTGCATTTTGGAAAAATTTTGAAATGTCGCAAAAAATTCTTAGAGTTCCCGATTAAGTCTCTACTCGATTCTAATGCTCGTATTGGGCCTCGAGGGTCCAATCAATGGGCATTTTGAATGTTCTCGGCTAATGAATAGTAATTTACATAATTTGTTTGAAAAACATTTTGAAAGTTTCGGTAATGCTTCGAAACCATATTCCGATGATGAATACGGGTTAGGGGTGTTACAATTTGTTAAGAAGCCCTTCAAAGATCATAAAAGCTCCAATACCAATTGTTGGCAATGAGGTGCAGTAGGGAAAAAAACAGATAAATAGAACAAGGCAACAAGATTTAAGAAATATTTTTACTTGCTTACAAATGTGCAACAATGGAGCTTATAGCTTTTAGCTCATTTTGCTTTTTTTTTCAAACAGAAAAACAATACATTTATAACCAAATACATCACCAAATACTCAAGTAATCTCACTAATCAACATTGGGACTATTAAAACATTGCTTGTACAAATAAGCAAACCACCTAAACTAATCATTCAACACCTAATGTATCAAGCTGTCATCAAGCTTGTTCATTTTCTACTAGTTTAATTACAATGAAACTAAACAAAAAACCTTGTTGTTACAGCAAGCATACGTGCTGCAGCATGTTTACAAGTTGCATGCACTTCAACCAAAAAAATCATAGCAGCATGGTTGGCTAATTTTCAATAAAAATATGCATCCATTTTTTTCCAGTATTCACCTTTGTGCTTTCTTTCGAAAAGTAAACAAATTGGAATAATGACATTTCTCGTTGAGCTCCTAATACTGCTCACTGATATAGATGGTTGCTTGACTCAGTTTCTCTCAGACCTGACATTCTTTAGAGCTAATTTCCAAGAACCTGAGACTATTTAGCTCGTTTAGGTGAGGGTTACAAACTAGTAGTCTCGACTCTCTTTCCAAATGCTCGGGGAGGCTTGACTTTCTTATCTAGGCTTCTAACCTGTTCAACCATCTTTGCTTTTCATTTAAGTCGACAAATTCTTTAAGGTTAAGCGAGACCAACTAAACTCGAAGTTTATCTTGCAATCCCCGAATGAATCGCTTGCAGCTTTCTCCTTCTATCGGCACTAACTCAAGGGCATATTTTTTGAGTCACAAGAATTTTCGTTCATAATCAACAAGTAACATATCATCTTATTTCGGTATCATGAATTCTTACTTTTTGTCCTCAAGATACAATTCACTAACGTATTTCTTTTAAAACTCAGAATGGAAGAACGTCCAAGTAACCTAATCGGCCAACACATGACAAATGACTATCAACCAACATTGATATGTCTCTTCTTTGAGAAGGGATATTGCATACGTAACAGATTCAGAAGGTGAACATTCTAATTGTTGCAAAACCTGTTCGATTAATTCTAGCTAAATTTTGACTGAAAAGGGACCAACACCTTTCGATCCCCTATATTTGGTTGCTCCATATTTCTACAACTCTTTTATCGGGGCTCATCGAGCTACGGCTACTGGTGCAGCTTGCAGAGCAACTTCTGCTACTCATTGAAGTACTTATGCTATTGTGCAAAGTAAATTCTTATCTCCTCAACCTTCTAAGTGAGGTCTACCCAATCAATCTTGTTGGTCTCCGGCTTGACCAATGTCGGGTACCTCAACCTCTACTCGATTCTCACCGTTGATGGAGTGATCACTACTGTATTTTTATCAGCAATAATATTTCGTGATTCTTCCAACATTTTAGTTATAAAATAGAACAATTCATAATCAGTATCCAAATCTCGACTCAGACTTAATCTGACCTTAGCATGTACCTTTAGACTCAATTTTGAGCTTGATTTAGACTGAGAATCGACTAAACCTCCAAACTCTGATACCATTAAATGTAACACCCCATACCTGACCTGATCGTCAAATTCTAGCTACGATATGTCACATTCATTACCAAAGCAGCTACGATAGAATTACACTTCAATTTAACAATTAATACATATTATTAATTTCAAAAAATTATTACAACATATTACATAATAATATACGAGCTTATGAAAGCTCGTTAGGTGACTCGAGGTCGAGTAAAGAGCAAATTGTAAATTTTAAAACTATCGAATTGACGTCACAATTTAGAGGGTTCCAAGTCACGACGTAACTCATTGACTTCCTCTTGTAGTGACTTTAGGAGCCCAACGTTACACCATGATCATCCTTTTTCAAAAGGGTCCATTTGGTACCAATTCATAATGACCTAACAAATTGGCTAATTCCATATTTAACTTGTTCAACATATAAACATGCTTTCAAATACATTATATACTATTATAAATGCATCATCACTATCAAACTCATTAAAATAGCCATTCAAACTCAAGAACTAACCATAATATATAAGACCATTTTCACTATTGAAACTATAGGCCATATATGCATATGAAACTTTAATATTTCAAAATGTAACTTTATTTGACATATGCGAATTCAATATATCAAAAAGCCATATACAATATGAAGTTGACTCGACTACAGGTACATTCCATATATTGAAAAAACAGAAGAGACTGTACAAACATTGCTAAGTCGAGGGTTGTAGTTTGGATGCTGAACTAGTTCTTAAAGCTTCGAGGTCCACCTAAACCTGTGCACAGAATAAACAAACCATACACTGAGTAATAAAACTCAATGGTACTTCCATGATTCAAGTCAATTAAACATTAACATTAGTCATATGAGCATAATCAATTCAAACTTTAGATCAACCAATTTACATTTAATTCATGCCAGACACTTCATTTAACAAATCACTTACGCATATACTAACTTATTAAACTAATTCATTTAACAACTTGCTATTTAACATAACATACCATGCTATGAACAATAAGGCACACAAGCTTTCATTTCATAATATGTCAATTACTCATTTTTTTATCTCATTTCATATTCAAATCTATCAATTTGCTATGTTTTCATATAGGCCCTCAAGATCGTAATAGTTCACATAATATTTTACATGCTACTTCTGGTATGATTCACTTATATGAGTGATCGGCTGTTAACGTCAAAACAATAATGTGCAAGTGTACACTGTCGATGCAAGTATAGTAGACAGATATGAGTCCATCGGATATCGATCCCACGAGGATGGTTATCTTTTGTCTATCAATGTCAGTGCAATAAATAGATAGGAATGAGATAAATTATGAATGTAGTTGTCTAACCAATTACTTGAAAACAATAAGATAAAAAAACTTGATAATGATAAACTGGGATCTCCAACGAGAATATTCAACAGAATGCTAACTGCTCACAAGGTATAAAAGGATAAATGATTGTCGATACATTAAATTGCAATGAATATCTTACTAAGCTTAACTTCTATATTTAATCAAAGACTTAAACATGCACATTAGCCACACCTTCCGATGATGGCAATGGAACACTAATAAGAACAAGTGGATTAAATTCCTCTAATCCTTAAGCAACTTCCGTTGTCATGCTTGTTAGCTTGAACTGTCACTGCACCTTCTAGTGTTAGTGAAATCATGTGTACTTCCATACTAACATGAAATCAAAAGTAACCACCAGCGTTAGAAAAGAAAAAATAAAAGAAACAAGTGGAGAATACTATTCCTAGACAACTTGACTTGAATATATCTATTCCCTCTTGTGTCGCACTCAGGGCTCCTCGTCAAGAGCTAAATTGCATCATTTTCACATCGCTTCACCCATCGGAGCTTAAGCTACCATTACCGAAAGCTTCCAAGGGTATGTTGAAGAAGATGATAATCCAAAAAGCTCTCCTTTTTTTTTCTTTTTATGTGAATATTTTTATTTTTCCCCAAATAGCCAGGTGTTCTTTCATCAGAATCATACTGCCTCTGTACGTACAAGTTGGTCGTACCAAACTGGACAGCTCACGCATTTGTGTTCCTATTCGGACAGCTGTCAGATGCGGCAACAATTCTGGGCGCAATCTAAAAATACTCCTGCAACGACATTAGTACCAAACCATGAAAAAATTAAGAATAAATAAGCTAAGATCCACTGAGTTATAAAATGTAAATTACTGAACTGAAAATACTAAAATATGTGCTAAATATAACTAAATGGGAACAAATTAACCAATAAGTAGGGAGAAAACATATGTTCTTTCTAATACTATCAATTAGCATATAGTTTCATTTCATAATAATATTTCCAACCAATATAAGTTATCAAGTTTATATTTTATAATCCCTATTAACCAAACTCGGACTAAAGACAAAAACATGGATCATTCAACCAACACACTAATCTTATAACACCCTATACCCGACCCAATCATCGAATACGAGCTACTAGGTGCCACATTGGTTGTAGGAGCAACTATGATCAAAATATAGTACTATTTACAACATTAAACATTCTAGTATAAATTAAACAAGTATATAAAATGATTTTTATTCACTTTCGGGTCTTATACGAACTTACGAAAGCTCTAATGCTAACCCGAGGTCAAATTAGGACTAAAATGTAATGTTTACAAAATTTTAAGTTGACATCGCGACGTCATGAGGTTCCTCGTCGCGACACAACATAATGACTAGGTCTCATTGCAATGACCCATGCTTAATGTTGTGTCATGACATGGTGGCTTGATTTTGTTGCAACGACATATGCTCGACATCGTGATGTGACATACTGTTTCTACAAGGTACCATAATTTACATTAACCTACAATTATCAAATCACTAATCTACCCATTCACAAAACGATTACAGCCAAAATATGTAATTCAAGTAAATCATAATACCTTAATCAACTACAAACCAATGCCAAATTACTTATAAGTTCACTAACTAGTCCAATTCATTCAAGATATTAAACATACATACTTATCCACAAATATTGTAACACCCCTAACCAGTATCCGTCACCGGAATAGGGTTACGAGGTATTACCAGACAAGACACAAATTTCGAATAATCATATTCATACACTTGCGCAAACTTTTAAACCAATCAATTATTAATAAAAATAATAACCGATTTAATTATTATTACCATATTGTCGAATATAACTTTAATGCAACTTATAGAATGTGCAAATCATACAAACTACAATACACTTCAATCGCATACTAAAAATCAAACATAAATAGAACTCACAAAACCAAGTACATATAATTATATCAATTTGACCATATCATATTCGACACTTGTACATTACTACAAATTCAATCAATTTATAATCACAATTTGAGGAATAACCTATACACTACTGGACATTCATCTACTATCAAGTAGAACATTTATACATCACATAAAAACTCAATATAATTTTCATGATTTATTAATGTACAAGTCACTATTCATTTGGTCATTTTTCAATGCATTTAACCGAGTACAAATATGTTTAACAAATATGCTTTAAGAATTGTTCACTTTCAACTTTATTTAATCACTTTACAAGTCTATACATTTCGAATATCTAAATCAATAGACATATAATTATATATATATAACATAACTAAACAATTTAACATACCATAACCGAATATAAACATGCTAATATTACCTATTTAGTAATATAACAAAGAACATAATTCTTATTAATTCAAAGACCATATATTTGATTAAGTATTTAAGTATATATGTTATTAAAATTTATGTCATATCAAACTTATTACATCATATTCATATATATATATATATATACCAAATCATGTTAAATACTTATATTATACATATACCAAAATACAACCCAAAACCAACTTACTTCTTAACAATTCAGTAATAATATAAATCATTCATAAAGACAAATCATACCATATAACATACACATCAAAATGAGCTCCAACTATGTTTGGTTATAACCAAATATTCTTTAATACGAAATCACATAATAATACCTTAATTAAGCATATCAACTGAATTCACATACATATTTATCTATCCATATATCATAATCAAATTAACCAAATGCTCACATCCAAAATCACCAACCTACTTCAATGCACAAAACACATATCTCAAGTATCATTCAACCAAGACACATAACATAATAACCAAAATGAACACAAACTATAATCAAGCAAAACCTGAATTCAAGCATAGAAGTTAAGCCATTTTTGCATGGCTTAAATTATACAAAAGCTAAATTCCAACATTTCAAACTATAATCTAGCCTATACATACCATAAGTTCAAAAATTCAACTTATAAAATACCGAAGGCAGTCGATAGTGTGATAGACTTTGAAGATGATCCCTGAGCTCGTAACCTGACTCCAAAATCTATAAAACAATGCAAACGAACACATACAGTAAGCTATCATAGCTTAGTAAGTCATAAGCAAATAAACAACTCAATGATAACATTAACTCATTTTAACTAAACCAAATTATAATATCATTATCACACTATCTCGAACTTACCATTTCATAAATAATATATACTTCCATACATAAATGTTATCTTAGCCAAATGCTCATATAATTATATCAACAAAATATCATTCAACTTTCCAAGCCAAAATGTCATTATATAACCAAGTATACTTACACTCATATACACAAACCCATGAACCAAAATATAACATCATATACATACACTTATTATTGTATGGCCGAATGTACATAATCATATATTCACATATTCAAGAATCATTTCAAAAATATTCATATTACTTGTTCAAAAGGCCGAATACACTTTCCATGTACACATACATTCTTCATTTACCTCATACATAATTTGTAACAAATATCAAGTAACTTACTTACCTTATTTCAAGTAGGTAATAAGCTAACTCATACCTGGTCATTTTAGCTCATTTTGCATATCTGGAAACACAAAAATTTATAAACTTTTTCATACCCAATTTTACTTAAATTCATGCAAATCCGGTTAAATTCTCGTTAAAAATTAATTAAATATTATAAAATAATTAAATCATGTTAAAAATATAAACATGGTGAATTTATTTAATTTTATACTTAATTTTGATTAATTTTAACTATTTTTGACAGATTCGCGCAAAAGGCAAAAATTGGCTCGGCTGACACTATTGAAAGCACAAAACCGAGAAGCAAATTTGAAGCATCGAGGCACTTTAATTTCCAGCCTAAAATGGTCCAGAAATGTTTATTAATTCATAATTAAATTAATTTTAATTTATTTCCTATTTAATTTAGGTTAAATGAATTAATTTTAATTAATTATGAAGAAAGGGCCTAGTGAACTACACTGGTTGAACCGAATGAAGTGAGCCGAACCAGCCACTAATTGGGCTGACCAGAACCGTCCATTGGCTGACCCAAATCAGCAAATTAGCTGATAAAATATGCTTGCAAAAAGGCCCTTGAAAAACCTCCAAATTACGTTCAAACCCCACATTTATTTTAGGCTTAGTGGATTTGACCCAGCCTATTTTTAGCAAGGTTGAAAGCTTCAACCTTGCCATGTGTGTCACCGGCCATGGAAGGGCTCTTTTGGCTACTGAATTTTCTATTTTTACCAGCCCTCTTCAGCTATAAAAGCCACCCTATACTGCCCATTTCAAAGCATCCCTCAACATCCCTCATTCCACAACATTCTCTTATCCTCTCTTCACTTCTCTTAAAGTTTCCTCTCCATTTTTCCATCCCATTTTCCCTTCCTCTTGTGCCGATTTCCTCTCTTGGAAAGAGGTGTTCTTCAGCCATCTTTGGCAGCAATCAAGGATTCATAGAAGCCTTGCTCGGCGAAGACAACGGAGATAAAAGAATGGAGCAATAGTCAAGCCGCAGAGAAACATTGGATTTGCTTTCTGTTCCCTTTCTTTTTAATTTCTGTTGTTATTATGATGAACATATCTATGAATAATATTGTTGCTGAAATGGTTATTTTAATCAATTTAGCTTGAATTTAATTTGTGTTGGGTTGATTATATTTTGCCTACTTGAATTATTAAAATAGTGTTTATGCTATTATAGGCCTCAGTGAAATGCTTGATTAAGTAAAATCATGCTTAGGTTATCTGGCATTATAATTGTTTAGATAACTAAAGAATTAATTGTTTAAACGGATTGAAATTGCAATTAATAGACTCAGTACTTAATCAGTGCATGTTTAATTCTTCTAAGGTAACTGAAAGTTAAATTAGCATTGTATTTGGCGATACATATGCCTTGCATAACTTGCAAGATTGTTGTGATTAAATTGTTTCAAGGTATGGCTACTTTGTTACTTCACATAATCTTTTACATGTTTATTATGTTGAATTAATCGGTTGAATCGACATAGGAATATGCGAGAGATAATTTAATTTAATAAGTATGTATGTGCGATAACATGTTTACTTTATTAAATCTGTTTAGTCGGTTGAATTGGCATAGGGATATGTCCAAGAGATAAATGGAATTTTTTAATTAGTAAATATGTTCATAAGTTAGCAAATTCTCAAGTTCTTTGTGTATTTATTCATAACAAATAAGCACGAATTTAATATTTCTAAGTTAAAAAGGTATAATTAATCCAACACAATTATATCATCTTGATTAAATCTTAATTGAAATCGTGCACTAGAACTCTTTTATTTTATTTTTTTAAATTGTTTGCTTAGTTTTAAAATCTTAGTTTATAAATCACTCTTTTCAAACCAAAATTATTTTTACCTCACCAAACTGTTTTAATTAATTTCATAGATATTGCTTTTTATAGTCCCTGTGGGTACGATAACTCGACATTTACTTGTCACCTTATTACTTGTTACGATTGTGTACACTAGCACATTTCCACCGTTCCAAGTTTTTGGCACCGTTGCCGGGGACTGTTTGTTTTTTTTAGAAAAATTATTTTTGAATTTATTTTTACATTTTGGTTCTTTTATTTTTCCTGTTCAATTTTACTTAATTAATTAATTCTCCTCTGATTATTTCAGGTGTTTATGAGTATTGACCGAATTATCGACTTACGCCCAGTAGACCCTGAAATAGAGCGAACCTTTCGCCAACGAAGAAGACAAGCGAACCAGAGAAGGACCGAAGAGATGAATTTCGAGAATATCAATCAAGGAATCAGAGCAAACCTCGCTCAAAATCCTATCCTTATTGCTGATGATAGGGATAGAGCTTTACGACAATATGCCGTGCCAGTTTTTAATGACCTTAATCCAGGTATTAGAAGACTCAAGATCGAGGCACAACAATTCGAGCTGAAGCCAGTCATGTTCCAGATGCTTCAGATAGTGGGCCAGTTCAGTGGAATGCTTACCAAAGACCCTCATCTTTATTTAAGACTGTTTATGGAGGTGAGCGACTCTTTCAAGCTAGTCAGAGTACCTGAAGATGCATTACAATTAAAACTGTTCCCGTACTCGCTGAGGGACAGAGCTCGAGCCTGGTTAAACTCACTGCCACCGAACTCGATTTCTACATGGCAAGAGTTAGCAGAGAGATTTCTTGTGAAGTATTTCTTGCCTAGCAAGATTGCTGCGCTGAGAAATGAGATTACTGCTTTCCAACAAATGGATGATAAGTCCTTGTATGAGGCTTGGGAAAGATTCAAAGAGTTATTACGAAAATGTCCTCATCACGGAATTCCACATTGCATCCAACTTGAGACATTTTACAATGGTCTCAACGCTCACATAAGGATGGTGGTAGATGCTTCTGCTAACGGTGCTATCTTATCTAAGTCTTACAATGAGGCTTATGAAATCATTGAGAGGATCACCAGTAAAAATTATCAGTGGCCAACCAATCGAGCAACGTTTTAAAAACGAGTTCTTGGAATCCATGAAGTGGATGCTCTCACTTCACTTGCATCCCAGTATTTTCGATATCTTCAATGTTAAAGAATCTTACCACTAATGGGTCTAACAGTTTTGCAGCTCAACCACCTAACCAATATGAGAATATAGACTGTGTCTATTGTGGGGAAGGACATGTGTTTGAAGAATGTCCGTCAAACCCAGAATCCATGTACTACATAGGTAATCAGAACCAGAACCGAGGAAGGCAAGGGCTGCAATCCAACTTTTATAACCCATCGTGGAGAAATCACCCCAATCTTTCCTGGAGTAACCAAGGGGCTGGAGGCAGTAACAACTACGCCCAACCTAGACCAACCCAGCCGCCTAGTTTTTCACAGTAAGTTCAGAAACCAGTTCAGGCTGAATCGTCTAATAGCTTAGAGAATTTATTGAAGGCATACATGGCGAAGAATGACACCACTCTAAGGAATTTGGAGAATCAAGTGGGCCAGCTTGCTACTGAACTTAGGAACCGTCCACAAGGTGCTCTACCTAGTGATACGAAAAATCTGAGAAATCCAGGGAAAGAGCATTGTAAAGCACTAACATTGAGGAGCGAAAAAATAGTAGAGCCCAATATCATTAAAGCTGAAAAGGAGCATGCTGAAGCTCAAGATTCAGAAGAAGTTCAACCGAGTGTTGAAGTTCTAGTTCCACTAGAACCAGAACCTGCAAGACCTGAACAGCTAACCTCAGAACCAGCCAATTTTGATCAGCCAACCACTCCGTTAGTAGCAAAATTGCTGCCAAAGACAAATCAACTAGTACCAACTTTAGTATATAAACCTCCACCACCTTACCCTCAAAGACTCCAGAAGCAAAAACAAGAGGTCCAATTCAAGAAGTTCCTTAACGTACTCAAGCAACTTCATATCAACATCCCGTTGGTTGAAGCACTTGAACAAATGCCAAATTACGTAAAATTTATGAAAGATATTCTATCTAAGAAGTGAAGACTTGGAGAATTTGATACGGTAGCTTTGACGAAGGAATGTAGTGCATATCTTCAAGACAAATTACCCCCTAAGCTGAAGGATCCTGAGTGTTTTATCATACCATGCAACATTGGAGCAGCTTATTGTGGTAAGGCACTATGTGACTTGGGCACAAGTATCAACTTGATGCCTATGTCGATATTTAAGAAGTTGGGGATAGGTGAAGTTAGACCTACTAAGGTTACACTTCAGCTAGCAGATCGATCCTTAGCACATCCAGAAGGAAAAATCGAGGATGTATTGGTACGTGTAGATAAGTTTATATTTCCTGCTGATTTTGTAATTTTAGAGTTCGAAACAGACAAAGAAGTACCAATTATCCTGGGGAGACCGTTATTAGCAACCGGAAGGACACTTATTGATGTGCAGAAGGGCGAACTTACTATGCGCGTTCAGGACGATCAGGTAACATTTAATGTTTTCAAGTCAATGCGATTTCCTGACGCAATAGATGATTGTTCTGCAGTATCTGACTTAGAGGATTTAATAGTGGAGAAGGAACTCAACTCCGTTGAGGATCCTCTGAAAAGAATTTTGACATCAAATCATTCAAGTGATGAAGAAGAGGATGAAAACTTAGCCTTGCTAGAAGCCAATCAAAAAGGATTTAATCTACAATCCCTTTTTGAGTCTTTAGATTTAGAGAAGAGAGATTACACATAGCCAAAAGCGTCAATCGAGGAGCCACCTAAACTAGAACTTAAGGTATTACCTTCTCATTTAAAATATGTTTATTTAGGTGACGCTTCTACTCTGCCTGTGATTGTTTCAGCAGAGTTAACTACTAAGCAAAAAGAGAAACTTATCTTAGTTCTGAAACAATTTAAGAAGGCTATCGGATGGACCATAGCCAATATTCACGGTATTAGTCCATCTGTATGCATGCACAAGATCATTCTGAAAGATGGTAAAAAAGGGATGATCGATGGACAACGAAGGCTGAACCCCATCATGAAGGACGTAGTGAAAAAAGAGATTATCAAGTGGTTAGATGCTGGTATCATTTACCCCATTTTAGACAGTTCATGGGTAAGTCCGGTCCAGTGCGTACCAAAGAAAGGAGGTATCACGGTTATAGAGAACGAGAATAACAAGTTGATACTGACTAGAACAGTTACGGGATGGAGAATCTGCATCGATTACCAGAAGCTGAACAAGGCAACTAGGAAGGATCACTTCCCTTTGCCGTTCTTAGACCAGATGCTGGATAGACTCGCGAGGCGAGATTACTACTGTTTTCTCGATGGATACTCGGGGTACAACCAGATTACGGTAGCACTGGAAGATCAACACAAGACCACATTCACCTGCCCGTACGGTACATTTGCATTTAGACGCATGCCATTTGGTCTATGTAATGCACCTGCTATATTTCAAAGATGTATGATGTCTGTTTTCACTGACATGGTTGAGAAATTTTTGTAAGTTTTCATGGACGACTTTCCAGTGTTTAGAGATACGTACGATGACTGCCTAGCCAATCTAGCTAAGGTACTAAAGCGATATGAAGAGACAAACCTAGTCCTTAACTAGGAAAAGTGCCATTTTACGGTACGAGAATGTATCATTCTAGGGCATCGGATAACAAGACATGGGATCGAGGTAGACAGAGCAAACGTAAATGTTATTGAGAAACTCCCACCTCCAACATCTGTAAAGGGTGTTAGGAGCTTTTTGGGCCATGCTGGGTTCTATTGAAGATTTATCAAGGACTTCTCCAAAGTTGCAAAACTTTTATGTAAATTATTGGAGAAGGACACGATATTAAAATTTAATGAGGAATGCTTAAAAGCTTTCAATGACTTGAAGAATCGATTAGTCACAGCACCAATAATTGTCTCACCAGACTGGGACTTGCCATTTGAATTGGTGTGTGACGCAAGTGACTTCGCAATAGGAGCTGTCATGGGCTAGCGAAGGAACAAAGTTTTTCATCCCATCTACTATGCAAGCCGAACTCTGACAGGATCTCAGTTAAGCTATACGGTAATAGAAAAAGAGTTACTTGCTATCGTATTTGCTTTCGACAAGTTTCGATCTTATCTTGTAGGTACCAAGGTAACTGTCTATACAAACCACTCGATAATTAAATATTTACTTGCCAAGAAAGACGCTAAGCCGAGGTTGATTCGATCGGTACTTCTACTTCAAGAGTTCGATTTGGAAATTCAAGATTGAAAGGGAGTAGAAAACCAAGTAGCAGATCACTTGTCCAGATTGGAGCCTCAAGAAGGGAATTCTCCACTTGTACCTATTCAAGAAACATTTCCAGATGAACATATACTGAAGGTAAGTCATGTCCATAATACCCCTTGGTTTGCTGATATTGCTAAATTTTTAGCTTGTGGTTTAATGTCATATGATAAGACATATCAACAAAAGAGAAAGTTTCTTCACGATGTGAAGTACTATTTTTGAGAGGAACCATATTTGTTTAAAAAGTTTGCAGATCAGATGATTAGGAGATGCGTGGCAGAAGAAGAAATACCGCAGATTCTATACCACTGTCACTCAAATTTAAGTGGGGTCATTTCGGAGGAACTCGTCATCGCAGACCAAAGTATTGCAAGTCAGATTCTTTTGGCCAACACTATTCAAGAATGCATATGCATACGTAAAGAGTTGTGAATGTCAAAGAGTTGGAAACGTCACCAATAGAAATGAGATGCCTCGAACAAACATCATTGAGGTTGAATTATTTGATGTTTGGGGTATTGATTTTCTTGGGCCCTTCCCTTCATCTTTTGGTCACAAGTATATACTGGTAGCAGTAGATTATGTGTCCAAGTGGGTCGAGGCAGAGGCATATCCGACAAACGATGCTAGGGTTGTGATGAAGTTTTTACAGAAACACGTGTTCACGAGGTTTGGAACCCCGAGGACCATCATTAGTGATGAAGGGTCCCACTTTGTGAACAAGTGGTTAAAATGGTTACTAGACAAGCACGGGGTGAAACACAAGGTTGCAACGGCTTACCATCCGCAAACGAATGGACAAGCTGAACTGGCAAATAAAGAAATCAAGGCATATTGGAGAAGGTAGTTTGCCCGAACAGACAAGACTGGTCCAAAATACTAGATGACACTTTATAGGCCTACAGGACAGCATACAAGACACCTTTAGGGATGTCACCCTATAGGCTAGTTTTCGGTAAAGCATGTTATCTACCTTTGGAGTTAGAGCACAAAGCTTACTGGGCTCTTCGATGACTCAACTTAGATCCTAAGCTCGCAAAAGAAAGACGAATGTTCCAACTCAACAAGTTAGAAGAATTTCGAATGTTCTCATATGAAAATGCCAAATTACTCAAAGAGAGACTCAAGAAATGGCATGACAAACACATCCGGGTTCAAGAATTTGAAGCAGGTCAACAAGTATTGCTGTTCAACTTGAGATTGAAAGTCTTTCTAGGTAAGCTAAAATCACGTTGGTCTGGTCCATTTACAATTCACAGAGTCTATCCATATGGAGTTGTTGAACTCCAAGGTAAGAGAGGTAACTTTCAAGTTAATGCTCAGCGTTTGAAACACTATTGGGGGAATAAAACCGAACGGGATAACATCTCGTTCATTTTATCAGATATTTAATAATTTTAATGTTTTGTTTAATAAATAATTTAGGGTCTATTTTTCGAGTTTAGTATGTTTAAATAAATTCTGTCTAGGAGGTTGGAACTTAAGCGGGACCATTTGTAACCCCTCCAATCTTTCCTGGGAATTTATTTTAACATAAATTTCCAAGAAATTTTTCCCTAATCAACAAAATAAATTATTTTTTTCAAATAAAAGGGTCAATTTGATCCAATTTTTAATTTGCAACTCAATTTTTAATTTTCATTGAGTCCAGGGACTTAAATTGAATTATTTTTAGAATTTGATTGCTCTTTTTGTAAATAATGAAAATTAGGTGCCTTTCTTTGTAAATATTTTTTTAAGGCATCTAGAAGAAATATATATTTTTTCATATTATTAATAATTTGATAAACTTTAATATATAATTATATTCATTATAATTTATATATTAATTTTTATCAACTTAGATTAGAATTAGGATTAATTTAATTTCAATTTTCATTTTATGTTTATCTTAATAACTAATAGCAATTGATAATTCTATATGATTATATTTAATTATTAATTGCTGTTAAATTTGAGTAGGATTAGAATTAAACTCTTATCTTTAATTATTAAATTATACTAAGAGTTCTATTTTAAGTCCTATTACTTATGCTATAAATACCACCTTATACCTCCCATCCATACATCAACCAAAAACCAAAACACCTTATGCCGCAACACCCCTAGCTCCAGCAGCCTAATCGGCAAACACCCAGCAGCATCACGCTGCGCGACTCGATCAACACCCAGCTCCCACTCGTGTGCCTGCTGTTTGATCCAAAGAATGCCAGTCGCGATTCTGCGCTTCAGCGCTCCACCTGCGCACCTTCACTGCTGCCCAGGCCAAGTCCCGTACGCATGTCCCAGCTCCTGCACAAGCTTTAGGCCTGCTCGACAAAGTGCCGCGCCCTTCTTGCTGCACACCCTTGCATGCTGCTGCTTGTTCTCTAGCCTTGTGCGGCACCCTCTTTGCACACCAAGCCTTAAGCCAAAATTCTTCAACCCTCCTCTTTTTAATTTGCCATCTTTTTCTTGCATTAATTTTCTTTGAGTTCTTATATTTTTGCAAAAAGGTCAATTATGCCTCGCAAGAGAACTCGCGCCTCTGCTCAAATCGACGAAACACAAAGCAAGTTCCATTGTGTTGAAAAGGAGAGCAACTACAGAGACTTCATGGCACGTATTCGTCAAATTGCTGAAGCTCTCAATTGGGAACTGTTTTGTGAAAAGAGACCTAGTGTGGATGAGGAGCTAGTTCGTGAGTTTTACGAGAATTTAACTTCAAGCGAGATGACAGAAGTCCCTATTCATGGAATCAAGGTACCTATAAATTCGAATGCTATTAATGAGTTCTTTGAATTGCCTGATTTCGAGAACAACGAGTATTCGTCTTTGATGAGCAATATCAAGCCAGAAATTCTGTGAGAAATTCTTGAAGAGCTTACAGTTGAAGGTTCCAGTTGGACTGTGTCGAAACAAGGAACCCACACGTGTTGAAGAGAATATTTAACACCTATTGCAAAGGTATGGTTTTATTTCATCCGTTTCAGACTTTTGCCTAGCTCACATGGGACTACAATTTCATTGGAGCGAATGGTCTTACTATACTCGATCTTAACGGGTAAGACCATTGATGTGGGAAAGATCATCCTGAAAGAAATTTGAAACTGTGCCGCTAGACGTTCTAGCCCTGCTTACTTCCCCTTTACAATAACTATTCTGTGCTTGAAAGTAAAAATTCTTGCTAATGTCAAGAAAATAGGGTACACCCAAGGCACAATTACAGATTGGGACCTCTACCGAGTAGCCAGAGACTTAGTTCTACAACAACGAGTTGAAGAAAGTGAAGAGCCTGAGGAACCTGATGAAGAAGAAGATCCCACGATGCAATCATTTGAAGTCCCTGATAAGGTGGACCCAGTAGAGCCAAAAGATGAATCGGATGCTGGAACTCCAATTTTTAGAGCTCAGTCGCCTAGCCCAGGCTTTCGAGATGAGTTGTCAAATTTGATAGACTTAATGCAACACATGCAATGGCAGCAATAAGCATACTGGAGATACTAAAAAATAAGGGATGACTCGATTTGAAGTGCTTTCCAGAGAATATATAATGACCCATTTATTTTTGTGCCTGAATTTCCAGATTTCATATTCGAGCCATGGACTCCACTCTCGAAAAAGGAGCGAAGCGATTCATGCAAAGGCAATAATGATGGAGCAAAAGATGAGTCCAAGTTGGAAGGATCTGCAAATAAATAAAAGGGAGGGATCTTGACTCTATTTTATTTATGTTTTATTTAGGTTATTTTAGGATCAAGTTTAAATTAGGAACTTTTATTTCTACATAATAAAACAAGAGAAGGAAATCCTGAATAAACATGGAAAAGTCATAAAGTATAAAGTGTAGCAATAGATATATACATGTCTAGGATTGGATTTCGAAAGAGCTTGGTACTTAAGCAGTCACATTGACTCACCTCCTCTTTTCTGAATTCCTACCTGGTGTATAGTATCTATTCACTTTAAACAATGAGGACATTGTTCATTTTAAGTTGGGGGGACCAAAATTTGAAATTATTTTCATCCAGAATAAAATTTTTCTTTTAATTATGATTAGGGTATATTTCTATTCAATAAATTTGAATTTTGTTAAGTATGCTAAACTTGAGTATGAATAAAGTTCTATTATTTCAATAAATTATTATGTTAGCTTAATAATGACATGAATGTGTTTTTAATAAAGCATGCAAATTCGTACCATAAAATTTTTAGTTCTTTAGGAAAGTTAGGTATGCATGAAAGTTTAAGTCTTTAGAATTGACTTAGGAAGTTTCTTGAGGCGAAATCCTAGGGAGCATGGACTGTTGGAAATAATTTAGGCAACTATTGTTTGGACCATCTGAGCCTTTCAAGCCCACCATGGTATATTTTATCCATTGAAACCCAACTTTGAGACTATATGGCCTGATTTTATTTTGACCCTTACAATAATTAGCCATTACTTTTCGCTTAGTAATCTTAAAATTGTCCCAAACACTAGACTCAACAATATTCTAGATGTTTTTCGAAAATAAGTTTGGGGGAGTTGAAAAGAAGTATCAATTGCTCAAGAATTGCAGTACACAAAGTAAGTGCTCGTGTTAATTTCAAAAAAAAAAAAAAAGTACATGTATTTGAAAGATGTACAAAAGAGCATATGAAAGTCAAGTTGGTGTATCGAAGGTAAAAACTCCGAAGGTTCAATCGACGCTGAGTCTAGGGTTTCCTAAACCAAAATTTATCCATCTTTCACTTACCCCTAGCCTAGCCACGTTACAACCTTGATAAAGACTTATTGATTCAAAGTCCTCATGCTACCTACATTAGTGGAGAGAAATTGCTACGATCAACATATGAAGACATAAGTTAAGCTTAATGATTTCAGCTTAATCTTGAATAAAGGAATAAAAATCAAATTGGTAAGGGTTAACACGTCTTTATCACAAAAGCATTTAGTCTAAATTTTTCTATTATAATAAGTTGTTGAATTTAATTTGAACAATATGCACACTTAAGTAGCATAACTAATAGATTTCTTGTCTTTGAGCATAAGTATTTTAAGTTCATAATTTTGGGAAAAATGTTGTTCTGAAGGAATTTTTCAAAGGTGTTTTCGAGAGATTCTTTTCAAAATTTGCACATTACTCGGGACGAGCAATGAATTAAGTTTGGGGGTGTGGAAACACAAAAATTTATATACCTTTTCATACCCAATTTTACTTAAATTCATGCAAATCCGGTTAAATTATTGTCAAAAATTAATTAAATATTATAAAATGATTAAATCATGTTAAAAATATAAACATGGTGAATTTATTTAATTTTATACTTAGTTTTGATTAATTTTAACTATTTTTGACAGATTTGCGCAAAAGGCAAAAATTGGCTCGCTGACACTGTTGAAAGCACAAAATCGAGAAGCAAATTTGAAGTATCGAGGCACTTTAATTTCCAGCCTAAAACGGTCCAGAAATGTTTATTAATTCATAATTAAATTAATTTTAATTTATTTCCTATTTAATTTAGGTTAAATGAATTAATTTTAATTAATTATGAAGAAAGGGCCTAGTGAACCGCACTGATTGAACAGAATGAGTGAGCCGAACCAGCCACTAATTGGGCTGACCGAAACCGTCCATTGGCTGACCCAAATCAGAAAATTAGTTGATAAAATATGCTTGCAAAAAGGCCCTTGAAAAACCTTCAAATTACGTTCAAACCCCACCTTTATTTTAGGCTTTGTGGATTTGCCCCAGCCTATTTTTAGCAAGGTTGAAAGCTTCAACCTTGCCATGTGTGTGGCTGGCCATGGAAGGGCTCTCTTGGCTGCTGAATTTTCTATTTTTAGCAGTCCTCTTCAGCTATAAAAGCCACCCTATGCTGCCCATTTCAAAGCATCCCTCAACATCCCTTATTCCACAACATTCTCTCATCCTCTCTTCACTTCTCTTAAAGTTTCCTCTCCATTTTTCCATCCCATTTTCCCTTCCTATTGTGCCGATTTCCTCTATTGAGAAAGAGGTGTTCTTCAGCCATCTTGGGCAGCAATCAAGGATTCATAGAAGCCTTGCTCGGCGAAGACAACAGAGACAAAAGAACGGAGCAATAGTCAAGCCGCAGAGAAACATTGGATTTGCTTTCTGCTCCCTTTCTTTTTAATTTTTGTTGTTATTATGATGAACATATCTATGAATAATATTATTGCTGAAATGGTTATTTTGATCAATTTATCTTGAATTTAATTCGTGTTGGGTTGATTATATTTTGCCTACTTGAATTATTAAAATAGTGTTTATGCTGTTATAGGCCTCAGTGAAATGCTTGATTAAGTAAAATCATGCTTAGGTTATCTGGCATTATAATTGTTTAGATAACTAAAGAATTAATTATTTAAACGGATTGAAATTGCAATTAATGGACTCAAGATTTAATCGATGCATGTTTAATTCTTCTAAGGTAATCGAAAATTAAATTAGCATTGTATTTGGCGATACATATGCCTTGCATAACTTGCAAGATTGTTGTGATTAAATTGTTTCAAGGTATGGCTACTTTGTTACTTCATATAATCTTTCACATGTTTATTAAGTTGAATTAATCGATTGAATCGACATAGGAATATGCGAGAGATAATTTAATTCAATAAGTATGTATGTGCGATAGCATGTTTACTTTATTAAATCTGTTTAGTCGGTTGAATTGGCATAGGGATATGTCCAAGAGATAAATGGAAATTTTTAATTAGTAAATATGTTCATAAGTTAGCAAATTACTGGGTTGCCCTGAATTTATTCATAACAGCATAAGCACGAATTTAATATTTCTAAGTTAAAAAGGTATAATTAATCCAACACAATTATATCATCTTGATTAAATCTTAATTGAAATCGTGCACTAGAACTCTTTTATTTTATTTTTTTAAAATTGTTTGCTTAGTTTTAAAATCTTAGTTTATAAATCACTCTTTTCAAACCAAAATTATTTTTACCTCACCAAAGTGTTTTAATTAATTTCATAAATATTGCTTTTTACAGTCTCTGTGGGTACGACAACTCGACATTTACTGGTCACTTTATTACTTGTTACGATTGTGTACACTTGCACATTTCCACCATTCCAATATTCAATCACAACTTACCGTTGCCCGATGAACCATTCAGAATGGGATAGGACACTCGGATGATCACATATATCGTAAAATGCCAACGTCCCAGACGTGGTCTTACATGTAATCACATATTGATGCCGCTGTCCCAGACAGGGTCTTACTTCGCACACATTTATCGGAATCACATATCGATGCCAACGTATAAAACGTGGTCTTACTCGCACACATATATCGATGCCATTGTCTTACTCGCACATCACATATCGAAATCCTATGTCAGGACATATGTATCCTAGCTATTCTTAAGGTTCATACGGGGCTTTCGGATGTCGTAAGTCAGTCGAATCAAATTCATAAACATAGCTGCCAAGCTTCTACACATTCGGCTAATACATACATATATTCATATATTCATTTCAGAAAATATAATTCACGTTTAATTAAAATTAACAACGTCTATTTGCTTATAAACTTACCTCAGACGATGAAAAACCAGAACAGAATGGCTAGTCGACAACTTTAGTTTTTCCCCGATCTAAATCTGATTTTCTCTTTTCTTGATCTAAATTAATATAAATTAAACTTATTTAATCAAATATTCAATCAAATTCATCCAAAACACATAAATAGGAAAATTACCATTTTACCCCTGACATTTTACACTTTTTACAATTTAGTCCAAATTGCACAAAACACAAAACATGCAAAATTTGCACACACCATGCTTAGGCCGAATACTACTAGTGTTCATACAAGTCCACACATTTCATTTATTTCACATTTTAGTCCCTTAATTTATTATTTTTGCAATTTAGTCCTAATTACTCAAAATTATCAAAAATTCCAATACAAAACATGTTAATCTATCACATATCATTTATTTTCCATCATCAAACAAAAAAAATCACAAGCTTTAAACAATTACATAACTCAAAATATTCATTGTAATAGCCCAAATTTGACCGGGCTGAAAACCAAGATTAAAAATAACAAATGTTTCTTTATTTAAAAAGTCCTTTTACAAAGCCCAAGTCTAAATAGCCCAAACTTATCAGACCCATTACCCCGTTAGTCCTAACCCGTTACATTACAGACCAAGACTCAATTAAAAAGGGGCCCAATTGACCCAAACTCTCAGAGGCCCAAAACCTAAAATCATCAGCTAGGGTTTCTAATCCTAGCTCTCTCCCTACAACGCCGCAACAGCTTCTGGAAGCTTCGGGGAGCGTCGGTTCAACTCCCCAGATCAAGGCCATCAATGCACACTGACGCGCCATCAATGCGTTCGTCCCTCTCGCGACTGTCCAACACCGTGATCTCGAGCCTCCCTGCGGCCTTGTTACCACCGTTAACGCCAAGATCATCTGGTACTGCAAAATGGAAAAGGAAACACAATGAATCACGAACAAATAAAGCAAGAAGCTAAAACAAAGGAATCTCAGCAGATCAGGGTCAAAGATACAGTAGACAAGAAATAGAAAGAAATTGGAGATTTCTTTCCTTATGTAACAAATCAGTGGCTATAAAAAGCCCCTTTGTAACCCTTGTAACGACACACAGATACAGAAATAAAAAAGTGAATACAAACAGTTTCAAAGGTGATAACCGAGTGACTTGTTCTTTATTTTTTTTAGCGCATATATATGAACTATTTAGCAAAATACTAAGGGTATTTAAAAAGGAGAAGAACTACCTGTTTTGGATCTGAAAAGACGAGGGTTTTTAAACCCTCCGATCTCCGTATACGGTGGCCCTTAAGGCGACGCATGGGCGCGTGGGCCGGAGTGTGGCCTACGAAGGCCAGAGCCCGAAGCTCCCTTCCTCTCTCTCTTTCAGAGAGAATTTTTAATTTTTTTTTTAAAAAATCAGGGTTCAAATGAATTTTAAGCTGAGAAGGTAGCTTATATAGCTTGAACGAAACGGCAACGTTTTGTGAACCCCAGGATCCGCGCGTTGACCCGATTACCCGGGAAGGATCCGCACATTTTTAAAATTGGATTAATTTCCCAATCGGTCCTTCTACCCCTTTAGTATTTACAATTAAATTTTATTTTATTTATGATTTGGCCCTATTATTTTATTTTAGTTTTAATTTGGTCCTGATAGTTGTTAAATTATATTCTGGGAAACGTGGCCGTTTTGGGAATAGGGCAATTTGCCCAGTGAGTCCCTCTAATTTTACGCGCGTTTTAAATAGGGCCTTAATCCAGTTTACGTTTCTTTGAAATTACTACATCATTTTGCTTGAATTTTAAATTTAGTCCTATATTTATTCTATATATATATATATATATATATATTTTTATATATATTGATATTTATTTTTATCCTTATTGTTTATATTATATACTATAAGATTATTTTATTGTATATATAAATTATTATTCTTCATATTATCTAATACTTTTCAAATTATTTTACATCATTATTTTTATATATATTATTATTATATTTTTACTTGTATTATATGTTAATTATTTATACATATCATTTTTTCATATAAACTTTCATTATTCTATATTATATCTATTATATTTCTTGTTTCCTATATATATTTTAAGAATATTTTATTTTATAACATCTATATATTTTCATTTTTATTCTATATTACTTATTGTTTTTTATGTATATCATATAATACCTATTACATTATTTATATTATTCATTATATTATTTAAATTCTCAAAATTTGTAAATTAAATTATTTTTTTACTCATATTATATATCAAACTATTAATTATTTATTATGTATTATTTTATTTTAAATGATATTTTTATATTCTTTTACATACTTCTATTTATATATTTTTTAAAACCCAATATATTTTACATATAATTATTATAAATATTTTGTTATTATATTTATATATTATATAGCAAATACTATTTTAAAATTATTTTTTAGGTCTTTACTTGTGTTATATATTTTGTTAATAATAATTCATTTCATTTTATTTTATTTTGTATATACCATGTGTTAAATGTTATTTTATCTATTATTTGATATTACATTTCATGAACATGTACATTGATATTATATTACTCTTTTTTGTATATCATGCATTATTTAATTATTACTTTGTAAGTTTGTATGTTTATTCATTCTTAATACATGCTATATACATCTTTGTATGCATATCGTTAATACATGCTATATATGTATTATTTTTATATGTATGTATCTAATGCACGATCTTATATTGTTACCATTACTTTGTTTAAATGTATGTATTATTTACCTACTACAATAATATGTTATTATGTATGATTTATAATGCAATATAATTCCCCACACATCACTTTTAAAAAAAGGGGCACCAAAGTTTTCAAAAATACAAAAAGGCAATGCTTGATGTTGGAAACTTCGAGAAGGTAGTGCCCTAACTTATTGGGTTGCGACTCTTCTCATTGAGTTCGAATAATCAAGTACCCTTCTAAGTTTTTAAAGGTTTTCAAAATGTAAGCGACTGTCTTGGAATTTCAAAGCAATATGTCCTAACTTACTGGATGTGGCGTTTTGTTGTTTCGAGATAGGGATTTCCAAAGCGCTAACTCAGTATCAATATTTTGATACGAGTGAACTCCAATTTTCAAAATCAAAAATATTTCAAAGAGGATTGCATCTTAAAATTTCTAAATTCCGACCTTAAAGACATTTGATAATTAATTAGGTACCAATTATTGGGCGATACGAGGGTGCTAATCCTTCCTCGTACGTAACCGACTCCCGAACCCGTTCTTTTTATTTCCTAGACCAAAACTAATGATTTTAAAAAAAAATATTTTAGAGGTGATCCAATCACACCTAAAAAGATTGGTGGCGACTCCCATTTTTGTTTTTAAAGTCGATTCCCATTTTCTAAAACCCGATTAAAAAATGGTTTCGACATTCATCAAAATAAAAAATTCAAGCATGAGCTTTGTAGATAACTTAGAAACGATCTTAAAAATGTAAAAATTATCAAAAACCGAGCTAGAACTTACCTTGAATCAAGCTTGAGAATGGTCGAACCTAAGCTTTGTTTATTTCTTTTTCTTCTATTTAGTTTTGGCAAGAACTATGTATTATGAAAGCATATGTTTAATTTTTATGTTTTATTATAACTTATTATATTATCCATTTTACATAAATAACCTCTGTAATAAAATAATAAACCATGATATAATAAGGCCACTACCGTTTAATGCATATTATCATGGGAAATTTGCAACATAAATACCTCATGTAAGAAAGACATAAACAATTTGGCCCTTTTAAAAATAACCATCAAATTTTCACTTTACTCGATTAAGTCCTTTTATTTAATCGGGCACTCAAACGACAAAATTGAAGCACGAAAATTTCACACATATAAATTCACACATAATAAACACAAAAAATAAATTTTAAATATATTTCTGACTCGGATTCGTGGCCTGGAAACCACCGTTCCGAATAGGGTCTAAATCGGGCTGTTACAAGTATCATAGGAAATTATATCTTTTTATACATTTCTAAACCATATGACAAACTCATGAACATTTTGCATCCATATGACCAATTCCATATACCAAACTTCCAATTCAAATGTTCACAAAAAACATAGTATTATACCAAAATCGACTCAACCTAGGTACTTGTCATACTTAAAACAAAAACAGAATTATACAAATTTTGTTGAGTCAAGGATTCACTTGTTGGATGTTGGATCAACTACTCGAATTGTCAAGGATCTACTGTACATTTCTATAGAGAAAACAAACTGTATGCTAAGCAAATACGTTCAGTGGTATTTCCATGATTCAAGCCAAATAATACAAGCTTATACATATGCACATATTCCATTCAAAACCTAATCTCATGCCATTCATGTCAAATTCTTCCATTTTCATATAGTTATGCATATAATCAATCTTACACCTATTCATGTCAAAGTTATTGTTATCACATAACTTACTTATGTTCATTTTGTGCTTCAAATCATCACATAAATATCAAAACACCCTTTTATGCTATTCAACAATTAATGTACCATTTCTTTTCTTAATAACACACCAAATAGTAGCATGACATTAACATTTTTATACATTTGTGCATGCTTTTGGAAACACGAAAATATACACACTTTTTCATGCCCTTTTTAACTCAAATTCATGCAAGTTCAGTAAAATTCTTGTCGAAAAATATATAATTATTATAAAATAATTATTTTGTACTTAAATTATTAACATAATTAAATTTTAATTAGTTTTATAATTAATTTTGTTTAATTTTGATTATTTTCGACAGATTTGCATAAAGGGCGAAAAACGGCTCAGCAGACACTACTAAAAGCGCAAAACTGAGAAACAATTTTGAAGCATCAAGGTGAATTAATTTTTCAGCCTAAGACGGTCCATATTATGTGTATTGTAATAGCCTAAATTTGACCGGGCTGAAAACCAAGATTAAAAATAACAAATGTTTATTTATTTAAAAAGTCCTTTTACAAAGCCCAAGTCTAAATAACCCAAACTCTCAGAGGCCCAAAACCTAAAATCATCAGCTAGGGTTACTAACCCTAGCTCTCTCCCTACAGTGCCGCAACAGCTTCTGGAAGCTTCGGGGAGCGTCGGTTCAACTCCCCAGATCAAGGCCATCAATGAACACTGACGCGCCATCAATGCGTTTGTCCCTCTCGCGACCGTCCAGCACCGTGATCTCAGGCCTCCCCTCTGGCCTTGTTACCACCGTTAACGCCAAGATCATCGGGGTACCTGCAAAATGGAAAAGGAAACACAGCAGATGTGAACAAATAAAGCAAGAAGCTAAAATAAAGGAATCTCAGCAGATCAGGGTCAAAGATACAGAAGACAAGAAATAGAAAGAAATCGGAGATTTCTTTCCTTATGTAAAAAATCAATGGCTATAAAAAGCCCCTTTGTAACCCTTGTAACAACACACAGATACAGAAATAAAAAAGCGAATACAAACAGTTTCAAAGGTGATAACCGAGTGACTTGTTCTTTATTTTTTAGCGCATATATATGAACTGTTTAGCAAAATACTAAGGGTATTTAAAAAGGAGAAGAACTACCTGTTTTGGATCTGGAAAGGCGAGAGTTTTTAAACCCTCTGATCTCCGTATACGGTGGCCCTTAGGGCGGCGCGTGGGCGCGTGGGCCGGAGTGTGGCCTACGAAGGCCAGAGCCCGGAGCTCCCTTCCTCTCTCTCTTTCAGAGAGAATTTTTTAGTTTTTTTTTTAAAAAATCGGGGTTCAAATGAATTTTAAGCTGAGAAGGTAGCTTATATAGCTTGAACAAAACGGCGACGTTTTGTGACCCCCAGGATCCGCGCGTTGACCCGATTACCTGGGGAGGATCCGCGCATTTTTAAAATTGGGTTAATTTCCCAATCGGTCCTTCTATCCCTTTTGTATTTACAATTAAATTTTATTTTATTTATGATTTGGCCCTATTATTTTATTTTGGTTTTAATTTGGTCCTGACAATTGTTAAATTATATTCTGGGAAACGTGGCCGTTTTGGGAATAGGGCAATTTGCCCAGTGAGTCCCTCTAATTTTACGCGCGTTTTAAATATGGCCTTAATCCAGTTTTGTTTCTTTGAAATTCGCCCTGTCATTTTGCTGAATTTTAAATTTAGTCCTATATTTATTCTATATATATATATATATTTTTATATATATTGATATTTATTTTTATCCTTATTGTTTATATTATATACTATAAGATTATTTTATTGTATATATAAATTATTATTCTTCATATTATCTAATATTTTTCAAATTATTTTACATCATTATTTTTATATATATTATTATTATATTTTTACATATTATATGTTAATTATTTATACATATCATTTTTTCATATAAACTTTCATTATTCTATATTATATCTATTATATTTCTTGTTTCCTATATATATTTTAAGAATATTTTATTTTATAACATCTATATATTTTCATTTTTATTCTATATTACTTATTATTTTTATGTATATCATATAATACCTATTACATTATTTATATTATTCATTATATTATTTAAATTCTCAAAATTTGTAAATTAAATTATTTTTTTACTCATATTATATATCAAACTATTAATTATTTATTATGTATTATTTTATTTTAAATGATATTTTTATATTCTTTTACATACTTCTATTTATATATATTTTAAAACCTAATATATTTTACATATAATTATTATAAATATTTTGTTATTATATTTATATATTATATAGCAAATACTATTTTAAAATTATTTTTAGGTCTTTACTTGTGTTATATATATTTTGTTAATAATAATTCATTTCATTTTATTTTATTTTGTATATACCATGTGTTAAATGTTATTTTATCTATTATTGGATATTACATTTCATGAACATATACATTGATATTATATTACTCTTTTTTGTATATCATGCATTATTTAATTATTACTTTATATGTTTGTATGTTTATTCATTCTTAATACATGCTATATACATCTTTGTATGCATATCGTTAATACATGCTATATATGTATTATTTTTATATGTATGTATATAATGCACGATCTTATATTGTTACCATTACTTTGTTTAAATGTATGTATTATTTACCTACTACAATAATATGTTATTATGTATGATTTATAATGCAATATAATTCCCCACGCATCACTTTTAAAAAAAGGGGCACCAAAGTTTTGAAAAATACAAAAAGGCAATGCTTGATGTTTGGAAACTTCGAGAAGGTAGTGCCCTAACTTATTGGGTTGCGACTCTTCTCGTTGAGTTCGAATAATCAAGTACCCTTCTAAGTTTTTAAAGGTTTTCAAAATGTAAGAGACCGTCTTGGAATTTCAAAGCAATATGTCTTAACTTACTGGATGTGGCGTTTTGTTGTTTCGAGATAGGGATTTCCAAAAGGCTAACTCAGTATCAATATTTTGATACGAGTGAACTCCAATTTTCAAAATCAAAAATATTTCAAAGAGGATTGCATCTTAAAATTTCTAAATTCCGACCTTAAAGACATTTGATAATTAATTAGGTACCAATTATTGGGCGATACGAGGGTGCCAATCCTTCCTCGTACGTAACCGACTCCCAAACCCGTTCTTTTTATTTCCTAGACCAAAACTAATGATTTTAAAACAAAATGTTTTAGAGGTGATCCAATCACACCTAAAAAGATTGGTGGCGACTCCCATTTTTTTTTTTAAAGTCGATTCCCATTTTCTAAAACCCGATTAAAAAACGGTTTCGACAGCTTGGCGACTCCGCTGGTGACGTTTAAGAGAGTCAAGCCGTGTAATTGATTATCTCTTGTCTTAATGTTAGAAATTAAAAATTTTAAAATTTAATCCTCTTTGCATTACATGTGTTTGTATTATTGCATGTGTTGCTATATTCTAATACGCATTACATTTGCATGACCGTTGTGGTCACACCATTAAGTGGGAGTGAGAAGCTACACCTTCGTGAGGTTTTCACCTCCGTGCAGGATAGTGGATCACTTTCGGGATGCATCCGTACCTATGGTTTCGTGAGATTTTCATCTCCGTGTAGCCATAGGGAAATGTATTCCCCTGAACTGAACTCGATTCAAATGAGCCTATAATGGGTGAGGATCGAGGAATCTGCTGGTTCAGGTACCTCAAACTTTAGGACCGACCTCATATAGAAAAAACCGTAAGAGCCCAACTTAGATAGAGTTAAACTTTATATATTACCCTTATAAATTATTGTTGGGATTTATTGATATCATGTGATACTGACTATTTCTTTTCTTTTGCGCATGTCATTTTGCATTTACAAAAGGTATCGATTCATGGTCAGTTTCTAAGTTAGAAAGTTTTGTTATGGAGAACGGACTTCTTGATAGAGTGGAGGGCAACGCCAACGTCCATAGATGGTCTGAGCAAACTCAGTTTGAAAAGGGAGAGAGTATAGCTGTGGGATATATGTCGGAGCTGTCAGAGTACACTCGCATCAGTGTCACACAGAATAATCTCCAAGAGCTTAAGGAGATTTGGGATCAGTGGGGCAACGAGACCAAACAGTTATCCTACGGTAATTACAGAGACTTACCTTACTTGCTCGATGTTCAAGTAGATGAGCACTTGTTCCGAGCCCTCGCTCAATTTTGGAACCCAGTGTACAGTTGTTTCACTTTTGGGGAGGTAGACTTGGTGCCTCACCAGAGAGAGTACACCGCCTTGCTCGTTGTCCCGTGTTCTGAGTTGATAGGATCTATTCTCAAGCTGCTAATGTCCCTACCTTTTGGAAGAAATTGATGACCATTACAGAGATGAGCGAGCAGTGGATCACTGCCAGAATTAAAGAGAAGGGTGAGTGCAAGTGCATTTCATGGGACGCTTTGAAGGGTCTGATTTTGACACACCCCGATGAAACAAAGAAGGTAGATGTTTTTGCCTTAAGTTTGTATGGATTGATGGTGTTCTCTAGGGCTTTAGTATATGTGGATGAGGCAACCACGGATCTTTTCAATCGACTCGATGAAGAGGTCATACATCCCACTGCGATTTTGGCGGAGACATTCAGGTCCTTAGGCACATGTAGGAAGGCTGGTGTAGGCAGGTTTTTTGGTTGTGCCCAATTACTTCTAGCTTGGTTCTATAGCCATTTTTGATTGATAAATAGGGTCATCTGTCGGGTTTTCTTCGAGGATTATTCGCCGCTGAAGGACATAATCGCTTCAACTAGGAGAGTTGATGTTCCAGAGGAGAATTGGATAGCACTACTTCAGAATCTTTAGTCAAAAGTTGTTGAGTAGAGAGCTCCGTGGATGATTCCTGGTGAGATTCTTTACCGATGCGGCAGTTTTGATTGGGTCCCTCTATTGGGAATTTAGGGTGCCATTGGTTATGCCCCCTTGCTTGTGTTGAGCCAATTCGATTTGAGGCAGTTCGTGCTAGCAACTCATGGGCTGGCTCAAAGTGAGTTCGCATATAGAGGAGTTGATTACAAAGGGTCGGTGAGATCTCTAGTGCTTGGAACAAGACGTGTCAGTTGAAACGAGTAGCTATTAGCCCTGCTACGACTCCAGAGTATGTTGAATGGAGAGGTAGAAGGATCAATGATAATATCCCTGAGCCAAGCTTGGAAGGAGCTCGACCGATAGAGGAATATTTGCAAGTGATGCCCTCGAAGTTGGAAATTATGAAGCAAGAATTTAAGAGGAAAAATTTGAAGCTTGAGAAAAGGATAGCAAAGCTCGAAGAAGAAAAGATGTACTTGAGTTTAAACATTAATGTCCAGAAGATGGAGGTCGAAAAAGAAAGAAAAGAAAAGAGGAAAATCGAGGAGGATAGAGATGATTTAAAAGAACATTACAAAAAGGCACAGGTATCCTTGAGGAGAGCAAGAATAGGAGGGTCCTCAGATCAGTTGCAGAAAGAAGTCCAGGAAGGAAAGGCTAGAGCTAAATATTGGGAGAAGAAGTTCTAGGAGATGCAGTCGCGGAATTTGGCATTAGAGGAAGAGAATAAAGGGCTAAAGTCCAAAGTAACTGAGCTTGGAAGAACCCTTCGTTGGCATCGTAGCCATGATTCTACGATCGAGTTAAAAGAGCTAAAGAGTAAAGTTGAAGATTTGGAAGTAGCATTGCATAAAGGTAAACTTCGGATCGAGCAGCTCGAGACGCAAGAAGATTATCTAAAGGGAGAGCTTCATCAGTCTAGAGGGCAGGTAAAGAAAGGGATCATGTCATGGGAGAAGCCATAGCCCAGATTCGAGAGGTTGCTGAATATGTGCAGGACTTAGCAGTACGAGCTAATGTATTGAGTCTGATGTGCGGGTCGTCGTCAGATATTGGACGAAAGTTAGCCCTTTTATTAGATAGAGTTAAAACTTTGGGCATCAGTGCGAAAGCGTACTTGTAATCCATTTATATGTAAAGATATTCTTTTTCTAAATAAAGTTTTCTAAATGAGATTGAATCGAGATTGATGCCTTTGTTGCATTCATGCATTTTCATTACATCATATCATATGCATTCAAGATTGTAGAAAGACCCTAATTAGTTAAAGTTTCTTTATAAAGGTAGAAAAGAAAATCTGGAAATCACACATCCCTACGGCACTCGCACTAAAACTAAAAACATGGATCAAAGGTTTAAGCAGTTGAAAAAGGATATGCAAGACCAGTTGGCTGAACTACAGAATAAGATGAGGGAGCAAATGATGGAAGCTCAGAGGAATATGATAGCTGAAATGGCTCAGTTACTGAGGGCCACTGATAAGGGAAAGGCTCTTATGGCCATCATTGAAGAGGAAAATGAGGGTCCTCCTCTAGGTTTTACTCTGCCTCATGTACCATTGCAAACTAAGGCACCTCCTAGAAGGCCATCTGCTACTGTGAGACCTCAGCATGGACCAATTGGCGCTGGTATCCATATGAATTTACCGGCTGGTTTAGGATTTAATTTGGGTGACAATCCTACTAATCCTCTCGTTCCCGATCTGGATATGGTGGAAAAGGAGGATTTGAAAGCTGAAGCTGCAAGGCAATTGGATGAACGCTGCAGATGGCTAAAAGAAAAGTTCAAGGCTTTGGAAGGCACTGGCAATCATCATGGGATTGATGCCAAGGATTTAAGTCTAGTCCCAAACCTAGTGCTGCCTCACAAATTCAAAATGCCAGAATTTGAAAAGTACAATAGTACTACTTGCCTAGAGGCCCACATCACAATTTTCTACAGAAGGATGACTGGGTATGTAAACAATGATCAGCTGTTGATCTACTGTTTTCAAGATAGTTTGATAGGTGCGGCAGCCAGATGGTACAATCAGTTGAGCCGGGCTAGAATAAGTTCATGGAGGGATCTTGTACAAGCCTTCATGCAACAGTACAATCATGTGACGGACATGACCCCTGACAGGATTACCCTGCAAAACATGGAGAAGAAACCTAATGAGAATTTTAGGCAATATGCGCAGAGGTGGAGAGAGGTAGCAATGCAGGTTCAACCACCACTGCTGGAGAAGGAGACCACTATGTTATTTATTAATACTCTGAAAGCCCCATTTATTACTTATATGATTGGAAGTACTACTAAAAGTTTTGCGGATATAGTTATGGCAGGAGAGATGATAGAGAATGCCATAAGAGGGGGAAGAATTGAGGGGGAAGTGACCAAAAGATCAGCTCCAGGAAGAAAAGACAATGAGGTGAACAATACAAGTAGTTTTAATTTAAAAGCAGTCACGGTTAGCCAGCCCAAAGTAGCCACAGTTGGGCAACAGGGCTCTCAAAAGTAGGAATCCAACACCAGGCATGAGAGGATGCAATTTACACCTATACTTGTGACGTATAGGGAGCTCTATCAAAATCTATATGATGCGCATGCTATAGCCCCTTTCCATTTGAAACCATTACAACCTTCGTATCCTAAATGATATGATGCAAATGCCAGATATGAGTATCATGCTGGAATATCGGGGCACTCAATTGAGAATTGTACAGGATTCAAGAAAGTCGTAGAGAGGTTGATTAAGAATGGGGTTTTGAAATTTGAGAGTACCTCAAATACTAAGAACCCTTTTCCGAACCATGACAATCAAGGAGTGAATGCCATTGTTGAAGCTGGTGGAAGAAGAGGGAAGGAAAATGTTGCTGAGATAAGGATGCCTATGAGGATGATCTGGGAGGAGATGATAAAGAGAGGTATGTTGACCTCTAAAAATACGAGAGGAAGAACAAGGGACTACGGTGAGTTCCATGAAGATTACGAAGAATTCAAGGCCTTGGTGCAAGGCTTTATAGATAATAAAGAGCTATAGATTTGTGAAGGTAGCTCTAGTGAAAAGAAAATATGTGCACTGGAAAATGAACAGCAAAGAACCAGTAGGCCAAGGATCATTATCTCCCTGCCAGGGAATAATGAAGTGGGGGCACCAGCAGCGCCCAAGGTCATTATCCATAAAACTACTACTTTCCTTTACAAGGATAGCAAGAAAGTACCATGGAGTTACGACTGTAGCGTGACAGTGCCGGAGGAAGGAAATATAGCCAGCGCATCTAAAGATGTACAAGTTGAAGGTTCCCATACGAGGAGTGGGAAGCGTTATGATACGGGGGGCGTTAGAGTGGAGCCTACAAAATCAAAGAGTGTTGAGATTGAAAAAGAGAAAAAGATCGAAGTACCCGTTAACGAGCCAGTGAGGGAGGAGGAGGTTAAGGAATTTCTAAAGTTCCTTAAGCATAGTGAGTACAGTGTGGTCGGTCGAGCGCCATGCGTAAGCAACCAAAGACGCATATCGCTTTTAGCCTTCTCACGAGCTCAAAGTGCATCGAGAAGCATTGTTGAAGGTACTCAACGAGACATATGTCACTCACGATATATCTATCAATAAGTTGGACCGGTTGATAAATAACATCAGTGCTGATAATTTTATCTACTTCAATGATGATGAAATTCCACCTGGAGGCATAGGGTCAACTAAGGCTTTGCACATCACCACTCGTTGTAAAGGATACACCCTTCTAAGTGTACTCGTTGATAATGGGTCCGCTTTGAACGTCCTTCCATTATCCACATTGAATAGATTACCCATTGACAGTTTGCATATGAAGACGAGTCATGATGTAGTAAGAGCCTTCGATGGTACTGAAAGGAAAGTGATGGGACGAATTGACATCCCTCTAGAGATCGGGCCAAATACGTATGAAGTCGATTTCTTGGTGATGGATATCAAACCCTCCTATAATTGCTTGTTGGGGGAACCATGGATACACTCGGCAGGAGCGGTGCCCTCCTCATTGCACCAAAAATTGAAGTTAGTAATAGATGGACGGTTAATAACTATCAATGCGGAGGAGGATATCATAGCAACAGTCACTGACAAAGTCCCTTATGTCAAGGCCAGTGAAGAGTCTGTTGAATGTTCTTTTTGCTCTCTAGAAATTATCAAAGCAACCTTCGTTTCGGAAGGAAGTGAGGTGCCAGCGCCCAAAATGTCTGGAGCTACAAGGATGGCCCTGCAAATGATGATGAGAAGAGGAGCATCGCCGGGAAAAGGATTAAGAAAACAGTTGCATGGAGGGATTCAAATCCCAAAACTGGTGGAGAAGAAGGATCGCTTTGGTTTGGGCTTTAAACCAGACCATAAGCACAAGAGACAGGAGATGGAAAAGCGTCAAGCAAGAAGGAAGGCGCGTTTGAACGGAGGAGAAGTGGAGTGGGAACCGATGACATTCCCACCTATATCCAGAACTTTTAAGTCAGGAGGGTTGCTGGTAAAAAAGAGTCATCAAATCAATGTTGTACATAGTGAGTGGTTGGGGCAGGAAAACCTTGAGGGTATTCGCCCTTACGAACCGGGGAGCTCTCTAAACAATTGGACTACGGAGGATCTTCCTGTAGTCTTTAGAAATTTTTCAGAGTAATTCTCGAAACATGTCTATTACTCTAAGGCCTAGGAGTAGTAAGATTACATTTATGAAAATAGGCTTATGTTCATCTATTATTTGTGACAGCCCTAATTAGACCCTAGTCAGAATGTGGTATCGGGATCACAAAACCGAGTCACAAAAATTTATTTTAATTTTAATTGCATATATTTATGTGTGATAGTTTATGTGTGAAAAATTAAATGTTTTAAATTAGTCTTAGGAATGTGAATTTTCTTGAGAGGACTTAGTTGAGAACTTAGAAAAATATGTTAGGTAAATATGTAAGGACCAAATAATATTAAAGTAGGAAAGTTTGGGTTTGCATGTCAAATTGCCACATTTATACTAAGTGGCCGGCCAAGTAATGATGCCCTTCCACTAGTTTAAATTAATTTGTATATTAAATTGGCTAAAGAATGAAATATTCTAATCAAAATGAATTAAAATAAAGAGATGAAATTAAAGAAAAGAAAAGTTTTCATCTTCTTCCTTGCAACAAACCGAAACCAAAAGGAATGAAATAGGGAAATTTACACTAAGGCAATTCGGCAACCCATTTTGTTAGTTGGAGGTAAGCTTTGGAAATGTTGTTTAGACTTTTGTTTATATATATGTTAAGCTAATTTTTAAATACATTTTAGCAATGTCAAGAAAATCAAACTTTTATGGAGGTTTGGGCACTAAACCGTATATCAAGAGATAGGAGTAGAGGTTGTTTTCATGTTATATTGAATAAGTAGAGGTTATTATGAGGTTGAAATTGTTGAATTATTAGTTGGGTAACAATTGGTGCATTCGGCCATATGCGGTAAAGTGGAATGTTCATTTTATTTGTTATTTCATTTTTATGAGAAATGAGTCAATTTTAAGCCGAATGAATCATGATGGATAAGAAAGTGCAAAATTCATGTTATGTAGTAATGTGAGTAGTTGACCGAGATATGGAAGAAGGAAATAGATTGATATTTTTATGTTTTGGGAGTGAAAAGCATAATGAAAACATAGTAGTTTAAGTGCATATTTTAGTTTAAGTGATAAGTAAAATTTGGTTAAAATAGCTTGATATATGTGTGTGTTTGCCGATTTTAAATTAAGATAGTTTGAGTGACTTAATTTATGTATTTGAAATTTATTTGAGTAATTACAATGGGCATTAAGATGTTGAACTCATGAAATTAGAAGAATATGAGCTTAATAGATTTTAAATGAATACTAACCGAAAATGAACTTAGCTAGTAAAAATTTGGAAATGTGAGTTGCCGAAATTGATCTTGTAGTGTATCGAATTATTGGAGTAGATGAGAAGTATGTTGGATATGCATTAAGTTTAAAGATTAAATTTTAAATTATGTATGAGCAAATACCGAATCTTTGTGTATGTGTCTATAAGGTAGAAGTATAAATGGGGCTACGATGATTTAATTATTTTATTTGTTTAGCTGGAGTTGAAGCTCAAGATCAAAGGGAGCCAAGTTTGGCAAACAGGAAAACAAAAGCAGTGGAGTAGCCGATCAGAGTTGTTCATCCGATTAAAAAGGTAAGTCCTTAGGTAATTTAAGTTATAGTTTTTTTTTTTTTTTGATATAAATTTAAGTTATAGTTAACCTTGAACATAGAGGACACAAATTAAGTTAGATAAGATATCATAGTATATATGAGTTCTTAGGAATCGAATGTGAAATTTATTGATCAATCTATGATAATGTGATGATTAAATATAAGAAAATACAGCACTATGTGTGCGAGGCTATGTGGCACTATGTGTGCGAGATAACATTACACTATGTGTGTGAATAAGTAAGAGCACTATGTGTGCGGACTTTCAAATCGAGCACTAAGTGTGCAATGTCGATTATGGAGTATTATTTGTGGCAATTAAAAATGCAATTAAACATTAAATTGGAGATTTGATTGATAGATTGAGTGGTTTGGTTTATGCTTTAAATTTTAGGCTTTGTATATTATATATATACATATATATATATATATATATATATATACGTCAATGGTTTTATATGACATTTGCCATGGTACTTTAATTGTGAATATTTAGAGTAGGAGTACATGGTGAATTCGGGTAAGTATGTACCAAACGCATAAGGTACGTTTGTGACATAATATTTCCTTGTGATATCATGGTTGATTTCGAATAGTATTGAGTTAATTATTTAGTTTGTAGATACTTGAATTATTATAGTATTGAAATTTCTTAGGACTTACTGAGTTAATAACTCACTCGGTGTGTTTTCGCTTTGGTATAGATCATCTTATCGAGGAAAGCTTGGAACCATCACGAAGTCATCGCAACTTTTGTCAACCTTTTTGGTACTTTTGTTTAAAACTTTAGCAAACATTATGGCATGTATAGGATAGTAATTTTGGGAGGTTTGCTATTTTGATATAATTATATATAAAGCCATACGAATATGGCTAAAGTTCTATGTATGAATTTGAAAATGTTTTGGTTATAAATCTCAAAAGTTAATCAACTTGATTTATAACTTCATATTTGTGATATAATTGAATTATATATATATTATGTATGTGTACTCGATCAATAGGTGATAAATCACTAAATGAATAGAAGGGTTTTAATTGGGTAATGTTATTCGTTAAGTTTAAGATTTCACTTTTAAATTTTCTTTTGTATCACAAGTGTTCTATTGAAGAGTTGAGCAGGTTATGTTATATGAACCTACTTTAGTAATCGACATGGATATTTGGGTGTTACATTTTATTGGTATCAGAGCTACGGTTTAGTCAGTTCTAGGACTACCGCAGCGCGTATGAGTCTAGCTATACATGCCATAATGTTAGTATATGATAGTGTGATGACTTCTGACGGTTGAAATTATTCTTTTGATTAGTAAATGGAACCAAATTTAGAGAGAGCCTTAGCGGATGATGTTGAGAGTGTAGCGGCTGCTCCTGCGCAAGGGACACCGCCTGTTGAACCTCAATCATCTGCGAATAATCAAGATGATGGGGCAAAACAAGCCTTCTTTACCATGATGAACGAGTGGGTCGCACAATATGCCCGAACTAACCCGGCTGCTCAACCATTCCCGAATTTAAATAATTTGCCTCAGGTGCCTATAATACCAGCAACTACTGATCCTTTCAGGCCGAGTAAACCTCCTGTGGATTTGATTAGGAAGTGCGGGGCTGAGGAATTCCGAGCCACAGCTACTAATGATGCTGAAAGGGCCAAGTTTTGGCTTGATAACACCATCCATGTTTTTGAAGAGCTGTCTTGCACACCTGATGAGTGTCTAAAGTGTGCCATATCCTTATTATAGGACTCGGCCTACTATTGGTGGAGAACCCTGATTTCTATTGTTCCGAAGGAATGAGTTACTTGGGATTTCTTTCAGGCAGAGTTTCGTAAGAAGTATATTAGTCAACGATTCATGGATCAAAAGCGTAAAGAATTTTTAGAGCTCAAACAAGGTCGTTTGACAGTATCAGAATGCGAACCTGAGTTTATAAGACTCAGTCGATATGCTCAGGAGTGTGTAGCTGATGAAGTCGCCATGTGTAAAAGATTCGAAGAAGGATTGAATGAAGATTTAAAGCTACTGGTGGGTATTTTAGAAATAAAAGAATTTGTAACACTAGTTGAATGGGCTTGCAAGGCTGAAGAGCTTGGAAAGGAGAAAAAGAAAGCTGAATCTGAAGCCAGAGACTTTCATAAAAGATCGACGGGTAAAACTTCTTTCTCGGCTGGAAAGAAATTCACAGACGATACTAATAAATCGAAGACGACTGTAGGAATTTCTATTAGGGAGCGACCATCAACGGACTCCCGAGCTACTTCGGTTGCTAGTGTTGGTAACAATCGACAAGAAAAACCTGAATGTCCACAATGTGGAAGACGACATATAGGTGAATGTTAGGGTAAGTCTATTAACAGAGCCTGTTATAGATGCGGTTCGAGGGATCATTTCATTCGAGATTGCACGGAATCTAACGAGAAAAATAAGATGCAAGGTGCGAGATTGAGTGGTACAGCGACTAGAGGTAGACCATCGAGAAACACAGGAGGTAGAGGTGGTAGTCAGAGAGGGACTTCTGATACGGCTGTTCGATCTGAAACTCGTGCTCCTGCCAAAGCTTATGCCATCCGCGCGCGAGAGGAGGCATCCTCCCCTGATGTTATCACTGGTACTTTCACTCTTTTCAATACTGATGTGATTGCATTGATTGACCCTGGCTCTACTCATTCTTATGTATGTGAGACTTTAGCATCCAGTAAGACTCTACCTGTTGAGTCTACTGAGTTCATAATTTGAGTGTCGAATCCCCTGGGTCGATATGTACTTGTCGACAAAGTGTGTAAGAAATGCCCCCTGATAATCTGAGATTCCTGTTTTCCGGCCGATTTGATGCTTTTACCGTTTGATGAATTTGATGTTATCCTTGGTATGGATTGGTTAACCGTAAATGATGCAGTTACAAAAGAAAGACTATTGATTCGAGGTGCACAAATAATGAGATAGTCCGAGTTGAGTCTACTGACTTGAACAGAATGACAATAATAATATCCTCGATGATCGCTCAAAAATATGTGAGAAAGGGGTGTGAAGCATATCTTGCGTACGTACTTGATAGCAAGGAGTCAGAAAAGAAAATTGAATCAGTACCAGTGGTTTGTGAGTATTCAGATGTTTTTCCTAATGAGTTACCGGAATTACCACCCGTTCGAGAGGTAGAATTCGGCATCGAACTTGCACCTGGTACCACACCAATTTCGATAGCTCCATATTGTATGGCACCAACGGAATTGAAGGAATTGAAAACTCAGTTGCAAGAGTTGACGGATAGAGGTTTCGCTCAACCGAGTTTCTCACCTTGAGGTGCACTAGTATTGTTTGTGAAAAAGAAAGACGGAACCATAAGAATGTGCATCAACTATCGTCAATTGAACAAAGTGACAATAAAGAATAAATATCCGTTACCACGTATTGATGATTTGTTTGATCAGCTAAAGGGAGCCTCAGTGTTTTCAAAGATAGATTTGAGATCGGGCTACTATCAGTTGCGTGTTCGAGAATCTGATATACCTAAAACTGCCTTCAAAACGAGATATGGTCACTACGAGTTCTTAGTGATGCCGTTTGGGCTCACTAATGCCCCTGCGGTATTTATGGACTTGATGAATCGAATCTTTAGACAGTATTTGGATTGGTTTGTAGTGGTGTTTATAGATGACATCTTGATTTATTCGCACGATGAATCTGAACATGCCGAGCACCTGAAATTGGTATTACAGATTTTACGAGACAAGCAGTTATTCGTGAAATTCAGTAAATGTGAGTTCTGGTTGAGAGAAGTTAGCTTTTTGGGTCATGTGGTATCCGTATCGGGTATTCGAGTTGATCCGAGCAAAATTTCGGCCATAATTGATTGGAAGCCTCCGAGGAATGTTATTGAAGTTAGGAGCTTTTTGGGACTTGTCGGTTACTACAGACAGTTTGTAAAAAGTTTCTCGATGATAGCCACACCGATGACGAAACTACTTCAAAAAGATGTTAAGTTTGAATGGTCAGAAAAATTTCAGAAAATTTTCGACCGATTGAAAACCTGTTTAACTGAAGCTCTAGTGCTAATACAACCAGAATCCGGTAAAGAGTTTGTTATTTACAGTGATGCATCCTTACTTGGGCTGGGTTGTATGTTGATGCAAGAAGGTCGAGTTGTGGCTTACGCGTCGAGGCAATTAAAGCCGCATGAGAAAAACTATTCGACTCATGATCTTGAATTAGCGGCCATTGTTTTCGCTTTGAAAATATGGAGACACTACTTGTTTGGAGAGAGATATCATGTTTATTCGGACCACAAAAGCCTCAAATATTTGATGACTCAAAGAGATTTGAATCTGCGACAAAGACGTTAGTTTGAGTTGTTGAAAGATTATGAGCTCGTCATTGATTATCACCCGGGAAAGGCTAACGTGGTTAGTGATGCTTTAAGTCGTAAATCGTTGTTTGCTTTGAGAGCTATGAATGTTCACCTCTCCGTTTCATCTGATAATGTGTTAGTAGCAGAATTAAAGGCCAAACCATTATTAATTCATCAAATACTTGAATCCCAGAAAGTCGACGATGAATTGGTTGCTAAACGAGCTGAATGTGTTTCAAATGTGGAATCAGAGTTTCAGATTGACGACAATGATTGCTTGACGTTCAAGAGTCGATTATGTGTTCCAAGAAATTCGGAACTTATTTCGATGATTTTGAGCGAGGCTCATAGTAGTCGAGTGTCAGTTCACCCGGGTAGTACGAAAATGTACAACGATCTAAAACGTCAATTTTGGTGGCCTAGTATGAAACGAGACATTTCTAACTTTGTTTCGAAGTGTTTGATATGTCAACAAGTGAAAGCAGAACATCAAGTGCCTTCGGGATTACTTCAGCCAATCATGATACCCGAATGGAAATGGGATCGAGTCACGATGGATTTTGTATCTGGTTTGCTGTTGATGCAGAGTAAGAAAGACTCAATCTAGGTTATTGTTGATAGATTGACGAAGTCTGATCATTTTATCCCTGTCCGTACGGATTTCTCGCTCGATAAATTGGCAGAATTATATGTCTCCCAAATTCTTCGATTACATGGAGTACCTATTTCTATTATGTCAGATAAAGACCCGAGATTCACATCATGATTTTGGAAGAAATTGCAAGAAGCATTGGGTACCAAGTTGCATTTTAGCACCGCTTTTCATCCCCAGACTGATGGTCAATCCGAGCGGATAATTCAGATACTCGAGGACATGTTGAGATGTTGTATCCTAGAGTTTTGTGGTTCATGGGAAAGGTATTTGCCTTTGATTGAATTCGCTCACAACAATAGTTTTCAATCAAGCATTAAGATGGCACCTTATGAGGCTTTGTACGGTCTTAAATGTCGTACATCGTTGTTTTGGACAGAACTTAGTGAAAGTAAAATCTTCGGGGTTGATTTGATTAAAGATGCTGAGCAGAAAGTAAAAGTGATCCGTGAAAGTTTGAAAGTAGCTTTGGATCGTCAGAAGTCGTATGCGGATTTAAAAAGAAAAGACATTGAATATCAGGTTGGAGACAAAGTGTTTCTTAAAGTCTCACCTTGGAAAAAGGTGCTCAGATTTGGCCGTAAGGGCAAATTGAGTCTGAGGTTCGTCGGGCCGTATGAAATATCTAAACGAATTGGGCCAGTTGCATACCGATTGATTTTACCCCCTGAACTTGAAAAGATTCACAACGTTTTTCATGTTTTAATGCTTCGACGTTATAGATCTGATCCATCGCATATAATTAATCCATCTGAGGTTGAGATTCAATCTGATTTGAGTTATGAAGAGGAACCGGTTCGTATTTTAGCACGTGAAGTAAAAGAACTATGAAACAAGAAAATCTCATTAGTGAAGGTACTGTGGCTTAAACATAGGGTCGAAGAAGCTACTTGGGAACTTGAAGACGCTATGAAGGATCGATATCCTAACTTATTCGCTGGTAAGATTTTCGGGGATGAAAATTCCTTATGTGAGGGAGAGTTGTGACAACCCTAATTAGACCCTAGTCGGAATGTGGTTTCGGGATCACAAAACCGAGTCTCAAAAATTTATTTTAATTTTAATTGCATATATTTATGTGTGATAGTTTATGTGTGAAAAATTAAATGTTTTAAATTAGTCTTAGGAATGTGAATTTTCTTGAGAGGACTTAGTTGAGAACTTAGAAAAATATGTTAGATAAATATTTAAGGACCAAATAATATTAAAGTAGGAAAGTTTGGGTTTGCATGTCATATTGCCACATTTATAGTAAGTGGCTGGCCAAGTAATGATGCCCCTCCACTGGTTTAAATTAATTTGTATATTAAATTGGCTAATGAATAAAATATTCTAATCAAAATGAATTAAAATAAAGAGATGAAAGAAAAGAAAAGAAAAGTGTTCATCTTCTTCCTTGCAACAAACTGAAACCAAAAGGAACAAAATAGGGAAATTTACACTAAGGCATTTCGGCAACCCATTTTGTTAGTTAGAGGTAAGCTTTGGAAATGTTGTTTAAAATTTTGTTTATATATATGTTAAGCTAATTGTTAAATACATTTTAGCAATGTCAAGAAAATCAAACTTTTATGGAGGTTTGGGCACTAAACCGTATATCAAGAGATAGGAGTAGAGGTTGTTTTCATGTTATATTGAATAAGTAGAGGTTATTATGAGGTTGAAATTGTTGAATTATTAGTTGGGTAACAATTGGTGCATTCGGCCATATGCGGTAAAGTGGAATGTTCATTTTATTTGTTATTTCATTTTTATGAGAAATGAGTCAATGTTAAGCCGAATGAATCATGATGGATAAGAAAGTGCAAAATTCATGTTATGTAGTAATGTGAGTAGTTGACTGAGATATGGAAGAAGGAAATAGATTGATATTTTTATGTTTTGGGAGTGAAAAGCATAATGAAAACATAGTAGTTTAAGTGCATATTTTAGTTTAAGTGATAAGTAGAATTTGGTTAAAATAGCTTGATATATGTGTGTGTTTGCCGATTTAAAATCAAGATAGTTTGAGTGACTTAATTTATGTATTTGAAATTTATTTGAGTAATTACAATGGGCATTAAGATGTTGAACTCATGAAATTAGAAGAATATGAGCTTGATAGATTTTAAATGAATACTAACCGAAAATGAACTTAGCTAGTAAAAATTTGGAAATGTGAGTTGCCGAAATTGATCTTGTAGTGTATCGAATTATTGGAGTAGATGAGAAGTATGTTGGATATGCATTAAGTTTAAAGATTAAATTTTAAATTATGTATGAGCAAATACCGAATCTTTGTGCGTGTGTCTATGAGGTAGAAGCATAAATGGGGCTACGATGATTTAATTATTTTATTTGTTTAGCTAGAGTTGAAGCTCAAGATCAAAGGGAGCCAAGTTCGGCAAAAGGGAAAACAAAAGCGGTGGAGAAGCCGATCGGAGTTGTTCATCCGATTAAAAAGGTAAGTCCTTAGGTAATTTAAGTTATAGTTAACTTTGAACATAGAGGACACAAATTAAGTTAGATAAGATATCATAGTATATATGAGTTCTTGGGAATCGAATGTGAAATTTATTGATCAATCTATGATAATGTGATGATTAAAGATAAGAAAATATAGCACTATGTGTGCGAGGCTATGTGGCACTATGTGTGCGGGAAAACATTACACTATGTGTGCGGACTTTCGAATCGAGCACTAAGTGTGCAATGTCGATTATGGAGTATTATTTGTGGCAATTAAAAATGCAATTAAACATTAAATTGGAGATTTGATTGATAGATTGAGTGGCTTGGTTTATGCTTTAAATTTTAGGCTTTGTATATTATATATATACATATATATATACATATATATGTACGTCAATGGTTTTATATGACATTTGCCATGGTATTTTAATTGTGAATATTTAGAGTAGGAGTACATGGTGAATTCAGGTAAGTATGTACCAAACGTATAAGGATCGTTTGTGACATAATATTTCCTTGTGATATCATGGTTGATTTCGAATAGTATTGAGTTAATTATTTAGTTTGTAGATACTTGAATTATTATAGTATTGAAATTTCTTAGGACTTACTGAGTTAATAACTCATTCGGTGTGTTTTCTCTTTGGTATAGATCATCTTATCGAGGAAAGCTTGGAACCATCACGAAGTCATTGCAACTTTTGTCAACCTTTTTGGTACTTTTGTTTAAAACTTTCGCAAACATTATGGCATGTATAGGATAGTAATTTGGGAGGTTTGCTATTTTGATATAATTGTATATAAAGCCATACGAATATGGCTAAAGTTCTATGTATGAATTTGAAAATGTTTTGGTTATAAATCTCAAAAGTTAATCAACTTGATTTAGAACTTCATATTTGTGATATGATTGAATTATATATATATTATGTATGTGTACTCGATCAATAGGGGATAAATCACTAAATGAATAGAAAGGTTTTAATCGGGTAATGTTATTCGTTAAGTTTAAGATTTCACTTTTAAATTTTCTTTTGTATCTCAAGTGTTCTATTGAAGAGTTGAGCAGGTTATGTTATATGAACCTACTCTAGTGATCGACATGGATATTTGGGTGTTACATTATTATTCAAATAAAACATAACTTTTATCAATTTAAAAGAGTATTGTTTCATTTTTATCAACCAATATTCCTTTAAATTCTAACAATTCTTATTCTTTTATTCATAGCACATAAATGATCATTCTTAAATTCATTCTTTCTTTGTATATTCTTTCGTACCCCTCACAAGTCTCTAGATATCAATGATATGAGCACTAATACTGCCGCTCTTGATTTCTCTTGTAAGCAAGGCATATGTTTAGAGGAACCTCAGGATTTTGAAGATGTTCAAGATTGTGACGTATCTCTCGATCTGTTAAGAATGGTAAAACAGGAGGAGAAACAAATCATGCCACATGAGAAAGAGGCAATAGTGAACATAGCCCTAGAGGAAGGGAAGGAGGTGAAAATTGGAACACTAATCACCAAGGACACAAGGCGTGGCTTGATTGAGTTGCTTCAAGAATTCAAGGATATCTTTGCTTGGTCATATCAAGATATGCCCGGATTAAGCACCGACATTGTAGTACATCGTCTTTCGATAAGACAGGATTGCAAACCAGTCCAACAGAAGTTGCGGAGAATACGGCCAGACATTGTTCTAAAAATAAAGGATGAGGTCAAGAAGCAGTTTGATGCAGGATTCTTGCAAGAAGTGAAGTACTCTGAATAGGTAGCTAACATTGTACCTGTCCCTAAGAAGGACGGGAAGGTACGAATGTGCGTTGATTACAGAGATCTAAACAAAGCAAGCCCAAAGGATAATTTTCCTCTGCCACACATTGACACTTTAGTAGACAATACAGCGGGATATTCGTTGTTCTCCTTCATGGATGGCTTCTCAGGATACAATCAGATAAACATGCATTTAGAGGATATGGATAAAACTACTTTCATAACCTTGTGGGGTACCTTTTGTTACAAAGTAATGCCGTTTGGACTAAAGAACGCAGGGACAACATACCAACGAGCCATGGTAAACTTATTCCACGACATGATGCATAAGGATATTGAGGTATATGTTGATGATATGATTGCCAAATCGAGAATAGAAAAAGAACATATTAAGGTCTTAAGAAGATTGTTCTTGAGGTTGAGAAAATTTCAGTTAAAGCTTAATCCAGCAAAATGCACCTTTGGAGCCAGATCGGGAAAGTTATTAGGCTTCGTAGTCAGTGAAAAAGGAATTGAAGTTGACTCAGACAAGGTCAAAGCCATACAGGAGTTGCCTCCGCCACGTACTTAGAAGTAAGTTCGAGGATTCCTAGGAAGGTTGAATTACATCGCTCGGTTCATCTCACAATTGACCAAGAAATGTGATCCTATCTTTCGCCTCCTCAGAAAGCACAATCAAGGTACTTGGGATGAAGAATGCCAGAATGCTTTTAAGAAGGTCAAGCAGTATTTGTTGAATGCTACAGTGTTATCTCCACCTAGCCCGGATAAACCATTAATACTGTATTTATCAATGTTCAGCAATTCTATGGGATGTGTACTTGGTCAACATGACGAGTCAGGGAAAAGGGAAAAGGCAATTTATTATCTCAGTAAAAAATTCACTAACTGTGAAATGAGATATTCACCAATTGAAAAGTTGTGTTGTGCACTAATCTTGACCACCCGGAGATTAAGACAGTACATGCTATACCATACCACTTGGCTTATCTCCAAGTTGGATCCATTGAAATACATGATAGAGTCAACTGTTCTAAATGGAAGGATGGTGAGGTGGCAAATTTTACTTTCAGAGTTTGATATAGTCTACGTGAGTCAGAAGGCTATAAAATGAGGTACGGTAGCTGACTTCTTGGCTAGTAGAGCTCTAGATGATTATGAGCCATTGAACTTTTATTTTCCAAATGAGGAATTAAGGTGTATAGCAATGACTGAAAATTCTCCATGGAGGCTCAATTTTGATGGGGCTTCTAATGCAGTTCGGAATGGAATTGGGGCAGTCTTGGTATCCCCTAATGGTGATCATTACCCATTCACGTGCAAGTTAGACTTTGATTGCACAAATAATATGGCTGAGTACGAAACATGCGTCATAGGGCTTCAAGCAGCCATAGAGCGAGGTATAAGAACCCTGGAGATTCGGTGTTGGTAATATATCAGCTTAGAGGTGAATGGGAGCCCAGGGACCCTAAATTGATCAATTATCGAAAGGTAGTTTTGGGGTTACTTGAAGAGTTTGATGATATCACCTTTAATTATCTCCCGCGAGACGAAAATCAGATGGCAGATGCTCTAGCAACTTTGGCCTCAATGATTAAGGCAAATAAAGAGGAAGAGATGAGACCAATTCAAATGAGTGTCAGTGAAACTCCAGCTAGCTGTTGTAACCTTGAAGAGGAAGAAAGGGATGATAATCCTTGGTATCAGGATATATTGTGATATATAAGAGATCGTAAATATCTAAAACAGGCAACCGAAAATGACAAACGAACTTTGAGAAGGTTAGCTTGTGACTATGTCTTGGACGGGGATGTCCTATACAAGAGAAGGAAAGACCAAGTACTTTTGAGATGTGTCGATGCTGTAGAAGCCAAGCTAATTCTAGAAGAGGTTCATGAAGGTATATGTGGTACCCATGCAAATGGGTTCACGATGGCAAGGCAAATCATGAGGTTCGGCTATTACTAGGCCACTATAGAAGGAGACTGCATCAACTATGCCAAAAAATGCCATAAGTGTCAGATTTATGAGGACAAAATTCATGTACCACCTTCACCTTTACATGTCATGACTTCTCCATGGCCCTTTTCCATGTGGGGTATAGATGTCATCGGACCAATATCGCCGAAAGCTTCAAATGGACATCAGTTTATCTTCGTGGTGATTGACTACTTTACAAAATGGGTAGAGGCTGCTTCTTACGCAAATGTTACTAAGTCAGCTGTAAGTCAATTTTTGAATAAGGAAATCATTTGTCGGTATGGAATGCCTGAGAGGATCATATCCGACAATGCATTGAATTTGAACAACAAAACGATAGCAGAAGTTTGCGACCAGTTCAAGATCAAGCATCACAACTCTTCACCCTATCGTCCAAAGATGAATAGGGCAGTGGAGGCTGCCAATAAGAACATTAAGAAAATAGTGGGAAAGATGACTGAGACTTATAGGGATTGGCATGAAAAGCTACCGTTTGCACTCTTAGCCTATCGAACATCTGTCAGAACTTCTACTGGGGCAACCCCATTCTCGTTAGTTTACGGGATGGAAGCAGTGTTACCTATTGAAGTAGAAATACCTTCTCTCTGAATTTTAACAGAGATAAGGTTAGATGAAGCTGAATGGGTTCAGTCCCGATATGACCAGCTAAACTTGATTGAGGAAAAGAGGCTGAAAGCTATCCGACATGGTCAAATGTACCAGAAGCGTATGATACGAGCTTATGATAAAAAGGTTCGTCCAAGGGAATTCCATGAGGGGGACCTTGTGCTAAAGAAAATCCTTCCCATTCAGAAGGACTTTAGAGGAAAATGGATGCCAAATTGGGAGGGGCCATATGTCGTGAAGAAGGCTTTTTCTGGCGGTGCATTGATTTTGACATAAATGGATGGAAAAAGCCTACCCAATCCAGTGAACTCAGACTTAGTAAAAAAGTACTTTGTTTAAAGGAGAAGAGAATCCAAGGTGAAAACCCGCAAAGGGCGTCTTGTGAACAAAGGGGTTTTGAGTTGAAAACCCGAAAGGGTAGCTCAAATTTTGAATGGCATACAGCAATCTTGTTATATCTTACTTGGCAAAGAGTGAGGCACAGTGTACATTGGGGCATCAACAAAGTACTTTAGACCTTTTAGACACATGTTGAACTCGAGAAAGATTTCATGGAACTAATGTATAGACGCTCAAGCGGCGATATTTAGAGCATCTAATTTTATCCTGTTTGCTATCTTTAGATTCTATTTCTTCTTAAAGATATGCTATCAGATTTATTTTCTCTGTATTGTTGACAATTCATTACTCTTAAGGATTTATTCATTTTCCATCGTTCTTTAAGTATGTTGCATAGAAATAATGATAGATGAGCTGAAATATTTTCACAAACGAAGTTTTGCACATTACTTTGGAATTTCTAGATAATGCAAGAAACTAAAATAGGACAATTGTTCGAGAAATTCACGTAAGCAAGGGATGAAGAAACTCGAGGAATTTCTTTCTTCCAGTCCAAAAGGAAAACGGACAAAACCAATGATTCAATTCTAATAGACATCCTCAGTAGATCGCAGCATTGGAGGAAGGCCTACATGTTGAGCAAAAGTGCAAAGAAAATATAAATGAAGGAATGAATAGTGGCGCCTAGAATAGGGGTCATATTCACAGCACTTTGCATCATAATTAGGGACATTCAATTCGCTTTGAGCATAGCATCCTAATTATCAGGCATAATCATTCTACAAGTGATCAAAGACAGCGTGCTTTAATCCTCTAAATAGTAGGGTAATAGGTCGCAGCATGGCAGATCTGACCTTCAAACGATTAGCCTGGAGCAGATCCAAGATGATTTGGCATTCTTGTATTTACAAGAAACAAATCGAGGACATAGTAGATTTGACTCTTAGATGTTCTCAAAAGGATCCAGTGTGATTTGGTATTCTTGTGTTTACAAGGAACAAATCGAGGACATAGCAGATTTAACCCTCAGATGTTCTCAAAACAGATCCAAGATGATTTTTCGTCTCTGTATTGTCAGAGAACAAATCAAAGTTTGACATCTCCATTTCGACGGAGAGCAGACACATAACAGATCTAACCTTCAGATATTTATACTGAAGCAAGATCCAAGATGATTTGACATTCTTGTGATTACAAGGAACAAATCGAGGACATGGCAGATATGACTCTCAAATGCTTTCAAACAGACTCAAGATGGTTTGGCATCCTTATGCTTACAAGGGACAAATCGAGGACATGGCAGATATGACTCTCAAATGTTCTCAAATAGATCAAAGATGGTTTGGCATCCTTGTGCTTACAAGGGACAAATCGAGGACATGGCAGATATGACTCTCAAACGTTCTCAAATAGATTCAAGTTGATTTGGCATCCCTACAAATTGAAGAGGCAAATTCGACATCTCTATGTTCGGCAGTGAGCTGATCAAAGATATCAACATTGCAGTCATAAAAAAATGGAATATCATGATTTGATAGAGCTGGTCAAATTTGGTCTTTTTATAAGTCTTTGCTCGATTCCTGTTACATAGCAATAAGCAAAGAGGGGCAGCTGTAATAGCCCAAATTTGACCGGGCTGAAAACCAAGATTAAAAATAACAAATGTTTATTTATTTAAAAAGTCCTTTTACAAAGCCCAAGTCTAAATAACCCAAACTCTCAGAGGCCCAAAACCTAAAATCATCAGCTAGGGTTGCTAACCCTAGCTCTCTTCCTACAGCGCCGCAACAGCTTCTGGAAGCTTCAGGGAGCATCGGTTCAACTCCCCAGATCAAGGCCGTCAATGCACACTGACGCGCCATCAATGCGTTCGTCCCTCTCGCGACCGTCCAGCACCGTGATCTCAGGCCTCCCCTCTGGCCTTGTTACCACCGTTAATGCCAAGATCGTCGGGGTACCTGCAAAATGGAAAAGGAAACACAGCAGATGCGAACAAATAAAGCAAGAAGCTAAAACAAAGGAATCTCAGCAGATTAGGGTCAAAGATACAGAAGACAAGAAATAGAAAGAAATCGGAGATTTCTTTCCTTATGTAACAAATCAGTGGCTATAAAAAGCCCCTTTGTAACCCTTGTAACAACACACAGATACAGAAATAAAAAAGTGAATACAAACAGTTTCAAAGGTGATAACCGAGTGACTTGTTCTTTATTTTTTAGCGCATATATATGAACTGTTTAGCAAAATACTAAGGGTATTTAAAAAGGAGAAGAACTACCTGTTTTGGATCTGAAAAGACGAGGGTTTTTAAACCCTCCAATCTCCGTATACGGTGGCCCTTAGGGCGGCGCGTGGGTGCGTGGGCCGGAGTGTGGCCTACGAAGGCTAGAGCCCGGAGCTCCCTTCCTCTCTCTCTTTCAGAGAGAATTTTTTAGTTTTCTAAAACAAAAAACGGGGTTCAAATGAATTTTAAGCTGAGAAGGTAGCTTATATAGCTTGAACGAAACGACGACGTTTTTTGAACCCCAGGATTCGCGCGTTGACCCGATTACTCGGGAAGGATCTGCGCATTTTTAAAATTGGGTTAATTTCCCAATCGGTCCTTCTACCCCTTTTGTATTTACAATTAAATTTTATTTTATTTATGATTTGGCCCTATTATTTTATTTTAGTTTTAATTCGGTCCTGACAGTTGTTAAATTATATTCTGGGAAACGTGGCCGTTTTGGGAATAGGGCAATTTGCCCAGTGAGTCCCTCTAATTTTACGCGCGTTTTAAATAGGGCCTTAATCCAGTTTTGTTTCTTTGAAATTCGCCCTGTCATTTTGCTAAATTTTAAATTTAGTCCTATATTTATTCTATATATATATTTTATATATATTGATATTTATTTTTATCCTTATTGTTTATATTATATACTATAAGATTATTTTATTGTATATATAAATTATTATTCTTCATATTATCTAATATTTTTCAAATTATTTTTCATCATTATTTTTTATATATATTATTATTATATTTTTACTTGTATTATATGTTAATTATTTATACATATCATTTTTTCATATAAACTTTCATTATTCTATATTATATCTATTATATTTCTTGTTTCCTATATATATTTTAAGAATATTTTATTTTATAACTTCTATATATTTTCATTTTTATTCTATATTACTTATTATTTTTTATGTATATCATATAATACCTATTACATTATTTATATTACTCATTATATTATTTAAATTCTCAAAATTTGTAAATTAAATTATTTTTTTTATTCATATTATATATCAAACTATTAATTATTTATTATGTATTATTTTATTTTAAATGATATTTTTATATTCTTTTACATACTTCTATTTATATATTTTTTAAAACCCAATATATTTTACATATAATTATTATAAATATTTTGTTATTATATTTATATATTATATAGCAAATACTATTTTAAAATTATTTTTTAGGTCTTTACTTGTGTTATATATATTTTGTTAATAATAATTCATTTCATTTTATTTTATTTTGTATATACCATGTGTTAAATGTTATTTTATCTATTATTTGATATTACATTTCATGAACATGTACATTGATATTACATTACTCTTTTTTGTATATCATGCATTTTTTAATTATTACTTTGTATATTTGTATGTTTATTCGTTCTTAATACATGCTATATACATCTTTGTATGTATATCGTTAATACATGCTATATATGTATTATTTTATATGTATGTATCTAATGCATGATCTTATATTGTTGCCATTACTTTGTTTAAATGTATGTATTATTTACCTACTACAATAATATGTTATTATGTATGATTTATAATGCAATATAATTCCCCACACATCACTTTTAAAAAAAGGGGCACCAAAGTTTTCAAAAATACAAAAAGGCAATGCTTGATGTTTGGAAACTTCGAGAAAGTAGTGCCCTAACTTATTGGGTTGCGACTCTTCTCGTTGAGTTCGAATAATCAAGTACCCTTCTAAGTTTTTAAAGGTTTTCAAAATGTAAGTGACTGTCTTGGAATTTCAAAGCAACATGTCCTAACTTGCTGGATGTGGTGTTTTGTTGTTTCGAGATAGGGATTTCCAAAAGGCTAACTCAGTATCAATATTTTGATACGAGTGAACTCCAATTTTCAAAATCAAAAATATTTCAAAGAGGATTGCATCTTAAAATTTCTAAATTCCGACCTTAAAGACATTTGATAATTAATTAGGTACCAATTATTGGGCGATACGAGGGTGCTAATCCTTCCTCGTATGTAACCGACTCCCGAACCCGTTATTTTTATTTCCTAGACCAAAACTAATGATTTTAAAACAAAATGTTTTAGAGGTGATCCAATCACACCTAAAAAGATTGGTGGCGACTCCCGTTTTCGTTTTTAAAGTCGATTCCCATTTTCCAAAACCCGATTAAAAAACGGTTTTGACATGTATTAATTCATAATATATTTAATTTTAATTTATATCCAATTTAATTTGGGTTAAATAAATTATTATTAATTAACTATGAAAAGTGGCCAAGTTGAGCCGAACCGAGAAAACCAAACCGTCCGAGTATTGGGTAGCCCAAAACCGTCCCACATGCTGACCCAATCAGCTTGCTTGACTGATTAATTTGCTTGCAAAAAGGCCCTTGAATACTTTTCAAATTGCAAACAAACCCCTCCACTATTTGTGTCTTTCTAGATTTGCCCTTACCTTAATATAGCAAGTTTGAAAACTTCAAACTTGCGACATGTGTGGCCGGCCAAGGGAGGGCTCTTTGGCTGCTGATTTTGGCTATTTTTAGCAGCCCTCTCAACCTATAAAAACCCCCCTTGGCCGCTCATTTGAAACACGCCTCAACTTTCTCATCTCTTCTCTTCTCTCTCAATTTTCTCTCTTCATTTCCCATCCATTTTTCTTTATCCTCTTTCTGATTTCACCTCTTGAAAAAGAGTCATTCATCCACCATTTGGAGCAGCATTAAAACGTTCATAGCAGCCTCGGTTCAACAAGAACAAGCGAAGAAGGAAGAGTGGAGTAAACCAGTCAAGCCACGGAGAAACACCGGATTTGATTCTTGTTCCCTATCCTTTTAATTTTTGTTGTTGCTATGATGAATATGTCTATGACTATTTGTGATGTTGAAATGTTTAATTTAATTGATATGGCTTAAATTTAATTCGTGTTAGGTTGATTGCATTTCTTCAACTTAATTTATCAAAATTTTGTTTGTGTTGTTATAGGCCTCGGTAAGATGTTTGATTAAATAAAACCATGACTAAGTTATTCTTGCATTAAAATTGTAAGGTAACTAATGAATTAATTATTTAAACTGATTGAAATTGTAACTAATTGACACAATACTTAATCAATGCATATTTAATCATCTGAGGTAGCCGAGGGTTAAATTAGCAACGGTATCTAGCAATACATTTGACTTGCATAACTTGCAAGATTATTGTGATTAAACTGTTTCAAGGTAGAAATACATTGTTACCTAACTTAATCTTTTATGTGCTTATGAGATTGAATTAATTGTTTGAATTGGCATAGAGATATGTACAAGAGATTATTTTAATTTCATAAGCATGCATATGCATTAACACATTTGCTTATTAAAATATGTTTAACTGTTGAATTGACATAGAGATATAGTCAAGAGATAAATGGATTTTAGTAGGTAAGTATGTTCATAAGTTAGCAAATTACCGAGTTGCCGTGAATATATTCGTAACAACATAAACATGAGTTTAATAATTCTAAGTTACGAAATGCAATTAATCTAGCACAATTATGCCATCTTGATTAAAATCGTCTTTTGAAATCATGCATTGAAACTTTTATTTTCTCTTTATTTATTTCACTTAGTTAAAAATCCTAGTTTTTAATCACTTCCTCAAATCAAAATATTTTTTTCTTCACCAAAGTGCTTTAAATTAATTTCATAAATAATTCTTTTCACAGTCCTTGTGGGTACGATAACTCGACATTTACTTGTCACTTTATTACTTGTTGCGATTGTGTACACTTGCACATTTTCTTCGTTCCAAGTTTTTGGTGCTGTTGCTAGGGACTACTTTAAAAAGTCATTATTTGTGAATTTGTTAGTTTTTACATTTTGGTTTATTTTTCTGTTCAATTTTAAATTAATTAATTTTTCTGTGGTTATTTCAGGTGTCTGTGAGTATTGACCAAATTATCGATTTACTCCCTGTAGACCATGAGATTGAAAGAACTTTTCTACAACGAAGAAGACAAGCAAGTCAGAGAAGGACCAAAGAGATGAATCTCAAAATTTTGAATCAAGGAAATGGAGAAGACCCTACTCAAAATCTTATCCTTATTGCTGATGATAGGGATAAAACTTTAAGAGAGTATGCCCTGCCAGTTTTCATGATCTTAATCTGGGTATTAGGAGACCCGAAATTGAGGCACAATAATTCGAGCTAAAGCCAATCATGTTCCAGATGCTTCAGATAGTGAGCCAATTCAGTGGAATGCATACTAAAGATCCTCATCTTCACTTAAGGCTATTAATAGAGGTGAGCGATTCTTTCAAGTTAGTCGAAGTACCCGAAGATGCATTACGATTGAAGCTATTCCCATATTCGCTAAGGGACAGAGCTCGAGCCTGGTTGAACTCATTGCCACCAAATTCAATTTCCACATGGCAAGAGTTAGCAGAAAGATTCCTTTTGAAGTATTTCCTGCCTGGCAAGAATGCTAAGTTGAGGAATGAGATCACTGCTTTCCAAAAAATGGAGGATGAGTCCTTGTATGAGGCATGGGAAAGGTATAAAGAATTATTACGAAAGTGCCCTCATCATGGAATCCCACATTGCATCCAACCTGAGACGTTTTTATAATGGTCTCAATGCACACACGAGGATGGTAGTGGACGCTTCTCCTAATGGTGCTCTCCTTTCTATGTCTTATAATGAGGCTTATGAAATCATTGAAAGAATTGCCAGCAACAATTATCAATGGCCAACCAATCGAGCAACGTCAGGAAAATGAGTTGCTGGAATACATGAAGTGGACACTCTCACTTCACTCGCACCTTAGGTATCATCAAATCATAAATGCTTAAAAATTTTACCACTAATGGGTTTAATAGTTTTGCAGCTCAGCTATCGAATCAAGTTGAAAATGTAGCCTGTGTCTATTGCAGGGAAGGACATTTATTCAAAGAATGTCCATCGAACCCAGAATCTGTGTATTACATGGATAACCAGAACCAAAATCGAGGAATCCAAGGACTGCAATCCAATTTCTATAACCCATCGTGGCGAAACCACCCGAATTTTTCCTGGAGTAACCAAGGGGCTGGAACCAGAAACACTTACGCCCAACGTAGACCAACCCAGCCATCTGGTTTTCCCCAACAAGTTCAGAAACCAACCCAAGTTGAACCGTCCAATAGCTTAGAGAATCTATTGAAGGCATACATGGCAAAAAAAATGACGCCTCTCTAAGGAATTTGGAGAATCAAGTGGGTCAGCTTGCAACTGAACTCAAAAACCAACCACAAGGTGTTTTACCTAGGGATACGGAGAATCCAAGGAATCCAGGGAAGGAGCATTATAAAGCACTAACATTGAGGAGCAAAAAGACATTAGAACCCAACACCATCGAAGTTGAAAAGAAGCTAGCTAATGCTCAAGATTTAGAGGAAGTTCAATCGAGTGTTGAAATTCTAGTTTCATTGAAACCAGAATCTGTAAAAACCAACAAGGTAACTTCAGAACAAGTTAATTCTGATCAACTAACAACTTCGTTAAATGCAGAATTGCCATAGAGGACAAAACAACCAGTTGCAGAAAAGAAGCCTCCACCAAAGACTTCAGAAGCAGAAGCAGGAAATTCAATTCAAGAAGTTCCTAGACGTACTCAAACAACTTCATATCAACATCCCGTTGGTTGAAGCACTTGAACAAATGTCGAACTACGTCAAATTCATGAAGGATATCCTGTCAAAAAAAATAAAGACTTGGAGAATTTAAGATGGTAGCCCTAACGAAGGAATGCAGTGCATATCTTTAAGACAAACTACCCCCAAAGTTGAAGGATCCTAGATGTTTTACCATACCTTGCAACATTGTAGCAACATATTGTGGTAAGGCATTATGTGACTTGGGTGCGAGTATCAATTTTATGCCCATGTCAATATTTAAGAAGTTGAGATAGGTGAAGTTAGACCTCCTACAGCTTCAATTAGCAGATCGATCCTTAGCACATCCAGAAGAAAAATTCGAGGACGTATTGGTACATGTAGAAAAATTTATTTTTCCTACTGACTTTGTGGTTTTAAACTTTGAAGCAGACAAAGAAGTGTCAATCATCCTAGAAAGACTCTTTCTAGCAACCGGAAGGACCCTTATTGATGTGCAGAAGCGCGAGCTTACTATGCGTGTTCAAGACGATTAGGTAACATTTAATGTTTTTAAGTCTATGCAATTTCTTGACACAATTGATGATTGTTACAGTGTCCGATTTAGAGGATTGAATCATGGAAAAGGAACTCAATTATGTTGAGAATCCATTGGAACAAATTTTGACATCAGATCCTCCAAATGATGAAGAGGAGGATGAATACTTAGCTTTGCTAGAAGCTAATCAAAGGGGATTTAGTCCACAATCCCGTTTTGAATCTTTAGAGTTAGAGAACAAAGATTATGCCCAACCAAAAGCGTCAATCAAAGAGCCACTTAAATTAGAACTCAAGGTACTACCTTCACATTTAAAATATTTTTATTTAGGTAACGCTTCTACCCTGCCTGTGATTGTTTCAGCAGAATTAACTATTGAGCAAGAAGAGAAACTCATCCTAGTATTGAAATAATTCAAGAAGGTTATCGGATGGACCATAGCCGATATTCGCGGTATTAGTCTGTCTGTATGTATGCACAAGATTATCCTGGAATATGGTGAAAAAGGGACGATTGATGGACAACGAAGACTGAACCCCATCATGAAGGACGTGGTGAAAAAAGAAATCATCAAATGGTTAGATGCAGGTATAATTTACCCCATCTCAGACAGTTCATGGGTAAGCCCGGTCCAGTGCGTGCCAAAGAAAGGAGGTGTTACGATCGTTGAGAACGAGAATAACGAGTTGATACCAACTAGAATGGTTACGGGATGGAGAATTTGCATCGATTATCGGAAGCTAAACAAGGCGACTAGGAAAGATCACTTTCCTTTGCCGTTTTTGGACCAGATGCTGGATAGACTCACGAGGCGAGACTATTACCTTTTTCTTGATAGGTACTCGGGGTATAACTAGATTACAGTAACACTAGAAGATCAATACAAGACAACATTCACCTACCCATACGGTACATTTGCATTTAGACCATTGCCATTTGGTTTATGTAATGCACTTGCTACATTTCAAAGATGTATGATGGCTATTTTTACTAATATGGTTGAGAAATACTTGGAAGTCTTTATGGATGATTTTTTAGTATTTGGAGATACATATGATGATTGCCTAGCCAATCTAGCCAATGAACTAAGGCGATGCAAAGAAACAAACCTTATACTCAACTAGGAAAAGTGTCATTTCATGGTACGAGAAGGTATTGTTCTAGGCCATCGGATAACAAGACATGGAATCGAAGTAGATAAAGCAAAGGTAGACATTATTGAGAAACTCCCACCTCCAACATCTATAAAAGGTGTTAGGAGATTTTTGGGCCACGCCGATTTCTATCGAAGATTTATCAAGAACTTTTCCAAAAATGCTAAACCCTTATGCAACTTATTGGAGAAGGATATGGCATTCAAATTTGATGAGGAGTGCTTAAGAGCTTTCAACAATTTGAAGAGTCGATTAGTTTCGGCACCCATAATCATCAAATCAGACTGGGATTTGCCATTTGAATTGATGTGTGACGCAAGTGACTTCGCATAGGAGCTGTTATGGGCTAGCCAAGGAACAAAGTTTTTCATCCCATCTACTACGCAAGTCGGACTCTAACAGGAGCTCAACTAAATTAGATGATAACAGATAAAGAGTTACTTGCTATTGTGTTTGCTTTTGACAAGTTTCGATCTTATCTTGTTGGTACCAAAGTGACTGTCTATATGAACCATTCAGCAATTAAGTATTTACTTGCCAAGAAAGACGCTAAGCCGAGACTGATCCGATGGGTACTTCTAATTCAAGAGTTTGATCTAGAAATTCAAGATCGAAAGGGAGTAGAAAACCAAGTAGCAGACCACTTGTCAAGATTAGAGCTGCAAGAAGGGAATTCTCTTCTTATACCAATTCAAGAGACATTTTTAGATGAACACATACTGAAGGTAAATCATGCCTATAATACCCCTTGGTTTGCTGATATTGCTAACTATTTAGCTTGTGGTTTGATGCCGATTGATAAGACGTATCATCAAAAGAAAAATTTTCTTCATGATGTGAAGTATTATTTTTGGAAAGAGTCATATTTGTAACACCCCTAACCTGTAATCTTCGCTGGAATAGGTTAAGAGGCATTACCAGACTCGTAACTCAGTTCAAAACAAACCTTTATCTGATAGTCCTCATATATCAGTTAATATCAATTATTCACATTCCATATATAACCTAATCAAGCATACAAAGCTTTAATCATACATTCAGGATTAAATCAGTAACATATAAACATTTCAAGAACTTAGAAAATTTTAAACATTTCAAGGGACACACGCCCGTGTGAACAGGCTGTGTGTCTCACACGGTTACAAGACACACCCGTGTCACAGGCCGTGTGAAAACAGGGCATACATGCTGACTTGAACCACACGGCTAGAGACACGCCCGTGTGCCTTGGCCATGGTCAAAACTGACTTGGGTCACATGGTTAACCATACGCCCGTGTGTCAAACCCGTGTACCCTTCAAAATGGCCACACACGCCCATGTGCCAAGGCTGTATGCCTTACATGGCCACCAGACACTCCCATGTGTCTAGGCCGTGCTCAAGATTGACTTGCTTCTAAAAGAAGCATTGAAGGACACGTTCAAGACACACCCCCGTGTGCTCAACCGTGTAGGCAAATATAGGCCATTTGTAAGTCCAATTTGCCACCCATTTAGGTCGTCCCTACAAGCATCAAAACAAGCATATAATATACCCCATTTTCAACCAATTTCAACTCCAAAATACATACCATTCATACCATATTATAAACAACCAAATTCATGCTTATAACCATACCAAAATCATGCCAAATCATAATTCAAAGTCATACCAAAACTTATGTTTCATAACATCATTTCAATTTATTCAATCTCATGCCATAAACTTACCAATTCCTCAAATAAGCACATACTAAAACTTACCAAAATTGACCATTTCATTTAGTCATCAAAGAGTGCAACAAAACATACCCTTTTTTAACACAAAACATATACTAAAATTGATTCATAATCACATCCATAACCAAGCCATATCACATGGCTAGATATACACATTACAAAACATATTCACAACCTTCTAGCCTATACATGCCATACTTCAATATATACATTTTCAAAAGGTACCAAAATAGAGTTCGATAGTGTGGTGATTATCCTCGACGATCCCCAAGCTTCCGATAGCTTCGATATCTATAAAACAGTTGAAAATACACATAAAGTAAGCTTTCAAAAGCTTAGTAAGCCAAATAAAAATAAACTTATCACAATTCATAACTATAAACAAATCATTTGTATGAATCATGGCATAACTCAATGTCAAGTTCATAATTCTCATTTAGCTCAAATACTCATAACCATTTGTTGATATGTACATCACATTTCCACATAATACAAACATATTTCATATGTTCTCATATATATACATATGCTTACCTTTCATTCTCAATCTTAACATACATTTCAAACGTACCTGAATCGAATACATGTTCATATAGTCATTCATTTTCTCGGATTGCCCGTTGAACCGTCCAGAATCAATAAGGATACTCGGATAGCTCGGAAAGCTCATACAATGCCAACATCCCAGACGTGGTCTTACATGTAATCAAATATCGATGCCACGGTCCCAGACAGGGTCTTACACGAAATCAAATACAATGTCGATGTCCTAGACATGGTCTTACACGTAAATCATAATTCGATGCGAACATCCCCAACGTGGTCTTACACAAAAACACATATCGGATCCTATGTCATGACATATGTATCCTAACTATTCCTATGGTTCGTACGGGACTTTTCGGACGTCGAAACTTTGTTGATACTTTCTTGGATATCTCATTCTCAACTTATATAATTATTCATCATTTTTCAAGAGCATATAAACAATAATAATTCAATTCAAAACACATTTATTTGTATATTGACTTCCCTCGTACGGATTTGAACGAATGGAATCGACTACTTGATGACTTTTGACTTCCCCCGATCTAATTTCGTTTTCTTTTGTTCTTGATCTAAAAAAATTCAAATTTAACTCATTTATTCAAAAAAGCATTCAAATCAATCCATAAACACACATTTAGGGCATTTTACAAATTAGCCATCATATTTTCACATTTTAACACTTTAGTCCCTAATCACAAAAATCACAAAATATACAAAATTTCCATATACCCATGCTTAATCGAATTTTCATAGTGTTCATATAAGCCCACATATTTCATTTATTTCACATTTTAGTCCCTCAATTTCTCATTTTCACAATTTAGTGCAAATTACTCAAATTCATCAAAAATTCAAAGATAAAACATGTTAACCCAACTTCAAGCTTCCATATACTATCATCAAACTTCATAAAACTCAAAGTTTCATCAATGGAATAACTCAAAATCATCAACAAAATTAGAAATTGACACATGGTCTTAGTAAAACACAAAGCAACGATCATAAAAACATAGAAATTATCGAAAACGGATCAAAAACGAACCTTTAATCAAACTTTAGCATGGTCGAACCCTATCTCAAATTTTATTTTCTTTTTCTTTGATGAATTTAGCTAGGTGATGTTAAAATGATAAACAAAATTCATTTTGTTTTATTATAATAACCATAATTATAATAATTACTAATTTAACCTTTATAATTAAACATATAATTCATATTCATTAAGGCCATTTCTGTCCATCCATAATTCAATGGTTTATTAACCATGTAAGGACCTCTCAATTAAAGAGACATAACAATTAAGCACACTTAACATATAGCATGCAACTTTTAAATTTTATGCGAATTAAGTCTTTTTATCAAATTAAGCACACAAACGATCAAACTTTCATATAGAATTTTCACACATACTAATTCACATAATAAGCACGAAAAATAATATTAAAATATTTTTTGACTTGAATTTGTGGTCCCGAAACTACTATTCTGACTAGGGTCAAAACCGGGCTGCTACAATATTTGTTTAAAAAGTGTGCAGATCAAATTATCAGGAGATGCGTGGCAGAAGATGAAGTACATATGATTCTATACCATTGCCACTCAGCTCCGAGTGGGGGACACTTCGAAGGCATACGTACTGCGGCCAAGGTATTGCAAGCCAGATTCTTTTAGCCAACACTATTCAAAGACGCATATGCTTATGTAAAGAGTTGTGATCGATTTCAAAGGGTTGGAAACGTCACCAATAGAAATGAGATGCCTCAAACAAGCATCATTGAAGTAGAATTATTCGATGTTTGGGGTATTGACTTTCTCGATCCTTTTCCTCTGTCTTTTGGTTACAAGTACATATTGGTAGCAGTAGACTACGTGTCTAAGTGGGTTGAGGCTAAAGCATATCCGACAAACGATGTTAAGGTGATGAAGATTTTGTAAAAACATGTGTTAATAAGGTTTGGAACCCCACGAGCCATCATTAGTGATCAATGGTCTCATTTTGTGAACAAGCGGTTGAAATGGCTACTCGACAAACATGGAGTGAAGCACAAGGTTGCCATAGCTTACCATCCGCAGAAGAATGGGCAAGCTGAACTAGCAAATAAAGAGATCAAAGGCATACTCGAGAAAGTAGTTTGCCCGAACCGACGAGATTGGTCCAAGAGACTGGATAATGCTTTATGGGCTTACAGGACAGCATACAAGACACCTTTAGGGATGTCACCCTATAGGTTGGCCTTTGGGAAAGCCTGTTACCTGCCCTTAGAGTTAGAGCACAAAGCTTATTGGGCTCTCCAAAAACTCAACTTGGATTTTAAGATTGCTAAAGAGAAACGAATGCTCCAACTCAACGAGTTAGAAGAATTTCGAATGTTCTCATACGAGAATGCCAAATTACTCAAGTAAAGACTTAAGAAATGGCATGACAAGCACATTCGAGTTCGAGAACTTGAAGCTTAGCCAGTCTTGTTATTCAATTCTAGATTAAGGTTCTTTCCAGGTAAGTTAAAATCACGTTGGTCTGGTCCATTTACGATTCACTGAGTTTATCCATACGGAGTTGTCGAACTTCAAAGTAAGGGAGGTAAGTTTTGAGTTAATGCTCAGCACTTAAAACTTTACTGGAGAGATAAAATTGAACGGGATCAAATCTCGTTCATTTTATCAGATGATTAATTTTTCTTGTTTCCCTTTTTAAATAAATGATTTAGGGTATATTTTCGGGATTAGTATGTTTAAATAAATTCTATCTAGGAGATTGGAACTTAAGCGGGACCGCTTGTGACCCCTCCTATCTTTCCTAGGAATTGAGTTTAACATAATTTTTCGAGAAATTATTCCCTAAATGCCAAAATAAATTTTTAATTTTTCAAATAAAAGGGTCAATTTTGATCCAAGTTTTAAAATGCAACTCAATTTCAAATTTTCTTTAAGTCTAGGTACTTAATTGAATTATTTCCAAAATTTGGTTACTCTTTTTGTAAATATTAAAAATTGGATGTATCTTTTTGTAAATATTTTCAAAAGGCATCTAGAATAAATGCTTTTAATTTAATAAAAAATATGATAATCATTAATATATAATTATATCTATTATAATATATATTAATTATTATCAACTTTACATAGAGTTAGGATTAGTTTAAATTTAATCATATTTTATTTAATAAGTTTTTATTTTAATAAATTAATAGCAAATAATAAATTAATATGTATTATATTAATTATTAATTGTTGTTAACTTTGTATAGGATTAGAACTTAGAATATTTTAATTAATAAATTGTTCTAAGAATTCTAATTAAACTCCTACTCCTTTTCCTTATAAATTCCATCAACCTTTTCCATTATCCATCACACAAACTCCATCCCCACCAAATACCAAATCACCTAAGTGCCGCAAGCCCCCAACCGCCTAGCTACTCGACACCCTCACCCATTCAGCCAGCAGCTCCCACCCACCGTGCGCACCCAGCAGCCTGCTTATTGGCGCCGCACCTACCGCACCTGCCACACGTCTAGCTCCAGTAGCTCGCCAGGCCTACTTGACACGCCTGCAAGGATCTGCGCACCTCATGTTCCCCTTAGCTCCAGCTCGCGTACGCCCACGCTGCTGCCCACTCAGCGTTGCTGCCTGCGGCCCGCATAGCTACCCACGCTGCTGGCTGCTCCCACGCATATCCATGCAGCACACCCGTCTCGCACCAACAACTTTAGCCTACAACCCTCCAGCCTATCCTAAATTGACCTCTCTTGATTTATAATTATTTTTTTTAGGAGTTCTTAATTTTTATAAAAAGAGTGGTAAGAAAATTTTTTCTCCTTTTAATTTTATTTAATTATTTAATTTTTCAATTTCTTGAATTATTAATAGTTTATATTAATTAAAATTTTGAGAACATATTTGTTTCCATCTTATGTTCAGGTTAATCATGCCTCGCAAGAGAACTCGTGCCTCTGCCCAAATTGACGAATCACAAAACAAATTCCATTGTGAAGAAGCCAAAGCAAGATACGAAAGTATTTTCAAGAATCAACAAATGCATCCAGAGAAAGGCTTTACATTGAAAGAAAGTAATTATATTGATTTCGTGGCACGCATTCGTCAGGTTGCTGAAGCTCTCAATTGGGAGTTGTTTTGTGAAAAAAGGCCCAGTATGGATGAGGAATTAGTTCGTGAATTTTATGTGAATTTATTCTCAAGCGAGTTGACAAAATTTTTGGTTCATGGAATCAAGATACCAATAACCTCAAACGCTATTAATGAATTCTTTGAATTATCTAATTTTGAAACGACGAATATTCTTCCTTGATGAGCAATATTGAGTCAGAAAGTCTGCAAGAAATTCTCAAGGAACTTACAGTTCTAGGTTCTAAATGGACCGTGTCAAAACAAGGCATTCACACTTGTCAAAGTGAATATTTGACACCACTCGTGAAGGTATGGTTATATTTAATCCGGTTCAACCTTATGCCTATTTCACATGGGACTACAATTTCATTAAAGTTAATGGTCTTATTATATTCGATTTTAACTAGAAAGACCATCGATGCGGGAAAAATCATCCTGAGAGAAATGCGGAATTGTGCCATTAGACGTTTTGGCCCAGCTTACTTTCTCCTTACGATAACAATTTTGTGCTTGAAAGCTAAAATTCTTGTAAACGTAAATAAGACATGTTATAGCTAGGGTACAATCATAGATTAGGACCTCTACCGAATAGTTGGAGACTCTGTTCTACAGCAATGAATTGAAGAAAGTGAGAATCCCGAAGAAGAAGAAGAAGAAGATCCTACAGAGATCGAACTGATGTAATCAGCTGAAATCCTTGATAAAGTAGAACCAATGGAACTAGAAGCTGAACCTGATGTCGCAACTTCAATGTTCAAAACTCAATCGCCTCGCTCAGATCTTTGAGATGAGCTGTCAAAGTTGATGGACATAATGCAACATATACAGTGGCAGCAACAAGCTTACTGGAGATATTCAAAAATAAGGGATGACTCAATGAGAATCGCTCTTACGAAAATATACAATGACCCGCTTATTTTTGTACCTGAGTTTCCAGATTTCATATTTGAACCATGGAGTCCACTATCGAAGAAGGAGCAAAGTGATTTATGCAAAAAAAAAGATGATGGAGCAAAAGATGAGTCAAATTCAAAAGGATCTGCAAATAAATAAAAAGGGGGGATCTAGAGTTTATTTTATTTCTTAGGTTATTTTAGAATTAAGTTTCATTAGGAATTTTTATTTTCGCATAATAAACAAGAGGTGGAAATCATTAATAAAAATGAACAAGTTGCAAAGTATAAAGTGTGACAATAGATATATACATGCCTAGGATTGGATTTAGAGAGAGCTTGGTACTTAAGCAATCAAATCGACTCACCTCCTCTTTTCTAGAATCCTACTTGGTGTATAGTATCTATTCACTTTTAACAATGAGGACATTGTTCATCTTAAGTGGGGGGACTGAAAAATTGAAATTAATTCCACTTAGAATAAATTTTTCTTTCAGTTATGATTAGGTTTTATTATTTCAATAATTGTTATGTTAATTGAAATATGACATAATTGTATTTATAATAATGCAAATCGTACCATAAAATTTTTAATTCCTTAGGAAAATTAGGCATGCATGAAAGTTTAAGTCTCTAAAATTGACTTAGTAGTTTCTTGAGGCGAAATTCTAGGAAGCATGGAATGTTGAAAATGATTTAGGCAACTTTTGTTTGGACTATTTGAGCCTTTCAAGCCAACCTTGATGAAATTTTATCCTTTGAAACCCAACTTTGAGACTATATGGCCTAATTTTATTTGAACCCTTGCAATATTTAGCCATCACTTCTCTCTTAATTATCTTTAAATTATCCCAAACACTAGACTCAGTACTATTCAGAACATTCTTTGAAAATAAGTTTGGAGGAGTTGAAAAGAAGTATCGAATGCTCAAAAAATTGTAGTACATTCAACAAAATACTTGTAAAAAAAAAAGAGCATGTTTACTTGAAAGAAAATAGATGTACCAAACAACATGTGAAAGCAAAGTAAGTTAGTGTATTGAAGGTAAATATTCCAAAGGTCCGATTGAAGCTGAGTCTAGGGTTTTTAGCCTAAATTTATCTTTTACTTACCCCTAGCCTAGCCACGTTACAACCTTATTAAAGACCTATTGATTCAAGTTTCTATGCTACCTACATTAGTGGAGAGAAATTGCTATATTCAACATATGAATGCATAAGTTAAACTTAATGATTGCAGCTTAGTCTTGAATAAGGGAATAAAATCAAATTGGTAGGGATTAACATGTCTTTATCAAGGAAGCATTTAGAATGATTGAGATTAATTTGAATGATATGTATACATGAGTAGCATAAATATCAAATTTCTTGTTCTTGAGCATAAGTATATCAAATTCATGATTGTTGGGAAGAATGTTGTTCTGAAGGAATTTTTCAAAGGTGTTTTTGAGAAATTCGTTTCAAAGTTGTGCATTACTTGGGACGAGCAATGAATTAAGTTTGGGGGTGTGGAAACACGAAAATATACACACTTTTTCATGCCCTTTTTAACTCAAATTCATGCAAGTTCGATAAAATTCTTGTCGAAAAATATATAATCATTATAAAATAATTATTTTGTACTTAAATTATTAACATAATGAATTTTAATTAATTTTATAATTAATTTTGTTTAATTTTGATTATTTTCGACAGATTTGCACAAAGGGCAAAAAACGGCTCGGCAGATACTACTAGAAGCGCAAAACCGAGAAACAACTTTTAAGAATCAAGGCGAATTAATTTTTCAGTCTAAGATGGTCCATATTATGTGTATTAATTCATAATATATTTAATTTTAATTTATATCCAATTTAATTTGGGTTAAATAAATTATTATTAATTAATTATGAAAAGTGGCCTAGTTGAGCTGAACCGAGAAAACCGAACCGACCGAGTACTGGACAGCCCAAAACCGTCCCACATGCTGACCCAATCAGCTTGCTTGACTGATTAATTGGCTTGCAAAGTAGCCCTTGAATACTTTTTCAAATTGCAAACAAACCCCTCTTGCTTGACCCAATCAATTTCTTTATCCTCTTGCCAATTTCACCTCTTGAAAAAGAGTCATTCATCCACCATTTGGAGCAAAATTAAAGTGTTCATAGCAGCCTCGGTTCAACAAGAACAAGTGAAGAAGGAAGAGTGGAGCAAACCAGTCAAGTCACAGAGAAACACTGGATTTGATTCTTGTTCCCTATCCTTTTAATTTTTGTTGTTGTTATGATGAATATGTCTATGAATATTTGTGATGTTGAAATTTTTAATTTAATTGATATGGCTTAAATTAATTCGTGTTAGGTTTATTGCATTTCGTCTACTTAATTTATTAAAATTGTGTTTGTGTTGTTATTGGCCTCGGTAAGATGTTTGATTAAGTAAAACCATGACTAAGTTATTCTTGCATTACAATTGTAAGGTAACTAATAAATTAATTATTTAAATGGATTGAAATTGTAATTAATTGACACAATACTTAATCAGTGCATGTTTAATCATCTAAGGTAGCTGAGGGTTAAATTGGCAATGATATCTAGTGATACATTTGCCTTGCATAACTTGTAAGATTATTGTGATTAAACTGTTTTAAGGTAGAAATACATTGTTACCTCACGTAATCTTTTATGTGCTTATGAGATTGAATTAATAGATGTACAAGAGATTATTTTAATTTCATAAGTATGTATGTGCATTAACACATTTGCTTATTAAAATATGTTTAATCGGTTGAATTGACATAGAGATATAGTCAAGAGATAAACGGATTTTGGTAGGTAAGTATGGTCATAAGTTAGCAAATTATTGAGTTGCTGTGAATATATTCATAACAATATAAACATAAGTTTAATAATTCTAAGTTAAGAAATGCAATTAATCTAGCACAATTATGTCATCCGATTAAAATCGTCTTTTAAAATCGTGCATTGGAACTTTTATTTTCTCTTTATTTATTTTACTTAGTTAAAAACCCTAGTTTTTAATCACTTCCTCAAATCAAAATATTTTTTTCTTCACCAAAGTGTTTTAAATTAATTTCATAAATAATTCTTTTCACAGTCCCTGTGGGTACGATAACTCAACATTTACTTGTCACTTTATTATTTGTTGCGATTGTGTACACTTGCACATTTTTGTCATTCCACTTTTTAACTATTTTCGAGCCTATTGACTCTCTCATTATCATTCTGCCCCTGGAGCAAGTTTTAGATTCTTTTGCATTTTGTCACATATCCCATTTCCATTTCATTTACCAATTCATTTATCATTTCACATGCCATTTAGTTAATTCATATGTTTACAACCCTATTAACCAGACATGGACTTAGAACAGATACGCGGATTTGTCACCTCGGGTTGCCCAGCAACGATGACGCTATACATGTACATACTACCACCTTGGGTTGCCCGACAACAATGATTTTCAGATGCTGATTATTCTGTCACCCTGGGTTGTTCGGCAACAATGACTTTATATGTACAATCCACCACCTCGGGTTTCTCGGCAACGATGGTTTTCAATCAATATCTCGACAACTATATCTGACTCGGTCCGAATAGTTAATAGGGGCAACCGAATTTTTTATTCATTATATATAGTTCAAATCATACTTTACCATATCCAATTAACCATCAATCCATAAATTCACCATTTAATACAACATAGTTCAACTCAATTTCGTACCAATTATCATACATCAATAAAATCATACAATTTTCTATTCTATTCAATTTAGTCTCTATCTCAATATTCAATCTCAACCAAAGTAATTTAATTCAAAATCCAATAATAACTCACCTCAATATTATATAATGCAAAATAGCATGAATATACAGTAATTAAATTCGTCCCTAATCATAGAAACACAAACCGAATTTCTGAGCTACTTGTCGACGACTTTCGATTTTCTTTTCTGATATGAGTAGCTCAGTCTAATTCAAAAGATTTATTGTCATCTAGTTTTCTTAAATTAATACTCGCACATCACATCGTCCACTAGCATATGTTTCAAATGTTTTATTAACTAACTTGGCCCTTGGGATTATTGTCATCTAAGTCCTCAAGCCAAATTCTAATTAAAAATCTATAGTGATTAAACTTTTACAATTTAGTCATTAGGCCCTAGTTAATTATAGTTTCGACTAAATTACTTATCCAAATTTTAATTCATCTATACATTAATTCCATAAATATCCCTATTTAATATTTATGGCTTGGTTTATGGAAATGACATCCCAAAACTACAATTTCTGACACCATTGGAAACCGGGTCGTTATAAATCTAGCACTGGAGTACATCATCGAATAAAATCAAAGTATGTGAATTGTCACACATAGTGCATCATCAAGCAAATCGAAGTAGGGAAATTGACACACATAGTGCATCATCAAACAAACGGAAGTAGGGAAACTAGTACATGAATTCCATACTAGCACACGAACTGTATAACGCATACACAATCTATTCCTATGGCATGCTAACTATATTTGACTCTGCCTGAATAGTTAATAGGGTACCAATAATCCAATCACATTATACAACCCAATTCATAAATTATAACTCATTTTGTTTCATCATCAATTCATGTATGTCTAATTTCACATAACATGATTCAACTATATTCATATCTCATATCGCATACCAATTATATCACTCTTTTATATTATATTCAATTTTGTCCAATTTCTTGACATTTAATATTATTCATTATGAATCATTTCATACGAAAATACAAGTTTACCTCGATAGTATATCATGCAATCAACCTGCATATGCATATATATAATGATCTTGAATCATAAAAGTACAAACCGAATTTCTCTCGTCATTCGCTGCCGACTCTCATTTTTTCCTTTCTCTCACAATTGTCTAACGCCGTCTTTAACTACATTAAATAATTTAATAAATTAAAAAAATCAGATTTCATCCAATTCACATCCTGCTATAAAGTAAAACATATTTTTCATTTTATTTAATTTAGTCCCTATACTCAGGATATGCATATTTTTCGATATCTGGCATCGGATCAAAAATATGATTTCACATTCTTTCATTAAGGACCCCATAATTTCTATTCATAACATAATTTCTTGATGGATTTTTAATTTATTCAATTTAATCCCTAATGTTGCAAAGTTATCTAACAAGCTTAATTAGCTTTATAATTTAGTCCTTTTTATAATCTAAACTTATTAACTATCAAATTCAAGTCTAATTCATCAATTTCTCTCTAATGAAAACTCGCTAAAAACTTAACAATTAGATAGTTTGATACATAAGCTAGCTAAACCAAGCTCTCGTGATCATAAATCTATAAAAATTTCATGAATTTAGCTTTGTTAGCTTATAAATTTTGGTGGTCGAATGTTGAAACAAATAAAAGGTTTTATTCTTTTCTTTCTAAGGGGGGACGATCAAGTATGGTGAAGGAGATGATTCATCTTTCTTTCCACTAAGTATTTATACTTAGATTAACTTTGGTTTAGTTTAATTAATCTTACTTAATTAACTAATTAAAACATTATTAAACTTAATTTAATCATAATTTAATCTTAGTGGAATCCATCATCAACATCCACTAATTCATACTGAATAATGGTTAAATAATCATTTTAGTCTTTTAAATAATTACTATCTAGGCCCCCAAGCCTTTTCTAAGTTAAAACTCAATAGCGATTAAAATTTTATAATTTAGTCCTTAAGTTTTAATTAATCATTTCCTTGGTTAAATTACTTAACCGAACTTTATTATGCTTTCATATTAACTTTGTAAATATTCCTATTTTATATTTACGAGCTCAATTTATTGAAATGAGATTTCGAAATCGCAGTTTTTGACACCACTGAAAATAAAGTCGTTACAAATACACTATTGAAATTTAAATAGATATTTAAAAAATAAATAATTTTAAAACAAATTATTTAGTGGACACAACATTTAGATTTAATTAGCAATATTCATTCACTAATTAACAATTAAAATTAAGTTAGAAACTATATATAAAAATAGAATTTCACGCAATCTGCTATTATAATATTTATATTTTAAAAATAAGTCAAAATATTCCTTCTTTTAATTCAACTTTATATCAATTATCATATTTATGTTTTAATTACGTAAAAAAAGAAATAATTAAATATAACTTAATTAATACATACAATTAACTCGTGCATCATATAGGTAAAGAAAAATAGTTATTAATATATTATAGTTTTTAAAAATTTGAGGATTAAAAAGAAATAAATATGATTTAGATCTCAAATGTTGTTATAAATACCTTTCTATAAAAACTAAAATTTTCGCAAACAAATGAAATTATTAAAAAGAAGATTGATTGTATTTTAATCTTTAATTAAAGACACCAATGCTTAATATTAATTGACTATGTATCATCTTTAATTAAAACACATTTCTTAATTATGTTTTCATGGTAAAATAAGCTTACAAAACACCGATACTAATCAACTTGAACTCAAATAAATTTGGTGATTAGAAATTAATGGCTATATATATGAAAGCTTTGAAGAGGTACTATACTCAACCAGTTCACTAAATATATACCATTTGAATTGTTAACAACATTGAAGTACTGATAAACATAAAAAAAAAAAAAAAAAAAAAGTTAAAATTCTATTCCGCTTTTAGTTAAATTTACATGTTATTATATTTATAAGCATGTATATTTTTAGCTAAAAATTATTTAGAAATATCTACAATGGTTTTGTACTTTCTCAATTAACCATGAGAGATTTATTGTCTTAGGTTTTCACCGTGTAAAGAAAAAAGAAAAAAAATAAAGATACCTTCATGACAATGAAACTTAATATAATGGGAGCAAGTTCTGCATGTTGATTGTGAAAAAAGAATTGTAAACAAAATTTTCTAAAACAAATGATGCTATGCAAGCACCAAATGGAATGCTAATTCCTCTGTTCCGGACTAGTTAAATAGGATGCGGCATCATAATTTTATATGTGGCCAAATTAGCAGTGCCATACCAACTCATATAACAGCAACCAGACCTTTCTGTTTTCCTTTTTAGAGTTTCTCGAGTTCGGCTTCAGCCTCGGCCAACTGTTCCTTTAACCTCGATAGTCTTTGCTCTACCTCTTCTACAGTTCCCTTTTCGAGGGATGGTTGATATGGTGTAATAAAATGGCGTGAAAATCTTTTCAGAGCTTCAACCCCAGTTACCTATTATTATAACCATACAGGGGTAGTTAAGAGTTATTGAAATCACCAACATATGCCAATATGCAGAATTCAGAGTATAATGTTCAGATCAAGTAAGCTTGAGCTCACCTCTTCTGGCAGCAATGGCAGCTTAGTGATGTGAAAATCATCATATAACATGAAAAACTGATCAAGGTACTTTTGTTGCATCCGCATTCGAGCTTTTAATAACTTGGACTCAACATCTTAAATTAAAGAAAGGGGGATTGATGGTAAGCGTTTCACTTAAGCAACAATTCCAGTGGGACAGAAAGGAAATCGATAGACATAGTAAGAAAGTAAAGCATACCTTCATCATCAAAAAGTACTTGGTTAATGATAATATTATGAGTATCGATCTCAAATTTGGTGAGTTCTTGCACCAATCTCTCTGTTTCATAGAGAGACAGGAACTCCGGAATGCAAACGCAGACAAATGTTGTCAAGTCCTGCTCGAAGGAAAGTGAAATTATACAAAAAAAGAGCATGAGCAGGGCACTATAATTGCCCTTCATATGTTAAAAGTTTAAAGTATGGGAAAAAGACTAAGAGAATGGTATATCTTACTGGGTCTTTGAACTGCTTATTAACTTGTTCAATCACATTTTTCATGCCTTCAAGCCTCCCTATAATTGCATCCTCCCCAAATTCATCTTCAACCCCAAAAATACGGGTCACCTACCGTGATGAGTTTTAAACTTCATGAGCAGAAACCGACTAGGACACTATGAACTGACATGTGAGCTATGAAAAGAATGAATGTAAAAGCTCCATGCCATATAACCTTAGAACGATGCCAAAGACAAACTTAGAAGATAGGAGGATAGCATTGATCACTTGAAAAAAGATATTAAAGAAAGAATAGTGGTTTTAATGAAAAGTTACAAAATTTTATTATCTATAGGCACATTGTGAACAAAAAAGTCTTGAAGACCAGTTGCGAAATATCGGATGACAATTGACAAGAAATACTAAAACTTAAAAAAGTCATACCTGACTCAATAAACCACCAAATTTGCTTTTCAGCGACATCATTTTTTCAAGTCCCTTCTCTAAGGTAGCTGGAAACTGTAAAAGCCGAAGTGTATGTCCGGTTGGGGCAGTGTCGAATACAATGCACGAATAATCCATTGTCTGCACCAATCTACAGGAAAATATTACATTCAGACAACAATTGATCAAAATATTTCGTAAACAATCCAAGCGGTCAAACTTTTCTCTCCCAACACTGCCGAGAGCCCTAGCAGGTTCACAAAAGACTGAACATGTGGAACCATGGAAACTAAAGAGTTTGCGCATGCTACCACTTGAGCTGGCCTCAACAATACTGATGAATAAAGTACGACCGTAGTGATTCTGAAGTCGTTATTAGAATCTAATAAGTTTGAAATAGAATAGAACGGATATCTTACTTAAGCATCTCTCCAAAGCTCATCGCCTCATCAATTCCTGGAATAGCATTCGCCAAGTCTGAAAATAAACTATCCATTCCTTCCGTCCCGAATTCATCATTATCCACGGTAGGATCTACCTCCTATTATGTAGAAAGAAATTGAGAAAATTAAAATATCCAATGAAATCTGTAAAAGTTCTAATAAAGAACAAATCCTTAAAGCAGAAGCCCAAGCATTAACCAGACTGAACCCATCACTGGATTACATATAAAAATCATACTGATAATTTTTCTTGGTCTCAGATGAAAGAAACAGTATCAAATTTTTCAACCGATCAATGATCAAAATACAAAACATGACTGAGCAATGCCTGATTTCTTCAAAACAAAAAACCGTGCAAAGCGAAATACATGGATAACCAGAAAGCAAAAGGATACCATGGCATATAAATTCTTGAAGCCATAGACCAAAGTGGGAGTCTTAGTGAATCTCTGTTGAAAAGCATCGCTGAGATTATGAGCAGGGTCGGTGGAAATAATCAGGACAGAGGGTCGGACCCGAGCCAAGAGCATCGAAATAATCGAGCTACAAGTGGTCTTACCCACACCTCCTTTGCCACCAACGAAAACCCACTTCAGGGTATCTTGCTCCAATATGTTATGAACGGTTGACTCTGGTATATCGTCACTGTCTGCCATGTTTGTTTAACGAAGCTTTTTTTTTCCCTTAATCTTTTTCTTTTGTGAGAAAGGAATCAGAGTTATTTGTTCGAACTCATTACGAGTTCTGCCCAAGCGACGTATGAACGATTCTAAGGACAAGCGTACACTGCGCATTTCAGATCCTTAATCTTATTGTCACCTTAAAAATATATAGTTTGTTATGTATTTTCTTTTAATTAAAAATACTGCTACTTATATTTTCTTTATTTAAGCGTACACTGCGCATTGATTTTATTTATTGGTATTTATATAAATGCTTTTTTTTTTATAATAATCTATGCTTATTTCCATCTACTTCATTGAGCTAGTGTTATTTTAGTCCGGAAAAAATTAAAACAAATACCATCAAAGGTAAAATTTTAAAAGGTTAGATGATGATGTAGTATTTGTTTGTATTTAATAATTGGCTTAATTCACAATTTGGACCTTAAAGTATATCTATTTTTTATTTTGATATCTAAATTTTTTTGTCCTAATTTCGTACTTAAAGTATCAATCACTTCTCAATTTAATACCTGCAGTATACTTCCATTATATTTTTTAGTCTATATTTTTTTGCATATGTTAAAAAAAAAATGTTACAACCAATCACAAAGTGTTACATGGCATCTTTATGCAAAATAAAATAAATATCTTTTTCTTAAATGTATATACACATTAAAATATATAAAAATAGAAATAAATATATAAAAATTCATAAATATATATAACCTAGAAAAAAATATAATTTATAAAAATTTATAAAAATACGATAATTGAAAATAATTTAGTTGAAATTGATAATATTTTTAAACTTTTTTTAAGAAAAAATAACCATTCATTTATAAACAAAATTGTTGATTTATTGATATGTATTGATGATTGGCTATTGAACATATATTATTGAATTGAGAAATTAGCTTATAATGGAAATTGAAAATGGTTACTCTATTAACTATTCGGGTAGAGTCAGATATAGTTAGCATGCCATAGATAGGAAGAGTTTAGGGTTACTTTGAATATGTGTTGATGAGGCACTGGGTGCCAAATTACTTCGGTTATATCGATGAGGCACTAGGTGTCAAACACATTGATGAGTGTTGGACGCAAACTATTTACTTTGACATTGTCTGATGAGGCACTGGGTGCCAAACTAGTGTGATTGGTTGGATCCGTATATTCATCCGAATCCGAGTCAGGTTAATGGAGGTATAAAGTGGAAATGGGATAAATGATATATGGATTGTGTTGGTAATATGATTTGATGATACAAATACATGCGAATTTATTATACGAGCCCGAATGGCCGATATGGAAATGTGATGAATTAATGGTTTTATTCAGAAATTGAATAATAAAATGAAATAGTGAATAGCATTATATTGAAATTGGATGTACCATTGATGATAGATAGAAAATGATATTAAATTTATATTTAATTGAACAAATAATGGTTATAAGTGACTAGGAATGTTATATGCTTGATTTATTATAAAATGCGATATATGTTGATACTCACGTGGTTTATATTTTCCGTGTTTAGGCAAACTCGTAAATCTAGTATCTTATCAAATTATGTTGTAATTTGAGGTAAGTTGTTGTTTAAATATACGTGAACTTACTAAGAATTTGTAATGCTTACCCTGTTGTTTCCCTTTCCTTTTAGATGACTAACTTGCAGAACGTGTCAAACGGATCATTAAGAAGCTCACACTATCCTAATATCGATTCGATATCTCTTTTGATCGTTTGATGTTCGGTTATGTGACATGTATATAGGGTTGATATAAGTGTTTAGCTTGGTTGGTTGATTTTGGTTTGAACCTTGTTGAATGTTTGATTTTGGACTTGTCCATAGACATGTATAAGTGTGTGTAATCTTGGTATTATGTTATATTGCATGTGGATCTTATGATTGGCAAATTTGGAAAATAATTACTATGGTTATATTGGTGAAATTGATTGACTATGCAATAGGAGAAGGACTGAATGTTTACAAGTGAAATGATTAATTAAGATCACAAAGAACACCCTTAATTTCCTTGTCATCTAACCTGTAGGTTTTTCGACTTTCTATTGAACACTCATTTTTCCCTCAGTCAAGGTAATGTTTTGTTTTCCTAATAGTTTTTGAAATAATCTAGTCATTTAAATCGAGTTTTAAGCCATTGAATCAAAGGTTTTAGGTAGAAGTTGAAATTTGGGTCGTTAATGGTGACATCCAGGATTTTGAATGAAATTACTATTTCAAAGTGTTTTTCAATTTTTTTTATTGTGATTAGAAGGTTTTTAAACTCTCATTAAAGTTTCATTAAAGAATTCGAAAGTATTGTTGAGTTTCCATTAAAAATTGGTCATGTATGTCGAATTTTTGAAACCATAAATCTAAGCAGTTTTGTGCAGTTTGAAGGTTGAGGATTATTCTTAGAAGAGTAACTAGATGATTAGAATTGGTTTTGAGCAATGGGAATGAGTAAGAACCTGGATATTTGAGTTTCGGCTATACTATTCAAAAATTCTAGTTTCAAGAGGAACTAGCCTTAGGCCTGCGTTTTTGCTTGCTGAGATATGGTTATAACTATTAAATAATTGTGTATATTGTGTGGTTGTTATATGTAAAGCTTCGGAGTCATTAAGACCTTCTTCGAGTAAGGTAAGGAAAAGCTAGTTTAAGCTTTCGACAAATAAGCAAAAACGTGAACAGTGAGTGTTTGGAATCACTACTTGTAAGCACAATTCATAGTGTTAAATGGGATCTTAAGAGTAGCCTAAACCCCTATCCTAGGTTTCGAGTCTAATTGCTATTCTCATTTTTTATTGCAAAATTGTGACTATGTGATGCAGATTGAGTAGTGTAATGTGTTCATGTGATATGTGACATATGTTGTGTTAACTTTTGTGAAATATATCAGTTGTGAGCATGTAAACATGCCAAGTAAATGTGATGATGTTGGGTTTATAATGTAAATGTGCAGTGAAAGTGTGCAGAAAATAATAAGTAATAAAATGTGCATAATTGTTGATATTTTGGCCTTGTGATCTTTTGAGACCGCTAGATATAGTTGGCATGCCATAGGATTATATGAGTACTCACACTTGTGTTGTGATTTTGGGGTATTGCGGCTCGAGATAGTTTGGAGAGATAAGGGAATGTGAGCTAAGCTCCATTCATCAGGATATGCTGGTGTGTTGGAGAGTTTTACCTTGATGCTACACTTTTGGGATATGTTCGACTCTTCGAGCCATTGGTGCGTTGAGATTTGTGTATCCAATGTGTGATGGTAGAGTCCACTTTTATGTCTCAAGTTATCAAATTATCGATTAATGAATTGTGCGTGAAATGTGATGCACATGTAACTATGTGAATACAATGTTAGATGTATTAGTAAGTGATTGCATAAATATGGTTAGGTTGGCACTATAGTTAAACACTGTTGAGAATGTGTCTTTTGTAGCTTTTGTTTAATGTATGGTATTGTGTGTATTTGTTGTAATTCTGTACATTCATTGAGCTTGTTTAAGCTCACACACTCCATTTTAAACCATTGCAGACATTTAGCATTGCAATGTGAGCGGTACAATTCCAAAGAAGTGGTCCAAGTTAGGTTTAGTAATTTAAGTAGGTGACATTTTGACTATTCTTTAAACTGTGGAAATAAAGACAATGTGGCTAGAATTTTGGCTAGTTATGCTTACTATGTCTTTAGTGTTTTGATATGATTATAGACTTTAAGATTTGATGGACGTTTACCATTATTCTGGTGCTTTTGTTATAGTTTAATTAAATTGAGGTAGAGATGTTATTTTGGACTATGGTTATAATCATTTTGATGTTGGATGATGTGTTAGTTGATGGATTTTGAAAAGGAAAACATTTAAGTGTGTAAAATGCCCTATTCTATTGTGATTTTGGACAAAATGTAGAGGTATCGATAATCGAGGCATATGTATCGATACCTCTATGTTGGAATGAATGTGCAGGAAGCAATAGCTCTTTTTGGTATCAATACCCTTTCACGAGTATCGATACTCGGGGTAAAAATACTGATACTTTTTCTTTGTATCGATAATTTGTTTTGTTTTAAAATTTTTGGAAAATAGAATGCTAATGTACCGATTTTTTTAATGGTATCGATACTAGTCTCCATAAATATTGATACCTGCGACAGTGTATCGATAACTATGTGATGTCTTTGGAAATTTTATTAAATGGTACCTAAGCATGTTTTTAGATTGTTCCTACTACAATTTAATATCTATTAATTTGTTTTCAATGTTGCTTAATAAATTCTAGACTCAAAAACTTTCGTTATTGGTTGGATGTGGCGATTATTGTATGTAATTGAGACTGTGTGAATATGCATTATTTGTAATGTCTGAAGTAGCGTCCTGTTACTTAGGCTCGGTGACCAGGCCAAGTATAAGGTGTTACATGTTAGGTAAGTTTGAATTGAGCAAGCAGTTTTGATAAGTTTTTATGCCAAAATGTTGTTCATGTTGCTTTGGTAATTAGAATTGTTTGAATTGAGTAATGGTAAATGAATGTTTGGGAATACCTTTAAATTGTTTTGTGCAGGCTTAGATGTGCATATATGCACTAAATAAGCTCAAGGTTTGGCTTGGCATGGAATATGTACTAAATGGACAAATTTCATAAAAAAAGTCCTTGTCTCGACGTGAAATACCTCACATCGCAACGTCGATAGACAATTTGTGTCGTTTGAGGTCAAGTGGTCTGACATCGTGACGTGACTCATTGTTTTGACAATTTCACGACATAGAGAAGGTCACATCACGACATGGAACCTAAACTTTTAAAATCTTACAATTTGGTCCTAATCTATGCTCGGGTCTACAAAATAGCTCTCGTAAGCTCAAGTAAGGCTCGGGCTTAATTGTATATTATAATATTTAGGTATTTATGACATGGTTGAATATTTGAATGATTCATTTATAGCTTACTTGATTTGAAATTTTAAAATTATTACAAAAAGGTCCCTATTTGATATGAGTTGACTTTAAAGCATTATATGCTTGCATAAGACCCGAAAAAGAATGTTCATGTTATTCTATGTTGTATTATTGATTGATTGTATGATTGATGAAGTGAAATGATGTTTTTACTGTGAATTTGTTAGTAGTTGCTCCAACAACAAATGTGGTATTCTGTTGCTTGGACCCGGCGATCGAGTGGGGTAAGTGGTGTTACATGAAAGTCAGGAACAATAAATGTCCACTAAGTCAAAAATACAAGTATGAATTTAGTTAGGGTTTATTGCTATAAATATCACAAGTTAGTTTTCAAAATTTAAATTTTTTGTTGTACAAGAAAACCGTTTTCAAATCGGGATTTTTCCCACATGAACGTCACAAGTGAATAAATCCATAAACAGATTCAGGATCTATTCTTTTTGGGTCTAGTTCAATGTACTATGAGTCCAATCAATCACATCTATGTCTCTATCTTTTGGGAGGCATTTCCCCAATTGGACTTGATAGACGACATATTATCTTTTAATTGGTTTGCTTATTTTCGATTAGGCTAAGGACGTGTTTAGGTTTATCTAATAATATAATCTTTCTTTTTGTGTTACAATCCGACTACGTAATACCACTAAGACAATAGTGAGCCAATATTTGCTTCTATTTTGCTTTGTAGGCAAAAACCACATGAGGACATTATACAAAGTATATTAATGTAGTCCATGAATTATTTTATTAACCAATTTTTCTGAAAAAATTACAAGTGTACATTGAAAAAATTACTATACTTAGGATACCAGATCAAACACTGATATGGGAATATAACAAATCAATAGATTCGAGAATGAGAAATTAGCATGTTATGAAATGAATATAAGTATACCTTTATGTTGAATGGCATGATATGATAAGTCTAAATGCTAATAGCAAATGAATTGATGTACAAAATGGTTATATGCATATTTCATTTGATAATAGAAGCTTTTGGAATGAATGTGTATGTGATATGGCTAAAGGTTGAACTTGAATTGCATTTGATTAATACTTGTGTTATATTCACTTGAATCATGAAAGTACAATTGAGCTTTATCACTCAGTGTACCATTTTTTTAAATTCTTTGCATAGGTATAGGTAGACCTCAAAATCCTGAGAGGTGAATTCAATATCCAATTTGTAGCCCTTGACTCAACAAAGTTTATATAGTTCCTCATATTTTAATAAATGGCATGTGCCTAGGTTTAAACCATTTTAAGGTTGTATGGTCAACTTGGTGTCTTTGAGTATTAGATGTATAATAATAAAATGGTATATGAATGGTTAATGTTTTCATGGTTAGAAATATGTAATTGAACATATATGATTTTGAGTTGAATACCTTTTGGGTCTTAGAATCAATTATGTTTTGTATTTTACCAGGTTGAAAATTAAGGATGTTTGAGTTGCTGGTGTTTAACTTCATAATCGCAACACCATTCTATGGATGTCATGACACTAGCCTTCAACGTCACTACGTCCCTTGTTTGAAGCCGCAAATTTGCACTATTAAAGTCATGATGCCAACCCCTTGTCGTTAATGCCATGACATGATATCCTCTGGTTGCGACACTAGCTCGATAAAGTTGGAAACTTTATTATTTAGTACTCAAATGGTCTTGGGTTATCGAAAAAGCTTTCATAAGCTTGTATTAACCCCGAATAAGAGTATATGGTATATTATAATGATGTAATGATCTTGCTAATGAATATAAATTGTTGAGTTAATAGAAATTATGAATGTAGTTGTTGCGATCAAGTTAGGTATGATGTGTTACATTTTTAGTCTTTTTACATTTAAAATTTTGAAATTCTAATCCTGGTCCAAACAATAGTAGTTAAATCAATTATGTCAAATTTTATTATCAGTCATATATCATGCGTAAATTGTGGATTTATTTTTATAATATAATTTGATCATTTTTAATCAGTACACTTTTCAAATTTTGAAATTTTAGTATTGACTTAAGAAGTATCCATTAAATCTATTAACTAAAATGATGTTACTTTTTACGAGAATTATATAGAAATAGCAAGCTAACATGACATTACATGTGTAATTACATATTTGTTGCATAAGATTTTGGAAATAATAGGATTTAACTTAAAGGAATCTAATTGTTATTATTTGATTAAAACTAAAAATTTGAAATTTTAGTATTGACTTAAGAAGTATTCATTAAATCTATTAACTAAAATGATGCTACTTTTTACAAGAATTATATAGAAATAGTAAGCTGACATGGTATTACATATGTAATTACATGTTTGTTGCATAAGATTTTGGAAATAATAGGATTTAACTTAAGGAATCTAATTGCTATTATTTGATTAAAACTAAAAATTTAAATTTTGAAAAATTACAGAAACTAAAATTAACTAAACTAGAGTGCAACAATTAAATCCACAACTTTCACATAGTACAGGACTAATGATAAAATTTTACCATTTAGTTTTTTTACTTACAATTGAAGTAAAATTAAAATATGATACAGACGTTATATTAAAATAAAATTTAAATATCACCTTACACGTTAAATCAAAATTCATGTATAATTTTATAATTTATCAATCTTAAAAGTAAAAATGAATGTTACATGTTACATTTGTGATAATTTTTTAAATAAATTTCAGTTCACTTTATAACTTGGATTTAATTTTTTAAAATAATTATCTTAATTGAACTGAAATATAGAATTAACTTATCAAATCAACTCATTTAATAATTTTAACAAGATTGAGGTAGATTATTAAGCACATCTTCTTCTTTTTTTCGGAAAAACCCCCTCCAAACTATAGCGCTTTTCTAGTTAAGTAATTAAACTTGTTTTTGGTCATTTTAAGTATTTAAACTTTCATTCCGTTAATATTATGGACCTTTTCGTTAGCGACTGTTAAAAAAATTTTCTATCGGCCAATCAAAGCTCACCATATGCTATAAAATAAACAAAATACATATTATGAAATTAAAATAAAAATTTATTAAATATTTAAAAAAGCTTAAAATTTTTAAAAATATATATTAGCCTCAACAAAATTAAAATTCCATCTCATTCTCATACATTTTCTTTCTCATGTGATTTTTTTTTTCTTCTTCAACTCAAGGTATCAGCAAAATTAAATTTCTATCTCATCTTGTTTTTGCAATGCTTTTGGGGTATTTGAAGAAGAAATCTGGTGCTGAAGATGAAGCTAAAAAAGTTATTTGCTTCACATATTTTCCTCTGCAATAGACTTTTGAAGACTCGGTCTTTTTTCAAAAAAAAAATTGTGTTAACATCACCAAAAAACAAACAAACTTTTTCATGAAAGCAGGACTTTTAAGAAAAAAATCCTTTTGATTAAAAAGACGAATCAATGGTTTTTCATCCGCAAAGAAAAGTGGAGAAAGAGAAATAGCAACAGTAGCCAATGCAGTGTTTGCTTTGGGCTGACTTTGGGATCGTTGATGACTTGCTTCTCTACTCTCATTTTTCGGCTTTGAATGATGATCCACTGGATCTTTTTAGGGTTTTTGCTTTTGTTTTCGGCAGTGTTTATCTGGTAGTCAATAAATATAGTTGAATTCGAGATTATTGTAGACTTGGACATGGACATATCAAACAACTATATAAAAGCAAAGGATTTTGGTTTTTGATTCTTTTATCCTTTTTGGATTGGTTTTTCCACATTAAATTTGTACGTTCAATTTCTCAATTTATTTCGCTATTTTTACTTGTTCATTGCTTAATTGGGTCGATCCCTTAAAAATATATTTTCAAAGCCTATGAGGCCTCATTGCTTAATTGGGTCGATCCACATTAAATTTGTATGTTTACTTCGAAATCATCAGTATAGTGAGACCTCATTTCACGTAAAAATATATTTTTAAAAATATATTTCACAAAAAAATATATTTTCAAATCATCAGTATAGTGAGACCTCATTTCGCGTAATCAGTAGATAATGTTCGTTTGAGCATGCATTCCGTATAATTAGTAGATATCGCTCGTTTGAGCCCACTCAGTATAATCAATGAATATCGCTTGTTTGAGCACCTTTCAGTATAATCAGTAGAAGTCGCTCTTTTGAGCACATTCAGTATATTCAATAGATATTGCTCGTTTGAGCCCATTCAGTATAATTAGTGGATATCGCTCATTTGAGCACATTCAGTATAATCAGTAGACATTGCTCGTTTGAGCCCATTCAATCTTCCATTTTCTTTTTCAAGATCATACTATTATACAATATATAATTTAATAAAATTATATGAAAAAAGAATATAAAAAACATTATAAGATAAATAAAGGTACAAACATACAAGATTGATTTGTAGTAACGGCTCAGAGTATCTCAATCAGCGGTCGACGTTGTTTCAATTCATTATTTCCATTTTCAATTACACACATCAATATAATCCAACATTATTCAATTAGGTTCATATAATACATTTATAAATGTACTAAAATTAAACCGAATGAACTTACCTGACTAAATTGCAGCAATGACAAAGGTACGGAGACTATTCGATAATTTTCTCTTTTTCTCGGTTTTCCACACGTTCTTGATCTAAAAATAATATTTTCATTAATTAACTAATTCCAACAGTAAAATTAATTCATTTTATACAATTAAGTCCTTTTTGACATTTTTACGAAATTACCCCAACATTTCATTTGTATACAATTTAGTCCTTAGGTCCAAATCATGCAGTTTTACCATTTTCTATTAAATCCAAGATTAGCAGATCAATTAACCCCCTCATTACAACCCATACTTGTTATTTTGCATCAAGTCCTTGTACTTTTACTATTTTCACATTTTAGTCTTTGAACATTAAAATCAACAAAAGCTACTTTACAAAATATTCCTATTTAGCAACCAAGCTTAATAATCTATCATAAAACTTAAAGAAAAACTAAAATTCATCAATGGAACAATACATAACATTTGACAGTTTTACAAATTAGTTCCTGAGTTAGTTAGATTAAGCTAATACAGGCTCAAAAACATAAAAATTACTAAAAATGGACAAGATTTATCTACTTAATCAACGAAACCTAGCTTGGCCGAAATTTTCTCTTTTCAAAAATGGTGGTATTGGCTTTTGAAGGAAGAAATAAAAAGATGATAGCCATTTTTGCTTTTTTATTTTATTTACATTTTACTTAATTTCATAAATTACTATTATAACCTTACAATTTCAATAAATTTCATGCAATTAGCCTTGCAAACCGTCCACCATCTATTCAAATGGTATAATTACCAATTAAAGAGGGTTTAATTGCATAATTGGTCCTTCAATTATTTTAAAATTTAACTAAACAAGCTTAATTTCATTTTAATCCTAAACTAATTAGTGCTAAATGTGAAAATTGTCCAAAAGTTAGTTGATTTAATCATGTCACCAACCTTGGACTTTTTTTTAACATGGTTTAATTACCATTTTGGTCCCTTTACTATTTTAAATCAAAAGTAATTCACTTTTACCTCTTTTACAATTTAATCATTTTACCGTAATTAAGCAATAAATCATCAAAATTACCAAACCAAACTTTAATTTACATATAATAGACTCTGTAAATATTTAATAAAAATATTTACGACTTTAAATTACGAAAATGAGGTCCTAATACCTTGTTTTCAATAACCACTTGTGTAACACCCCAAATTTTATAATTCTGCTTCTGTAGGTTTTTGGCACAAGTGAGTATTTGCTTTAGTGGTTAAGTGTTTTGGGTGTGTGTGTGAGGTCCCAAGTTCAAGCTTTGTCTTTGGTAAATTTTGTTATTTTTCTAGCTTACGCCTTAAACTTGTTTAGCGAGCTTATATTTAATTACTTGTAATTTCACATCAGAATGGCCTTGTTGGTCTGGTGGTTATGTAGAGTGTGGGTTTGCTGGAGGTCTTGTGTTCGAGTCTTTGTGCAAGTGTTATTGTAATTATTTTTGCTCTACTAGCTTGTAGAGTTTCGGTTGAACGAAAAGTCTGAATAGTAGGTTTAGTGGAGAGTTTTAAGGGATGTAGGAGTTACTTTGATATTATCAAAATAATTTATTTGATTTATCCAAAATTCCTCTTCCCCTTTTGACGTTTCAGTTCCTCATATCCCTTGTCAAAATTTTCTTCTTTTCCCTACCTTTTCAGCTTTTCAATTCGACTCTTGTGTGCAAATCCCGGTAGTGTTCGTTTGGTAAGTCCTATTCTGTTTAATCTTGATTTTTTTGGTGAAGTGTTTGATGAGGGGTTTGTTTATGTTGCTTTCGATTTAGGCGAAAGACAAGTTTTGGCTGAAGATTCAGCAAGGATTTTAGTGTTTAAGATTTCGGTTCGGTAGCGGTAAGTATTCGAGTGCGTTTAGTGATATTGTAAGGCTGTAATAGTGAAGTATTCCCACTTGAGTTTCATTAAAATTGTTAAGTTCGGACTTTGGTATTGTCAGTTTTAGGTTCTAGAAGGTTCGGGAGTGTTTTCGCAGCGAATCGATACTAGGTGTGTACCTAAAAATGCAGAAAATAAGATTCAACGAAAGCTGAAATTGCAAACTGTTGACACCACACGGGTGTATGGTCGCCTGTGTGGTAGGCCATGTGTGAATGACACGGCCGTGTGGTTGAAAAAGGCCAGGCCGTGCGCTAGACACGGCCGTGTGATGGCTAGGTAGGCCGTGTGCGACATACGAGCTTGACCAAATTGGGTCTTGTGGGCTACATGAGCGTGTGGGTCCACACGAACATGTGAGAATTTAGGCCAGGCTGTGTGATCCACATAGGCCAAGGCCAATCTAGGCATGTAGGCCCACACGGGCAAGCCACATGGGCGTGTGGGCCAATTTAGCTACAATGTTTTCTAGGGTTGCACGAGTCGCCCAAGTCGACTGTGAACCTACTATAGGTCAATAAGTGCTACTTAGACCTTAAATCGTATGATCTGAATATATAATGTATGTATGGAGCATATTAAAATTTATGCATGTTTAGCGATTCGTATGTATGATTGATAACTGAATTCTAGCATGTGAGCATGTATTTCTGTATGTCTGCATTGAGCATGTTTAGTTGCATCTGCATTGAGGTGGGATGATTGATTACTAGAAGAAGTGTACTGAAAGGCTTTCATGCTATTATCTGGCAGCTCAGCTGCAATATTATTGATATGTGTCGCATTCGGTAAGACTTGGTGTGTAGGGCTGGGTAGGTGTTTTAAACCCCACATGGTGTGTAGGGATGGTCGAAGATGGTGTGTAGAGGCTGGTGGGTAGGATACTGATTTTCTGTTACTGTATGCATACTGTATCTGAGATGGCTAAGGCCCTAATTTATCCCTGAAATTGTATCTGAATGGGCTAAGGCCTAAACTGTATCTGAATTTGTAATGGGCTTAGGCCCCAGACTGCATTTGACTAATAACTGTTGTTTGACTGTATGCATGTCATCTGTGGGTATTACACACTGAGTTTACGTAAACTCACCCCTTTTTGTTTTATCTGTACGAGTAATCCCCAGACTTAGACAGATTGGTGTGGCGGAGGACTCAACAGTGACCACATGCCTATTGAACTGCTTTAATTTCATTTATGGTTTCTATTTCCTATTTTTGATGTAATTTGGGACTTTTGGATTGTTTGTCTTTATTTTGGATTTAACTATTTTCATAGGCTTTTAAACTGCAAAACTCAACCGAAACTCGATTTTATTAAAAAGCGTTTTCCTAAACGCGAATAGTTTTCTTAAAATATCACGATTTTAAAAGCTTCTGCTACGGAATATGTTTACAAACAAATCAAATTAATGAGAAAATAATTTTAAAATTGATGAGAGACAGTAGAAGCTAATAAACGGAAACGGTTTTAGGCTATTACAAATAGAAAATAATTTTGAAATTAATGATTCAATTTCAAGTCCCATTCCATGTGACATCACCAAATTCGGCCATAACGTCTAGGCCGGGTTTAGGGTGTTACAGCTTGCCTTTTGAACAGAACAACTTATATTAACTTTTAATTCAATTAGTTAAAATCCTCAAATCAAAATTCAATATAAAAATTATTATTGACTCGTATAATTCAAATACTAATTATTCGAACTTACTTGTCAGACTTGTGATCCTGAAACTACTATTTCTGACACCACTGAAAATCAGGTAATTACACCCTGTCTGCAATCTAGTTGTGCCTTACTAATAGGGTATTGCAGGAGGTATTGATGGAGAAGGCCTCATTCATCTTGTGGAGAAGGTTAGAAACTCTTTATGCTTCTAAGTCTTTGGCTAATAATTTAGTGTTAAAACAACATTTATTTACGTTTCACATGAATGAATGTGAGCTTATTAGATATCACATCAGTCAATTTATTCCCTTTTTAAATGATATAAATAATGTTGAGGTTCAAATTGACGATAAAGATTAGGTTATGCTATTATTATATTCTTTACCTCCTTTATACAAGTCTTTCAGGGAGACCCTGATAATGTGAGTATTAAATAAGCTAAATGTGTTATTTTAGATCAAGAAAGACGTGGAATCGACCTCAATCGAGGAAAAGAAAAGATTGTGGACTAAATTGCAAATTCTTTGTATTTTGGTACCAAGGTAAGTTCATGTGTAAATAATGTAGCATAATTGTTATTTTTAAGTTAGTGATGTTAAATATATGTGATGCTGAATTTTATCATGAAATATATGCTATGTGGTTATTTTCGAATAAAATGCAAATTATTTGTATTATTTGTTAAATATAAAGTGTTACCGAGTATTGGTTTCGGTATTTTACGGAAGATGGCGACGATATGTGTTCGAGGAAAATCCCGTTTGAACCTTAGGAATAGATTAGGATACAAGTGACATGTCACTAGGATGGTTGAGCATCCGAACTCGTTGAGTTGAGTCCGAGTTCGTGAGATGTAACTAGGCATCCGAGCTCGTTGAGTTGAGTCCGAGTTCACTTATGGATGCGAACGCCCGAGCTCGTTGAGTTGAGTCTGAGTTCACTTATGGGCGGGTTACATGATTACTTGATTGCATATATGGCACTTATGTGCAAGTTACCCATGTATCCGAATTATATTCCGATGTGTTCAACGGGTAAAGTTATACTCAAATGGAGGAATATTCGAGATGTAAAGAGACGTATTGGTAAGTGATGTGAAATGGATATTTTGGACAGGTATGTATTTAACCCTCGGGTTGAGTATTGATACAATCACGATAAGGTAATAAGATGATGAAAAATGATTAGAAATGTGGTATGTGTTTTAGTGATGCATGCTAATGTTGATTGGTATGACCGTTTGTTATGTTACTTATTATTTGCATATGAACTTACTAAGCATTTATGCTTACTCCTCTCCTTCTTACTCATTGTAGTTTTGGACAAGCCAGCTCAGAGTCGGGATAGGTCGAAGGCTCAATCACACTATCCTAAGACTTTTGGTAAATGGCTTGTAAATTTAAGTATGGCATGTATAGCAATATACCTATTTTGTGTAAATGATCTTATGATATGGTGATGGAATGGTTGAGAAAATGTTTGATAATGATAAATTATGAAAATGGTTAGTTTAGATTATGTTTGATGTTAAGGAAAATTATTAAGATACTTAGTGCATAAAAACTCATAAAAGGGATGAAATTTGCCATAAACAGAATACTGCAGCAACACTGACACAAGTTTTAAAATTTATTAAAAATCATAGAAATTGAATCTGGTAATGGATTATATATCAAATTGAAGCTTGTTATGTCTAGTTTCACATGAAATAAATGATACAGGTAAAGGAATTATATGTTAAAAGATATTTGAATTTTAGTGAAACAGGGTCATTGCAGTTTCTGAATCCCCTGTTCCAAATTTAGAAATTCACCATAAATTTTAAAGATATAATTAGGTGGTGTATTTTATATCCTTAGAATCCTTGTTGAGTCTAGTTTTAGTAGAAACAAACCTCATAGTCATATAAATTTTGTACAGAGATAAATGTGGTTCGTAGTAAACAGAGGTCAAACCAGTCAAGTCCTGAAACAGGGGTAACTTTAACTAATAAACTCGTTTGAGGATGTAAAGGGTCATTTGTTGAGTAAAGACAAACTCGACAATGAGTTTGGTTCAGATTGCAAGGCAAATAGGAAAGCTTTCATTTTGGTAGCATCAAAGAAGCGAGACAAAAGGAGTCACTATTGTAAGAAGTTAGGTTACGTCAAAGCAAATTGTTATAAATTGCAAAATAAAAAGGCTATTGAGAGTAACGAGGAAGATGTAGCTAGTGCTAATTTGGCCGGCGAAAGTGGTGATGATTTCTTGCTAGTGTCAAAGAGTGAAAGCTCCAAGCTTACATCCGAGTGGATCCTAGATTAGGGATCTTCTTTCCACATGTGTCCCAATAGAGAATGGTTCTCCACACAATTCGGTTGAAGGTGGAATTGTGCCCATGGGAAACAATTCATCCAATAAGGTAATTGGTATTGGTATTGTTAAAATTAAGATGCACGATGGGACGATTAGGACACTCTCAGATATTAGGTATGTACCTAATTTACAAAAGAATCTCATCTCTTTGAGTATTTTAGACTTGAAAGGTTGCTTAATCAACATCGAGTCGAGCTGCATTAAGGTGTCTTGTGGGGTTGTCGTTTTGTTAAAAGGAAAAGGACCAACAACTTTTATATTCTAGAAGGTTCTATAGTGACCAGTGAAACCAGACGTCCCTCATCCATTACGGAGTCAAATTTAACTCGTTTGGAGCAGAGGCAAATTGGTCATAAGAAGGAAAATGTATGACCGTTTTGTTTAAGAGAGGTTGTAACAGCCTGGTTTAGACCCTAGTCAAAATAGTGGTTTCAGGACCACAAATCTGAGTCAGAAAAATATTTTTAGTATTATTTTCTGTGCTTATAAAATGTGAATTAATATGTGTGAAAGTTTTGTATAAAAATTTGATTGTTTGTGTGTTTAATTAGAAAAAAAGGACCTAACCGCAGAAAATGCAAAAGTGACTTGCTATATGTTAAGTGTACCTATTTGTTATGGCTTATTAAAGAAAAGGTCCTTATGTTGTTGTTATGCCATTGATAAGGTTAATGGACATAAATGACCATCTATTAAGTGATTTTATAGTGGTTTAGTAAAGGTTAAATTTGTAAAAAGATTATTAATGATAATAAAATAAAACAAAACAAAATATTAGTGATATTCATCTTTTTTTTTGCTAAAAGTTGAGAAGGAAAGTGTTCATCCATGGTGTTTAAGGGTTCGGCTACTACCAAACTTAATTGTAAGTTCATTTTTGTTCGATTTTTGATAATTTTTATATTTTTGAGATCGTTGCTTTGTGTTCTATCAAGCCCATGCCAAAATTTCTGATTTTGATGATGATTTTGAGTTGTGCCATTGTTGATTTTGTGAGTTTTGTAATGTTAGTTGATGAAATGTGGAAGCTTAATGATAGATACATATGTTTTGTATTGGGATTTTTTTTATGAAATTGAGTATTTTGGACTAAATTATGAAAATAAGAAATTGAGGGGCTAAAATGTGAAATAAATGAAATATGTGGGCTTGTATGAGCTAAAGGAATATTCGACCAAGCATATGTCTAAAGAAATTTTGTGTATTTGTGATTTTATGAAATAGGGACTAAAGTGTTTAAATGTGAAAATGTGAGGGCTAATTTGTAAAATACCCTAAATATGTGTATATGGACTGATTTGAATTAATGTGAGATTGAATAAGTCAAATTTGAATGTGTTTAGATCAAGAACCAAAGAAAACGAAATTAGATCGGGGAAAGTCGAAAGTAGTTGAATAGCCGTTCGTTTCCGTTCATTCCCGTACGAGGTAAGTCGATATACAAATAAATGTATTGAATTGAATTATTAATTGCTTATGTGATATTTAAATTGTGTTGAATGGATTTTGAGAACTCAAAATGTGGAATCTGAGAAAGTATCGATAATGTGACGACATCCGAAAAGCCCAATATGAACCATAGGAATAGTTAGGATACATATGTCATAACATAGGATCCGATATGTGTTTTCGTGTAAGACCACGTTTGGGACATTGGCATCGACTTATGATTTACGTGTAAGACCATGTCTGAGACATAGGCATCGTATTTGATTTCGTGTAAGACCTTGTCCGGGACAGTGGCATCGATATTTGATTACATGTAAGACCACATCTGGGACATTGACATTGTACGAGCTTTCCTAACTATCCGAGTATCCTTATTGATTTCGAACGGTTCAAGGGGCATTACGAGAAATACGTGATTGAATGAATGTGTCAATTACTCTCTTTAATAGGGAAGGGTATTTTAAAAACGGGAGTCGCCACCAACCTTTTAAAGTGTGATTGGGTCACTTTATAAAATGTTTTGGTCTACGAAATTACGAGAAAACAGGTTCGGGAGTCGGTTACGTACAAGGAAGGATTAGCACCCTCGTAACGCCCAAAATTGGTACCAAATTGAATAATTTTGTCTTAATGTCAGAATTTTGAAAGAATTTAGAAATGAGATTTCCTTTAAATTCGTAATAATTTGAGTTAAAAATAATCAAGATTCCTTCCCTTCGAAAGAGTACAAACATCACATCCAGCATGATTGGACATGATATCTTTAAACTTTCGTAATTGAAATTATCTTGTGATTTGTGAAACTCGTTTAAAAGGATATTTTCAGATATTTAGGCGAACGGGAAATCGCAACCCAGCATGTTAGGGCACTACTCCCCGAATTCCTAAATATTAAAACATTGCCTCACTTTTTTAAAAAAAAATCTTTTTGAATTAAATGAGATTTTTGTTTTGAAAATAATGATATGTTTTACATATTACAAGAAATTAAATAAACCTAGCTACAATATATATGCTTTAACATTTTATGCAAATATAGTATATAAAATAATAAATAATGGCACAAATTACACAATATACGTTATCATTTTATGTACATATTATTATAAATAACAGAAATGTTCATGCATTATTGTTACATGCAAAATACAACGTAGAGCATAATGAATTCAATGGTATAAATTGTATAATACATATATATAACAACATTTCATGCAAATGTACCTTAAATCAACATAAATGATTAATTTTCATGCAAGTATGTAAAAAATAATAAAAAATATTATATGAAAACTTAACCTATTTAAACAATAACAAAATAAAAGAAAGCAAAAAGTAAATAAGCAAATTATAAACATATGAAATATAAATCAAATAAAATAAAAAAATAAAGATATTCATAAATTTTAGAATAATATGAAAGTAATAAAAGAAAACCTTTTTTTAAAAAATGATTAATATATATAAACCATATTATAGGGTATAATAACTTAATGTATTAACAAAATAATGTACTAAATATTAATATTACACATATTTATTTAATAATAAAATAAAAAATCTATATAATTAATGAGTGATAACATGGTAAATATATAGTGTACAATATAATTTATAACCAAAATATATAACAATATAAACCATATAATAAGTAATATAAAAATATATATAATAAAATGTAATATGTAATAAAATATAAATATAATGAAGGATAATATATACTATTATTTAATAATAAATTTTTTTAAAAAAATTAAAATTTATACAATTAATGAATAATAATACATAATTTATTTTTTTAAAAAATAACATATATAATAAAATATAATTTATAAGTAAAATATATAATAATAAAACTAATATAATGGATAATAAAAATAATATACATTATTTTATATAACTAATATTTATAAAAATAAATAATATATAAGGTATTTAAAATAAATTAAATATATAAAAAGGATTAAAATTAAAAGCAATTGAAAACTTTGGGCTAATTAGAAAAATATAAAAAGAATCTGGGCCTATTTGGAAAGCGCATTAAAATCGAGGGACTCATTGGGCAATTTGCCCTAATCCCAAAACGACACCGTTTCCCCGAATACAATTTTAAATCACTGTGAGGACCGAATTGAAACAAAATTAAAATACTAAGGCTAAATTAAGAAATACAAATAAAATGAAATTGAAAATCAGAAAACACGAAAGGACCAATTGGGAAATTATCCCATTTTACAAAAACACGCAGATCCTTCCCTAGGTCACGGGTTAATATGCGGATCCCTTATCTAAACGGTGCCGTTTTAATGCTTATTAAATTAAGCAAAACGACACCGTTTTTGTAGGGCTATATATAAGCCCCGATTTTGGTTTTAAAATCATTTGAACCCTATGTTTTAAAAAAAAACTAAAAGAATCCTCTGAAAAAGGATTGGGGAAGTGGCTCTTGGAGCTCCGTCAAGCTTCCGTCCCCGATCCCACACGCGTTCACGCGCCACACGCGCCACCACACACGGTAGTCGGTGGGTCAAAAACCCTCGTCCTTTCAAGCTATACACAGGTAACCTCCTCTTTTTTTTTAAAAAAATATTATCAGTTTTTGCAAAAAAAAAAAAAAAGAAAAAAATTGATTCGCATGTTTGTATATAAAAAAAAATAAATAATAGAATATGAGATTTAAATCACCTTTTAGAAAATGAACAACTGTTTCTTATTTTCTCTGTGAATATTTGTGTGTATCCTTTTATTCTCTGTCCAAAAATCGGTCCCCTTTACAGATTTGTGAAGAGGCTTTTATAGCCTTCTATGAATCGTTTACATTTAAAAAGAAATCTTTGATTGCTTTTTCCTATTTGTTTTCCTTTTGTGCTGTGGTTTCTTCTTCTTTTGCAGATACCAGCGAGGAGGCTAGTGATGAATGGTACTGATGACAGCACCAGCGTTGATTCGGGCGTCGATCACGGTGTGATACGAGGCCGAAGTTACAGCGTTGATGGTGGGTCACTGCGAGACGAACGTACACGAGTCGAAAGGGGCGTGACTGTTAGGATACTTGCGGCGCCTAGGGTTTCTGAAACCCTAGGTCTCTCTATTTTTCGTTAACAGATTGGGCCACTTGGGCCTCGTTTGTTTTTGGGAAACGGGTACTGGGTAGTGGTATAACCGGTTGTGGGCTTATTGGGTTGTAAACGGGTTTAGGGTCTTAGGTATTTGGGTTAATAAAATGTAATTAGGCTTGTAAATGGATTGTTTAAAATAAATAAACATTCATTTATTTCATTTTTGTTTTTGGTTTTAAGGCCCGGGCAAAATATGGTTCATACAACTGCCCTTCTTTGCTCATTGTCGTGTAACGGTAATAGAGCAAAGACTATAAAAGGACCCATTTTGCCCGGTCTGGCCCAATCTTGAGATCTTTCTTCAAATGGCCTTCAACCTATCTGCAACTTCAGAGGTATTGGACCATAAACATGATAGCTTCAATATGCTTCATTGTAGTTTCAGGAAGGCATTATCTGTTATTTTCAACCTGTTCCTTGCAACTTCAGGGATGCTATGTTGATATCTTCGATCTGCTCTCTGACAATACAGAGATGCCAAATCTGCTATCTTCGATCTACTCTCTTACAATATAGAGACACCAAATCTGCTATCTTTGATTTGCTCTCTGACAATATAGAGATGCCAAATCTGCTATTTTCGATCTGCTCTCTGACAATACAGAGATGCCAAATTTATTATCTTCGATCTGCTCTCTGACAATACAGAGACGCCAAATCTGCTATCTTCGATTTGCTCTCTGACAATACAGAGATGCCAAATCTTCTATCTTTGATCTGCTCTCTGACAATACAGAGACACCAAATCTGCTATCTTCGATTTGCTCTCTGACAATACAGAGATGCCAAATCTGCTATTTTTGATATACTCTCTGACAATATAGAGATGCCAAATCTATCATCTTCGATCTGCTCTCTGACAATACAGAGACGCCAAATCTGCTATCTTCGATTTGCACTCTGACAATACAGAGATGCCAAATCTTATATCTTCAATCTGCTCTCTGACAATACAGAGACGCCAAATCTATCATCTTCGATCTGCTCTCTGACAATACAGAGACGCCAAATCTGCTACTTTGATTTGCTCCTTGTAAACGCAAGGATGCCAAATCATCTTGGACCTTCTTCGATGTGAAAACATCCGAAAGTTAGATCTGCTATGCTTTAGCCTGTTACCCTACTGCTTAGGGGGTTAAGGTGCATCAATCTTCATTGTCCCTTGAAGGACATAACCTGTATAATGTGTATGAGTTCGTGCCTAATAAGTAGGATGCTATGATCAAAGTGAGTCAAATGCTCTTAATTAAACCTGCTATAATGCAAAAAGTTTATGAATATGACCCCTATTCCAGACGTCACCACTCATTCTTTCCTCGAAATTTATCTCTAAGTATTATTCCTACTCAACCTGTGGATTTGTGTCATTCTTCAAATGCTATAATCTACCAAAATGTCTGTAAAATGATCCTTTCTTAGGATCGAATTGTTTGACTTGTCCAATCACTATTTTGGACTTAAAGAAAGAATTTCCTCGAGTTCTTTCAGACCTCACTTACGTGAATTCCTCAAACAATTATTCTGTTTTAGCTTCTTGTATTATCTAAAAATTTCCAGAGTAACAAGCAAAACTTCATTTGTGAAAATTATTTAGTTCATCTATCATTATTTTAATGCAACACACTTTAAGAATAATGGAAGATGAATTTAATCTTGAGAATAATTAGATTTGAATGAATTTGTCAAAAATACAAAGGAAATTAATCTGAAATCCTATCTTTGAGAAGAAAGAGAATCTAAAGATAGCAAACAGGACAAAAGTTAGATGCCCTAGATATCGTCGTTTGAGCATCTATACCCCAGCTCCATAAAGACTTTCCTGAGTTTAACATGTGTTTAAAAGATCCAAAGTACTTTGTTGATGCCCCAATATGCAACGCGCTTCGCTCTTTGTTGAATCAAATAGAGCAAGATTACTGTGTGCTCTTCACAATTTGAGCTACCTTTTCGAGTTTTCAACTTAAAACCCTTTTGGTCACAAGGTGCCCTTTGCAGGTTTTCACCTTGGCCTCTCCATTTTTTTTTAAACTCAAGGTGCCCTTTGCGGGTTTTCACCTTAAATTCTCCTCTCCTTTAGACAAAGTACTTTTTGACTGAGTTTGAATTCATTGGATTGGGTACACTCTTCCCATCCATTTCCATTAAGATCAATGCACCCCCAGAGAAAGCCTTCTTCACGACATACGGCCCCTCCCAATTCGGTATCCATTTTCCTCTAAAGTCCTTCTGAATGGAAAGGATATTTTTCAAAACAAGATCCCCCTCGTGGAATTCTCTTGGTCGCACTTTCTTGTCGTAAGCTCACACCATTCGCTTTTGATACATCTGACCATGGCGAATAGCTTTTAGCCTCTTTTCTTCGATCAAGTTCAACTGGTCATACTGCGATTGAATCCATTCCGCTTCATCCAATTTTATCTCTGATAAAATTCGAAGAGAAGGTAGTTCAACTTCAATGGGTAACACTGCCTCCATCCTATAAACCAACGAGAAAGGGGTTGCCCCATCAAAACTCAACTTCCAAGGATAATCTTCTATAGTTGCTACACACATCAACTCCTCATTTGGGAAATCAAAATTCAACGGGTCATAGTCCTCTAGGGCGCTACTAGCCAGAAATTCTGCTATCGCGCTTCCTTTTATAGCCTTCTGGCTCACATAGACTATGTCAAACTCTGAAAGCAGAATTTGCCACCTCGCTATTCTCCTATTCAAAGCTGTTGACTCCATCATATACTTCAAAGGATCAAGTTTCGAAATAAGCCAAGTAGTATGATATAACATGTACTATCTTAACCTTCGAGTTGTCCAAATCAAAGAACAACATAATTTTTCAATTGGCGAATATCTCATTTTACACTCAGTAAATTTCTTACTGAGGTAATATATCACTTTCTCCTTTCTTCTTGACTCGTCATGTTGACCAAGCACACATCCCATGGAATTACTAAACACTGATAAGTATAGAATTAATGGTTTATCCAGACTAGGTGAAGATAGCACTGGAGCGTTTAACAAGTATTGCTTGACTTTATCAAAGGCATTCTGGCATTCCTCATCCCAAGTACCTTGATTGTGTTTTCTAATGAGACAAAATAATGGATCACATTTCTCAGTTAATTGTGAAATAAACCGAGCAATATAATTCAACCTTCCAAGAAAACCCCGAACTTCCTTCTGAGTACGTGGTGAAGGCAAATCTTGTATGGTTTTAACCTTGTCTGAGTCAACTTCTATTCCCTTTTCGCTGACCACAAAGCCTAGTAATTTCCCCGACCTAGCTCCAAAAGTGCACTTTGCCGGATTAAGTTTTAACTGAAACTTTCTTAATCTCAAGAACAGTTTCCTCAAAACTTCAATATGTTCCTCCTCTATTCGAGATTTGGCAATCATATCATCGACATATACCTTAATTTCCTTGTGCATCATATCGTGAAATAAAGTCACCATAGCCCTTTGGTATGTTGCCCCTACATTCTTTAGCCCAGAGGGCATTACCTTATAACAGAAGGTACCCCATAATGTTATGAATGTAGTTTTATCCATGTCCTCAGGATGCACCTTTATCTGATTGTACCCTGAGAAACCATCCATGAAGGAGAACAACGAATATCCCGCTGTGTTATCTACCAAAGTGTCAATATGCGGTAAAGGGAAATTATCTTTTGGGCTAGCTTTGTTCAGATCTCTGTAATCAACGCACATTCGTACCTTCCCATCTTTCATAGGGACTGGTACAATGTTAGCTACCCATTCAGAGTATTTCACCTCTTGTAAGAATCCTGCATCGAACTACTTCTTGACTTCATCCTTTATTTTCAATACAATATCTGGCCTCATTCTTCGTGACTTCTGTTGGACTGGCTTACAATCCTGTCTTATTGGAAGACGATGCACCACAATATCAGTATTTAACCCTGGCATATCTTGATAGGACCATGCAAAGATATCCTTGAACTCACATAGCAACTCAATTAGTCCTTGCCTTGTGTTCTCAGCAATGTGCGTGCCAATTTTCACCTCTTTGCCTTCCTCTAAGGCTACATTCTCTATTGCCTCCTTCCCATGAGGCATGATTTGTTTCTCCTCCTGTTTTACCATCCTCAAAAGACCCAGAGACACATCACAATCCTGGACATCTTCAAAATCCTGAGATTCCTCTAAACACATGTCTTGCTCGTGAGAGAAATCAAGATTTGATATATCAGTGCTCCTGTCATTAATATCTAGGGATCTGTGAAGTATAAAGAATATACAAAGAATGAATGAACTTAAGAATGATTATTTATGTACTATGAATGAAAGAATAAGAATCGCAAAAGTTTAACGGAATATTGGTTGATAAAAATGAAACAATACTCGTTCAATTTGATAAAAGTCATGTTTTATTAAAAATAATAGATGATCATAAGCCTTTTTCAAAAATGTAATCCTATTACTCCTAGGCCCTAGAGTAACAAGAATGTTTCAAAAATTACTTTGAAAAATTCCTAAAAACTACAGGAAGTTCTTCCTCAGTCCAATTGTTCAGAGAGCTTCCCGGTTCGTAAGGGCGAATGCCCTCAAGGTTTCCTTGCTCCTATCCTTTGTCATGTATAGCATTAATCTGATGACCTTTTCCTAAAAGTAACCTTACCAATATGAAGGTTTGGAATATTGAAGTGAATGTCATCGGCTCCCACTCCACTTCTCTTTCATTAAGGCGCGCCCTTCTTCCCTCTTGGCGCTTCTCAACTTTCTTCTTGCTTTGCTTATAGTCTGGCTTGAAACCCAGACCAAAGCGATTTCTCTTCTCTTTTAATTCTGGGATTTGAGCCCCTCCTTGCAAGTATTTTCCCAACCATCTTCCTGGTAAGGATCATTTTCCCACCATCATTTGTAGAGCCATCCTCGTAGCTTTTTCTATCTTTGGCACCGGTAACTCACTCCCTTTTGAAATGAAGGTTGCATTCACAAATTCTAAAGAGTGAAAGGAACACTCAATAGATTCTTCGTCCGTCTCGACATAAGGGGCCTTGCTAGTGACTGTGGCTATAATGTCCTCCTCCGCATTGATAGTTACTAATCGTCCATCCGTTACTAACTTTAATTTCTGGTGCAACGATGAGGGTACCGCTCCTGCTGAGTTTATCCACGGCCTCCCTAATAAGCAATTGTAGGAGGGCTTAATATCCATCACCAAGAAGTCTACTTCGTATATACTCGGCCCAATTTCCAAGGGGATGGTAATCCTTCCTATCACCTTCCTTGGTGTACCGTCAAAGGCTCTTACCACATTTTGACATGTTTTTATGTGAGAACCGTCAATGGGTAATCTGTTCAATGTAGACAACGGTAGAACATTCAAGGCTGATCCATTATCGACGAGCACGCTTGGGAGTGTGTACCCTTTACATCGAGTGGTGATGTGCAAGGCCTTAGTTGACCCCCTGCCCCCCGGTGGGATTTCATCATCATTAAAGTAGATGAAATTATCCGCACTTAATGTATTCACTAACCAGTCCAGCTTGTTAACGGATATGTTATGGGTGACATATGTTTTGTTGAGCAACTTCATTAATGCATCCCGATGCACCTCGGAACTCAAAAGTAGAGCCAATACTGATATACGAGCCGGCTGCTTACGCAACTGCTCGTCCATGCTATACTCGCTATGCTTAAGGAATTTTAGAAATTCCTTAGCCTCCTCCTCTTTTACTGGCTCCTTGATAGGCACTTCAGCCTCTTTTTCCTTCTCTTCACTAACATTGTTTGTTTTTGTGGGCTCCTCTCTGATGCCCACCACATCATACCGCTTCCCACTCTGTGTATGGGAACCTTCAACTTGTACATCCTTAGACATACTAGCTATATTGTCCTCCTCCGGCACTGTCACACTGCAGTCATAACTCCATGGTACCCTCTTGTTATCCTTATAAGGGAAAGACGTAGGCTTATGAATAATGACCTTAGGCACTGTTTGTGCTCCTACTTCATTATTCCCCAGCAGGGAAATAATAATCCTTGGCCAGCTAGTTCCTTTCTGTTCATCCTCCAGCACACATACTTGTTTTTTCACAAGAACTACCTTTAAAAATTTGTAGTTCTTTGTTGTCTATAAAGCCTTGCACCAAGGCCTTGAATTCTTCACAATCTTGAACTTCATGTCCTTCTTTCTCATGGAACTTACCATAGTTCCCTATTTCTCCTCTCTCGTTTTTAGAGGTTAACATACCTCTCTTCATCATCTCCTCCCAAATCACCTTCATAGGCATCCTCACCTCAGCAACATCTTCCTTTATTTTCCTTTCACTGACTTCGTCAATGGCATTTACTCATTGATCACTATGATTTGGCAATGGGTTTTCAGTATTAGGGGTATTGTCAAACTTCACTACCCCCATCTTAATAAGCCTCTCTACGGCTTTCTTAAAACTGCTATAGTTTTTGATCGAATGCCCCGGTATTCCAGCATGGTATTCGCATTAGGCGTTTGCGTCATACCATTTGGGATATGGGGGCTGCAGTAGTTTCAAGTGAAAAGGAGAAATAGCATGTGCATCGTATAAGCTTTGATAAAGCTCACGGTACGTTACGGGGATAGGCGTGAATTGTATCTTTTTAGAATTTTGCCTTGTACTCGACTCCTGTCTTTGAGAACTCTGTCTGTCAACCGTAACTGTTTTAGGTTAACCAACTGTAATTGCCCTCATATTAAAAGTGCTCGTGTTATTCACTTCACTATCCTTTCTCTTTGGGGCCGATCTTTTGGTCGCTTCTCCCTCGATTTTGCCACCCCTTATGGCATTCTCAATCATCTCTCCCGCCATGACTATATCTGCAAAGCTTTTAGTGGTGCTCTCGATCATGTGAGTGATGAATGGAGCCTTTAAAGTGTTGATGAACAATATGGTAGTCTCCTTTTCCAACAACGGTGGTTGAACTTGCATTGCCACCTCTCTCCATCTCTGTGCATATTGCCTAAAAATTTCATTATGCTTTTTCTCCATGTTTTGTAGTGTGATCCTATCCGGAGTCATGTCAGTCACATGATTGTACTGCTGCATGAAGGCCTGTGCAAAATCCCTCTACGAACTTATTTTGGCCTGGCTCAGTTGATTATACCACTTGGCCGCTGCCCCAACCAAACTATCCTGAAAACAATGGATCAATAATTGATCATTGTTTACATAACCCATCATTCGTCTGCAGAACATGGTAATATGGGCTTCCGGGCAAGTAGTCCCATTATACTTCTCAAATTTCAGCATTTTGAATTTATGGGGAAGCACCAAATCTGGGACCAAACTTAAGTCCTTAGCATCCATTCCTTGACGATTATCAGCACTTTCTAGTGCCCTAAATTTCTCCTCTAGCCACCTGCAACGTTCCTCTAATTACCATGATGATTCGAGTCTCATTTCTTCCCTTTTAGCTACATCTAGATCGGGGATAACCGGATTGGCAGGATTGTCTCCAGGATTGAATCCTGAACCCGTTTGAAAGTTTATGGGTATTCTAGCATCGACTTGACCCTGTTGAGGCCTTATTGTGACAAACGGCCCTCGGGGATATGCCTTAGGTTGGGTTTGTACGTTAGGTGGAGTGAAACCAGGAGGATGACCATCATTACCCTCTTCAGTGATAGTCATAGGGGCTTTTCCTTTATCTGTGGCCCTCAGTAGTTGAGCCATCTCAGCCATCATGTTCCTTTGAGCCTCCAACATTTTCTCCCTCATGTTGTTTTGCATTTTTGCCAATTGCTCTTGCAATTGGTCCTGCATTTCCTTTTGTAGCTGTTCAAATCTTTGGTCCATATTCTTTGACTTAGCGCGTGTACCGTAAGGATATGTTGCTTCCAGATTTTCTTTCTTTTACTCTCTTTCTCCCTAATAATTTTAACTAATTAGGGTATTTCTATAAATTTGAATGCATATGATGTGATGAGATGCAAATGCATGAATGCAAAAAAATGTCGATTCTGATTCAGTTTCATTTTAGAAAACGTTATTTAAGGAACAAAAATCTTTTCATAAAACGGATTGCAAATACACTTTCGCCCGTAGGCCTAGAGTCTTAACCCTATCCAATAACAATGCTAACTCTTGTCCTCTATCTGACGATGACTCATACATTATACTCAGTGTTCTAGCTTGTATTGCCAAATCCTGCAAGTGTTCAGCAACCTCTCGAATCCGAACTAAGGCCTCTTCCATGACATGATCTCTATCTCCTACTTGATTCCGAAGATGGTGAAGTTCTCCCTTCCACTGTTCTTCTTTTGCCTCGAGCTGCTCAATCCGTAGCTCACAGTCTTGTAGTGCTGCTTCCAACCCTCCAATGTTGTGCTTCATTTTCTCGATCTTATCCAAGCTTGCCTTTAACTCGATCGTAGGGTTACGACTTCGGTGATGATGAAGAGATCGTCCAAGCTCAGCCACCTTAGTTTTTAATTTTTGATTTTCCTTCTCTAGGGTCTGATTACGCGACTGCCTCACTTGGAACTTCTTTTCCCAATACTCAACCTTGGCTCTTTCCTCTTGAATCTCTTGTTGCCACTACTCTGAAGATCTCCCTAATCTGACCCTTTTTAAGGTTACATGAGCCTTCTTGTAGTGCGTCTTTAAATCATCTCGATCTTCCTCAATCTTTCTCATTTCCTTTTTCACCTTCTCGACTTCTATCTTTTGAACATCAACGTCAAGACTCAAACACATTTTTTCCTCTTCGAGCTTCTCAATCCTCTTTTTAAGCTCCGAATTCTTTTTCTCGAACTCTTGCTTCATAACCTCCAACTCTAATGGAATTACTCGTAAGCTCTCCTCTAATGATCGGGCCACCCCCAAAATTGGCCTAGGGACATTATCGTTGACTCTCCTACTAAACCACCCTTTATACTCAAGGGTTGACGTCGAGCTTCGGTCAAGATCTTCATACAGAAAGGCTTCTTCCAAGCCTCAGAAATCTCTCGTATCCTCTTCTTGTAGTGATCTCCTTTATAAGAGAAATCACTCTGAGCTAAACTCTGTGTAGCCAGTATGAGCTGCCTCGATCGATATTGCCTTAGAACAAGCAGTGGTGTATATCCAACAACTCCCCAAATTCCTGGTAAAGGGATCCAATCAAAACTGCCACAACGGTAAAAGACTTCACTAGGAACCAACCAAGGAGCCGTCCACATAACATCTTCCTCTCGAAGATTTTGGAGAATGTCTATCCACCTCTCTTCTGAAATGTCATCTCTCCTAGGCATGTCTACTGCTTCCTTTAAGGGAGAATAAACCTCAAAGAATACTCGGTAAGGAACCTAATCAGGCTTTCAGAAGTGGCTATGAAACCAAACCAACAGCAACTGTGCACATCCAATGAACCTTCCTTCACCAGCTCTTCGACATGCGCTGAAGGATCTTAACGTCTCAGCTAAGATTGCAGGCACAGGTGTGTTTTGTTTACCAAGTCGATCGAATAAATCCACAACTGCCTCATCTATGTGTCCCAAAGCCTTTGGGAAGATCACTAAACCATAATTACTTAAAGCCAAGACATCTACCCTTTTCTTTACGTCTGGATGTGTTGATATCAAATCCCTCAAAACGGCCCATAGAACGCATTTACTATCACCCTTTTGCTGTACACGAGCTACAGCCCACTGCTCACTCATCCCAGTAATCATTACCAACTTCTTCATAAAAGTTGGGAGGCTAGCAGGCCTAACATAAGCTTTGTGACCTTGAATCTTCGAGCAACACGGTAAAGTCGCATACTCCTCCAAAGTAGGTACAAGATCAACATTGCCAAATGTAAAGCAACTATAAGTAGGGTTCCAGAACTGTACCATAGCTCGTAACAAATGCCTATCTATCTTGACGTCCAGAAAATAGGAAAGGTCTCCATAATTCTGACAGAAAAGCTACTTAGCCTCTTCATCCCATTGGGCCCAAATGTCTCTCAGCTCCTGAAACTCGTTCTGTGTCGAAGTAATACGAGTGAAGTCCCATAACTCTAATGTATACCCCTCGTCCCTTCTCTAACTGGGTTTTCTCTGACCAGTACAGACAGAGGCGTTGTCCTCCACTTTTTTAAGATATTTGTTCCTCATTACAAAACTTTCTAATCTAGAAATCAAACCTTGAATCGACACCTTTAAATGCTGAATAACATGCAATGACAACAAAATAAAAATAGGTTAGTGTCATATATATAAAAAAATGACAAACAAGTACTTACAAGGGTAACTTACTAAAGGCTATCCTTATTTCCCTAGGGTAAACACTTAAAGTTCACTATATGAGTTTTATCTCTAAAGCAAGGGTACCTGAACCATCAGATTCCTTGGTCTTCACCCATTATAGGCTCATATAGACCAAGTTCAATTCAGGGGGACACATTTCCCTATGGCCATACGAAGATGAAAATCTCACGAAGACATAGGTACAGTATCCCGGAAGCAATCCACTAGCTCATACGAAGGTGAAAACCTCACGAAAGCGTAGCTTCTCACTTCCACTTAAGGGTGTGACCACAACGGTCATGCAAATGCAATGTACGGTAATAAGATAACAAACATATGTAGTAAACACCTGTAAAAAGGATCAAATTTTAAAATTTCCAAACTTCTGACATTAAGAAATAATCAATTTCTTGGCTCGACTCTCTTATTTCCCCAGTGGAGTCACCAAGCTGTCGATTACTCTCTTTAATAGGGGAGGGTATTTTAAAAACGGGGGTCACCACCAACCTTTTAAAGTGTGATTGAGTTACTTTATAAAACGTTTTGGTCTACGAAATTACGAGAAAACAGGTTCAGGAGTCGGTTACGTACAAAGAAGGATTAGCACCCTGGTAACGCCCAAAATTGGTACCAAATTGAATAATTTTGTTTTAATGTCAGAATTTTGAAAGAATTTAGAAATGATATTTGCTTTAAATTCGTAATAATTTAAGTTAAAAAGAATCAAGATTCCTTCCCTTCGAAAGAGTACAAACATCACATCCAGCATGATTGGACACGATATCTTTAAACTTTCGTAACTGAAATCATCTTATGATTTGTGAAACTCGTTTAAAAGGATATTTTCAGATATTTAGGCGAACGGGAAATTGCAACCCAGCATAACTACTCACTGAATTCCTAAATATTAAAACATTGCCTCACTTTTTTTAAAAAAAAAAAATCTTTTTGAATTAAATGAGATTTTTTTTTAAAAATAATGATGTGTTTTACATATTACAAGAAATTAAATAAACCTAGCTACAATATATATGCTTTAACATTTTATGCAAATATAGTATATAAAATAATAAATAATGGCACAAATTACACAATATACGTTATCATTTTATGTACATATTATTATAAATAACATAAATGTTCATGCATTATTGTTACATGCAAAATACAACGTAAAGCATAATGAATTCAATGGTATAAATCGTATAATACATATATATGACAACATTTCATGCAAATGTACCTTAAATCAACATAAATGATTAATTTTCATGCAAGTATGTAAAAAACAATAACAAATATTATATGAAAACTTAACCTATTTAAACAATAACAAAATAAAAGAAAGCAAAAAGTAAATAAGCAAATTATAAACATATGAAATATAAATAAAATAAAATAAAATAAATAAAGATATTCATAAATTTTATAATAATATGAAAGTAATAAAGGAAAACCTTTTTAAAAAAATGATTAATATATATAAACCATATTATAGGGTATAATAACTTAATGTATTAACAAGATAACGTACTAAATATTAATATTACACATATTTATTTAATAATAAAATAAAATAATCTATATAATTAATGAGTGATAAAATGGTAAATATATAGTGTATAATATAATTTATAACCAAAATATATAATAATATAAACCATATAATAAGTAATATAAAAATATATATATAATAAAATGTAATATGTAATAAAATATAAATATAATGAAGGATAATATATACTATTATTTAATAATAAAATTTAAAAAAAATAAAATTTATACAATTAATGAATAATAATACATAATTTTTTTTAAAAAAAATAATATATATAATAAAATATAATTTATAAGTAAAATATATAATAATAAAACTAATATAATAGATAATAAAAATAATATACATTATTTTATATAACTAATATTTATAAAAATAAATAATATATAAGGTATTTAAAATAAATTAAATATATAAAAATGATTAAAATTAAAAGCAATTGAAAACTTTGGGCTAATTAGAAAAATGTAAAAAGAATTTGGGCCTATTTGGAAAGCGCATTAAAATCGAGGGACTCACTGGGCAATTTGCCCTAATCCCAAAACGACACCATTTCCCCGAATACAATTTTAAATCACTGTGAGGACCAAATTGAAACAAAATTAAAATACTAGGGCTAAATTAAGAAATACAAATAAAACGAAATTGAAAATCAACAAACACGAAAGGACCAATTGGGAAATTATCCCATTTTACAAAAACATGGGGATCCTTCCCCGGGTCACGGGTTAATACGCGGATCCCTTATCTAAACGGTGCCATTTTAATGCTTATTGAATTAAGCAAAACGACACCGTTTTTGTAGGGCTATATATAAGCCCCGATTTTGGTTTAAAATCATTTGAACCCTGTGTTTTAAAAGAAAAACTAAAAGAATCCTCTAAAAAAGGATTGGGGAAGTGGCTCTCGGAGCTCCGTCGAGCTTCCGTCCCCGATCCCACATGCGCTCACGCGCCAAACGCGCCACCACACACGGTGGTCGGTGGGTCAAAAACCCTCGTCCTTTCAAGCTATACACAGGTAACCTCCTCTTTTTTTTAAAAATATTATCAGTTTTTGCAAAAAAAAGAAAAAATTGATTCGCATGTTTGTATATAAAAAAATAAATAATAGAATATGTTATTTAAATCACCTTTTAGAAAATGAACAACTGTTTCTTATTTTCTCTGTAAATATTTGTGTGTATCCTTTTATTCTCTGTCCAAAAATCGGTCCCCTTTACAGATTTGTGAAGAGGCTTTTATAGCCTTCTATGAATCGTTTACATTTAGAAAGAAATCTTTGATTTCTTTTTCCTATTTGTTTTCCTTTTCTACTGTGGTTTCTTCTTCTTTTGCAGATACCAGTGAGGAGGCCAGTGATGAATGGTACTGATGACGGCACCAACATTGATTCGGGCGTCGATCATGGCGTGATACGAGGCCGAAGTTACAGCGTTGATGGTGGGTCACTGCGAGACGAACGGACACGAGTCAAAAGGGGCGTGACTGTTAGGGTTTCTGAAACCCTAGGTCTCTCTGTTTTCTGTTAACAGATTGGGCCACTTGGGCCTCGTTTGTTTTTGGGTAATGGGTACTGGGTAGTGGTATAACCAGTTGTGGGCTTATTGGGTTGTAAACAGGTTTAGGGTCTTAGGTATTTGGGTCAATAAAATGTAATTGGGCTTGTAAATGGACTATTTAAAATAAATAAACATTCATTTATTTCATTTTTGTTTTTGTTTTTGGTTTTAAGGCCCGGGCAAAATATGGTTCATACAGAAAGAATATCCGATTCAGGTGCATTGAAATGTGTTCAACATTTGTTAATATGAAGTAAGTATATGTACAAGTGATAATATGTGATATAAGTATGAGAAAATATGTCATATGTGCAAATGAATTGGAAATCTGTGAAATGTATATGAACTATGAGGTTTGTGATAATATTTGGCTATGGAGTATATGTATTTTATGATGCTTATATGCTTAAAATGCTAAATTTATTTGTATATGGCTTACTAAGCTTTTGAAAGCTTATTTTGTGTGTGTTTGCATTGTTTTATAGATATCAAAGCTATCGAAAGTTTAGAGATCATCGAGGATCATCACCACACTATCGAAATCTATTTTGGTACCTTTTGAAAATGTGATTATTGAAGTATGGCACGTATAGGCTAGAAGTATTAGAATATGTTTTGTAATGTGTATATCCAGCCATGTGATATGGCTTGGTTATGGATGTGATTATGAATGAATTTTGGTATATGTTTTGTGTTAAAAAATGGTATGTTTTGATGTGCTTATTTGAGAAATTGGTAAGATTATGGCATGGGATTGAATGAAGTAAATTGAGGTTAAGGAACATATGTTTTGGTATGACTTTGACTTATGATTTGGAATGATTTGGTATGGATTATAAGCATGAAATTGGTTGATAATAATATAACATGAATGATGTATGTTTTGGGAATGAATTTGGTTGGAAATGTGGTATATATGATGCTTGAATTTGACTTGTAGGTATGACCAAAATGGGTGGTAAATTGGTTTTGCCAATGGCCTATATTTGCCCACACAGTTGAGCATACGGGCGTGTGTCTTGACCGTGTCCTTCAATGTTTCTTTTAGAAGCAAGTCAGTCTTGAGCACGGCCTCGACGCACGGACATGTTTGGTGGCCATGTAAGGCACATAGCCTTGGCACATAGGCGTGTGTGGCTATTTCGTAGAGTACACGGGCTAGACACACGGGCGTGTGGTTAGCCGTGTGACCCAAGTCAGTTTCGACCACGGCCAAGGCACACTGGCATGTCTCCGGCCGTGTGGATAAGTCAGTATGCATGCTCTGTTTCGCCACGGCCTAGACACGTGGGGGTGCCTAATGCCGTGCGAGGCACATGGCTTGTTCACACAGGCGTGTGACCTTTGTAACCTAGAAAATTGTTAAGTTTCAAGAAAATTTTGTATGTGTTCAGTTTAGTCCCAACATCTTCCTAATACATGTTTTAGGTCTCGTTGACCTAAGAAAGGGACTTATGTTGATATTTGATTACGATATAACGTTGTATGACTTTTGATTGTGAAATGTTTGGATATGTCCGGTAATGCCTCTTAACCCTAGTTCGGTGACGAATACGGGTTAAGGGTGTTACAGAGGTTCTCTTTTGGATGTAGATTTTGAAAAGTTAGGGCACTGTGTTCGTGAAAATTAGACTCGGGTTAGTTTTGATTTGGAAGTGCACAAGTCAAAGGCTAGAAGTCTTCCAGCTTCTAAGCACAGATTCTACTCAGTTAATTCCCTACATAGTTCAAGATAGGCCTATGGGGGGCTTTGGTTAATATAGCATTGTGGAAATATGAGTCAAGATGGAGATTTGTTGAGTATGCCCCATATTTCAATCAAATAAGAGATTGCTTGCAAGTCAAATTAAACAAAATATATTTTCTTTCTAGAAGATTTAGTATTTATAAGTATAATATATTTAGCATTTATTAGCATAATTTATTTGACTTAAAAATTTAGCCTATACATAGGCTCTTTTACAAACTTAAAAAAATACACCCATTAGATATTAGAACTCATAACACTTTTGGAGAATTTTGTATTTATGTTTTGAGGGTTCTTTGTTTTCAGGTTTCAGGGTTTAGTTTTATCTTCATCTTTTGTATTCTTTGTTCTTTTGCCATTATAGTAAAATTATCTTTACCCATGGTTTTTTTATCTTTTTTAGAGGGGTTTTTCCACGTTAAATTTGTGTGTTCAATTTCTTAATTTCTTCTATTATTTTTACTTGTTCATTTCTTAACCGATCGATCCCTAACAGATTCAAGGATTACACCATGAAAAATTATGAGTTCTTTTTACTAAAATATATATACATATATGTGTTTGGTATCTACTTTAAATAGAATCGATTAATGATTTGGGAATGGATAAATTTTTGGGGTTGGATGAATTAATTTAGGAAATTAAAATTGTTTTTAACTTTAGATTTTTTTCTTTTTCCTTCAAAAATTCCAATGTTAAGATATAATTTAAAGATGATACATGGCAAGCTCCAATTGGCTAATGGAGTTTTTTTAAATGGTAGCTAACAGAGAGGCCTATAGTATTAACAAAATTAAAGTTTAGGTACTTAAAATGACAAAATAAATTTAATATCTAACTAGGAAAAATGTTATAGTTTGTGGGGGCTTTTTTCCATTTAAAGATTTGATTAGAGTTGTGGTTAAAGCTCGCTTCTAGCACTTAGGTGACACGTGTTCAAACCTAGTCAATCCTTTCCCCTTTTTCCAATGTTATATGATAAAAAACTTTAAAAATAATATATCTATCTATACTTACATAAGGTGTTTTATTAATTTGATGTAACAAGTCAATTCGACATCAATTCAATTAAAATTTACTTAAAATCCATCTTTTAATAAAAAATTAATATTAATATAATAATGCTTCCATCTTTTACTATATTGATTGTTGAGGAGGATCGAACCCTTTGGGAGAAGTCTTCGAAGTGTTGTCCATCGGGTGGTCGTTATGACCAATCCTGGGACTTGGGTTTTGTCTTCCAACTCTGCGAAGAGCCTCGAGGTTTCATGGAGTGGAAGAGCCTCGAGGTTTCATAGAGTGGGAGCGCCTTGATTGGTGGAGAGAGTACGTACTTAAAGGATGCATAAATAATTAATCAATAAAGTTGCATGCAATGCGGATTGAACCACCAACCAAGGTATAACTAGCCTTTTCAAGGAGACATGGTACCACTTGAGTCCTTTTATTGTTGAGGGGGGTCAACTCCTTCAGGAGAAGTCTCTAAAGTGTCGTCCGTTGGCCGGTCAATACGACCCCCAACAATTGTAAGTATTATCTTAGGACTCGGGTTTTGTCTCTTGACTCTACAGAAAGCCTTGAGGGTTCATGAGTGGGAACACTTCGGTTGGTGGAGAGAGTACGTACCTAAAGGACTTTTAGATAATTAATTTATGAAGTCGCACGGGATTTTGGTTGAACCACCAACAAGGCATGACTATCCTTTTCTAGGAGACATGGTACAACTTGAGCCTTTTTATCGTTGAGGGGGTTGACTCATTCGGGAGAAATCTCCGAAGGGTCATTCGTCGAGTGATCGATATAGATCCTAACAATCATAAGTATTGTCTCAGAACCCGAGTTTTGTCTCTCGAATTCGAAGAGAGCCTCGAGGGTTCACGGAGTAGAGCACCTCAATTAGTGGAGAAAGTATGTACCTAAAGGATCTGTAGTTAATTAATTGATGAAGTCAGATACAATATGGACCGAACCACCAACTAAGGCATAAGTAGCCTTTTCAAAGAGATATGGTACCATTTGGGATAGATAAAAATCAAAGACTATGAACATCTATTCATTTTGTAGAGATCCTTTTTAATTAAATATCTCATATTGATTTTTTTTTCTTAAAAACATCTTGTTGAACTCAAAAAAATTCACAACAATATTTTAATTGATATAGTTAACTATTAACTACTTGATAATAAAAAATAAAAAATAAAATTATATTAATTTAAAATATAAAGATTAAATTTTAAACTTCACCTCAGTAAAGAGATCAAAACTATATTTTTTTTTCCTTCTTTGCAAAAAGAGAATTGCAAATGAGCTTTGGATAGAGTGAGGTGTGACCTTTTTAGAGTGCAAATGTAGTTGGGTATTATTTGGCATTGCCTCTTAAACTAAATTTATTTATAAATAATGTTAAATAAATACTTTTTTTTTCTAAATTAACTTTTCAGGTCAAATACAAAAAATAAAAGGCTTAATGATAAATTTGGTCACTAACGTTTACATGTTTTGTCAAAATGACCCTAATTGTATTTATTAGCCTTTTTTGGCCATCAATCTTTACTCTTTTTTTTTTCAAATTGTTTTTTTAACAGATTTAATGAAAATACTGTTAGAAAGGTTAACGAGGTGATGTGAAATTTCATATGTGAAATTTCATATGTGGAATATTTCTAATGAGATGTAACTTAGTACTTAGATAACATAAAAAAATAATTACATGTGAAAAATAATAAAATAAAGAATTCATGAAGTTAAAAAAATAGCTCTTGTAACACCCCAAACCATGCCTGGTCGTTATGGCCGAATCTGACGATGTCACATGTTAGTGTGTTTGAAAATAGTAACTTTGCTTAAAACATTTTCCGTTTGGAATCTTTTCATTATTACTTATTAATTCTAATATCGTGTTAATTAATCATTCGAAAGCTTTCAAAACGTTTATTCTATGCAAAAGCTTTTAAAACAGTTTGCATATTTGTGATTGTTTTGTTAAAATGTTTGGTTCTTTTGAAAACTCGAGCTTTCCTAAAACTAGCAGTTATAATCCATAACTAATAAAAATCCTAAATTTAAGAAAAATCCATAGAGGTCATGTTTACAATAAAATCCCAAATAAAATTTAAAATAACAATTAAGTACGAAACAGAGTCAAATGAGGTTGTGTCGCCACCGTTGAGTCTTCAGCCGCACCGATCCACCCAAGCCTAGGGATTATCTGTATAGATAAATCAGAAGGGTGATTTTACAAAAACTCAGTGTGTAATCCCCATATAGAACAAGCAGACAAAATGTAGTCACAGTTTGGGCTTAAGCCCTTCCAGTACCAGATTCAGTTTCAGTTAGAGCCTTAGCCCATTTCAGTACAGAATTAGTCATGCATTAGGGCCTTGGCCCATTCTGATATCAATAATTGATGCGATATGATATATCTGATCACAAAATCCTACCCATCCAGCCTCTACACACTATCTCTGTCCAACCCTACACTCCATGTGGGGATATAATCAACCCACTCATCCCTATACTCCAAAAAGTACCGAATGCGGCACTAAAAAGTGGTTTGCAGCTAAGCTGCCAGTAAATTAGGCCCGAGGCCTTTCAGTACACTTCCTCCAAACAATACCAACCCCCAACCCAATGCAATGCAATATACAATAATGACATGCTATATCATGGCAACAGTGCATACAATATCTATCCATTAAATATCATCATGCTCGATAACATGTAAATATATATATATATATATATATATATATATATCAGTCATAGAGTCATTTCAGTCAATTAAAGGTCTAGGTAAGCTTACTAACCCTACAATAGGTTCATAGTCGTCTCGGGTGACCCGTGCAACCTTAGCAACAAAACAGTGGAGATGGGCTCACACGCCATGTTGTCGGCCCGTGTGGACCCAAACGCCCGTGTGGCCCATACGGCCCAAAATGGCCTTGGCCGTGTGGATCACACGGTCTGACCCAAAAATCCCACAGGCCCGTGTTTCGTCACACGGCCTACCACATGGGCGGCCACACGCCCTTGTGGCGTCGACAACCTCATTTTTTGATTTTTCACCGATTACCATTTTCAATGTTGTGGTTACACACCTGATACGATTTTGGCACGCAATCGCTCCTGAGATAGCCAACACCTAAAAATGACAATCCAAAGTCCAAAATTAGTCACGATTCAAATTTAAACCAATACCATTAAACCGGCAATAATTAATCTCCAAATTCATTGCTTACCCATAACGCTCCGAAAGATCTTAACTACAGTTCTGCGGGAAACCACGTTCCTTACGATTTGCTGCTACTAAATCAAGAATTTGACACTAACGAAGAATTAGGAACTTTACAACTAATAAAAGAAAACTTTTTTGACACAAACGAGGCATAACCCTCTTACATATCAACTTATCAACCGAACGCAGCCAATGTTGAACAGAAAGAAGACAAATTGGAGAAAAAAATCGATGAAACAGAGAGAACGTGAGAGAGTCAAGAATTCGACTGTAACACCCCAAACCCGGCCTAGACGCTATGGCCGAATCTGGCAGCGTCATATGTGAGTGTTTTTGGAAAACATTAGCGAGTTGAAAATTGTTCAGTTTATTATCTTTACTTAAGACATGAAATCTCTATTCTATTTATTGGATGAAAACATTTCATTAATGCGGAAGATAAAACATCATTAATTCATAAGACAATAACTTAAAAGTTTAACATCCCAAAATAAACTTAAAAAAATAGTTCAAGTCCAAGGACATATAAATCCCAAAAAAAAATTTTAAAATAAAGCAGATGAAATAAATGTTACTTATAAATCTCTATAAGTCAACCAGTGGTCACCATCGAACCCTCCATCGCACCGATCCATCTACTGCTGAGGATTACCTGACAGACAAATAAACAAAGAGGTGAGTTTTCGCAAACTCAGTGTGTACATCCCCACAGGCGGCACAAAGACGCAGCGCAAACAAAGATAATGATATCATGAGATATCCGGCCTTAGCCATACAGATATCGCATGCATAATAGATCAGTTATCAGAATTAGAAACCATGCCCACCAACCCTGTACACCATCTCCGTCCAACCCAACACACCATGTAGGGATCAAATCGACCCACCCAGCCCTACACACCAAGTATGGGGATATAATCAACCCACCCAGCCTTACACACCAAATGGTACCGTTAAACAGTACATAACAGGTATACGCAGCATGGCTACCAGATAACAGGCTAATTGCCTTTCAGACATCCTTCTCTTCATATCAACCCAACCTAATGCAATGCAACATAAACAGTATGGCATGCTAATATGCAGATATCAGATCATACGTCATGTTAGAATAGATATACAGAGTTAGACAGATATACATGCTTGAATTATCATAATTTGCATACAATACAGCAATCAAACAAATAATGGGGTCCAAGTAACGCTTACCGACCCTACAGTTAGGTCACGGTCGACTCAGGTGACCCATGCAACCTTACAGAACATTTCAAATTAATTGGGCTCACACGCCCATGTGACCTGCCCGTGTGGGTCACACGGCCCAAATTGGCCTTACCCGTGTGGATCACACGCCCTGGCCCAGATTTCCACAAGCCTGTGTGGCCAATACAGCCCACTTGCTTGAGCCCGTGCCTCGCACATGGCCTACAAGCCATCACACTCTCGTGTTCGTCGTGCCTGTGTGGCACGCGCACAACCCAGCTCGTCGATTACACGGCTATGTATAGCCACATGGCCTCCACACGGGCAGTCTACACGCCCATGTGGCATCGACAGTTTCAGTTTCGGCTTTCGCCGAAACCATTTTTTGTGCAATTGAAGTACACACCTGGTTTGTTTTTGCTGCAAATCCAACCACGAGCACTCCAAAGTCTAAGTTTGACAATACCGAACCCAAAATCAATCACTTAAATCGATTTACCTAAGAATGGATAAATCCTGAAACACAAGATCTACCTACCTTCGATGAAAAACGGTGTTTCCTTGCTGTTTAGAACCCTTATTAATGATCCACATGTAACACCCCTATCCCGTAACCGTCGCCAGAATAGGTAAAGGGCATCACCGGACAGACAAAACATTTTAGAAAAATATAGATTCACAGATATTATATAACATTGATACATAGACATTCATCCACAATTCATCCAATAAGATGGTCTACGATACCTACAACATACATTTAAGAAAGGTCGGGACTAAACCGAACACATTCAAAATTTTCAGAACTTATCCAAATCTTTCAAAACTGTTAAAGTCACACACTCGTGTGACTAGGCCGTGTGACTTATACGGGCACCAGACATGCTCATGTGATTCAACCGTGTAAAAAAGAGTTCCTATACTGACTTTTTCACACGGCCAACAGACACAGCCGTGTGCCATGACCATGTGATACTTACCTAGCTACTGACTTAAGCCCACAGCCATAGGGCACGCCCATGTTCCCTGACCGTGTGGCACAAAAAAGGCTTGGTTTAAGCCAAATTTGCCACCCCTATTTGGGTCCAATTCTACATGTAATAATAAACAACATTCATACCAAAATTTTCAACCAATTTCATGCTTAAAGATGACCAAATCATATTAGAACATAGCATATTACAAACATACACCAAAACTATGCACAAACTTATCATTTGCTAGCCAATTCACATGGCATAACATATATACATATCAAGCTTATATACTTAATCATTCTAGCCTATACATGCCATACTTATAAATATGTACACTTCCAAAAGTACCAAAATAAGTTTGACAGTGTGGTGACAATCCTCGACTATCCCGAGCCTTCAGTAGCTACGATAATTGTAAAAAAAATAGAAATCACACAGAGTAAGCTACAAAGAGCTTAGTAAGTCAAAAACAATTACCCAAACTAATATAGCATATAAGTAAAAGTTAATAGCTGGAATTCACAAATGTCTCATGGAATACTTCATTACTTTATAGAATTGAAGTCTTTTATATTCAAAAATCTAGTACGATACAAACGTACCTGTATGAATTATACATTTCATAAATTGATTCCCATATCTCATACTTCATCATCAGACAATTCAGAAACGGAATAGATGTTCATAGCTAGGTACAATGCCGACATCCTAGACGTGGTCTTACATGTAATTTGATATCGAGGCCTCTGTCCCAGATAGGGTCTTACACGAAATCTCAAATCGAGGCCTGTGTCCCAGACAGGGTCTTACACAATATCTCAGATTAATGTCAACATTCTTTCAGGAACATACAGAGCTTTTCAGAAACCAACATGTTATCGGAGTTTATTTATCAAGCTTTTAAGGTCGTCCAATACAGATCACAGTTTATATATGTGCAAAATTTAGTCAATTTAACACGTAATTGTAGTTCGACTTACCTCGTACGGATTTTAGACGAAAACGAGTCGACTATTCAACTACTTTGGACTTCTCTCGGTCTAAGTCTAATTTTCTTTGTTCATGATCTATTACAATTCAAATTCAACCATTCAATCATTCATTTCTTTCAAAATAATCCATGAACACATATTTAGGGCACTTTGTATTTTAGCCCTTACATTTTCACACTTTGACAATTTAGTCCATTTTTCACAAAATTGCAAATATGTAAAATTCACCAAGACTATAACTTAGTCGAATATACATGGCTTCCATACAAGTCCAAATAACACATTTAATTCACAACTTAGTCCCTCAAAACTCATTTTCACAATTTAGCCCAAATAGCTCTATTTCATCAAAATTCAAAGACAAAACTTATAAATCATTTTTTTCAAGCCTTCATAATTCATCCAAAAGTATCACAAAACTCATGATATCAACAATTGAATTTCATGAAATCTTTAACAGAAATAGAAATTCAAACATGGGTTTTGAAGAACACGAAGCAACGATTACAGAAATGTAGAAATTATCAAAAACCGAAAAAAATGGACTAACCTATTTACTCATGCAATGGCCGAATGCTTTGAAGCTTCAATGGCTTCTTCTTTCTCTAATTTTTGGCTGAACAAGGTGATAATAAAGCCACCTTTTATTTTGTTTTTATTTTAATTAACATTATTTCATCTTTTACCATTTTACCCATGGCATATATCATTAAATTTCTACCAACTAATATCCATCATTGTCCACCAGTAATATAAATGGTAAATTTGACATGCAAGGACCCTTATTTTAAAAGCCAAGGCCAATTAACCCCATTAACAAATAGCATGCAACTTTTGCATTTTAAGCGATTAAGTCCTTTTTCATAATTAAGCACAAAAACAGACAAATTAAATCACAAAAATTTCACAGATGCAAATTCACATATCGCAGACATAGAAAATAATATATAAAAAATATTTTTTGGACTAGAATTTGTGGTCCCGAAACCACTATTCTGGCTAGGGTCTAAACTGGACTGCTACAATTATCCCCCTTAGGGATTTTCGTCCCCTAAAATCTTACCGTTAAATAGATTCGGATATTGCTGTTTCATTGCATCCTCAGGCTCCCATGTAGCCACCTTTACTCCATGTCTATGCCATAACACTTTGACTAACGAAATTCTCTTATTATGTAATTCTTTAGTCTCACGAGACAGAATATGAATCGGGTTTTCTTCATAAGTCATATCAGAATAGATTTCAATATTAGACGGGGAAATCACATGCGAAGGATCCGATCTGTATCGTCGAAGCATCGTTGCGTGAAATACATTATGAATCTTTTCTAACTAAGATGGTAGCCTCAATTTATAAGCAACCGGCCCAACTCGCTTAATGTTTTCATACAGTCCAATGAACCTCGGACTCAACTGCCCTTTTTACCAAATCGAAATAGTTTCTTCCACAGAGATACTTTCAAAAACACTTTATCACCGATCTCATATTTGATATCCTTTCATTTTAAATCTACATAAGACTTCTGACGATCAGAGGCAGCTTTCAGGTTATCTCGGATTATTTTCACTTTCTATTCTGTTTCTTTTATCAGATCTATGCCGTAAATCTTATTCTCACTGAGCTTAGACCAGTATAATAAAGTTCTACACTTTCTACCGTATAAGGCTTCATACGGTGCCATTTTAATGCTCGATTGAAAACTATTATTATAAGCGAATTCAATCAAAGGTAGATATTGTTTGCACGCACCTTCGAATTTAAGAATGCAACATCTCAACATATCCTCGAGTATCTAAATAATCCGTTCAGATTGGCCATCCATTTGCGGATGAAAAGCAGTGCTGAAATGCAATTTAGTACCTAGAGCATCTTGCAATTTCCTCCAGAATCGCGATGTAAATCTCGGATCTCTATCTGATACTATCGACAATGGCACACCATGTAACCTTACGATATCAGAAATGTATAACTCAGCTAGTTTATCGAGTGAATAATTAGATCGGATTGGAATAAAATGAGCTAATTTCGTCAAACAATCAACTATAACCCAAATTGCATCTTTCTTTCTCGGAAACAAAGGCAAACCCGAGATAAAATCCATGGTCACTCGATCCCATTTCCATTCTGGAATCATAATTGGTTGCAATAGACCAGATGGCACCTGATGCTTAGCTTTAACTTGCTGATAGCTTAAACATTTAGAAACAAAATCAGAAATATCTGCTTTCATTCCCAGCCACCAGTATAGTTGTTTCAAATCGTTATACATTTTCGTACTCCCCGGATGTACAGAAAATTTACTACTATGAGCCTCACTCAAAATCATCTAAATTAACTCTGGATTTCTCGGAACACAAAGTCTATTTTTGAATCTCAAACAATCATCAACATCAACCCGGAATTCAGAATCACACAGAGCTTGTTTAGCTATCAATTCATTGTCAGATTTCTAAGCCTCGTAGATCTATTGTATAAACAAAGGGTTTTGCTTTCAGTTCGGCACAAACCAAGGTATCATCAGACAGTGCTAAATGAGCATTTATTGTATGCAATACAGACAATGATTTCTGACTCAGAGCATCTGCAACCACATTTGCTTTGCCCGGATGATAATCAATAACTAGCTCGTAGTCTTTTAACAATTCTAACCATCTTCTCTATCGCAGATTCAAATCTTTTTGCGTCATTAAATATTTTAGACTTTTATGATCAAAAAACACGTGACATTTCTCACCGAACAGATAGTGACGCCAGATTTTTAAAGTAAACACAATAGCAGCTAACTCAAGATCATGTGTCGGATAGTTCTTTTCATGCAGCTTTAACTGTCTCGAAGCATAAGTAATAACTTTACCTTCTTACATTAAAATACATCCTAGACCAATCAACGAAGCATCATTGTAAATCACAAATTCTTTATCCGATTCAGGTTGTACTAATACCAGAGCTTCAGTCAACAAAGCTTTCAACTGATCAAAACTGTTCCGACACTTTTCTGACCACTCAAACTTCACATCTTTTTGGAGCAATTTTATCAATAGAGTTGCAATCATTGAGAAACTTTTTACAAATCTTCTATAGTAACCAGCAAGTCCCAGAAAACTATGGACTTCAGATACATTTCTCGGAGGTTTCCAATCCATAATAGCTAAAATTTTGCTTGGATCAACTCGGATACCAGAGGCTGATACAATATGACCCAGAAAACCAACTTCTGGCAACCAAAACTCACACTTACTGAACTTTTCATACAACTGTTTATCTCGCAGTGTCTATAGCACTATTCTCAAATGCTCTGTGTGTTCAGATTCATTACATGAATAAATCAATATGTCATCAATGAATACCACAAAAAAATGATCTAAATACGATCTGAAAATTCTATTCATTAAATCCATAAAGACAGCAGGTGCATTCATTAATCCAAAAGGCATAACTAAAAATTCATAATGTCTGTATCTCATTCTAAAAGTAATTTTCGGAATATCAGAGTCCTTTACTTGAAACTGGTAGTAACCCGATCTCAGATCTATCTTTGAGAACACAGTAGCACCTTTCAACTGATCGAATAAGTCATCAATCCTGGGTAGAGGATATTTGTTCTTTATAGTCACTTTATTAAGCTAGCGGTAATCAATACACATTCTCATTGTGCCATCTTTCTTTTTCACAAACAGAACAGGAGTACCCCAAGGTGAAAAGCTCGGTCTAGCAAATCCTCGATCGATCAATTCTTGCAACTGAGATTTTAGTTCGTTTAGCTCAGTTGGAGCCATTCTATATGGAGCTATTGAAATCAGAGTAGTACCAGGTGCCAATTCAATGCCAAACTTGACTTCTCGAATATGAGGCAACCCAGGTAATTCTTCAGGAAACACATCAGAGAATTCACAGACAACAAGCACTTTTTTGACTTTCTTATCATTCACTTTTGAATCAAATATATAAGCTAAGTAGGCTTCACAACCTTTCTTTACATATTTTCGTGCTTTCATTACAGATATCACAACTGGTAGTCCATTCAGATCACTAGACTCAATTCGAATTATCTCATCATTCTTACACCTTAAATCAATGACTTTTCGTTTGCAATTCACAATAGCATCGTGCAAAGTTAACCAGTCCATTCCCAGAATTATATCAAATTCATCGAAAGGTAAAAGCATCAGATCAGCAGGAAAACAGATATCTCGAATCACTAACAGATAATTTTTGCAGACTTTATCAACCAAGACACTTTTGCCTAAGGGGTTCAATACTCTAATTACGAATTCAATAGACTCTACAGGCAAAATCTTACTATATACTAAATTCATACAGATATAACAATAAGTTGATCCAGGGTCTATTAATGCAATCACAGAAGTATCATAAAAAGTGAAAGTACCAGTAATCACGTCTGGTGACGAAGTTTTCCCCCGAGCTCGGATAGCATAAGCTCTGGCAGGTGCTCTGGCCTCAGATCTAACAGCAGTGTCCCTAGTAGCTCTTTGATCACCACTTGTATTTCTCGTATTTTTGGAAGGTCTACCTCTAGTTAAGGTGTTACTCGGTCTCGGATTCTGTACATTCTCTTGCTCAGCAGGTTCAGAAGAATCTCTTACAAAATGATCCAGAGATCAATATCGGAAACAGGCTCAGTCATTCAATCTACAATTTCCCGGATGTCTTTTACCATAGTGTTTACATTCAGGTTTCTCAGATCTGGCATTCCCAACACTTGCAACAGAAGCAGCAAGAGCTCTGGAATTCAAATGCAATCTAGCTCGATCTCAGTTCGAATATCTTACATCAGTCTTTGAACGATTTTGATCATCTAAGAATTTCTTTGACTCAGACTAAAATGCTCTATCTGAAGATCTCTTTCTAACATCTCTAGCTTCAGAATCAGCTTTTCTTTTCTCTTTACTTAATTTTTCGGCTTTACAAGCTCACTCAACGAGCACTACCATTTCTTTAATCTCCAAAATCCCCACTAGCAAACGGATATCTTCATTTAGTCCATCCTCAAACCTTTTGCACATTATTGCTTCATTTGACACACATTCCCGAGCATACTGGCTCAATCTCACAAATTCACGTTCGTATTCAGTAACAGACATACGACCTTACTTAAGCTCAAGAAACTCTTTTCGTTTCTCATCAATGAATCTTTGACTAATGTATTTCTTCCGAAATTTAGCTTGGAAGAAATCCCAACTAACTTGTTCACTCAGATCCATAGATATTAAAGTTTTCCACCAATGGTACGTCGTATCTCTCATAAGTGAAACGGCACATTTTACACACTCCTTAGGATTCAGAGACATTTCATCAAACACCCGTATCGTATTTTCTAAACAAAATTTGGCTCTTTCAGCATCATCATTTGTTGTAGCTCAGAACTCTTCAGCCCTATACTTTCTAATCTTATCAACTGGTGGTCTACTAGACTGAACTGGATTCACAGAAGTCATAACAGGAGTTTGAGAAGAATTAACCGGGTGTGAAGGTTGTTGTACAGCCGGATTGGTTCTAATATACTAAGTGGACCAATGATTCATAATCTGATAGAAGGCTTGCTTAGCCTCGCTATCACGGCTACTCACAGCCGGTCGAGAATCATCTTGTACCATCCCTTGCGCGAGAGCAGGCACATTACTTTCAACATCGTCAGCTACGGCTCTATTGGGATCCATTGCTATATATAAAAGCACATTTTAATGTCAGGATTCATTATACTATCACAGTTTCAGACATATGGCATGTATAGCTAGACTCACACACGCTATGGTAGTCCTAGAATGACAAAACCATAGCTCTGATACCAATAAAATGTAACATCCCTATCCTGTAACCGTTGCCAGAATAGGTAAAGGGCATCACTGGACAGACAGAACATTTCAGAATAATATAGAATCACAGATATTATATAACATTGATACATAGACATTCATCTACAATTCATCCAATAAGTTGGTCTATGATACCTACAACATACATTTAAGAAAGGTCGGGACTAAACCGAACACATTCAAAATTTTTAAAACTTATCCAAATCTTTCAAAACTGTTAAAGTCACACGCCCGTGTGACTAGGCCGTGTGACTCACACGGGCACCAGATATGCCTATGTGATTCAACCGTGCCCAAAAGAGTTCCTATATTGACTTTTTCACACGGCCAATAGACACGACCGTGTGCCATGACCGTGTGATACTTAGCTAGCTACTGACTTAAGCCCACAGCCATAGGGCATGCCCATGTTCCCTGATCGTGTGGCACAAAGCAGGCTTGGTTTAAGCCAAATTTGCCACCCCTATTTGGGTCCAATTCTACATGCAATAATAAACAACATTCATACCAAAAATTTCAACCAATTCCATGCTTAAAGATGACCAAATCATATTAGAACATAACACATTACAAACATATACCAAAATTATGCACAAACTTATCATTTGCTAGCCAATTCACATGGCATAACATATATACATATCAAGCTTATATACTTAATCATTCTAGCCTATACATGCCATACTTATAAATATGTATACTTCTAAAAGTACCAAAATGAGTTTGACAGTGTGGTGACAATCCTTGACTATCCCGAGCCTTCAGTAGCTACGATAATTGTAAAACAGATAGAAATCACACAGAGTAAGCTACAAAGAGCTTAGTAAGTCAAAAATAATTACCCAAACTAATATAGCATATATGTAACACCCTTAACCCGTATCCATCGCCGGAACAGGGTTTCAGAGCATTACTCGAATTTATATATCATTTAGCAAAAATTTCTGTTAAATACTTACCGATTCAATGCATCATATAAATAAATATATTATCATTCAATCAATAGCTTGGCACTTGTCTTAGCATCAATCAACATTGTTAGTATACTTACGCATATTTTATATAAATTCAACATTGATATACTTATTTTCTCAACACGTCACGCTTGAGTTTAATAATTGTCTCCACCTACATAATTTCCTTGTATCAATAAATCAAAGATAATAATATATGTGCATGTCATGAAATATATCATTCTCTTACCGTTTAAAATCATTCATTTCATTATATTAAAATTTCATGTACCATAATTTTCATATATTTCACGTATATTTATTCCGATAATAATTCATATCAAACTTAACATAAATCAAATTCTATATGCACATACTTTCCACACCGTGTGTCCATATAACATGTACAAATCATTATATATACTTGAAGCATATATGGTAATAATTCATTTCGTATTCATATTGTTTCATATTATACGAATGTACTAATATTTCACATTCAATCCAATATAACATACAATTTAACATATTTTCATGCTCAATTATGTTACACAAATTTACTTGACAAAATTACAAAAATACCCAGATTTAGGGGCATTTTGGTAATTTTACTTTTCCCAATTTTCATTTTATCTTGATCTAAATTGATAATTTCATTCAATTTATTAATTTAGACAATAAGTCAATTCATTTCCTTCAAATTGGTCATTTTTTATATCCTTACAAAATTGCCCCTAAAATTTTACTTTTATTCAATTTAGTCTCTAAGCCTAAAACATACAAATTAGCCATGCTAGCTGAATATTCATACATATTCTCCTCCTCCTCCTCTCCATTCCTCATCCTTAATTTATATAACATGCTACAAGTAACATTATCAATACTTCACTATTCACTTATATGTATATTCAAAACTGTCCATTTGCATCATAGTCACTAAATTATTTATATCTTGAGCTATAGACCTCAAAATTAAGATCCGCCAAATTTCCCTGAAACTATACTTACATATATTCTTACCATAAAATTTTCAGAATTTTTGGCTTAGCCAATAAGTACAGTTAATTCTTTAAATTCACTTCTATTCTGCTGTCTGACAGTTCTAACCATTCTTTACTTAAAATTAATTATCTCCTCGTACAGGATTCAAATGATGTTTCCGTTTATTTCTTTTAAAAATATTTAGGATTCTAAACATATAAATTTAAGCCCCTAATTATTTTTATCCAATTTGTTATGATTTTCCAAAGTTAGACTAGGGGAACCTAAAATCATTCTGACCTTATCTCACAAAATTTATCATATTTCATGATTTAAAATTCCATTGCTTACATCGATTCTTCTATAAGAAACTAGACTCAATAGGATTTAATTTAATATTTTATTCAACCTCTAATTAAACTTCCACAATTTTTGGTGATTTTTCAAAATTAGCCTACTGTTGCTGTCCAAAACTGTTTTAGTGCAAGATATTATTTACCATGTTTATAACACCCTTATTCCCTTTCTCTACAATATTTCCCATCACTTTCTCCTATTTCCCTTCACTAACTCATCAAGATCATAGAACCTTATATAAGAAGACTCTACTATAACATTATTTCCATGTTTTCTCAATAATAACAAAATTAAAAATATATTGAAATATTGATGTACTTACCTTGTTCTATTGATTCCAATCTTTAATTTGATTTTCTCTCTCCTCCAGCTTCTATTCCTTGAATCCAATTTGATATTCTAACTCCCCATAGTCTCCTTAACATTTTTCTCCCTTGGCAGCTATGGAAATTCTTTTGATTTCTAGGTGAAAACGGTGAATTTTTGGTAGAAGGACTAAATTGTAAAGAATGAAAAGTTTCTTTCTTCTCTTCTGTTCTTCCTAACGTGAATGCATGGAAAATAGATGAGAATTTCCTCATCTTTCTTTCTTTATATATACTAATAAAATAATAATAAAATATCATATAAAAAAATCAAATTAAAATATTAATAACTAATATTTATTTAATTAATTGATCTAAAATATCTCCAACATCATCATTACTTTCTAGATTTCTCTCTCTTCCAATTGACCATTTTGCCCTTTGTGATCTTTTAAAATTTCATTCTTGAGTCATCACTTAATTTTGGTAAAATTACAATTTAGTCCCTCATAATTCTTCACCTATTCAATTTGGTCCTAGTTCATCAATTTTTCTTTGGTTTCTAGATCCTTCCACCCTTAAAATATTTGCATTATTAGTCCTTCAACTTTTCATATTTACACTTTAATGCCTCAAATTTTGAGTATTTACTCTTGGGCCACATAACTTTTCTCACTTTTACAATTTAGTCCTTTCTTGAATCAATATGTCATAATAGACTTCCCAGTGACATAACTCAATTTTCCTTTTCTTGTCACTTTATTTCCTTATTTTACTATATTAAGCGTAATATCTTACTGTAGAAAATTTTAAGGTGTTACAATATAAGTAAAAGTTAATAGCCGGAATTCACAAATGTCTCATGGAATACTTCATTACTTTACAGAATTCAAGTCTTTTATATTCAGAAATCTAGTACGATACAAACGTACCTGTATGAATTATACATTTCATAAATTGATTTTCATATCTCATACTTCATCATCAGACAATTCAGAAACGGAATAGATGTTCATAGTTAGGTACAATGCCGACGTCCCAGACGTGATCTTATATGTAATTCGATATCGAGGCCTCTGTCCCAGACAGGGTCTTACACAAAATCTCAAATCGAGGCCTGTGTCCCAGACACGGTCTTACACGATATCTCAGATTAATGTCAACATTCTTTTAGGAACATACAGAGCTTTTCAGACACCAACATGTTATCGGAGTTTATTCATCAGGCTCTCAAGGCCGTCCAATACAGATCTCAGTTTATATATATGCAGAATTTAGTCAATTTAACACGTAATTGTAGTTCGACTTACCTCGTACGGATTTCGGACAAAAACGAGTCGACTATTCAACTACTTTAGACTTCCCTCGGTCTAAGTCTGATTTTCTTTGTTCATGATCTATTACAATTCAAATTCAACCATTCAATCATTCATTTCTTTCAAAATAATCCATGAACACATATTTAGGGCACTTTGCATTTTAGCCCTTACATTTTCACACTTTGACAATTTAGTCCATTTTTCACAAAATTGCAAATATGCAAAATTCACCAAGACTATAACTTAGTCGAATATACATCGCTTCCATACAAGTCCAAATAACACATTTAATTCACAATTTAGTCCCTCAAAACTCATTTTCACAATTTAGCCCAAATAGCTCTATTTCATCAAAATTCAAAGACAAAACTTATAAATCAATTTTTCAAGCCTTCATAAATCATCCAAAAGCATCACAAAACTCATGATATCAACAATTGCATTTCATGAAATCTTTAACAGAAACAGAAATTCAGACATGGGTTTTGAAGAACACGAAGCAACGATCACAGAAACGTAGAAATTATCAAAAATCGAACAAAATGGGCTAACCTATTTACTCATGCAATGGCCGAATGCTTTGAAGCTTCAATGGCTTCTTATTTCTCTAATTTTTGGTTGAACAAGGTGATAATAAGGCCACCTTTTGTTTTGTTTTTTTTTTAATTAACATTATTTCACCTTTTACCATTTTGACCATGGCATATATCATTAAATTTCTACCAACTAATGTCCATCATTGTCCACCAGTAATATAAATGGTAAATTTGACATGCAAGGACCCTTATTTTAAAAGCTAAGGCCAATTAACCCCATTAACAAATAGCATGCAACTTTTGCATTTAACGCGATTAAGTCCTTTTTCATAATTAAGCACAGAAACAGACAAATTAAATCATAAAAATTTCACAGATGCAAATTCACATATCACAGACACAAAAAATAATATATAAAAAATATTTTTTGGACCCAGATTTGTGGTCCCAAAACCACTATTCTGACTAGGGTCTAAACCGGACTGTTACACCATAGAACCAAAACCCTTTTAAGTAATCTCTAATAAAATCTCGTAACTTTAGTTAAACGTTACTTACCGACTCGACAAATCCTCTTGAACACGCCTAACCTTTATCGAAAAAAGAGAAAAAACAAAGGAGAAGGGAAAGGAAGTAGAGAATTTTCGGCACTAGGGAAAATTGAGAAAAAGAGAAAAATGGCAGAGAAAGAAATTGTTGACAGAAAATAGGAAAAGAAGAAAACCCTAGGTTTTCCCTTAAGCCCATAACTCAGAATTTACTGGAGCCCATCGCTTACTAGAACTTGCAGCAAAAATAATCCCATCGCTACTACAGGGAATCGAGCCCCTGACCCTAAGCATAATCCCTTGCCAACCAGCAAGCCCATTCTGTTAAGTCTTTACCAACAACTCCTTAAAAGCCCACTGATCTCAAGTCAGGCTTTATTCCAATAAAACCCAAATTTAGCCCAAATTACAGCTTGAGCTTAGGACCTCCCAAACACACCCCAGAGCATATAATCACTTAACCCAACACATAATTAAACTAAAATAGCACGAATCACAATTCAGACACTTCCCAGCCCAATACTCACAAAAGCTGAAAACCAAAAATTTGGGGCGTTACATCGGCAGCAGGGAAATGGAGAAACAACTCGCCACCAGAGAAAAGAATAAATTTCAGCAGCAAGGGGGATTTGGGAAGAACAAAAACGGCAGCAAAACTTGAGAACCAGAGTGAAAAGCTGAATTTGCAAAAAAATAAGTAAGAGGAAGGAAACAAAATCAGCAGAGGTTTTGGCAGAGAGGGAAACCGTTAGAGAATCTGAAAGAGTGAAGGAGGAGAGCCAAACTTGCAACCACCCAATTTCGGATATTGTCAAACTCCTTACTCCTAATTTTTCTCCCTATATCCCTAATTCCACTCCCCAAAATCGTCCACCACTTCCTCTTAACTACCGAATTCAAATTTCACTCAAACACATCCGTATTTCAGCTAAACCAAAACACCCACACGGTAGGGGTGAGTATTCGGTCGAGTCGAGTCGAATCGAGTCAAAAAATTTTGAGTTAGTCGAGTTGACAAATCCTATTTTAGCAACCAAACTCAATTTGAATTTTTTTTCGAATCGAATCAAATCGAGTCAAAAAATTTCGAGTCAAATTGAGTCGAGTTAACAAATCCTATTATTTATACTTAATGTTGCATTTAGATGGACCAATTATTTAACTAGTAGACAAAGTACAAGATTATTTAACTACATGAATAATATAATGATTTTGCCTTTTAACTTAATGGCTAAACATTTATCAAAATGATATAGTTTTACCTTTTAACTTAATTATTTTGAATTTTAACTTTTAAAAAAGTAAACATTTATTAAAATGACGTAGTTTTGTCTTTTCTTATTCGGATTTTCGGATAACTTGAATTGTGTAATTCATATTAGAGTTAAATCGAAAAACTTAATTTTTTATTTGAGTTGACCCGAATAACTTGATTAACTCAAATAATTTGAACTATTTAATTCAAAATTTGAATTTTTTATTGAGTTTTTCGAATCAAATCAAAATTTGCTCACCCCTACCACACCGCACAGGCAGCAAAATAAATCCCTTGTTTTTGCAAGGAATCAAACTCCAAACTTCCAGTTTATTTACACTCCACTGAACCACCAGACCAACAAGCCCATTCTAACATGTTTTACCAACATTTAATTATAAGCCTACTGACTAGAGATAGGGTTTTGTTCAGAAAAATACAAAAATTTTTCCCAATACAAGTCTTGAACTTAAGACCTCTCACACACACCCAAAGCACTTAATCGCTAAAATAGATACACAATTGTGACATAAATACACGGAAACAAATATAGAAACTTTGGGGCGTTACAACTCTTAATTTAAAGAAAATAAACTAATTATCTAAAAAAAAGGTTTCAAAATGAATGAACAAATTCAATATTTTCGGTTTGATTTATTAATTATCTTTTTGAAACCTCTCAATAAATAAACGTATGCATTCATTTTGAAACTTTTTTTTTTAGATAATTACGTTTATTTTCTTTAAATTAAGAGTTATTTTTTTTAATTTCATGTATGATTTATTTATTCTATTATTTTCCACATGTAATTATCTTATTGGTTACCTAAGTAATAAATTACATCTCATTAAAAATATTTCACATTATCCCCATTAATTTTTTTAATGGTACTTTCATCAAACCTATTAGAGAAAGCAGTTTGAAAAAAAAAAGGTTTAATCGTCAAAAAAGGCTCAAAAATATAATTAGAGTCATTTTGACAAAACATGTAAACATTAGTGATTAAACTTGTCATTAAGCCAAAATAAAATGGCAAAAGTCCGATGCCAAATTATAAATTTACCCCTCGTTTATATTAACTATAAATTATATAATTTTTATATTCAACAAAAAAATCTTTAAAATTTATATTTCATATTTCATGATTTTAACAGAGGGATATTATAATTTTTTTTATATTTTTACTATAATTTAACTTGAATACAAAAATAATTCTAATATAATATTGCCGCAATATTAATAATGAAAAAAAAGAGAGAATATTTTGCATTTGAGTCAATTATTCTATGACTTTGAATTATATGTTGTTTTAATATCTAAATATGATTTATATATTGAAATAAAACTTTACAAATAATTTATTCTTTAAAAGTTTCACTATAACAAATATAAATATATGCCCAAGAAACTACAATATAGAATTAAACCAGTATAAAACACAACAGATAAAGAAGCAAATGTAACCATCTATAGGATACACATATCGAGATTGAAGACCTAGGCATCACAATTGCAAATGGTGGCACTCAAACTTGGGTACATAAGAACCCAAGGCATCACTTTAACCAACAATGTCAAAGTCTTATTAGCACAAATAATTTATTTTAATTGCATAAAGTATTTAAAAATGGTATTTCATATATTGTAATATTAATGAATCTAAATATCATTTAAATTTCCTTATTTTCTATTTTACAATTTCATTTCTAAAATGAGCTTTTAAATTTTCACAATACTTTTTAACAATAATGTTAAATATTTAAAATCTTAAATCACACATTCAAAAAATAGTTTTTAAGAACACTTTTTAAAAGTAACTCTAAAGTAGTCATTAGGAAATCGATTTGAAAGATATAAGGTACTTTAAAGAAGAACATTTGATGGACCATTGGAAGCGGGACAAGATCAAATTTTGGGCCGATAATTGGATGTCGAACTTTGGTCTCTCAAAAGATCATCGCCGAGACTTAAGTAGAGTGTACTTAGATGCTCGGATAATTGATATCGTACATTACCTCCTAATCGGCAAGTTCAACCAAAATCATTTATTTGGTGATGGAATGATAATGGGGTTGTTTTCGATGAGAAGTGCTTCAAGATCTAGCTGAAGACCAATTGAAATTTAAGGATGTTTATAGTTCGGTTAAAATCGAATTAATCGACTGAATTAATCTAACTTGATTAATCAGTCGGTGGCTGAATATAGTTCGGTCGAAGGTCGATTAATGATGTAATAGCCAATTTTGGCCCAGGTTAATAAAACAAATAAAATCCAAAACCAAATAGCCCAAAAATTAAAACCCATATCAGACCCAAAACCCAATTTACAAACCCTAAACTACCCAAACCCAACAAACCCAATAAGCCTAAAAGTCTAGAAACCCTAGCCCAACTACACAAAACATTTCAACAAAACCCTAGCCCTTCCAAGCTTTAGCCGTCGCATGACACCTGCAACGAAATCAAGTAGAACAACAAAAAAGGCACGCGAATGATAGAGAAGTAATTAGCAAAAGAACAAAAACCATGAAACCAACAGTTGGTAGATTGGCTTTAAAAGCCAAGATCTATTCTTTGTAAACGGTTACGAACACTTTACAAAACAAGATTAATAAAAAAGGAATAGAAAATTTTCGTAGGTGATTTTATTGTTTGCGTTTCAATTTCTAATCTTTGTATTTTACCTTGTCTTGTTCATTTTTTTTTCTTTTTCTTTCTTTTCATTTTTTACATACGAAATAATAATACAAGGATAATAATTGTAAAAACATACCTCTGATTCACTGTTTGGGTGTGCTCCGGCGTTCCCTCGCCGACTTGAAGGCCGCTGAACCCCTGGGGGTTCAGCCAATGGCTGTGGAAAGGAGTGAGGAACCGAAAGGGTCCTTCCCTTTTCTCTTCCGTTGCGGTGGGCTATGAAAGCACCGTTTTCGGACTCGTTCAGAGGTGGACCAAAAGGACCCGTTTCACCCAACATCGACCGCCGTTCGTGGCGTGTGCGTGGAGGACCTCCGATGAACCCATGGTCGGCTATGGAGGAGGCTAAGGGGGGAAGGGAGCTTTTAGATTTTTTAAACACAACTGCAGAATAGGTTTTTTTTAAAAAAAAAAATTGCTTTTGTATTGATTGCAAAACGGCGCTGTTTAGGGCCTGTCTCAGTGGCCCTAAAACGACGCCGTATAAAGGTATCTAGGTGCGACTTGACCCTACTTAAAGGGGATCTGTGTATTTTAAGGCCCAAATGGGCTATTAACGATTTTGGTCCCTCATTTTTGCAGAACCATTCGATTAAGCCCTATTTTCTTTTTTTTCGACTGCTAATTTTACCCTAAAATTTGTACGACATTTCATTTTGGTCTAGGATGATGCGCAGCGCATTGAGGGGTCCGAGGTATTTTCCGTTTTGCCCCTCACATTTTCAGCTTGCTGCGATTTAGCCTTTTACTTCAGTTTTGTTATTTCAAATTTGTACCCCAAAACTCTAATCCGTTTTCAATCGCATCCTAAACCTATTTTATTCATTTTCTCTAAAAAGTAAACTGTTTTAAAATATTTTATATATAATTTACATTAGATTATTTATATATATATTTATTCTAACTTGCTTTATGTACAGTTTATTCAAGATTGTTTTATTATGTATTTTAAATTGCCTTATATATATATATATATATATATATTATTTATTTCTAAATTATTTTATATATATTTTTTATTTTAGATTCTTTCCTCGTATCATACACATATTGCTTTTCAAATTTATATATATATATCATTCCTTTTAAAAAACTGTTTTGTATGCCATTTATTTTAAATTTCTGTTTTTACATATTATTTTAAACTTTTAGTATATAGATTTTAAATTGACTTATATTACTTATTTTAAATTATTTCATATGTCTTATTTTCAACTCCTTTCATTTATTTTAAAATCGTTTTACTATTATTTACTTTAATATTCTTTGTAATATTTATTTTACACTTTATGTTTATATTTATTATCTATTTTAAAATTTTATGTATATAATCTATTTTTAAATCATTTTATACATTGTTGATTTTAAATTTTTTTTTTACATTATTTTGAAACTCATTTATTACTATTCTTGAAATCTTTTTACATTTTATTTGTTTTAATTTACTTTATACCTTCTTTATTTTTAAGATTGTTATATATATTATTAAATTCATTGGTTTTTATTTGTCGATGTTATTATTTAACTGATGTATTGTCATGGTGTGTATTTTAATTTATCTATTTTGTGTAATTGTTATTCATTCATGTAATGGCGTGTTCATGTGTCATTATTCTAGGCTCATTACTATATTTTATATCACATCATCGCCTTATGAATCAAGCCTCATTGCATCTATCCGATAATTTGCTTTATTTTAACCTAAATAAATAACATACGTCGTTTAAATGTCGTATTCGCTACTATTCAAAAACGAAAATTTCAAAATAAGGCAATGTTTCGCATTTTGGAACATCGAGGAATTGTGCCCTAACTTACGGGGTTTTGGTTCTCTCGTTGATTCTAAATAGCCAAATATCCTTTTGAGTTTTAAAATACACGGATTTCCAATTAAAGTTAAAGACAAACTTGCGCTCGGGAGTTCACGGTATTGTGTCCTAACTTACGAGATGTGATACTCCAATATCTCGATATAAGGAAATCTTTAGCAATCATGTTGGCCTAATTCAAGCATTTTTTAAAAAATCAACATTAATAAAAGGTTCGTATTTTAAAATCCATTCCCGATTTTCAACTTTCGACATTAAGACACTAATTAATCAATTTGGTATCAATTTTTGGGCGTGTCCAGGGTGCTAATCCTTCCTCGCACGTAACCGACTCCCGAACTTGTTCTCTTGAATTTCGTAGACCAAAAATGCCGCTTTAGTAAACTAAAATTGTTTTATTAAAACAAAGGTGATCCGATCACACCTAATAAAGATCGATGGCGACTCCAATTTAATTTTCACTTTCAAACAAAGTCGATGCCCGTTTTCAAAAAAATGGTTTTGACAGCTTGGCGACTCCACTGGGGATTAGTTGATAGTCGAGCCATAAATTGATTAATTTTTGTCCTCTGTCGAAATTTGAAAATCTGTTTTAAACTTACGATCATTTCATTGCACTTCATTTTTGTGGTTTTTGCCTTTGTATTTGATTGGCTTCTAGTTTGAGTCCCTTAGTCTACTTTTGTGCATCATATTGCATTACTAGTCAATTTTACCCCTTTAAGTGGAAGTGAGAAACTACTCCTTCGTGAGGTCTTCACCTCCGTATAGGAAAGTGGATCGCTTTCGGGATACATCCGTACCTGCGTCTTCGTGAGATTTTCATCTCCGTATAGCCATAGGGAAATGTATTCCCCTGAACTGAACTCGGTTTGTATGAGCTTATAATGGGTGAGGATCGAGGAATCTGCCGGTTCAGGTACCTTTACTCTAGAACCAAACCACATATAACGAGCCCTAAGAGCCTACCCTAGGTAGAACTACGCCAAACCCTAGTGGTTACCAGAATAAATGCTTGATTATTTCTTGTTTGCTTTGAGTTCTATTATTTGGGTATAATACTGAATTGTTGTGTTTTGCTGTTATTGCATGGCATCTCATCATAAAAGGGTGTTGATTCATGTTTAGTTACTAAATAAAAAAACTTAGCATGGAAAAAGGGTTTCTTGATAGAAAGAAAGAAAATGCGACCGTCCGAATATGGTCCGAAAAGATGCAGCAAGAGAAAGGAGATAGTTTGACTGAGGGATATGAATCATAATTGTGGGATTCCACTCACATCAATGTGACCCAGAATGACCTGCAAGAGTTAAGGGAGATATGGAATAGTTAGAATGACGAGGTCAAGCAACTCTTTTACTGTAACTACGGCGACCTACCCTATTTGCTCGATGTAAAGGTGGACAAATACTTGTTTTGAGCCTTTACGTAGTTTTGGAATCCCGCTTACAGTTGCTTCACCTTCGGAGGAGTGAATTTAGTACCTACTATGGAGGAATACATGACATTACTTAATTGCCCGAAGATTCAAGCTGACAGGGCCTATTCAAGACCTGTTAATGTCCCCCCCTTTTTGAAGAAATTGATGAATATCACGGGGATGAGCGAACAATGGGTTGTAGCCCGCATCAAGCAGAAATGGGACAGTAAGTGTATTCCTTGGAGGAATTTAAGGGACTTGATCCTTGCACACCCGGATTTGAAGAAGAGTGTTGACGTTTTCGCCTTAAGCCTCTACGATTTGATCATCTTTCCTAAGGCATTAGGACATGTAGATGAAGCCGTCTCAGATTTATTCGATCGACTTGATAAAGGGACCACACCCGTCCCGGTAATCCTAGCAGAAACTTTTAGATCCTTGAATGCATGTCGAAGAGCGGGCGAAGGAAGATTTATTGGTTGTGCACGGCTTCTATTGGCTTGGTTCCATAGCCATTTTTGGAAGGTAGAAAAGGTCTCCTATCCAGTTTTCTCTAAGAACCATTCCACATTAAGAGAATTATTGGCTACATCAAGGCAAGATGATATCTCAGAAGAGAAATGGATAGCTATTCTCTAGTGTTTGCAAGGCGAAGATGTTGAATGGAGGGCCCCGTGGTTGATCCCTGACGAGATCTTATACCGGCGCGGTGATTTTGACTGGGTCCCTCTAGTTGGAATATGGAGAGCTGTTGGATACGCTCTACTATTGGTGTTAAGGTAGTATCGATCAAGGCAGTTTATACCGACGACACAAGGGTTGGCTCAATGTGAGTTCTCTTATAAAGACAACAATTATAAGAAGAAGGTTCGTGAGATATCAGATGCTTAGAACCAAACTCAAAGAATGAAAGGATTCACCATGGGCCCTATGATGACTTCCAAGTATGAATGGTGGTGGGGTAGGAGAGCCAACAATAATATCCCTATGCCGAATCAAGAGAGCGCTCGACCGATAGAAGAGCATTTACGAGTCGTCCCGTCTGAGTTAGAGATTATCAAGCAAGACTTTGAGAAAAGAAGCTCGGAATTGAGGAAGAAAATAAAGCAGTTAGAAGAGGAGAAGATGAAGTTGGGATTGGACGTTGATATCCACAAGCTAGAGGCCGAGAAGTTAAGGAAGGGAAAAAACAAGGCCGAGGAAGATTTGTATAGTTTGAAAACAGATTACAAGAAGCTGTGTATGTCGATAAGAACTATCTGTTTAGGTAAAATGTCGGAGCAATGGCGTCAAGAGATTAAAGAGGAAAAGACTAGAGCCGATCATTAGGAGAAGAGGTTTCAAGATGTCCGAGTACGGGAGGACACTCTAAAAAAGAGTTTGTTAGAAAGCCAAAGCGAAAAAGAGAAGTTACGAGCTCGGGTGGCTCAATTAGAAAGATCACTACATCAACATCGTAGCCGTAACTCCGTAATTGAGTAGGATCGAGGAGTTGAAAGGGAATGTAGAGGAATTCAAGACTGCACTACGAGATAGCAAAATTCGAGTGGAGCTTTTTGAGGCAAACAACGACCATTGCAGGGAACAGCTTCATCGCTCTCAAGATCAGATCAGAGATAGAGATTATGTCATAGGCGAAGCTGTGGCTCAAGTTCGAGTGGTAGCCGATCATTTGCAAACCTTGGCAGTTCAGGCTGATGTATTAAGCTTAAAGTACGAGTCAGAATCAGATCGAGGCCGAAACTTAGCTTGGCTTCTTAGGAAGGTTAAGGCTTTGGGCATTAGGGCAAATTCGTATATGTAATCATCCGTTCTATGTAAAAAAAATTTCTTCTAGTAAAGTTCTTCTAATGAAATTGAATCAGAATCAACGCCTCTTTTTGCATTCATTCATTTGCATTACATTTCATCATATGCATTAAATTTCACGAAAAGACCTTGATTAAATAAAATTATTTCAGTTAATCTGGAAACCAACAAGAATCAACCAATCGAATACCACTACAATACCTGTCGCAAGACCAAAACAATGGATCAGAGATTAGAAAGATTAGAACAAATGCAAAGGGATATGCAAGAGCAATTACAAGCATAGATGCAAGAGCAGTTAGCTAAAATACAACAAGATATGAGGGAACAAATGCAAGAATCCCAGAATAATATAATAGGCCAGTTGGTGCAATTGCTGGCTAAAGAACGCGAAAAAGGGAAAAACACTATGAGGAACGATAATGAAGACCCTGTCTATCCTCCGAGCTTTGCTCCGATAAACACTCAACCACAACTAGAGGTGCACCTACGAGGAGTACCTGTTACTATCAGGCCCCAGCAATACTAGGCCGGTGCCTCAGCACTAATGAACTTTTCAACAGGCTCGAGCTCCAATCCGGGGGATAATCCATCCAACCCCATTGTCCCTGACCTTGATAATGTGGCAGAAATGGAAAAGGCAGGAGTAGATCTGCCAAAGCAACTTGAGGATCGATGGAAGTTGCTAGAGGAAAAATTCAAAGCAATGGAAACTGTTGATTACCATTGCGGAATTGACGCTAAGGATTTAAGCTTGGTCCTAGATCTGGTGCTGCCACCAAAGTTTAAGACTCCAGATTTCGAAAAGTATAATGGGACTAGCTACCCTGAAGCTCACATTATGATGTTCTATCGAAGGATAACAGGATACGTTAACAATGATCAACTGTTAATTCACTGTTTCCAAGATAGTTTGATCAGGTCTGCGGCCAAGTGGTATAACCAACTAAGTCGTGCCAAAATTGGTTCATGGAAGGACTTGGCTCAGGCTTTCATGAAACAATACGGTCACGTGATGGACATAGCGCCCGATAGAATTACTCTACAAAACATGGAAAAGAAGCCAAGTGAAAGCTTCAGGCAGTATGCCCAATGATGGAGGGAGGTAACGATGCAAGTTCAACCACCTCTCCTGGATAAGTAAATGACCATGCTCTTTATCAATACCCTAAAGGCCCCATTCATTAACCACATGTTGGGAAGCGCTACTAAGAGCTTCTCAAACATAATAATATTTGGAGAGATGATAGAAAACGCAATAAGATGTGGGAAAATTGAAGCGGGGAAAAGTGCCAAGAGATCAGCTTCAAGAAGGAAAGAAAATGAGGTGAACAATGCAAGCGTATACAATAAGGGTTATTCCAAGCCAGTGACAGTGAGCCAGCCGAGGGCAGTGACTACTAGCCATCAGGGCTCCACAAGATAAAATTCCAACTCGAGGCCTAACACAGAAAGAGTCCAGTTTACGCCAATCCCGATGGCATATAGGGAGTTGTACCAAAATCTGTTCGATACGCATGTGGTATCCCCATTTTACCTAAAGCCCATGCAACCTCCATTCTCTAAGTGGTATGACACAAACGCGCAATGCGAATACCATGCAGGAATCTCGAGACATACGATTGAGAACTGTACTGCTTTCAAAAAGATAGTTGAAAGGTTAATAAATATGGGCATTGTAAAGTTCGATGATCCCACAAGACCTAATGTAGCAGGGAATCCGTTGTCCAGTCATTCAGACAAAGGGGTAAATACGATAACTGAAAATAGAGGAAAGAGAACCAAGATAGAGGTATCAGAGGTAAAAACCCTACTGAATTGGGTTTGGAAACAAATGGTCAATGAAGGTTTAATCAAGAGACATTCAGAGGAGAAGGCCAAAGGGGCAAGGAAATACTGCGAGTTTCATGCCAAGGAGGGTCATAACATCCAAGAGTGCACTAAGTTCAAATCCAGAGTGCAAGGTCTGATGTACAATAAAGGAATAGAATTTTACGAAAAAATCCAAGGATCAGAAGAAGGAGAGGTTTGCTCCTCAGAAGAAGGATCAACAGAAAGGGTCCAAAAAGTTAATCACCCTGTAGTGATCATCTCGCGACCAAGGAAAAATGAAGAAGAAATACAAATGGTGCCAAGAGTCATAATCCAGAAACCTGTATCCTTTTCTTCCAAGGATAGCAAAAGGGCTCCTTGAAATTACGACTGTAACGTGATGATCCCGGGAGAGAAGAACCCAGCTAGCGCTTCAGAGGAAGGTCAAGACGAAGGTTTCTATACACGCAGTGGAAGGCGTTATACCCTGAACACAAAGGTAGAACCAATTAAAGGAAAATTCATGGTTGTTGAACAAAAAAAGGAAAAGACAACTAGACCTGAATCACCTGTCAATGAGCCTGTAACTGAAAAGGAGGCTAAGGAATTCTTAAAATTCCTGAAGCACAACAAGTACAGCATTGTGGAACAGTTGCACAAACTGCCAGATCGCATCGCAGTGTGTTGATGGTGTTAAATGAAACATATGTTGCGGATGATATCTCTGTCAACAAGCTCGATCGTCTGGTCAATAACATCAGCACTGATAATTTTGTTTTCTTTAATGATGACAAAATACCACCGGGAGGTATGGGATCTATAAAGGCCCTGCATATCACCACTCGTTGCAAAGGATACACATTGCCGGGGGTACTAATTGATAATGGATCGGCATTGAATGTCATACCCTTGTCCACGTTAAATAGGTTGCCAGTGGATAGCTCTCACATGAAAACATGTCAAAACATAGTGAGAGCATTCAACGGTACTGAAAGAAAAGTGATGGGAAGAATCGAGATACCTCTCTTAATTGGCCCAAACACATATGAGGTGGACTTCTTAGTAATGGACATCAAGCCTTCGTACAATTGCCTATTGGGGAGGCCGTGGATTCACTCGGCGGGAGCAGTGTCGTCATCACTACACCAAAAGTTAAAGTTGGTAACTGAGGGTAGATTGGTAATGATAAACGCAGAAGAAGACATCATTGCATCTGTTACCAGTGACGCACCGTACGTAGGTATGGACGATAAGGTGATAGAGTGTTCCTTTCGATCGTTAGAATTTATCAATGCTACATTCATTGTAGAAGGGAACAAGATCCCAATGCCCAAAATATCCAAAACTACGAGGATGGGCCTGCGATTGACGGTCGAAAAAGGAGCCCTGCCATGGAGAGGACCTGGAAGATGCCTCCAAGAAAGGATCAAGGTACCAATGCTAAAAGAAAAACGAGACCACTTTGGCTTAGGATTTAAGCCAGATGAGAAGCAAAAGAAGAAAGAGCTGGAGAAAAAGTAAGAGAGGAGAAGAGCGCATCTACAAGGTAAGGAGGTCAAATGGGAACCAATGACCTTTCCTTATTTATCCCGAACATTTGTGTCGGGAGGAACTATCCACCCTAAACAGGAGATGACGAGAAAGAAAGTGGCAGAAGAAATATTGGGAAGTTCGAGCATTAACGCCATATCTGAAGAAAGAACCAAAGAAGAGAATTTATCTGGAATTCGCCCTTACATCCCGGGAAGTGTTTTGAACAATTGGACCGCGGAGGAGATCCCTGTAACTTTTAGAATTAACTCAGAGTAATGTTCAAAACAAGCTTATTGCTTTAAGCCTAGGGGCAATAAGAATCATTTTATGAAATAGGAATATGTCCAAATATCGTTATTTCAATAAAAATGCATTTTTGCGTATCATCTTGAGCAAATATTCTTTTATTCTTTCTACTTCATTCATAATCATACCATACAAATAAAATATTCTTAGATTCTTTTGTTCTTTGATTTTTTTCTTCATCACTATAACAGGTCCCCAGATATCAATGATATGAGCAACGTTGCTAGTGACTCAGAGCCTCCTTTTGAGCAAGATATGTGCATAGAGGATTCTCAAGATTTTGAAGATGACCGAAATTGTGACCTATCTCCTAATTTGTTAAGGATGGTAGAACAAGAGGAGAAACAAATCCTACCTCACAAAGAGTCGGTGGAAATTGTGAGCTTAGGAGAAGGAAAAAATGTGAAGATTGGAGCTTGTATCGCTGCAGAGGCATAAGATGACCTCATTGAGTTACTACAAGAATTCAAGGATGTCTTCGCATGGTCATATCAAGACATGCCCGGATTGAATACTGATATCGTGGTACATCGACTCCCCATAAAGGAAGAATGCAAGTCAGTTCAACAGAAACTCTGAAAAATGAGACCCGATGTTTTGTTGAAGATAAAAGAAGAGGTCAAGAAGCAATTCGACACCAGTTTCTTACAAGTGGTCAAGTACTCGGAATGGGTGGCCAATATAGTCTCAGTTCCTAAGAAAGATGGGAAGGTATGAATGTGCGTGGACTATCGAGATTTGAACAAAGCCAGCCCCAAAGACAACTTCCCGTTGCTTCACATTAATACATTAGTGGATAACACGACGGGTTACTCACTTTTCTCATTCATGGACAGCTTCTCGGGATACAACCAGATAAAAATGCATCCCGAAGACATGTAAAAGACCACATTCATAACCATGTGGGGAACATTTTGTAATAAGGTGATGCCATTCGAACTGAAAAATACAGGGGCGACATATCAGAGAGCCATGGTAACTTTATTCCATGATATGATGCACAAGGAGATCGAAGTTTACGTCGATGACATGATTGCAAAATCCAGAACAGAAAATGAGCATTTGCAGGTCCTGAGGAAACTATTCTTAAGGTTAAGGAAGTTTCAACTAAAGCTCAATCTCGCAAAGTGTACCTTCGGGGCTAGGTTAGGAAAATTGTTGGGATTCGTAGTCAGTGAAAAGGGGATTGAGATTGACCCAGATAAAGTCAAGGCCATACAAGAATTACCTCCACCACGTACTCAAAAAGAAGTTCGGGATTTCCTAGGGAGACTGAATTACATCGTTCGGTTCATTTCACAACTGACGGAGAAATGTGATCCGATATTCTGTCTCCTTAAGAAGCATAACACAGGTATTTGGGATGAGGAGTGCCAATAAACTTTTGACAAGGTCAAGCATTATTTGTCCAATTCCCCAGTATTAATGCCACCTTGCCTGAATAAACCACTAATACTGTATTTGGCAGTGTTCGAAAACTCCATGGGGTGCGTACTAGGCCAACATGACGAGACAGGAAGAAAAGAAAAAGCGATATACTATCTCAACAAGAAATTCACTGAATGTGAGACAAGATATTCATCGATCGAGAAGTTCTGTTGTGCTTTGATTTGGACAACCCGAAGACTAAGACAATACATGTTATACCACACAACTTGACTCATCTCAAAACTAGACCCTCTGAAGTACATGATGGATTCAAATGCTTTGAACGGAAGGATGGCTCGTTGGCAAATTTTTCTTTCTGAGTTTGATATAGTCTATGTAAACCAAAAGGCTGTAAAGGGGAGTGCAATAGTAGATTTTCTGGTCAGTAGAGCTCTAGAAGATTATGAGCCATTGAGCTTTGATTTTTCGAATGAGGATCTAAGGTGTGTAGCGACTATGGAAGAAGACTCTCAAAAAGGCCATCCTTGGAAGCTAAATTTTGACGGAGCTTCAAATGCTGTGGGTAACGGAATCGGGGCAGTTTTGGTATCCCCAAATGGAGATCATTATCCTTTCACCAGTAAATTGGATTTTGACTGCATAAACAATATGGCGGAATACGAGGCATGCATCATTGGCATCCATGCAGTAATAGAACGTAAGATTAAAGTGCTAGAGGTATACGACGATTCTGCATTAGTGATCTATCAGCTTAAAGGTGAATGGGAGACAAGAGACCCCAAGTTGATCAATTACCAAAGGCTGGTTCTTGAGTTAATTGAGGAGTTTGACGATATCACTTTCTGCTACCTCTCACAAGATGAAAACCAGATGGCTGATGCCTTGGCAACCTTAGCTTCTATGATTAAAGTGAACAAGCAAGAGGATGTGAAGCCTATCCAAATGAGTATTTATGAAGCTCCGGCTCATTGCTACAACATCAACGAAGAAGAAGAAAAAGATGGTCACCCTTGGTATCAAGATATATTGCGATATGTGAGGAATCATGAATACCCAGACCAAGCGACTGATAATGATAAAAGGACATTGAGAAGGTGGCTAATGACTATGTCTTGGATGGAGATATCCTATATAAAAGAAGAAAGGATCAGGTGCTCCTAAGATGTGTAGACGCTGTTGAGGCTAAGCAAATCTTGGAGGAGGTCATGAGGGTGTCTGCGGAACACATGCTAATGGTTTCACAATGGCCAGAAAATCATGAAATTCAGATATTATTGGTTTACTATGGAAGGGGATTGCATCAACTATGCCAAAAAGTGCCATAAGTGCCAAATTTATGAAGATAAGATTCATGTACCTTCTTCACCTCTTCATGTCATGACTTCTCCATGGTCTTTCTCCATGTGGGGCATGGATATCATAGGGTCGATCTCGCCAAAAGCATCTAATGGACATTAATTTATCTTTGTGGTCATAGATTACTTCACCAAATGGGTAAAGACAACCTCTTATGCCAATGTCACAAAGTCAGCGGTCAGTAAGTTCTTAAAGAAAGAAATTATATGTCGTTATGGGATGCCTGAGAGGATTATATCAGACAATGCACTGAACTTGAAAAATAGTACAATAGCAGAGGTCTGTAGCCAATTCAAGATCAAACACCATAACTCGTCACCATATCGCCTAAAGATGAATGGTGCGGTGGAAGCGACCAATAAAAACATCAAGAAAATTGTGGGGAAAATGACTGAGACTTACAAAGATTGGCACGAGAAATTACCATTTGCCCTCTATGCCTACCGGACGTCAGTCAGAACCTCTACCGGGGCAACGTCTTTCTCTTTAGTTTATGGAATGGAGGCAGTTCTACCTATTGAGGTTGAGATTCCCTCTCTACGTCTGCTGTCAGAACTAAAGTTAGATGAGGCAGAATGGGTCCAGTCTCGATATGATCAGTTGAACTTAATTGAAGAAAAGAGATTAAAGGCTATCCATCATGGTCAAATGTACCAAAAGCGAATGATGCGGGCTTATAATACAAAGGTTCGCCCTAGAAAATTCCATGAAGAAGACCTTGTTTTGAAAAAGATCCTCCCCATACAAAAGGACTTTAGAGGAAACTAAATGCCTAATTGGGAGGGACCTTATGTGGTGAAGAAGGCTTTCTCTGGAGGAGCTCTGATTTTGACCGAGATGGATGGCAAAAGCCTGCCTAATCCCGTAAATTCAGACTCGGTCAAGAGGTACTTCACCTAAAAAAAAAAGGAAAGGCCAAGGCAAAAACCCACAAAATGGCACTTTGAGACCAAAGGAGTTTTGAGTTGAAAACACAAGAATGGGCAATTCAAATTTTGATCAAAGATGGGGCATGCATTAGTCTTGTCTTCTCTGAATTAACAAGAAGGAGGGATACTACATCTTGGGGCATCAACAAAGTACTCTTGATCTTCTAAACGCATATCAAGTTCGAAGGATCCTCAAGAAGTTTGGTGTAGAGAAGCTCACGCTACGATATCTGGGGCACCTATTATTGTTTTATTCATTTTGTATCTTAGCTAAATTTGCTATCTTGATTGCCTTATTCATTTTGAGCTTTGCTCTCAATAAAATTCCATCTTGTCTATTGCGATAATCCTTTTCAAGCGTTTTTCATTGAAATGATGATTAATAGACTAATGATATTTAAAAAAAAAGAGTTATGCATGTTACTCTGAAATGCTTCTAAATGATACAAGGACTTGAAACGGGACATGTTAGTTTGAATTACCCAAATTCAAGGGTTGGAAACATAAAAAAAAATAGCCTAAATTATGATTATTCTTAAGGTTTTCTGCCAGAGATACCAGTCGAAGAAAAGACAGAGTAATATGTCAATGATAAAACCTCGATGAACAATGAGTAATATCAAATTAAGCATTAAAAAATGACATTTTTGCATTCATGCAAACATCATTCATACTCACCTAGTTAGGAGCATTCGATTCATTACGACCATAGCATCCTAATCATTTGGCATACGCATAGGTACTTAAAACCGATTCTACAGATCATACCCCTAGAGGATGGTGTAGCAACATCGGTGAATTTACAGATCTTATCTCCATAAGCAGTAGCGGAGCAGATCGAAGATAGTGAGCCCTAATCCCCTAAGTAGTAGGGTAACAGGCTGAAGATTATAGATCTTGTCTCCCTGAAGTTGCAGTGTAACAGATCGAAGACGGTGAATCTTGTCTCCCTAAGCAGTAGTGTAACAGATTTAAGCTACTATTCTGTCTCCCTAAGAAGTAGTGGAGTAGATTGAAGCCACAAGACCTACACCCCTGAAGTTACAGTGGAGCAGAGTGAAATCACCATAGTGAATCTTATCTCCCTGAAGTTGCAGTGGAGTAGATTTTAAGTCGCAAATCTTGTCTCTCTGAAGTTGCAGCTGAGCAGATTGAAGTTACAGATCTTATCTCCCTGAAGTTGCAGTGGAATAGATCGAAGATAACAAACCTTATCCCCCTAAAGCTGCAGTGGGGCAGGTTAAAGTACGAGTCTTATCTCCTTGAAGTTGTAGTGGAGTAGACTGAAGATAGCAAATCTCATTTCTTTGAAGTTGCAGTGGAACAGATTAAAGCTACTAGCACCAAATCTTATCTCTTTGAAGTTACAGTAGAGTAGATCAAAGCTACAAATTACGAATTCTTATCTCCCTGAAGTTGCAGTGGAGCAGACTCAAAATAGTAAATCTTATCTCTCTGAAGTTACAGTAGAGTAGATTAAAGCTATAAATCTTATACCTCTGAAGTTGCAGTAGGGATCAAGTAACCATGGCGAATCTCATCTCCCCAAAGTTGCAGTAGAGCATATTGAAGTCGCAAACCTCATCTCCCTGAAGACGTAGTGGAGTAGGTTGAAATTACCAAGTCTTATCCCTTTGAAGTTCCAGCGGAGTAGATCGAAGTTACAAATCTCTTCTTCCTGAAATCACATTGGAGCAAATCGTAGCACTAATTCCTATACCCCTAAGGATGCAGAAGGATGGAATGAGGCTACTCGAAGAAAATAAGCGCCAAAGAAGTCAATATTCAGCAAGACCAGGCAAAATTGGCTCTTTTTGAAGTCTTTGCTCTGTTCATGTTACACGTCAACGAGCAAAGAGTGGCAGCTGTAATAGCCAATTTTGGCCCAGGTTAATAAAACAAATAAAACCCAAAACCAAATAGCCCAAAAATTAAAACCCATATCAGACCCAAAATCCAATTTACAAACCCTAAACTACCCAAACCTAACAAACCCAATAAGCCTAAAAGTATAGAAACCCTAATCCAACTACACAAAACATTTCAGCAAAACCCTAGCCCTTCCAAGCTTCAGTCGCCGCATGCCTTGGCCACCACGCCCCTGATCGGCGCCTCTTCCACGCATCGCACGACACCAGCAACAAAATCAAGTAGAACAGCAAAAAAGGCATGCGAATGACAGAGAAGTAATTAGCAAAAGAACAAAAACCATGAAACCAACAGTTGGTAGATTAGCTTTAAAAGCCAAGATCTATTCTTTGTAAAAGGTTACGAACACTTTACAAAATAAGATTAATAAAAAAGGAATAGAAAATTTTTGAAGGTGATTTTGTTTTTTGCGTTTCAGTTTCTAATCTTTGTATTTTACCTTGTTTTGTTCTTCTTTTTCTTTTTCTTTCTTTTCATTTTTTACATACGAAATAATAATACAAGGATAATAATTGTAAAAACATACCTCTGATTCACTGTTTGGGTGTGCTCCGACGTTCCCTCACCGATTTGAAGGCCACTGAACCCCTGGGGGTTCGGCCAATGGCCGTGAAAGGGAGCGAGGAACCGAAAGGGTCCTTCCCTTTTCTCTTCCGTTGCGGTGGGCTATGAAAGCACCGTCTTCAGACCCATTCAGAGGTGGACCAAAAGGACTTGTTTCACCTAACACCGGCCACCATTCGTGGTGTGTGCGCGGAGGACCCCCGATGAACCCATGGTTGGCCATGGAGGAGGCTAAAAGGGGAAGGGAGCTTTTAGTTTTTTTAAACAGAACTGCAGAATAGGTTTTTTTTTTTTAAATTGCTTTTGTATTGATTGCAAAACGGCGTCGTTTAGGGCCTGTCTCAGTGGCCCTAAAATGACGCCGTATAGGGGTATCCAGGTGCAACCCGACCTGACTTAAAGGGGATCCGCGTGTTTTTAAAGCCCAAATGGGCTATTTACGGTTTGGGTCCCTCATTTTTGCAGCACCATTCGATTAAGCCCTATTTTTTTTTACTGCTAATTTTACCCTAAAATTTGTACGACATTTCATTTTGGTTTGGGATGATGCGCAGCGCATTGAGGGGTCCGAGGCATTTTCCGTTTTGCCCCTCACATTTTCAGCTTGCTGCGATTTGGCCTTTTACTTCACTTTTGTTATTTCAAATTTGTACCTCGAAACCCTAATCCGTTTTCAATCGCATCCTAAACCTATTTTATTCATTTTCTCTAAAAAGTAAACTGTTTTAAAATTTTTTATATATAATTTATATTAGATTATTTTTATATATATTTATTCCAACTTGCTTTATGTACAGTTTTTCAAGATTGTTTTATTATATATTTTTAATTGCCTTATATATTTATTTATTTATTTATTTATTTCTAAATTACTTTATATATTTTTTTTATTTTAGATTCTTTCCCCATATCATACACATATTGCTTTTCAAATTTTTATATATATCATTCCTTTTAAAAAAACTGTTTTGTATGCCATTTATTTTAAATTTCTGTTTTTACATATTATTTTAAACTTTTAGTATATAGATTTTAAATTGACTTATATTACTTATTTTAAATTATTTCATATGTCTTATTTTAAACTCCTTATATTTATTTTAAAATCGTTTTACTATTATTTACTTTAATATTCTTTGTAATATTTATTTTATACTTTATGTTTATATTTATTATCTATTTTAAAATTTTATGTATATAATCTATTTTTAAATCATTTTATACATTGTTGATTTTAAATTTTTTTTTTACATTATTTTGAAACTCATTTATTACTATTCTTGAAATCTTTTTACATTTTATTTGTTTTAATTTACATTATACCTTCTTTATTTTTAAGATTGTTATATATATTATTAAATTCATTGGTTTTTATTTGTCGATGTTATTATTTAAATGATGTATTGCCATGGTGTGTATTTTAATTTATCTATTTTGTGTAATTGTTATTCATTCATATAATGTCGTGTTCATGTGTCATTATTCTAGGCTCATTACTATATTTTATATCACATCATCGCCTTATGAATCAAGCCTCGTTGTATCTATCCGATAATTTGCTTTATTTTAACCTAAATAAATAACATACGTCGTTTAAATGTCGTATTCGCTACTATTCAAAAACGAAAATTTCAAAATAAGGCAATGTTTCGTATTTTGGAACATCGAGGAATTATGCCCTAACTTACGGGTCGTTGATTCTAAATAGCCAAATATCCTTTTGAGTTTTAAAATACACGGATTTCCAATTAAAGTTAATGACAAACTTGTGCTCGGGAGTTCACGGTATTGTGTCCTAACTTACGGGATGTGATACTCCAATATCTCGATATGAGGAAATCTTTAGCAATCGTGTTGGCCTAATTCAAGAATTTTTTAAAAAATCAACATTAATAAAAGGATCGTATTTTAAAATCCATTCCCGATTTTTAACTTTCGACATTAAGACACTAATTAATCAATTCGGTATCAATTTTTGGGCGTGTCGCTGGTGCTAATCCTTCCTCGCACGTAGCCGACTCCCAAACTTGTTCTCTTGAATTTCGTAGACCAATAATGCCGCTTTAGTAAACTAAAATTGTTTTATTAAAACAAAGGTGATCCGATCACACCTAATAAAGATCGGTGGCGACTCCCGTTTTAATTTTCACTTTCAAACAAAGTCATGCCCATTTTCAAAACGATGGTTTCGACAAATGATTTTTTGAAATTTCGGTTATCGGTTAATTCGGTTTGAAATTTGATAATTAATCGAATTAAATAATATATATTATATATAATATATTTTTAAAAACTGTTTAAAAAAAAAGAAATTGAACATTAGCAACATATTTCTTTATATGTTTTATACTTAGGCTCCGTTTGTTTGCCAGTAAAATATTTTCTGGAAAATGATTTCTGGAAAATGATTTACTTTTCTGAAAATGATTTACTTTTCTGGTGTTTGGATGAGTCTGTTTAAAATATTTTCTGTTGTTTGGCAGATTTCCTGAAAATTTTTTCAAGAAAAGCTGTTTTTACGTATATTAATAAATTTATATTTTAAATTGTTTTTACATAAATTGCAATGATTTATTTATAAATAAATAAATCAAATTAAATATATAATAATACCCCATTATTAAGCTAGAATATTAACTGTCATAAATTGAAAACAACCAAAATCAAATAAATTATTTCTAATTGTGTTATAAAATAATAAAAAAATAAAGATTGAATAATTATAGAAATTAATTCTAGAAACCAATATATATAAAACCCTTAATTTTATTAAAATACTCATGTCATATATATATATATATATATATATATATATATATATATATATATATATTAATATGTATAGACTCGTCTATGGGATAAACTCTTTAAATACATGGTTCAACATAAGTGTTAGAACATGAATCTTGCAAGAAAATGAATAAACTCCATAAAGCAATGTTTGATGAAAATTATGACAACTGACCATAAAAGTCCTAATTAGAATCTTAATTCCTAAGAAGAATGTATAAGAAAATCCATTAAATCAATCTCTTCTTTTCTATTATCTTCTTAAACATATTTCATCTTTGTTTCGATCTTCAGTAGGTACCAAAATTTTGTTCCTTTATGTTCCTAAAGCTCCTGCCATTTTCTTTTAATGGCTGAAAAAAAAAAGGAAAAAGAGTGCATAGAAACGAAGTTAAAACAACCAACAACAGAGAGTTGAAATTAGATAAGGAAGAGGGACATAAAAATGAAAGAAGAACCTCAATCCAGCTTTCTTCATCTCAGACATTTATTAACATTCAATTTGTCGACCCTAAAATCCAATTGAATTTCTCTTATGGCTCCATCAAGAAGAAGATGATGAGCAATCAACTATTTGACGCTTTCCTACACTAAGAAAATAAAGAAGAAAAAGTTTCTCATCTATGTTGTGTACAACCATATTCTTGATTCCAACTTTCGTAAAGTCTTCATCTCTTAAGCCACCTTTCATTGGAGTATCAATGACAGCTTACATTAGGAATCTGAGTTTTATATCTGCTCAAAGCATTGAAATCATTCCTCTATGAGTATTTCATTTCAAAGAGATGTATTTGGCAGCAGGTGTTTCTTTTTGCATAATCACTCACAAATATGGCTTTTATCTCAAGGCCAACTCATCAAATATCTTCTCAAATGCAGAAATAAATTATGCAAAGAATAAAGAAAACTGCATATTAAAGAAGGCTATGATAACCATGATCCTTATTTATAGAGAAAGATTGCCTCAAATGATATTAGCTCCCAATTTTCTGATAGTTTTTGTTCAAACTTCACTTGGAATGATGATTGTAGTCGTTGTCTACATTAATCAGCACCAAAAACATGTCATCTACATAAAACTATTATAATTTTGAGTCTGTGCAGATTGATCATTGCAGTTTGGAAAGGTAAAAGTGAATCTCATACGTGTCACATAGAAAAGCCCATAATCTATTTACACGAGGAAGGCAACAGCATGCATCAACCTAGTGGCATATGCTATTTATGCACATAAGGCATAACTTTATCCAGTATTGTTAACACAAGCACCTAGGCGCAATCCTTAGCATAAAAAAAAAAGCACCTGAAACCCCTTCAGGCCAGGCGCATTCAGTAGGCACAAGCTCGACACCCCTAGGCATGCACTTTTGTAAGGCAACACACACACACAAAAAGAAAAACCATTTTGAAAAGGGATCCTTCTCAATATTTGAGTATACGACAACAAGAAAAGGACCAAAAGAAATCATGCACACTGGCCAACAAAATTAAAAGAAAATTTAGCTTGTTCACTAAACAAATTCGACCAACTTTCAGAGTTTATTATCATAAGTATAAATCTTAAGCTTATTATATACACAAGCACATACTCATCAAGACTAATAAATATACAAAAATGCACACATAATGCTTGTTGCACGTTATTTCACTCGAGCAAAAGTGCTTTTCTTTAGCGCTTCGTGCCTTAGTTAATACAAGGGTTCGAACGCGTAGAGTGCACACCTTGCCCTTAACAAAATGATCTTTGCCATCCATCAATATGAAAAACCAATCAAACATGGATACTATTAACAGAGTTCTCTATGTTCTAAGCTAAGAGCCAATACTTTCTTCCTTATACACACACACACAAACAATCAACATTCAAACAAAAGACCAACATTCAAAAACATCTAATTACATAAAAAACATAAGCTTAGAATGAATTAGTACGCATTATTCAAACAAATGTCAGCACCTTTCTCTCTTTTTTTCTTTTTTTGAATTTAACGATTAGAATCCAGAACCAACAGATGAACAAGGAAAACTTTGAAAAATCAAATTTATTTTACAGAATTCTCAATTATTTACTCCATTTCAAAGAAATCAAATGCGGGAAAATCGAATCCAAACATGTAAATATAAAGAATGAGCTCTCTGTAGAAGATGTCCGGAAACTCCTCTCTCAAGGTCCGAATAGCGTAACCTATATTCATGTAATAATCCTGCATCTCCTCTTCCTCTTTGCCGGGCTTCGATCCTCGCTTCACCGGAGCCTAAAATTGCACGTACAAACTCAAGTTTTGGGTCAAACCCGAAACCATACTGCTGGCATCTTTAACACCGACCCTAGTGTTGGTCATTGACCAAACTTTCTCATCATCGTTCTTCGAAATCACACAGCTCTTGAGGAATTTAGGGCGGGGGTAGGGTACCTGGAAAATTTTCTAAGAGATTGAAAAAAAAAAGATAGATAGATAACAAAAATCAGAATGATCGAAAAGATAAAAATGGGTGGGGTACCTGGCAATGGCACTGATTTGCAAGGGAAAGGGCAGAGGCGAATACAGGGGGGCTGGCAGTGGCCCTGGCCCCCCCCTAAATTGGAAAATTTATGTTTAGGCCCTTGAATTTTTCTTCAAATTTTAAATTAGTAAAGGTAAAATTGTACTTTGGCCCCCCCCTAAAATTATAAAAATTTTATTTAATCTTTTAAGAATTATAAATATATAGACTATAAAAGATTAAAATTTCATTCGACCCCCCTAAAAATTTGTTCTGGCTTCGCCCTTGGGAAAGGGGAAGGGGAAGGGGAGAAGGCGCTTTCCCGTGTTTTGGAAAATGTCTTACTGAAAAAAAATTGTAAGACATTTTCCCCAAAGAAGACGTGATTTTCCCGTATTTTGGAAAAGCATTTACAGTGGGAGTTTATTTTCCACCAAACAAACAGCAGAAAATGAGGAAAACATTTTCTAGAAAAACTTTTACCCCCAAACAAACGGAGCCTTAATTTAACCAAAAGAAAAAAAAATATAAATTTCGATTAATTTAATTAATGACTGAATTAATCAAAATATTTTAATTCAGTTAATATATTTAAAAAAAAATTGATTCAATTAACTGTTAATATACTTAACGGTTATGAAGTGTTTGCAAAAAGAGTAGTAGGCATAGGTTGAATGATCCGTGTGTGGTGAGTGCGTATGTTTTAAGAGATTGGAGAATTGCGAAGGTAGTTCCTACATGGAAATATGATGATGGGTTTGTCGCTTTTTTAATAACAAAATGATGTTTGAATTTAATTGTGCTCATCTATCAGACACTAAAAGAAAGTTGTCCAACATAATTGAGATCAACCTTGGACACAACTTATCTCACACTCAATTATTCCTCATTGGAATGACTTTTTCGTTTTCACTGATTACTCGTAAAACCAATATTAACATTTTAAAAGCAAAACACACATTTGACGGCTAGGATATATCTTCTCAAAATTCTTCATTCATCTATTTGCTTTTGCTTCTTACCATATTAAATTATACTGTAGGTAATAAAATCTAATGCTTTTTGTACATAAACAGTAAACACAGAGAAATCTTAGAAAGTCGCAAAGCAACAAAACTTCAACTCCATTCTTCTTCTTTAAATGTAAAGTGACCTCGAAACAATTTTATCAAAATTTTCTTAATCATATGAAGAATTTTAGTTATATACAACTTTTGAATTTTTAAATATATATTTTATTTATACACTCAATAGAATATCAATGTTGTATTCTGTAAAAGTAGTCTAGTTATTTAAAAAAAAAAAAAACGTCGCTTCATATATTTAAAAAAATTATTTTTAATTTAATGGATTAATGTTTTTTCTCTTCATATTAGATCACCCGATTGATTATAAAATTTAATAAATGTCTGTTAAATTTAAATTTCTTCTTATTATATAATTTCGAATCTTTCATGCTAAGCTAGTAGTAAAGAAAAATTCATTGCAATTGCTTATTCTTCGTTTCGATAAAGAACTAATGAAAAAAATTCTAGGTTTTTGTTTGACATAAAAGATAAAATTAATTAATTTAATTAACTGCAATGATTTTTCTTTACTTTTTGTTTAGCATGGAGATTTCAAGATCATATAATCAAAAGCCATTTGAGTTTTATAGACGGTTATTAAAAATAACTTATTTGAATTGATTTTAATTTGGAAACATAAATTTTGTAAGGAGATTAAATTGATTAATTAATTTAATTAATTTCAATATTATAGCAACAAATCAACACGATAAAAAATTTTCAATAATTTATTTAATTGATTTTTATGCTTTGAAATTTAAAATTTCAATATTGAAAAAAAATAGTACTTTAAGTACAATTTTTTAAAATATATATGTAATACATTATTTTAGTTTCTACCGCTTTTTTACTTTAATCTCTAATGTTTTGTTTTTTACCCCAACCAATACTTAAAAAGAGATTTTTTTTGGAGTGCCCAAAATGAAAGCAACCTACAAGTTGGGTGACCAAAATAAAAATGTAAACATAGTGTTAATACAAATCTTCGGTGAGGAAAATCTCGAACACACGAACGGAACTCGAACAGAAGAAGAAATAGGACAAGGCTCCAAGGCGTGTATCAAGCCACTATCTTTAAGGTTATATTCGCCCCCACCTATCTTCGGTGTGCAAACGAGTTCCAAGCAAATTAACCTCGATGATACAATGAAGCCAATGACTATTTGCGTTTTGCACTGAAGAGAATAGCCCACTACACATTGAGCAATGTATGACAAGAAACTCACTTTCTATAAAGGATTTCTGCAGTAATACTTTATAGAATAATCTAATAATATTAGAAATGAAGGAAGGACAGAAAAATCTTAGAATTTGATGGTATATCTTCCAAATGAAATCTCATTCCTATTTATAGGAATTTTCATGTCTCTTTATAGAGACATCTTTCATCAATAGGTGTCTTTCTGAATAATAATGTCTTTAAAATAAACACATAATTATTCATTTAATTATAACTATTCAAATAAAATTATTTAAATAGTTATAATTCTTTTTCAAAAAATCAAACAATATAATCTTTTGATTAATTACACCTATTCATTTATAGTTATTGGAACACTATAAATATTTGAAAATGTTCTAACAATCTCCCCCCATTTTCAAAATATTTTAGATTTTGATATTCTTGGAAATCAATTTGCATAAATGAAAGGTATCTTACGATTGAACCTTCACTTAGTGAAAACATGTTAAAGTTAATCGAAATTGCATGGTAGACTAAGCTTTGAACCAACTATTTCATTTGATTAACCGAATACATCTCACACAGTGAATTTCAACATCGGTCAATGCATAGTATCTAGGGACACTATTATGGCCATGTGTCTATGTCCTCTTTTCATGAGTGCTGTCAGAACCAAGCCCTTGAGCTCCTAGAAGCGGCCATACTTCCACTCACATAGGTAGATCCCATCAAGAGTGTTCCCGTAATTATAACATTCTAAAATTTTTATGTTATGGGTCTATTAAGAGTATATTACTCATCCTTCCCTTATCATTACGGGTACCTAGCACTTTAATTTTAGGATGGATTTATTTACAGTGCTAACAGTCACATACTAATGATGTACTTTGTCTCATTGAACTCAAGACTTGACGTTATACCAAGCATTAAGTCGAGTTTCCATCATGGGTGACTCTAATTAATAGGCTTGAGTCCCATCCCTTTTGAGGTCCTTTTTACTATATCTCTAACAAGACTTTTTGTCAAAGAATCCGCCAAATTTTCACTTGACCTCACATAATTAATAGTGATCACTCCATTAGAAATTAATTGGCGGACATAACTATGTCTTAATCCAATGTGTCTAGACTTTCCATTATATACTTGGCTATATGCCTTTGCTAGAGTAGCCTCACTACCACAACGGATAGAAATAGGTGAAATTGCCTTAGGCCATAAAGGTACATCATAAAGCAAATTTCTTAACCATTCCGCTTCTTAAGATGCAGCGGCTAATGCAATAAATTCTGCTGCCATGGTGGAATCAGTAATACATGTTTGTTTCTTGGAACCCCAAAAAATGACTCCTCCACCAAAAATGAAAATCCATCCACTAGTAGATGCATGATCTTCCAAACTTGTAATCCAACTAGCATCCGAATACCCTTCTAAAACTGGAGGATATCCATTATAACACAATCCATAGTTAATAGTTTTCTTTAATTACCTAAGTACTTTATTCAAAGCTTGCCAATGCAAGCTACTTGGATTACTTGTGTACCTACTCAATTTCCCAATAGCATATGCAATATCTAGTCTTGTACAAGTCATTATGTACATAAGACAACCAATTAGACTTGCATATTTCAATTGATTAATTTTCCTACTGGCATTAGATACTAATTTTATTTGAAGATCCATGGGTGTAGATGCAGGGATACAGTTGAAAAGATCAAACTTTTTAAGCACTTTTTCAATGTAATGTGATTGTGATAAAGCTATAGTGCTTTCATCTCGGGTTATTTTAATCCCAAGAATAACATCTGCTACACCCATATCCTTCATAGAAAAGTTGTTTGACAAGAATTTCTGTGTTTTCTATTTGTTCCAAATCCGTACCAAAAATGAGCATGTCATCTACATATAAGCAAATTATGACACCTTTTCCATTTTCAAATTTGCTATATATACACTTATCGGATTCATTTATTTTATAGCCATTAGCTAAAACAACATTGTCAAACTTTTGGTGCCACTGTTTTGGTGCTTGTTTAAGTCCATATAAAGATTTAACAAGCTTACAAACCTTATGCTCTTGTCCTGGAACAACAAATCCTTTCGGTTGTTCCATGTACACTTCCTCTTCCAGTTCACCATTTAAAAATGCAGTTTTAACATCCATTTGGTGAACATCCAAATTATATATAGAGTTAAGTGATATTAAGAGTCTAATTGTAGCAATTCTTGCTATTGGAGCATAGGTATCAAAGTAATCAATACCTTGTTTTTGTGTAAAACCTTTGGCTACCAACCTTGCTTTAAACTTATCAATGGTTCCATCGACCTTCATTTTCTTTTTGAATATCCATTTACAACCTATTGGTTTGGAACTTGGTGGAAGATCAACTAAGATCCAAGTTTGATTTCCCATTATTGAATCTATCTAATCATTTATTGCTTATTTCCAAAAAGTAGAGTCTTGAGATTTTATTGCCTCTTCAAATGTCATAGGATCAAATTCCGTATTGTAACAATAAGGTATCTTATTGCATATACTTTCACCTTTTCCTTCTACAAGAAACATAATAAAATCTGGTCCAAAATCTTTGACCTTTTTAATCCTCTTACTTCTTCTTAATTCTTGACAAGATTCATCATTATTATCAATTTGTTCCAATTAAATCTCATTCTCATTTGAAGAATGAATCAATTGTTGTGGCTGTAATTGTCTTGATATAGAATTAAATCTATTTTCATCAAAAATAGCATCTCTTGATTCAATAATAGTATTAATTGAAATTGAATCATTTGGTTTAATTACCATGAACCTATATGCCTTGCTATTATGTACATATCCTATAAATATGCATTCAATTCCTCTTTCACCTAACTTTTTATGTTTAGGTGTTGGAACTTTGACAATAGCTCTATAACCGCAAACCTTCAAATAATTAAGTTTTGGTTTTCTTTTCTTCCATTGTTCATAGGGGGTTTTTTTAGTTTCCTTATTAGGAACTCTATTCAATATATGACAAGTCATTAGAAACAACTTTCTCCCAAAAACCTTGTCCAAGACTCCGAATATGATAACATTGAATTTACTATTTCAGTCAAGACTCTATTTTTCCTTTCAGCTACATCATTTTGTTGTGGTGTGTAGGGGGCTGAAACTTGATGGATAATCCCAATGGATTCAAAATAACTTGGATTATAGTATTCTCCACCTCTATTCGATCTTAAGCACTTGATAAATGATTCACACTGAAGTTCAATTTCAAATTTATAAACTTTAAATTTATCAAGTGCTTCATCTTTTGAATGCAATAAATATACATAACAATATCTAGAACAATCATCAATAAAAGTAACAAAATATTTCTTTCCACCTAATGTAGGAGTATTATGCATGTCACATAAATCACTATGTACCAAATCAAGTAATTTTGTATTTCTTTTAACCTTAGGGAAAGGGTTTCTTGTAATTTTAGTCAACATACATGTATTGCATTTTCCAATATTATTACTAAAAACAGGAATTAAATCTAACTTATACATGTCATTCAATTCCCTATAATTTAAATGACCTAATCTATAATGCCATAAACAAAAGGACTCAACCATATAAGCAGAAATAGTATTTTTATTCTTATTAATAATATTTAGTTTGAACATACTTTCATACATATACCCTTTCCCTACAAAAATTCCTTCCTTAGACAAAATAAACTTATTTGCCTCAAAAACAAGTTTGAAACCAAACTTATTTAACAGACTTCCAGACACTAAATTCTTTCTAACTTCTGGTACATAATATACATCATTTAAGGTTAAAACCTTTCCAGAAGTGAATTGTAGTTCAATAGACCCTTTGCCTTTGATTGCTGCGGTGGAAGAATTACCCATGTACAAGACATAGTCATTTTCACATTGTGTGAACTTTGTGAACATGCTTTTGTCTTTGTACACATGTTTGGTTTCTCCGGTATCAATCCATCATGTATTATCATCTTGAGCCATATTAATTTCAGATATCATTGCAACGAACTTTTCGTTATTATCAGCCTTAGAAGATGATTTCTTCTTTAAAAATTGACATTCATTCTTGAAATGTCCCTGCTTACCACAATGATAGCATGAGCCCTTTTGTTTCTCTTTGAACTTAGGTGCTCTATCAGTCTGTTTGAACTTTCTCTTGAATGGTTTAGTAGTCTGAACTTCCTCCGTAACATGCACTTTGGCATTTTTAGAATTTAGATTCTGATCTTACTTTCGATATTCTTCTTCAATACGAAGATGATTTGCCAAAGCCTCAAGAGATATTTCCTTTTTCTTATGCTTTAGACTTCTTTTAAAGTCTTTCCAAGATGGAGGAAGTTTGTCTATTTTGGAAGATACAACAATCATTTCATCCATTTTCATATCATATTGCTTGAATTAATTCAGCATCTTTTCAATATCACGAAATTGATCCATAACAGAACGACCATCAACCATTTGATAATTATTGAAACGACTGACAAGAAATTTCTTACTTGTAACATCCTCGGTCATGTATCTTGTCTCCAATTTGTCCAACAATTCTTTACCGGTGACCTCGTTTTGGTAGGTGTCAAACAAACCATCAGATAAACCATTCAATATATGGCCCATGCACATGTAATCAGCATTGTCCCATTTTTGTCTTTCTCAGGTTGCAGCAACAGATTCGTTTTCAGTCTCATCAGGTCTTGGAGTATCCAAAACATAAGCAATCTTCAAAGTTGATAATAAGAAGTGCATCTTTTTCTGCCATCGTCGAAAATTACCTCCATCAAACCGATCAAGTTTAACAAAATTGGAAGCCAACTCTCTCAGTGTTCCACTTTCATGAGTTGTTGTAGTCATCATGAATTATAACCTTAAAATTGTTAGTACAAATCTTCGGTGAGGAAAATCTCGAACACATGAACGAAACTCAAACAGAAGAAGAAATAGGACAAGGCTCCAAGACGTGTATCAAGCCACTATCTTTAAGGTTATATTTGCCCCCACCTATCTTCGGTGTGCAAATGAGTCCCAAGCAAATTAACCTCAAGGATACAATGAAGCTAATGACTATTTGCGTTTTGCACTGACGAGAATAGCCCAGTACACACAGAGCAATGTATGACAAGAAACTCACTTTCTATAAACGAATTCTGCAGTAATACTTTATAGAATAATCTAATAATATTAGAAAATGAAGGACAAAAAAATCTTAGAATTTGATGGTATATCTTCCAAATGAAATCTCATTCCTATTTATAGGAATTTTCATGTCTCTTTATAGAGACATCTTTCATCAATAGATGTCTTTCTGAATAATAATGTCTTTAAAATAAACACATAATTATTCATTTAATTATAACTATTCAAATAAAATTATTTAAATAGTTATAATTCTTTTTCAAAAAATCAAACAATATAATCTTTTGATTAATTACACCTATTCATTTATAGTTATTGGAACACTATAAATATTTGAAAATGTTCCAACACATAGTGTGTTATGTACAGTTAACTGTTATTAGAGATTTAATGTTTGGATGATAAATGAAAGCGTCTTAAAAGGTGAGTAAAATACTTTTTTGAATATAAAATAATTTTAAATAATTATTTATTATATTATAAACTCAAACTATTATTCTCAATAGTAATTTATTACAATAAATAATTAAAATGATTATAAAATAAATAATTAAAATATTTAAAAGAAAAATGTGACAGCCCTAATGTGACCCTAGTCGGGAAATGGTTTCAGGACCACAAAATCGAGTCATAAAAATAATTAACCCTTATATTCTATGCCTATTGTATGTGTACATGCATGTGTGAAAGTTTCATGCTTTAATTTTGTCATTTGTATGTGAAATTTATTAAATAGGACCTATGTGAGACAATTGTGAAATGTGATAGGTTAATTTTAAAGTGGCTTATTAATGCATGTTACAAAAAGGTTGGACTTGCATGTCAAATATCTTTTTTTTTGTTAATAGTGGCCGGCCATGATGATGCTTTTATATTAAATATATGTATTAATTATTAGTTAAATGGCTTTATACTTTATAATATAGATGAATAAAAAAAAAGAGAAAAAGGGGGTGATGAAAAAAAAAGCTTCATCTTTGTTCTTCTCGGCCGAATTGAAAGAAAGAAAAGGGGCAAAAACTTTCGGTCACTTTAAGCTTGAGGAAGGTTAGTAAATTATGTTAGTTTTTGAAATTTTAAGCTTATTTTAAGTTAATTAGCTAGTTTCATATTTTGCCCATGTCAAAACTTTGAAATTTGGATGATAATTTGAGCATTCGGTTGTGGTTGTTGAGGGAGGAGATGGGATTTTTGTCTTGAATAATTGTTTTGTATTTAAATGTTAAATGTGAGCAAATGCCGTTTGGGTGATTGAATGAAATAATTAGAGGTTTAATTATCAAAAGGTTCGGCATTGTATATGATTTTTAAGGTATAATTTTGAATAATATAAATAATGTTTTGCATAGGTTTTGCCTTTGATAGTATCTATATAAGTATCATTAGTTCATTTTGATAATATGGTATGAAGTGATTCGTAAAAATATTATGGTGGCTTAAGTTTAATAACATTCGGCTAAGGATTATAAGTGTTAGTTAATTCGATATAAGAGTATCAATGTTAATTACTTTGTATCTGAAGTTTTGAAGAATAGTTAGTGGTTAATTAAAGTGATGAAGGTTAAATCTTTAAGTTTGGTTAAATTGGGCATTCGGCATTACTTATGACATTGGATATGAGTGTATGAAAGGTTAAGTTTAAATAGTTAGGTGCGTTAAAATAGTTGATGATTTGGGTGTTACCTATGGTTGATTCGGTTATGGTCTTTGCATGAGTAAAAATATACATATGGAAATGGTTGTTATATTTTATTAAAGTGTTAATATATGCATTCTTGCTAAGGAATATTCAGCTATGTTACATATATATTGAGATGATTATAATGGATAAAAGGTAAGAGTAATTTCGGTTTGTTAAATATGCGGTACGTGTATGGCAAATTGTATAAATATGATGTATTGAAGTTACCCTATATGATCGAATAGGTAATTAGATTGCTAGTGGTATATATATGTATTTCTATTCATGGTAACTTAGCATGTGAAATGGGTGTATGTTAGTCAATATATGCACTTGAGGTGATGTGTTAAAATAATTGAGTATATGGTTTGATTTCATTATTGAGTATAAGGGTTAAGTGCTTTAAATTGCCTTTGATGTTCGAAATGATTAAACAAATTCATTTGTTTAAATTAAGCTCAAGAGAAAAGAGGAGCTAGATCCGATAGGGGAAAGGAGAAAGCAATCGAATAGCCTATCCACAACTGTTCAAAAATATCTGAGGCAAGTTTTGAGTAATTACAGTTATTAGATAATTGATGTAATGAGATAAGTATGATAAATGAATTGTGACCTATTGTCTCTACTTGAATAAGGTGTTTAATAACTAAATTGAGCATATGGCATGTAACCGAATGGATATTAAAAGTTAAGCTGAGATAGTGAAATGGTTATGTGTTCTTGTGTATAAATGTTGAATCGAAAGTTATATTGAAGATGTGTTTTCTTTGTGTACTTATACTCGAATAAAGCAAATGAAGTACAAATGTGATATATTATGTGAGCCGAGTTATCATGTGAGTAAATATACTTAGCACTCGATTTATAACATATCCGGGTTAAAGTCCCGCAGGCTTCGTGCTGGTACTGTATCCGGGTTAAATCCCGCAGGCTTCGTGCTGGTACTATATCCGGGCTTAAAGTCCCGCAGGCTTTGTGCTAGTGACTAAATTCGGGTTTTGAAACCTAGCAGGCTTAACGCCTGTGATTCGAGCGAGATTACAAATTCAAATGTTCAAAGCAAACTATTATTGATTATGTATGATACATGATAAGGACCAGGTACGTATTATGTACTTATACGTGAATTGATTTCAAAGTAAGTTATTAGTATCAAATAACGATATAATTGTGTGTATGATTATTATATCTACGAACAAGAGAATGACCTATTCGGCCGATGTCTGTCATTATATGAAAATATGTGAATTAATTTAGTTGTATGAGCCATAAAGTAAAGTGAAGCATGTGCTGAAAATTTCTTTGTATATATATATATTCGGCCAATAGGCTTTATATGTGGTATACTTGTGTATATTCGGACGAGTGATTGTTATTAGAATACGAGTTTTGTGATATTAAATGCTCGTTTTAAATGACACGTTTTAATTGTTTGCAATGCTTAAAACTTACTAAGTCTCGAAAGCTTAATTTGTTCTTTATTTCTTTGTTTTATAGATTATCGATAGTGGCTACTGACTCGAGGATCATTAGCAGTTCATCATACTATCGCCCCTTTTTGGTACAGTTATTTTTTGGCCTTGATATGGCATGTATAGGTTAGGCCGGTGACAGTTATGTTTTGTAATTGTAAATATTTTGGCCATGTGAAAATAGTATATATATATATAACTCAAAGATCAGTATGTTTTCAGCTCGATTTCTGTTTTAGTTGATAGATTATGTGAATGAAATTAAATGTTTAGCTCAGTAATACCTCATAGCCTAAACCGGCGATCGGACTCGGGCTAGGGGTGTTACATTTTTATTGGTATCAGAGCTAGCTGAATTGTATGTTTCTCAGATTGTAAGGTTACACGGGGTACCTATTTTTATTGTATCGAATAGAGATCTGAGATTCACATCGCGATTTTGGAAGAAATTGCAAGAAGCATTGGATACCAAGTTGCATTTTAGCACCGCTTTTCATCCCCAGACTGATGGTCAATCTGAGCGAATAATTCAGATACTCGAAGATATGTTGAGATGTTGCATCCTTGAGTTTAGTAGTTCATGGGAACGGTATTTACCTCTGGTTGAATTTGCTTACAACAATAGTTTTCAATCAAGCATTAAAATGGCACCTTACGAGGCTTTGTATGGTCATAAATGCCATACACCGTTGTTTTGGACCGAGCTTAGTGAAGTAAAATCTTTGGGGTTGATTTGATTAAAGATGCTGAACAGAAAGTAAAAGTGATTCGTGAAAGCCTGAAAGCAGCTTCGGATCATCAGAAGTCGTATGCGGATTTAAAACAAAAGGACATTGAATATTAGGTTGAAGATAAAGTGTTTCTTAAAGTGTCACCTTGGAAAAAGGTACTTAGATTTGGCCGTAAGGGAAAATTGAGTCCGAGGTTCATCGGGCTGTATGAAATATCTGAACGAATTGGGTCAGTCGCATACAGATTGATTTTACCCCCTGGACTTGGAAAGATTCACAATGTTTTTCATGTCTCGATGGTTCGACGTTATAGATCTGATCCATCGTACATAATTAATCCATCAGAGGTTGAAATTCAATCTGATTTGAGTTACAAAGAAGAACCAGTTCGTATTTTGGCTCATGAGGTAAAAGAACTTCAAAATAAGAAAATCTCATTAGTGAAGGTATTGTGGCTTAAGCATGGGGTTGAAGAAGCTACTTGGGAACTTGAAGACTCGGGCTAGGGGTGTTACAAAAAATATTATGACACATATTATTCTTTTTTTAAATTAAATTATAATTTCATATATTTTTAATAATTTCATAAAAAATAAAATAATTTACAATTTCTAATATATATCGTTTCAATCTAATGTCATTAATAGTAATTTTGTATTATTGCCTCATTGGTACAGTTGTGATTGAACCTAAACACATATCTCACCACTAATTTTAATTTCATCGCCCGGTGAGATTGCCTTTGGTGAGATTAAAAATAACGGTGATAGTGAGATTCATTATTGTAGCAGTGAGATTAAAACAAGTGGTGAAATTAGTGTTTTGATTCAAACTCAGCTACAGTGGTATGATGACAATAGAAATAACTATTATAGACATTATAATATAATAAATAATTAAAAATCATATCTATTTTAAATAATAAAATATAAATTACAATTCTATTTTTAAAATTGATAACTAAAAGAATTAATACATATTTATATTAAAAGATTACAAGTATTTATAAATTTAAAAGCATTATATAATAACATAATTTATAAAATATTTACTTTTTTTATAATTATTAACTTTATATTTAGGGTAAATTACACCAACAATCACTCAACTTTGGGGTAGCTGACAAAACAGTCACCTTGGTTTCATTTCAGCCACTCAACTTTAGAAAAACAACAAAACAGTCACTAACGTTATCAAAAAGTGACAAATCAGTCACCCACTAACATTTTCCATTACAGTTCTAATGGGATAGGTGACGTGGCCAGTTAACTAGCTGATGTGGCCAATTAACTAGCCACATTGTATGTCCATAATGGAAACCCACCCAATTTAAAAAGAAGTTGAAAAAAAAACCCTAACAACGAAGAAGAAGAATAATAAGAAAAAGAAGAAGAGACTATAAAATCCCTCTCAAAGTCTCCAACGACCCTTATACAACTGACCACACAAACAAACCGGCAACATTGATAAGTACTCCAGCCACCACCACTTGCACCACCATTAAATTGGGTTAGGGTTTTTTCCCCAATATTCTTCTTCTTCTATTGTGGATAAATTTCAAAGGCTAAGCTTTGTCCCATAGAGAAATTTCTTCTTGAAATACTAAATAGCCAAAAAAGAAGTCTTCACTGCCTAATTTTAGTTAATAATAGTACATAAGTAACCAGAACAAAAAAAAAAAAAAAGATTGAAGGACAATAAGAAGAATAAAACTGGAGAAAGAGAGAAATATATGGGTTTTTAGTAATTTATCAGTTTCTAAATCCTAATTTTGGTTTCAATTTCTTTTTATTGTCTTCTCCTTTCTTTTCTACCTAACAAGTTTGACAAAGTGATTAGACAAAGGAAACAAACAAGATGAAAAAGAAAAACACTCAACATAGATAAGAAGAAAAAATGAGCTTTTAGATCTGTGTTCTCCCTTTTCATCTTTTGCTTCCCCACTATTTTTTTCTTTTTTATTCTAGTCAAATTTTGATTGTTTCCTTATTTTTGCAGTTGTTTCATATTAGAAATTTGGCGGGGTTTGATTCTGATATCCACTAATAAAAAGAGGATAGGTAAGTATGCTGAAGAATAGGTCCGGAACAGTGACCAGCAAGCAAACTTTAATGGTTGATCACAGCTCTCAAGCATCCCCTGCCTAGAATAGCACTAAACCAATCCTATCTTTCTTCGAGTCTTCGTGATTTAAAGCTTTCATTTCAAAAGCCTTTCTTGACACCAAATCTCTCAAGAGTCCTACTTCAATCCTTGACAACGAACCCTTCTTTCCTTTTGGTAACCCTTTTGCCTTGGACAAAAACCACCCCAAATCCCTCTTTCTCCTCCTCCTCCTCTTCTTCTTTTATTACATAAGCCCTAAATGGGTGCTGAAAGGGTTGTTTAATTTGGTGCTAACCGGCCAACTTGATAGTTAATGACACCAAGCAAGCTGTTATTTGCTATGTCACTTTACCGTTACGTTTGTAACGAAAAACGGTAAAAATGACTATTTTATTATTTTTCTAAAGTTAAATGACTAAATGAAATTAATATGACTATTTTGTCAGCTACCCAAAATTGAGTAATTATTGGTATAACTTACCCTTATATTTATATAATATGTTTAAAACTATATTAAAGTAGAATATTTAAGTTGCATGGAGTAGAATAAGGTGGGCTGGCTCATTACGTCATAAAGCTAGTCTGGCGATAAAAACCGCAACGTCTTTGTCGGCTAAAAGAGAAATTAGAATAATTATCCCATCTGTCAGATCATCTTTTTCCGGAAGGAATGAAAATATAGATGTATGAAAGCGAAGACGATAATAAGATAAATGAAAAATAACCCTTACCAACAGAAAAAACGAAAACCGAACCGAGATCGAAGATCCCCTTGTTCTTTATATATATTCTGTTATCTCAAGTTTCTTTTGTTTCTTGCTTGTTTAGGCCAACGCATTCCTTTTAAATTACACTCACTTCGTTTTCAAGATAAATAATTTTGTTCCTCACTCCACCATCTTCCTGCATTTCCCTTTCTCTCTGCACTATTAAATTCCTTTTCTTTTACTGATAAAAGCATTTAATTAACGCTTAATCTATGCTTGCTTTCCCATGGATTTCCATTCCAACTAGCTTCGATACGGATCTGCTGCTTTCAGTTTCACGCGATCTCCTCACTGTTAACTTGTAATTATCCTTTTTCCACCTTTTGATTATGCAATTTCGTTTTTTTTTTTATGTCTTGAGTGATTTTGCTGCTGCTATTGTTGTTATTAGGCTCTGATAGCCAATGGCGTTGAAGCGGGGACTATCCAGTGTGGGCGTCCAAAGGAGCAGAAGTTCTGGATCTCGATTGCGTATCGTGATTCTTTTTTTCTTCTCAATTCTGACGCTACTTGTTTTCTTTGTTGGTAAAGGGCTGTACATTTCTGGTTCGTTTTTTCTCTTAATTTCCCCCCGCGTTTTTAAGTACTACTTACCAGATCTAACTTTGTATTTGATTTTGATTTTGTATTTTAGAATGATGATAAATTAATTCTTTGTTTTGATTAGTTTGTAAATGCGCCTTTTTCGATCTGATAAAATTGAAAAGTGCCTCATCTTTTAATTGATTCCGAGCTTTGATTAGTGAATTTCTTCAAAAAGTTCTTGGCTTCTCATTTTACTAGAAATTTGTAAAGTCAAATGGTCTAACTTTAGTTACACAACATTGTGGTGAATAGTGATGCTCCTACCAAGGTCCAATTTTAACTTACAATTCGTTGCTCCATCTCACCTAATATTTATCATCATAATAGAACTTTTGTTCAATTATGTTGAATTGTGTTGTGAGTATAAAGTTAGATATAAATTCAATTATGTTCTTTGATTGCATCTGATCTTTGTTCCAATTTTTGTTTCTTGTGCAGACGAAGATAGTGTTCAAAGTGGCTTTGGCAAACAGGTTTCTTCTTTAAAACCTTATCCATCTGCATTGCTTTTAACTTAGATGACAGACTGTGACAGCTTTTATACCCAGATCTGCATTATTTTAAAATGGGTTTTGCAGAATGTTGACTGGAGAGAAAGGCTGGCATCCCAATCTATCAAAAACCTATTCACTAAAGAGGTGAATGCGTGTTGGATTATATTCTATACAAATTATGGTTCTTGCTCCAATTGTCAGTAGACTTTAATTGTCAATTATATTTATCATCTGATGTCATACTCAAATCATTCTAGGTTATTGATGTTGTATCTACTAGTACAGCTGATTTGGGGCCATTAAGTCTTGATTCTTTCAGAATAGGCAATTTGTCTACATCATGGAAAGTTATGGGGGTAGAATCTTCGGTTGCGGATAAAGCTACTTCTCAGGTTAGGATCATACGTCAGTAGTCAAATCTATCCCAACCCCTCCTCCAAAGAAAAAAAAGTTGCTGATTCACTAATCTTTATATGATTCTCACTTCTTCAAAGTCAAATCAGAAGGCTACAGACTTGAAACAAGAAATGTCTCAAGTTAAAGAGGGAAAGCTTCCTAATGGTAATGCATTTCTGATCTGTTAAATATAGATATGCCTAATGCTATTTGTGAATTTTCTTTCATGCTGACCTGGCTGTTCTATGCAGATGATCATTCACATGATATGCTTACTACAACACTTCGAAGGGTAATTATCATCTTTTGATTCACTGAGTGCTTTAGTATTATAACTAATTATATAATAAGAGGCATGTTACTGACTGCAGCAACTTAGAGATAATAGGCGTGAGAAGCAAGTGGCTGGTTTGGTGCAAAAAGATGATGAAGCTACTGTGAAACTTGAAAATGCAGCCATTGAACGATCCAAAGCTGTGGACTCTGCAGTTCTTGGCAAATATAATATGTGGAGGAAAGAAATTGATAATGAGAACTCTGATTCCACAGTGCGCTTGATGAGTGATCAAATTATACTGGCAAAGGTTTATATAATTATTGCAAGCATGAAAAACAAGCTTGACTTGCGAAAAGAATTGCAGATTAGGCTCAAAGAGAGTCAGCGTGCCTTAGGAGAGTCAACAACTGACGCTGATCTACCTCATAGGTAAAGGAAGTTGGGTCTTTAATCTCCTTGGCTATGTGCTGTAGTCCATGTTTCCTCCAGGTTTTGCTTTTGATGATTCTGTCAGTTTCTAATGTTGTGCTCTCATGTGAATTACTCAGTGCATCTGATAAAATTAAAGCAATGGAAAAAGTTCTAGCCAAAGCAAGAGAGCAATTATATGATTGCAAGTTGATGCTTGGAAAGCTCAGAGCAATGCTTCAGGCATCAGTAGAACAAGTTATGAGCTTGAAAAAAGATAGCATGTTCCTGAGTCAGTTAGCTGCCAAAACAGTTCCCAATGCAATCCATTGCTTATCGATGCGTTTGACCATAGAATATTATCTCCTTCCCCCAGAGAAGAGAGAGTTCCCTAGGAGTGAGAATTTGGAAAATCCAAATCTCTACCATTATGCCCTCTTCTCTGATAATGTCTTGGCTGCATCTGTCGTTGTCAATTCAACTATCATGAATGCCAAGGTGATAAAAGCTGCCTTAACTTGCATAGCTGTCTGAGTTGTTCTTTACCTTTTTTTTTTTTTTCACTTATTGATTAGGAATTGTTATGTTTATAAGAATTGAGGCTCAGATGCAGTCTTCACTAAAATTTTCTTCTTGGTTGTATCGCAGGATCCCTCTAAACATGTTTTCCATCTTGTTACTGATAAACTTAATTTTGGAGCAATGAACATGTGGTTTCTGTTAAATCCCCCTGGAAAAGCCACCATCAATGTTGAAAATGTTGATGAATTCAAGTGGCTTAATTCATCCTATTGCCCTGTCCTCCGGCAGCTTGAGACTGCAGCGATGAAGGAGTACTACTTCAAGGCAGATCAGCCAACCAATTCTGGATCTTCGAACTTGAAGTATCGAAACCCAAAGTATCTCTCAATGCTTAATCACTTGCGATTCTATCTGCCACAGGTCTACCCAAAGTTAGATAAGATCCTCTTTCTTGATGATGACATTGTTGTCCAGAAAGACTTGACTGGATTATGGTCTGTAGATCTCCATGGAAAAGTGAATGGTGCAGTAGAAACTTGCGGTGAAAGCTTTCATCGTTTTGACAAGTATCTGAACTTCTCAAATCCTCATATTTCACAGAACTTTGATCCTAATGCTTGTGGGTGGGCATATGGAATGAACATGTTTGATCTCAAGGTTTGGAGAAAGAAGGATATTACTGGCATATACCACAAGTGGCAAAATATGGTGAGTTAATGGAAAGACGGAAGTTTTGATTTCGTGCTAGTTATTTTCTCCTTCACATATACACACACCACCTTTCATGGTTGCATGGAGATAAATCACTTAGTTGTTGACGGGTTAAACCCACAAGTTTGCCAATTATCAAATAACGTTCTAGTGAACATGTTGCTCAAGTTATATATGCAAAACTGATGGTATTATAGGTTTTGAGGGGTAGGTTGACTCCTTTGGGAGACAGACGACATTTGAAGATTTCTCACGACTTCGAAGGATAATTTGTTGTATGTTCTGATCTTTTTTTTTTTCTTGATTTGTTTGAATATTTATCAGAATGAAGATAGAGCATTGTGGAAGCTGGGAACACTTCCTCCGGGGCTGATCACATTTTATGGTCTAACACATCCACTTCAGAAATCATGGCATGTACTTGGTCTTGGCTACAATCCAAATGTAGACAAGAAAGAAATTGAAAGTGCAGCAGTTATCCATTACAATGGCAACATGAAACCTTGGCTGGAGTTGGCCATGACGAAATATCGATCATACTGGACCAGGTACATCAAGTATGATCATCCCTACCTTCACAGTTGCGAGTTCAGTGAATGAACCAGATTATAATGAGTGACATTTTGTTTTCTTTTTCCTTCTATTTTTTCTTAACTCTTCTTATTCCCACATTATCGTTTATTCTTCCTTGTAATTCATTAAATTCATTCCCTTAAGCTTCTCATTCATTGGAACGAGTTAACAAATTGTACGCCAGGCTAACCTCTGTACTTAAGACACCCCATGATTTTTTCACCCTTGTCCAATTTTAGTAGAATAGTGAAAATCTTGGTCCACTATATTTTTTGAACAATAGCTCCTTTTGCTGGATTTAACGTGTATATATTATAAGGACTCAAATTCCTAAGTTTGTTTTCTGAAGCAATTTTCTTTTTGAATTATTGCTCGATAAAGAAACCCAAGATCCAAGACAAATTAACAAAGGAAATTAGAATTTAATTGATGAAATAAAATCTAAAAAGAAAATGAAAGTAGAAAAGAAACAAAGGGTTTAGAGATGTATTAATCAGTGAGGGATGGAATTATTGTGCCAAATTGAATGAAAGCCGAAATTGAATGATTCAAATCTGAAAAGAAAAAATTGGAGTAAATAAAGTTAGATTTTAACAATAGAAAATAAAGAAAGTAAAATAAAAGAACTAAACAAAAAAAAAAATAAATGATTGAATGTCCTATAGCACCCTTTGATGACTTACTCTCAAAAACATCAATGATCGGATGGATTTTCCCCTATGAAATCCTTAAGCGAAGGACTCTTAGAAACATCAGTGATCGAGTTTTGAAGGTTAAAAACGTTGCAACATTGGAAGGTTTGAAAAATAACAAACTGCAAAAGAAAACAAGAGTCAAATCGCTCGAACCCTTAAGCACTCTTTGCATCACACAAAAAAAAAAAAAAATCACTAAGAAAAATTTACTTTATTTAATGAATAATGAGGGTGGTTACTAAGCCTATCAATAGGCTGAAAATAAAAGTAAATTCTTAATAATAATCTAAATTAATTCCTAGGTAAATCTCTTATATCACTTAAAAATTAATAAAAAAGCACAAAAATCACCTATGACTTGTTCCAACCAATGAGATTCAAAATAAATAAATTATCTAATACCTCTCACTCGTCTTGACGTTCAATATGGATGGAAGATTCTGTCGAAGTGTGTAGCAAAAATCTCGAAAATCATTTAAGAATTTAATTTTTTAAACAAATAAATAAAATTATAAAATTTTGATAAAATCAATTTCAAGGATTTTGAAATAATCTAAAAATCATTTAAATCATTTTGTGGGTTGTTGAAAGTGTCTAAAGTCAAACCTAAGCTTCAGAAATACTCAAAATTGTTTAGTGGTCGAATTTCAAGGGTTAGGTGTCACTACATGAAATCCTTGCACCAATATTCTGCATAAAGTATCAATACATAGATCTTATGTATAAATTATTTTTTTACGATCTCTAACTTTTTAGCTATTGACTTGCAATGTTCCGATACTTTTGTATAAGTATCGGAACCTAGACCCCTAAGGCTAAAAATCAATTGAAAAACACCCAATTTTATATCCGAACACTTCAACATGGTTACAATAGATCTCAAAACATTATATAATAAAATTTAAACTCATTTAAGCTCAAACACACATCATAAACATATTTAAGTTGAATAACGAATCAAAACACGATTAGTTATATTAACAACGGTTTGGAACATAAATCAAATTTACAAATTTCAAGTTTAAACGAAGTATTTATGCACATGCCAAGATTCATACACCAATGACATCTAAAACAAATGAAATACAACTTCAAGCTCGAATAGTGATGCGATGCTCTCATGCTGGAATAACAAACTTCTTAGACAAGTCATTGACCTATACATTTAAACAACTAACACGTGAACTCAGTAAATACAAAAGGATAATCGTACTAGCCTTATGTCATTTTTAATGTTAAGCCCTTTAGAAGTGTTTATTTCATAAAACAATTGTGTCACATTAACAATTCTAACATAATTAACTTTTATTACCGAATTACATGGGTTAAACTTATAAATTATTGATTCATTAGTGATCACATTTCCACATGCAAATATATGACTCTTAATGAGTACTTACATTGTATTTAAACAATCATATAACCCCTTTAAACATGGTTTCTTAACATAAGCACACATAAGTATCCCCTTTTAAGCCATTTACTCATTTTTCCATATTTAAGTTAAACATTATACGCCTCTTCTTGTTCTGTGGATAATCTTGCGGCAATAATTGCAGTCAAAGTATTTTGCTCTCCCGAATATCCGTATTTCAGGTGGTCAAGTAAAAGTTTCAACTCCAAAACAAGTGGTTTGATAGTAGAAGGAACCATTTTAGTTGTAGCTGGAGTTACTTGTTCTGGTTATTCTCTACTTTTACGCCACCAGTCGAGTTGAAGGGTCACTTCGTTATTTTCTTGTTTTAGGTCATCCATCATTTCTTCCTCTATTTCGTCTTGATTTAGCTCGATTGAGTTCAACACTTCTAATTTTGAATTATGGGTCATTCTTTCTTGGGATGTAAACTCTATTGTTTGAACAGTTTCTGTTTCCCAGCTCATACCCCATGTAAGCTCATTGCTACTGACTTTCTCCAACAGATCGACTATTTCCCATCCCGTTTTTGACCAAATACTTCTTTCAGCTATGATATCAAATTTTCCTTTACATTGTCCATCCAATTTATCATAGAAATTTGCAATTGTACTGCAAAGTTAATGCCCCCTCCCAATGTTGACCGCATAATCAATTTAAACCTTTCCCATGTCTGTCACAATGTCTCAATAACATCTTGCTTGAATTTAAATAGCTCCATGTACTGATTATTGTAGCATCGGTACAACTCGATGTAGGAATAATTGTACGAATTCAATCCAGGTCGTAATAGTGTTTGGGGGAAATGCATCTAACAAAACCTTTTCTTGTCCTTCTAAGACAAATGGAATTAATAATAATCTGATAACTTTTGCCGACACATCAACATATATAATTGTGCTACATATGTGCTCAAAATGTCAGAGGAAAACTATGGGGTCCTCATTTTTGTGACTTCTAAACCTGAGATTTGAAGAAATCCATGTCAGTAATGCAAGGTTTAATTCAAAATGAGGATTCTTAATAACATGTCGAGTAATACTAGGTCATAACCAGTTCATGTCAAAGGGAACTGTCCCTGACACCTGCATCACCTTACTAAATTTAATTAACAAATTAAGGAAGCAGAGATATGTTATGAATTAAGTGTCAAAGGGTTATTTTTGCGAACTTCCCTTATGGCTATCTTGTCATAGGTACTCATGGCTCTATATGAACATTGCAACTCATAACGAAAAGAGAAATGTTAGTAAAAATAATAATAAAAAAAGAAATGACTAAAGTTAAAATCGTATCTATAATTTAAAATTTTCTTAATTATTCTATTAAATGTAAAAATTAAAACTAATTCAATAGCGTTGCCTCCCCAGCAATGACGCTAACAACTTGATAGGTTTTGGACGTACTAACGTCTAGAGTGTAATTCCTGCAACCAAATATTATCGTTAAGCAGTTTCCACAAGTATACAAGTCATGCATGGTTTATACAACAAATTATGGAAGTACTTCGAGGATCATACCCAAGGGAGGCGAAAACTAAATTAATTCTAACTTCGACGTTAATAGATCTAATTAGTAGTTAACTAAATTATATTACGATAAACTATAAAGTGAAGAAAAATTATATAGTATAAAAAATAAATTTCATTAAAATAAAAATGAAAAACTAATTTGTAGATTGAATCAGTTCTAACAACGGAAGACTAACTTGTTTCGGTGGTCGTAACTAATTCCTATTTCGAGTTCTATCCAATCAACTAGTCATTAAACTAGCAAGATCGCTTGATCTTCCACTAAACTAATGAGTCAGCAAAAACTGCTTATCTCTCGACCTCACAGTCCGGATCGGATTAGGGTAATATGTTCACAGATAGGCAATACAAATTTTGGATTCATTCCCACCTAGATGACTTCCTAGGGTTGTCAAGCCTAGGGTTTTATGTTCTTTCTATCCCAACCAGCTGGTCTGCTAAGAAACCATACATAGAAACTAATAACTTTCATATCCACTGGCTAATCTCCCATAAGGGGATTAGTTCCTCATGGATCTCATAAACAACATGCACTTGATTGAAAAGATGAACATGAATAATAAATCAAGATTAAGGTTTAAGAAGAATCTTGATTTTATATCAATAATTGTAAGTATAGAAATCCACAAAGAGTTGATGATTCCACAAATCAGATTCCCCGAAGTACAAGAACAAAACTAGAATTGAATTACAAATAGAAATAACCTACGTACAAAAGAAACTAAGGAAACTAAAAATTGAAACTAAATGAAATTCGTAACCTAAAACTATAATAAAAGATGATTATGAAGTGTTTAGAGAAGCCTATTTATAGATTTAGGGTTGGTTGTCATCCATTCACCAACTTCGACTGACATTTTTACGTTAAAGTTTATCATACAAACCAAAATGCCCTTGGCTCATTAATTCTCCATGTCAAAGTGGTGTTGCGACATCTTTTGGTCTATGTCGCGACACCGGTGGTTGACGCTTGATTCAGGGCTATCTCGCAACACTGAAGCCAGATTGCTCTTTTGGTGCTCTGCTCACTATGTTGCGACATCAACCTTTTGTGTTGCAACATTGCGGTCAGTCTCATGTTCTCATGCCTCTAAATGATGTCTTGCACACTCACCAAATACGTTAGCCTTCCTTTAAGACTATTTTGGTCCCTAAGGTCATATAAATAACTCAAATTGCACTTTTTATTATTTACCTATTGAAAACGAAAACTAAGTAAAAATATAATGAAATTGCTTTTATACAAGCTTCTTAAGTACGAAAAATGGTTTAATCTGCTACAACGAATTGCAGCAGATCAGGTTGACACCCCACCTAATCCTAGTTAGGCTAGGAGTTCATTTTTCTATTGAAATAGACTTCTACAATTCAGCAAAGGTTTCACCCCTTCTACCTATAAATAAATGGCACTGATAGGGCTAAATACACAAATTTAATATAATGTTACTTTTCCTAAAAATAATGAGAATTTATTCTCTAAGTATTAATTTTAATTTTCGAAATAACAATTTTGCTGATTTCTATTGAGAGAAATTTTGCTTTCACACTAAAAGTAAAGAAAATTATTTTTGGTTCTATATTTGATTCAAATTCGTTTGAGCCCACACTTGAAGTAGTTCATGGTACGAGAATAACAAAGAAGGTTGTTCGGTTGAAAGCTAGTAATGACAAGAATTCGTCTAGCCAAAAATACAGCTATGATTTCAGCAAAGAGTTTATTGCTATAAATATCACAAACCGACTCAATTTTTAAAATTTTTATTTTTTGTTGTGCAAGAAAATAATTTTCAAACTAGATTTTTTCCAACAATATGTGCACTCGGTTTGAATAGAGTCCTAATGAAGAACTACTTATTGGGCCATGGAATTTAGGGAATTTACCACTCTGACTAAGAGGGCACAGAAAATAGAAGTATGAAAGTCGATAAGCAATAGGCTAAGTCAAGAGTTAAAGACCATCGCAAGGGAAGTTCTACTAGCTCCATATCTATACTATGGGCCAAGAGGGACAAAGATTCGAGAGGTCATTCTTTAGTCCCTTCATGATTCCAAAGGAGGCCCAAACTACTTCAATTGCTAGCACCGGAGGTATGAGAAGTGCATCTATAGCCATTTTTGGTCAGTGTGTGAGGAACAATTTAGGTGAGTGTTGGAGATTTACTCTGGCACCTTAGTGAGGCAAGAAGTCTAAGGTCAGTAGTAGTACCAAAGGAAGCCAAAGAATTTCTAGAAAGGCTTCCATAAGAATTAAGTCTTGTGCCCCAACTCGAGCTTAATGTCATTACTTGTATATTCTCATTATTTGATTTATCTATACATGCATTAGTTGGCCTTGGGTCAACACATTCATACATTTGTATTGCATTGGTTGATGAGAAAATCCTTCTGATAGAGTTTATGGAGTTTGATGTGTGTATGACCAATCTATTAGGACAAAGTGTATAAGAATTGTCCTCTAAAATTACAAGGTTTTGAGTTCCTGACCAATTTTATGGCACTTTCGTTTAATGAATTTAACACTATAATGGTATAGATTGGTTAACTATCATGATACTATTGTAGACTGTAAGATGAATAAGCTTTCTTTGAAGACATCTGCTGGTACACAAGTTAGTGTTTTTGGGGAGAGCCTAAGTATCTTTCCAATGTGATTTCTGCAATGACTTCTTAGAGCTTGATAAGGAAAGGGTGCGAGGCATGGTTGGTATACATATTTGACGCTAAAGTTTTTGAGTCTTAAACTTGAAAAAGTTTCCACAATATGAGAGTATTCAAATATGTTCCTAGAAGAGTTACCGGGTTTAGCGCCTGATATAGAAGTTGAGTTTTGAGACACCCTTTACCTATCCTGACGATTGGTATGGATATGAGACTTCTAAGTTTTAACCAAAATTTCTCTTTTATAAAAATATTTGTTTTACAACATATTGGTATTCATTAAATGAAATTTGAAAAGTTTAGGAAGATTCAATTATGATTAGAAATCATTTTGGTTCATGGAATACATATAGGGACATTACTAAATCATAAAGCGAGTGTTCGAAGCTCTATGGCTTAAATCGGGGTCATTCGAGTTAAGAAAAATAGGAGTTTTATAATAAATTAAATTTTAAAACAATTTAGAAAAACCATGGAATAAACTAAGATAATTTTAAAAGTCTTAAATTCATCTTAGAATCATTTAGAAACTTTCATTAGGTGATCAAAAGTGTTTAGGGTCAAGTACGAGCTCAAGGGAGCTAAGTATCGGCACCTAGGCTGGAACTGTAACATTTTAGCTTCTGGCTTGCTCCGGTTCGATAGTTATGGTAAGGGTATCATACCTTCAGCTCTTGAAGGTAAAAAATAGTCTGAAAACTTTAAAATCTCAATCAATTATGCGATGCTCCTAGGTCAAAGTCCAAGTTCCTTGGCAAGTCTTAAACCTATACGTTTTGAACCACTAGCGCATGAGCTCGATGAGCTCAGTAAGTAACCATGGATAAACTTAGTTATCCTATCCCTCAATAATTTTGAACCCTTCTTAGACATGTCATACAAATTCTTTTAAACACATTTTAGTGCTACTAATGAATTCATTTAAATTAATCAACTCATAGGGCTCAACTTATATTTTTATGGTTTGTTAACCAATTACATTATGAAATTCATGTTTTAGACTCTCACAAACGGTTCATATAATTTTTAATCCAACATATACTCCTTTAAATCATTGCTTCTAACATTTTCATACATACATACATACATACATACATACATACATACATACATACATACATATTTACTAAAGTATACATGATTAACAATTACCTTAATAATAAAGACATTCATTTAGGCCACATATTAAGAATCTATTACAATACCAATTTCTTACTATCATATTAAGCTCATGCATCTTATAATTATATTTTCCATTTTACCATAAAGCATTATCACATTTTGGTTTGACGCCCATTGTAATCTTAGTAAAATAAGACTCGAACACTACAGGAACTCCACTTACACCAAAGAGCATTGAGTTGCTATGCCCGAAGGTAATAGAACTCCATATATCGTAAAAGCTTTCAAAGAGGTAATGTAAGCCCAAAGGTTTGTAACAAATGCTCAACCAAGAGGGTAACTAACAAAGCTCCAAGTACATGTCACATAACTTTAAACCCACATAACACTAATATAAAAAATCTAGTGAAACATAAACATGGGACTTTAATTGGCATGCCAACCATATCCTAACCACTATTGTAAGTAATTTCATGTCATGCACAAGTCATGTACCCAATAAAAAGCTCATGAGTTATACACATAAGGTCTGTTAGTTATTTAAAATTTAGGTAAGTCACACCATGAATGTCAAAAGTGAATAAATCGATAAATGAATATAGGATAAATTAGAATTGGGTCCTATCCGATGTATTGTTAATCTTGGCAACCACATCTATGTATCTGTTTTTAGGATTCAATAGTTCTAATAGCTAGGACAAGCTATCTCTATAAATAGATTTACAAAATACATAATAGTACCTTATTTATTTGAACTGTTTGCTAAATTTAATTTTACGAACTATGGAAAATTTAGATTACTTACTATTAAAAGTTGTCTTCTTGCATTATAATTTGTTATTCTAATGCAACTTATTATTAGTTAAACTTAAGGTAATCAAGGAGCGTAACACCCTGAAATATTTAATTTTTTTCTGTGAATTTTGTCACAAATAAGTATCTGCTTCTGTGGTTATGTAATGTGGTTGTGTGTTTGAGGTTTTGGGTTTAAGTCCCACTTGGAAAATTCTATCATTTTGATCCTAGCCTTATATTTGGTGGGTTGGGTTATATTTTATCTTTAGTAAACTCATATCAAAATGAGCCTACTGGTTCGAGTGGTAAGGAGTTAGTTTGTTGATGGTTTCGTGTTCGAATCCCTATGTGAGCGTGGATTAATATTTTGTTTTGATTGTTTGATAGAGGTTTGGTGGAGTTGGGAGTCTAAGGTAGTTGGATATGGTTAGTGTGTCAGATTTGGTGGGATTAGGTTGGTTAGTGGGCTAGTGGGGAGTTGAAGGAGTTTGGTAACTTTATTTTTTTAATTTTAATTTTAATTTTCGGTTTTTCAAAATTCTCTTTCCCTTTTGACGTAATTTTTTTTTCTTCTCTTTTTCCTTCTGTCTTTTCTATTTCGTTCCTACTTTCTCCTCATTTTGTTCTGTCGATTTTGGCCTCAATTCACATTTCTCATTGTGTTGGGTATTCTCAATTTCTTTTTGCGGTTTCGTAGGTAAGGGTTTGTTTTGATTTTGTCTTGGAGAGGTCTTGGTTAATGTTTAAGTACTTGGTTTAATGCTAGATGAATCTGTGCATCGTTTTGTTAGATAATTCTGCGGAAATTTGAAACTCCTCAGTCGTGTAGTAAAGCTTTGGGGATGCTGTTTCGTGGGTAAGCTTTCGAAACGTTTATAAATTTATTCTGTTAGTCGAAACAATTTTTGGTTGCTTTGTAACCGTGGGGTGATTAGATTGAAATTGAAGAATTAAGATTGATTTCGGGCGTTTTGTTGATGGATTGTAGGTTTTGGTTGTCTCAGGTTTGCTTTCATGTAAAAAATGAACTAGGTGTGTAATGAGAAACCAGAAAAACGAGGTTCAGTGAAAGCCGAAAAAGTGGCCTATCGACGTCGTACGGGCGTGTGCCCTGTCGTGTGCGACACACGGTCGTGTGACGAGCAAGTGTGTGGCCGTGTGGGTCACACGAGCTAAGCCAATTTGGGTGTGTGGGCCACACGGGCAAGGCCAATTTGGACGTGTGGGCCACACGGGAATGTGGGCCCAAAATTCTAAAAATTTCCCTAGGGTCACATAAGTCAATTTGATCGACTGTGGGCCTTTCGTAGGGTCGGTAAGGGCAAAACAAACCTTAATGCATGATATTTGTATTCTGATAGACCGATTTGAGCATTTAAAAATTGATATGTATGATTTTACTAGTTCGTAATAACGTGTATGTTATATATATGTATAAGCATACAAGACATGATAATTCTATTATATCTGTTATGAGCTATTTGTATATGTATATGGGGTGGGATCTGCTTATCGGAGGAAGTGTTTTATGAGGTGATATTTCGCCCTTATTCTGGTAGCACAATTGCAAATTATTCTGATAAGTGACGTGCAGACACTATGTGGTGCATAGGGATGAGTGGGTGTTTTATACCCCACATGGTGTGATGGAATGGTCAGAGATGGTATGTAGAGGATGGGGGTAGGATTTTGCATATCTGTGTTCTGATTATCTGATTCTGACATGATCTAAGTATGTTAAGGACTTATGTTCGTATCTGTATCTATTCTACATATGAAAATTCTAGGTATATTTGAATGTCTATCTCTGTTGGGTTACACACTAGGTTTATTATAACACCCCTAACCCGTATCCATTGTCGGAACAGGATTACAGAGCATTACTAAAGCTTACAGATCAAACATTTCAAATCATAAAATATTCATGTCAGAATCCAATCGAAATCATACATACTGTCCCTTATACGAGCCATCGAGGCTGAAATTATGGATTAGAAACAAATTGGGACTAAATCGGAAACTCATAAAAGATTTCAGGAACATTTAAAATTTTCAAAGCTGCAGGGGTCAAACGGCCGTGTGGCTAGGCAGTATGACTCACATGGCCAAGAGACACGCTCGTTGTTTAGGCCATGTGGACATTCGAAATAGGGTCACACGGCCGTATCCCAGCCAGTGTCCTTGTAACTCACTAACTTGGGCCACATGGCCAAGCCACACGCCTGTGCTAGGCCGTGTGAGCATACTGACTTGTACCCTTAAGAAGAAACAGGGGATACATGGCTGTGTCACCTGGCCGTGTGTCACACACAACTGAGACACACGCCTGTGTGGACAAAAATAGGCTATTTTTCAAGTCACATTTCTCACCTAATTTGGCACCAACCTAAACTCAATATTATGCACATCAACAAGCCATAACAAGGCATCCAAAACAAGCCAAAATCAAGTCTTAAACATGTACTATTTCACATACAACCAGTATGCTCTTAGGCACCTCAAATGACAATATTCAAACATGTATTTTCATATATATAATTTAACCAAATAAACCATCAATTACCAAGCTAATTTGCATGCTTTCACACCAATTCATTTATCTACCAAAACATACAATTTGATACCAAAATGCATTTCGAATATTATCATATTTAGACATATATATACCTTACATATCAAGGTACCAATTCATCACCAATTTTTCACATCACAAATACATGTACAAAATGCACACTTAGCTAACATTTACCTTTCATCATTTTATTACAAATCAAGCCACACACCAAACATGACAAGGCCATTTATATATACACATAACAAAATATACCAAAACACAAGCCAAAGCATATGGCCACAACCACAACATCACATATAGGCCAACATTAGCCAAAATAACCTATACATGCCATTATAACCAAAATGTAACCAACTAAAAGTACCAAAAAAGTCGATGGATAGTGTGATATAGCTCTGACAAGCTTCCAAATAGAATGAGCTTCTGAATCACTATAAAACACGAAAAATAACATAGAGTAAGCATTTAAGCTTAGTAAGTTCGTATAACTTAGAATTTAACTTGCCATTTTAAATCACAATTAAGGTAAGCTAACATAGCATATCCCAACCAATTTGGCCAAAATTCTAAACACATGGTCATCAACATATTAGCCATGTAAATCATATATAAAATCCAATACACTTGGATGAATTCAACAAGTAATCACATGTCATATACATGAATTATTCATTTCATATATCAATGTATCATGTAACATCACTTTCATGTATTTCATAGAAATACCTATAATAGTTTATATCGAACTCATATAATCTCGTAACAAAACTATGCCCGTTGAACCATTTAGAATATCATTGGATAATCGGGTAGTACACACTAGGTGTACTGAACTGCAATCTGTCAATTCCTGTACATGTATGCTCATACGAGCTTTGAATCGGTATGCTCTTATGAGCTGTAAATGGTAAGCTCCCTCGAGCTGAATAATGGTAAGCTCATGCGAGTTGAGTATCAGTAAGCTCATACGGGCAAAATCGGTAACCCTAATGACATGTCAGTTGTATCTTACGAATTCTTAAGGTTCAAATGGGATTCAGTAATCGTCGTGCGTTGTTGGATATGCGATCAGTATTCATACATGAAAATTACACAATTCACATACATATAATTCAATTAAAGCATATAAATTCACAATTTAATGACACAAACTTACCTCGACGAGTGTATATAGATACGGAGGCAACTAATCTGAGATTTTCTCTTTGCCTTGATCTAACTCTATACAAGGTCTGACAGGATCTATATGAATGAATTTAACTCAATTCAATATAATTCATATTCAATTTAGTCAAACACATTTTTGGCAAAATTACCATTTTATCCTTAGACTTTTAATTCTTTGCAATTTAGTCCCTAGGCTCGAAAAGTAAAATTCATATTCAATTTTATCACTAAAAATTCCTTTACAGAAGTTGTTTATCAACAACAGCCATTCATATTTTATCACCAAACTTCAAAACTCACATATATTCATCAATGGCAAAACCCTAATAATTTAATAGTTTCACAAATTAGTCTCCAGGTTAGCTAGATTAAGCTACAAAGTTCCTGTAAACATAGAAATCATAAAAAACGAGACAAAATACATACCTAATTGGAAAAAATAGCCATGGCCAAACCTAGCTCTCAAAAATGGCTTTCTTCCCTAGTGAAAATCGGTTGAAAGAGATGAAGAAAGATGATGGCATTTTAGTTTTATTTTAATTAACCTTTATTTACTAATTTCCAAAATTAACCATTTAAATTAATTCAAATTACAAAGTTGCCAAGCCATTATCATCCACTAACATACTAATGGTCTAATTACCATTTAAGGACCTCCACTCTAAATTCCTATAGCTATTTAATGCTATTAGCTATTAGAACTCAACTTTTATACTTTACGCAATTTAGTCCTTTTTATCAAATTAAGCATGTAAACGGTAAAATTTCTTAACGAAATTTTATATGGTATTTCTATCATGCTGTAGATAATAAAATAATAATAAAATAAATTTTTTTACCTCGTGTTTGAGGTCCTAAAACCACTGTTCCAATTTCACTACAAACGGGTTGTTACAACTCTCCCCCTAAAGGGATTTTCGTCCCTAAAAATCTTACCAGAAAAGAGGTTCGGATATTGCTTTCTTATAACTTCCTCAGGTTCCCAAGTGGCTTCCTCTATTCCGTGTCGCTGCCAAAGGACTTTAACTAAAGCTACGTTCTTATTTCTCAATTCTTTCACCTCTCGGGCCAGAATTTTGATCGGTTCTTCACTGTATGTCATATCAGGTTGAATCTGGATATCCGTCAGAAAGATAACATGTGAAGGGTCAGATCAGTACTGTCGTAACATAGACACATGAAAGACATTATAAATCCTTTCAAGCTCTGACGGCAAAGCTAATCGGTATGCCATAGGTTTGATTTTTTCAGTAATCTCGTACGGCCCGATAAATTATGGACTCAACTTCCCTTTTTGACCAAACCGAAGAATTTTCTTCTAGGGCAAAACTTTCAAAAATACTTTGTCGCCGACTTGAAAGTCTATATCTCTATGTTTCAGATCCGCGTACGATTTCTGACGATCTAAAACTGCTTTCAAACTATCTCAAATCACTTTCACTTTTTCTTCAGTCTCGTGAAATAAATCAACCCCGTGTATCTTTTTCTCGCTGTTCTCGGTCCATTATAACGGAGTTAGGCATTTATGACCATACAGAGCCTCATACGGTGCTATCTTTATGCTCGACTAGAAATTGTTATTATACGCGAATTTGACCAACGATAAATATTTTTCCCAGTTGCCTTCAAACTCTAATACACAACAACGAAGCATATCTTCGAGAATCTATATCACTTGCCCAGGCTAACAATCGGTTTGAAGGTGAAATGCAGTGCTAAAATGCAATTGCATACCAAGAGCTTCCTGTAACTTTCTCTTAGATCACGATGTGAACTGCGGATCTCTATCTGAAATAATGGAGACTGGCATTCCGTGTAATCTGACAATATCAGAAACATATAACTCAGCTAATCTGTCAGTGAGAAATCTGTACGTGTCGAAAGAAAATGTGCAGACTTCGTCAAACGGTCAACGATAACCCAAATGACGTCTTTTTTTAGAGATAGAGGTAACCCCGATACGAAATCCATAGTAACTCTATCCCACTTCCACTCCGATATTATTATTGGCTATAACAGTCCTGAAGGTACTTGATGTTCAGCTTTTACTTGCTAACAAATCAAACATTTAGATACTCAGATATCTCACATTTCATTCTCGGCCACCAATACATCTGTCTCAAATCATTGTACATTTTATTGCTTCTCGGATGAATAGACAAGCTACCATTATGAGCTTCGTGCAAAATTTTCTGTATGAACTCTGGATTCCTCGGTACACAAACTCTACCTTTGAACAACAAACAATCATCAGGTCCTATCTGAAATTCTGAATCAAAAGTCGACTCACCCTATACCCGTTTAGTTAACAACTCAATATCACATTTCTGAGCTTCACAGATTTGCTGTAAAAACATTGGTTTAGCTTTTAACTCGACTAAGATTGAGCCATCATTAGATAATGACAGTCGGGTATTCATCGCTCGCAGAGTAAACAAGGACTTTCTACTCAAAGTATCAACAACTACGTTTGCTTTACCCGAGTGATAATTAATGATCAACTCATAGTTTTTCAATGGTTCGAGCCATCTGTGCTGTCTCAGATTCAAATCTTTCTGTGACATTAAATACTTTAAACTCTTGTGATCGATAAATATGTGACATTTTTCACCGAAAAAATGGTGTCGCCAAATTTTCAATGTAAACACAATAGTTGCCAACTCTAAATCATGTGTCAGATAGTTCTTTTCATGCAGGTTTAATTGTTTGGAAGCATAAACTATCACTTTACTTTATTGCATTAAAACACAACCTAAACCATTCAATGATGCATCGCTAAAAATCACAAATTCTTTACCCGATTCAGGCTGAACCAGAACTAGTGCTTCGATCAACAGTGTTTTCAACTAATTGTAACTTTGCTGACATTTATCAAACTATTCAAACTTTACGTCTTTTTGTAATAGTCTTGTTGTAACAGCCTAAAATAGGGCCTAGTCGGAACAGTGGTTACGAGACCACAAATCTGAAGTAGAAATATTTATTTTATGACTATTTTAGAGTCTAAAATATGTTTGAATGATTGTGTGTAAATTTTGTTAAGTAAATTTTATTGATAAAGTGCCCAATTTTATTATCGGGATTAAATAGCATTAATTGCAAAATACGAGTTCTAGAATATAAGTACTTGTTTGAAGTGAGGGTTTAAACTTGAGGTCTTTAAATGAAAAATAGACCATCATATTTTGGTATGGACAAAACTAGACATGGAAGGGTAAAAATTGAAGGGTTAGTAAAAAGGGCATTTTGGTCATTTGGGTGTTTTAAGGCATAAAAGACAAAATCAAACCCCCCAAAAAAAAATATGCTCATCTTCTTCATATGGCTGCCGAAATTTACATGACTCCATGGCTAGGGTTTCAAGCTTTTCAAAGCTCAATTGTAAGTGCATTTGAGCCTCTTTTTTAATGTTCTTCGTATTTTTGAGATCCTAAAAGCTTAACCTTTCTATTTCTACCATTTATTTGCATGAAAAATGAAGTTTAAAAAAATGACTCATGTTAGATAATTGTGCATTTTGATGTTTAATGGTAGAATAAGGATGCTTGAGGTTAGAAGAACGCTTTTTGTTAAGTGATTTTCGTTGAAAATGGTTAAAACGGGTTAATTAGTAAAGGTTGCTAATGTTCATAAAAGCATGAAATAGTGAGAATTTGAGGTTGCCATAGAAGAGAAAATTGTTTAGCATGTCTTAAATCTTATGGAAATCTAATAAATTTCAATTTTCGAGCCTTGGGGTAAATTTGTAATTATACAAAAGTTTAGGGGCAAAATGTGAACTTTGCCAAAATATGTTTTAGGTCCGAAATGATTAGTACATTAATTAAATGAGTGAATTTCATCATGATAGATCAAGGAAATCGAGGTTCAGGCTTAATTCGGGGAAAATACAAGGCTAAGGACTAATGGTAAAATTACCTTTTTCGTATTCGAGGTAAGTCCGTGTGATTAAATAAGCATGTTAATAATGTTATTATTGTTATACTTGAAAGTATTCTTGCTATTATTGTATTGAATTATGTGTTAGTGCTAGGGTGTATGAGAAAATGTTATACCCCTATGAAATAATCGAAAACTTAATATGTCGATTTCAATTGGTGTATTTATGAAATATTGAAATTCGATGAAATATGACATCTTGTTGAGATGAGTAAATTATAGGATGATGAAATGAAATGAAAGTTCTTATGGTGACGAATCTTGTGAATTGTATGATCAATTCTTCGAACGAGCTTGGCTACGACGTGACCCTTGAGAAATCTCGGTTGGACCTTTAAAAATACCTAGGATACGGGCATCGAGACACTGCTGTTATGTGAGCCAGTGTAAGACCATGTCTGGGACATGGCTTCAGCTTGATATGTGTCAGTGTAAGACCATGTCTGGGACATAGCATCGGCACCGACAGATGAGAGCTAGTGTAAGACCATGTCTGGGACATGGCATCGGCTTGATATGTGTCAGTGTAAGACCATGTCTGGGACATCGCATCGGCACCAACAGATGAGAGCCAGTGTAAGACCATATCTGGGATATGGCATCGGCATCGATATGTGTAAGATTTCCCGATTATCCTTTGGTATTCCAAGTGGTTCAGTGGATATTTCAAAGCTTATGATGAAAGCGAGAAGGTAAACATATAAGCATTTTGAAAAGGTACAGGTATGTATTTGAAGCTCAAATGCTATTACAAACATGAAACGATGCACCTTTGGTAAATATACAAATAACTAAGTTATGTCTATGAAAATGAAATTTGTGATGACCTTGTGATTATGGTTTTATGTTTATGATGTACAAATATGTATTCTTATCATGATGGTTGAAATGTGATTGATGAATTTGTGTGAGGCTTTGAGGCCACATTAAATTGAGATGTGAAATGTATATTCCGTTACTTGGTAGCCTAATGAACATGAAAGGAGAAATGGATTGGCATAAATGCCCATTTAAAAATGATCATGAAAGAGTGAAATGTAATAATAAAATAGTTTTGGACAGCAGCAGTAGTCCGAATTTGAAAATACACCAAAAATTGTAGAAATTGAGTTAGAGGCTGAATAAAATATGAAATTAAATCCTAATGAGTCTAGTTTCACATAGAAGAAATTTTGTAAGAAAAAGAGTTTCATATTATGAAATATTTTAGTTGTTGTGAGACAGAGTCAGAATAACTTTGAAATCTCCTGTTCTGATTTGAGAAAATCATTGAAAATTGTAAAAAAATATTTATGAGTTATAATTTATACGATTAGAACTCTTAATGAGTATATTTTCAATAAAAATAGAGAGGAACATTATCCGAGTCCCGTATTATGAGATAATAAATTTTTAGTGAAAAGGGGTCAAAACTATTAGATAGTGAAAAAGGGTAACTGTAATGAATAAACTGTACTAATTGGTTGAACCAAAAATTATGAAAATTTTATGGTAAGAAGATATGTGAGTCTAGTTTCAGGGAAAATTAGTAGAACTTAATTTAGAGTTCTGTAGTTCCAGATATAAATAATTTAGTGACTGTGGCTCGAGAAGACAGCTTGACTAGAACATGAGTAAAAATGCAAATAGGGTTGTATTACCATGAGAAGCAAGTTGATAAGTTGCTTATTATTTTTCATACAGTCTTACGAAGCTATAAAGCTTACTCCCTTCCTTTCCTTTCCTTTAGTGTTTTCAGGTTAGCTCGGGGTTGGAGATCGTCAGAGGTAACATCACACTATCAAGTCGCTACCTTTGGAAAAATGAAGTATATATTAGAAATTTTCAAGCGAGTGGCATGTATAGGAATTTAGTTAATTGATATGCATTATTTTGCTTTGGCAAAATGCGTTGGCTTATATTGAATTATATGCATATGGCCATTAGATGTGGCTCATATTGATTATGGCTTGTAAGCCTAGCTATTCATGTCATGTCTAATGTTTATAATGTGATTATGTGTGTTTGCCATGCATGGTTAGTAATATGACATATGTGTTGGATGTATGCTCTATGACCAACTGAGGTGGTCATAGTCATATAGTAATTGCATGTTATAAACACAATGTGATAATGATTGAACATGAGTGCTTGATGAATAAGTTGATAACCATAGTATAATGATAAAAGATGACATATTAATGTTAAGGATATGTCTTAATAAAGAGTGTTTAATCACTAAAATGATGCCATGATTTGTGATTTTGATGTGCATAAGGTTGTAAAAGATTATGCGTAACATGAAGGCTTGGAAAATAGCCTAAGTGTTGGCCACACGAGCTGAGACACAGCCATGTGTCTCAACCGTGTGAGAGACACGGCCTGAAGACACGAGCGTGTGGCCCAGTCGTGTGGTTCGATGTGCATGCTGACATCATTAATAGAGAGTTACACGACCTGAGGACACGGGCGTGTCCCTATGTCCACACGGGCGTGTGACCCTGTTTCATGGGAAAATTTTTTATGTTTTCTTAAAACTTCATAAAGTTCTCAGTTTAGTCCCGAATCGATTCCGATGAATGTTTTGGGCTTCGTAGACCCAAATAAGGGACGACATGCATGTGTTTGAAAAGTTTTGAATTAAAAGAGATTTTATGGCCCGATTTTTTTGCATGAATGTGTATGTTTAAGTCATGTAATGCCTCGTATCCTATTCTAGTGTCGAACATGGGTAAGAGGTGTTACACGCGTCATCGGTGTAGCTATCATTAAGAACCCTTTGACAAATCTTCGGTAATAGCCAGCTAATCTCAGAAAGCTTCTGCCTTCAGATATGTTCCCCGGTGGTTTCCAGTCAACAACTATGAAAATTTTACTTGGATCAACTCTGATGCCTTCAATGGACACTATATGTCCCAGAAAATCGACTTCTCTGAGCCAGAACTCACATTTGCTAAATTTAGCAAACCATTGTTTATCTCGCAAATTTTGCAGAGAAATTCTCAGATGCTCGGTATATTCAGTCTCTTCTTGGAAATATATCAAAATCTCATCAATAAATACCACGAAAAATTTGTCTAAATATGGTCTGAAGACTCTATTCATCAAATCCATAAATACTGCAGGTGTATTAGTTAAACCAAACGGTATCACAAGAAATTCATAATATCCATATCTGGTTCTGAATATAGTTTTTGGCGCATCCGAATCTTTCACTAGTAGCTGATAGTAATCAGAACGGAGATCAATTTTTGAGAATACTGTGGCACCTTTCAACTGATTGAACAAATCGTCAATTCGAGGCAGTGGATATTTGTTCTTGATTGTAACCTTGTTGAGTTGACGATAATCAATACATAATCTTATCGATCTGTCCTTTTTCTTAACGAACTGAACCGATGCACCCCAAGCTGAAAAACTAGGTCGAGTAAAACCCCTATCTATTAACTATTTAACTCGGTAGGAGTCATTCTATAAGGTGCTATCGATATTGATGATGTTCCCGGTACAAGTTCTATAGCAAATCAACCTCTTTGACAGGCGATAATCCAGGTAACTCCTCTGGAAACACATCAGGATACTCGCAAACCACAGGCACTGATTCAAGCTTTGATTCAGACATTTAAGTATCCAATACATAAGCAAGGTAAGCATTAGACCCTTCTCTCACATATTTCTGCACTGACAAAGCTGATATCACAATAGGCAACCCACTCAGATTATCTTATTCAACACGAAGTGTCTCACCATTCTGACATTTTAATACAACTAGCTTTTGTCTGTAGTTTACAACAACGTCGTGCAGAGTTAGCCAATCCATGTCCAAAATCACATCGAATTCATCAAACAATAATAACATCAAATTAACCAGAAAACTGTAACCTCGAGTCATCAAAGGACAATTCTTGCAGACTTTATCAACTAGCACATATTGGCCTAGGAGGTTCGATACTTTAACCACGAATTCAGTAGACTCAATAGGTAAATATTTACTAGACATTAAATTTATGCATATATATGAATGGGTCAATCCAAGATCAATCAAAGCAGTTACATCAGTATCATAAAGAGAAAAAGTATCGGTAATAACATCTGGTGCAAAAGCATCCTCGTGTGCGCGAATAGTATAGGCCCTAGTTGGTGCTTGTGCCTCGGATCTCATAGTAGAGTCTTTCGTCACACCCCGACTACCACTCACATTTTTAGGACTACGAGGTGGTCTACCTCTCGTAGCTGTGTTACTCGGCCTCGAAATCTAAACTTTCTCTTTATCAGATTTCTCAGGAAAATCTCTAAATAGTGATCAAAAGAACCACATCTGAAACATGCGCCGCTCTTCATTCCACACTCACCATAATGTGGCCTGTTACAGTGCTTGCACTAGGGTCTAGTGTTTCTAATACTACTCGCACTTGCAATAGATGTAGCCTAAGGTTTAGGACTGGAGCGTCTGATATTTCTGTCTCTATTAGAATGTCCCACAGAAGAAGTAGAATGGTAGTAATGTTCTTTAGATTTCTTCGATGCTAACTAGTATAATTTTCCTGTCAATCTCTTTCTTGAATCTCTGGCTTCAATCTCAGCGTGTTTTTTTCTCTTTACTCAGTTCTTCGGCATTATGTGCCTAATCAACCAGTACAATAAATTCTTTCAACTCAAGGATCTCGACTAATAGCTTTATATCTTCGTTTAATCCATTTTCAAACCGTTTACACATTGCATTCTCAGTTGAAATGTACTTTCAGCATATTTACTCAAACGAACAAATTCTCGCTTATATTCTTATACTGTCATGCGATCCTGTTGAGCTCTAGGAATTCTTTACATTTCTAATCCAGAAACTTCTGACTGATGTATTTCTTAAAATACTCGGTTTGAAAGAACTCCCAAGTGATACGCTCTCTCAGCACTACAGAAGTCAATGTATTCTACTACTGGTAAGCCGAATCTTTTAATAAAGATACTGCACACTTTACACATTCAGTCGGGGAACAGGGTAACTTGTCAAAAACCCTGATAGTATTCTCTAACCAAAATTCAGCTCTTTTAGGATCATCTTCAGTAGTAGCTCGAAATTCTTCAGCCCTATACTTACGAATCTTATCAATAAGAGGCTTACTAACTCGGATTGGTTTCGTACCTTGAGGAATCACGGGAATCGGTTTGGGAACAGGAGGGGGTGGAGGTTGTTGAGCAGTCGAGTTCGTCCATACAAACTCGTTGAACCATTCATTCATCATCTGAAAGAATACTTCTTTAGCTCTCCTCCCCGACCCTTAGATACGGGCCTCGTACAGCTCGAAGCTACTCAGTGAACGGAGGCTTGAACATTACTCTATACTTCACCGGAGTCAGCTTGGTTAGATGTTATTGCTATATAAAAACATGTTTTAAAACAATTAGAAGATATCACACTATCATAGGTTATATAATGGCATGTATAGCTAGACTTATACACACTACATTCAGTTTGAGAATCGACTAAACCGTAGTTCTGATACCAATAAATGTAACACCCCTAACCCGTATTAATCATCGGAATAGGATTACGGAGCATTACCGGAGTTTACAGATCAAACAGACAGAATTTCAAACATTTCATATCATAAAATATTCATGTCAGAAACCAATCGAAATCATACATACTATCCCTTATACAAGCCATCGAGGCTCAAATTACACATTAGAAATAAATTGGGACTAAATCGAAAACTCAAAAAATATTTTGAAAACATTTAAAATTTTTAAAGCTGTAGGGGTCGCACGGCCGTGTGGTCAGGTCATGTGACTTACACGGCCAAGAGACACGCTCGTGCCTTAGGCCGTATGGACATTTGAAATAAGGACACACGGCCGTGTCCCAGCCTGTGTCCATACATGTGTAACTTACTAACTTGGGTCACACGGCCAAGCCACACATTCGTGTGCTAGGCCGTGTGAGCATACTGACTAGCACCTTTAAGAAGCTACAGGGGACACATAACCATGTCACCTGGCCATGTGTCACACATGGCTAAGACACACGCTCGTTTCTCTACCCGTGTGGATGAAAATGAGCCATTTTTCAAGCCACATTTCTCACCTAATTTGGCACCAACCTAAACTCTATATTATGCACATCAACAAGCCATAACTAGGCATCCAAACAAGCCAAAATCAAGTCTTAAACATGTAATATTTCACATACAACCAATATGCCCTTAGGCACCACATATGACAATATTCAAACATGTATTTTCATATATATAATTTACCCAAATAAACCATCAATTTACCAAGCTAATTTGCATCCTTTCATACCAATTCATTTATTTACCAAAACATACCATTTGATACCAAAATGCATTTCGAATACTATTATATTTAGACAATATATACCTTACATATCAAGGTACCAATGTAACACCCCACACTAGTGCCCCTCACCGGGTCGGAATATGAGGCATTACCTAACTATAATTATGCAATTAAACATCTTGATGACACCAAAACATGGTCTAATTAAAAATTTTTCAAATTTATCCATGAACTTTTTAGTAAGAACCTACGGGCTCATAACATCCATTGAAACCTGCTCGAAATCAATCCGGGTTCAAAAATGAACTCTAAAAATATCACTTAACACAGGGGCACACACCCGTGTGACATTACAACATGGTCGTGTGTTTGGCCCGTCACACGGCCTAAGCAATACAGGGTCATGCCCGTGTCCTTTACCCGTATGGAATTAATTCTAAATGCACACCTATAGGTATTTTCACACGGCCAGACACACGCCCGTGTCCTTAACATGGCCTCGACATGCTTGTGTCCTTGCCCGTGTGCAAAAACCTGGGTATTCTGTTTTTGACGTCAGCATACCCAAAATGTCACACGGCCGAGGCACACGCCCGTGTGCTTGGCCGTGTCCACCACACGGCTGAGATACATGGCCGTGTCTCTGCCTGTGTGTTTACTACCATGCATTCTGTTTTGAAAATTTTTACGTGCAGGGGACACACGACCGGACCACACGCCCAGGGGGTAGATCGTGTGTCACACACGGCCTAGACACATGCCCATGTGTCTACCCATGTGGACAAAAAGAAGACTATTTACCAAGCCTCTTTGCCACCCTATTTGGACAACCCTACATACAATAAACATAACCACAATAGGGCACTCAAGGCCACTCCAATAGATACTACATTATACATAACATTTACTCATTCATGAACATATCATCAATTGAATATGTAACAAAATAAATATTAATCATTACACATGGCCTTATACAAAATAAGGAGTTTTATCCCAAACCAACTCAATTTGGCAAATTTTAACCACAACACAACGATGACACAAAATTCAAAAGACAAGATCCTATACATGCCATAAACAAAATAAGAGATCTAATTATACCAAAAGGCTACAGATGTTATTGTGACTGGATTTCCTGATGTAACTGTTGATCTACGATCTACTTTGATGGCACTATATGGAAGGAAAGGAAGGAGGGTAAGCTTGAGAGCTTAGTAAGTACATATATGCAAATAGTGTGATTAAATCATATATGTAAATAGTTTACTTTGTTCACATATACTTAACACATTCCATCACCTACTCAGCTTTATATCTGAGTTCAGTATACATACCTCATCAGCATTTCATCACTAAGCCTTTGAGCTACCCGTTGAACTCTGGGAATACTTACGGACACACGGGAAGTTTGCACCCAAGTGCCTTGTAAGTTCAGTAGTCCAACTACCTCCCACTACGAAATGCTCGCATTCTGAGCTACTTATAGGCCTTTTATCAAGTCAATGCCCGACCCCATAATGCTGTTATGTAACATACGCTCATTGAGCTACTCACGGATCTGTACACAAAATCAGTGCTCGGACCCACATTACATATATCATTTTCTCATGAACTCAGACTCAACTCATGAGTTCAAACCATATGATGCTCTTAGCATATCCTTTTGGATCCCACATATCCAAGGCTCAACGGGATTTTATTTCTAACTGAATAGCATCGTACTTGCTCACAACATAATTCACCCTCATAACATATCATTTACACTTTCATGGCATCAAATGGAATTTAAACATATGATAACAACAAGTCAATTTTGCATGTATATTATCAAAATGTTCCAAAGTAAGTTTTAATAACACATTATTTATATATGTACTTACCTCGATATCAAAATGACAGAAATGTGCCTAACCCTTGTAAACTTTGTTCTTACCCCAATCAAGATCTGAATCATATTTCTCTTGATTTATATTAATAAAATTCATTTATTTCATCAGTATAACAATCTAAACACCCAAAAATTCATAATTGGACAAAATAACCATTTTGCCCCTAGGCTCAAAATTCAACTTTCATCACATTTTCTTATAAATTAACCCTATCCGCATGCATTTTATAACTAGAAGCAGCCCAAATTCTCCTTATTTCATACATTTATCATCTATTTTACAACTTATGCAAAATGGTCATTTTTGATGTTTTCACACTAACACCTTTCACAAAAGTTGTTTATAACATACCCAAGACTCATATTCTTCCATAAAATTTCAGAAAACACCCTAGATGTTCTCATGGCAAAACCCTAAACTTCCCACCATTTTGCAAAATAGTCCCCTCATTCGAAAGCTTATGTTTCAAGGGTCTCAAAAATGTAAAAATCATTAACAAAGAGCATGAAAATCACTTACTTGCAAGAGGTTAACCTAGCTGAAATTTTAAAGCTTCAAAACTCTTCCTTTTCTGGTATTTTCGGTTAAAGAGGATGGAAGAAAATGAAAAATATAAAGCTAAGCCCTTAGGATATTATTTTATCACCTAATATGACATCACTTTACCAAATGTTGACTTTTCAACATCCATATCTCCTATGGCTGGCCAAGCTTGCATTTTAGGGTCTATTTTCCCTTTAAAGACCCCCAATTCTTATTCTCTATCTATTTGACACCTTTAGCTATCAATTTAAGACTTTTGCACTTTATGCGATTTAGTCTTTTTTTCACAATTAAGCTCACAAATGATAAAATTACTCCACCAAACTTTTCATGCACTCATAAAATCATGTTATCACATCAAAAAAATAATAAAATAATTTATTCGACACCAGATTTGTGGTCCTGAGACCACTATTTCGACTAGCCCCAAGATCGGGCTGTTATAATTCTCCCCCTTTTAAGGATTTTCGTCCTCGAAAATCTTACTTGTAAAAAGGTTTGGGTAATGGCTTTTCATGATTTCTTCGGGCTCCCATGTGGCCTTTTCAACCCCATGTCTCTGCCATAACACTTTCACAAGGGGGATGCTCTTATTTCTCAATTGCTTAACTTCTCGAGCTAGAATCTTAACAGGTTCCTCACCATAGGACATATCCGGCCTAATCTCCACTTCAGTTGGAGAAATCACATGTGAAGGGTCAGAGCGATATCGGCAAAACATGGACACATGAAATACGTCATGGATCTTTTTCAATTCTGATGGCAAGTTTACTCGATAGGCTACCGGCCCAATTTTCTCAATCACCTCGTAAGGTCTGATAAAACGCGAACTCAATTTACCCTTAGTGCCAAATCTAAAAACCTTTTTCCAAGGAGATACTTTTAAAAATACCTTATCACCAAATTGAAACTCGATTTCCTTTCGTTTCAAATCCGCGTAGGATTTCTGTCTATCCGAAGCGGCCTTTAAACAATCACAAATCACCTTAACTTTTTCTTCGGTCTTATTGACTAAGTCGACCACGTGAATCTGGTTCTCTCTGAGCTCGGTCCAGTACAAGGGCATTCAGCACTTACGCCCATATAATGCTTCATAAGGTGCCATTTTTAAACTTGACTGGAAGCTGTTATTATAAGCAAACTACCAACGGAAAGTACTTTTCCCAATTGCCCTGGATTTCCAATACACAACATCGAAGCATGTCTTCTAGGGTCTAAATTACTATCTCCGGTTGGCCATCGGTCTGCGGGTGGAAAGCCGTACTAAAATTCAAATTTGTACCCAAAGCTTCTTGGAGTTTTTTCCAAAACCGCGATGTGAACCTCGGATCTCTATCTGATATGATCGACAAAGGTACTCGGTGTAACTTCACAATTTCAGAAATATATATCTCGGCCAGCTTATTGAGTGAGAAATCAGTGCGTACCGGAATAAAATGGGTCAACTTTGTCAGTCGATCAACCACAACCCATACAACATCTTTCTTTCTTAGGGTTATCGGCAAACCCGTTACGAAGTCCATGGTAATCTGATCCCACTTCCACTCTGGGACCATGATAGGCTGAAGTAAACCCAAAGGTACTTGGTGCTCGGCTTTTACTTGTTGACATACCAGACATTTGGATACGAACTCTGAAATATATCTTTTCATCCCCGGCCACCAATACATTTTCTTCAAATTGTTGTATATTTTCGTACACCCGGGGTGTATTGATATCGGTAAGCTCATACGAGCTGAAATCAGTAACCCTAATTGTAACAGTTCGATTTAAACCCTATTCGGAACATTGGTTGTGGGACCACGAATTTGAGTAAGAAAAATATTTAAAAATTACTTTCTGTATTTATTATGTGTGAAAATCTCGTTTGAAAATTTTACTGTTTGGATGCCCGATTTAATAAAAGGGCTTAATCGCGTAAGTTATAAAAGTTGCTAACTAATTATTAAAGTACCAAATTGCTTTGTTCTTTTAATATGGGGTCTTTATGATGTAATTAGACCATATGAATTAGTGACGGACAGTTTTAGTCATAATATATAATGGTTTCATATTTTATAACAAAGGTTAATTTGTAATATATTAAATAATGTTAATATAATAAAACACAATGTAAAAAGCCATGCATTTTTTTTCATCTTTGCCTGTTCTTTAAAGGAAAAAGAAAGAAAATGAAGCTAGTTACATTCGGCCACTTCTAAGTTTGATTCAAGGTTAGTTTTTGTTCAATTTTTGAAATTTTTTACGTTTTTGAGATCGTTGCAGTGAAATGTACAAAGCCCATGCTTTAATTTTTGATTTTGATGAATATTTTGAGTTATTCCATTGATGAATAATTTATTTTTGTGATGTTAGTTGATGAATTATGAAAGATATGTTTTGTATTGGAATTTTTGATGAATTCGAGTAATTACGGCTAAATTGTAAAAATAATAATTTGAGGGACTAAAATGTGAAATAAATGAAATTTATGGACTTGTATGAACATAAGGAACATTCGGCCTAACATGATGTATTTAAATTTTGCATATTTTGTGTTTTGTGCAATAGGGACTAATTTGTAAAATGTGTGAAATGTCAAGGGCAAAATGGTAATTTTCCCATTTATATATTTTTGGACTAAATTGAATGAAATTATGTTTGAATGAGTTTAATTTGAATTTGTTTAGATTAAGAACAAAAGAAATTGAATTTGGATCGGGGGAAAACCAAAGTTGTCGAATAATCGCTCTGTTCCGATTATCGTTGTCCGAGGTAAGCTTATAAGCAAATAGATGTTGTTAAATTTCAGTATATGTGATCTATAAATAATTGTAATGATTAGTAGTAAGTTATGAATTGGCATTGGGTAATGAAAAATGTGATTGTGGTATGATTTGTGAGTTATATGATCTTATAATTCAGTTTTATAATGGTACATTTTTGAGTTGGCATCGATATGTGATTTCGATATGTGTGTGCAAGTAAGACCACGTTTAATACGTTGGCATCGATATGTGATTCCGATGTGTGTGTGCGAGTAAGACCACGTTTAATACGTTGGCATCGATATGTGATTCCGATATGTGTGTGCGAGTAAGACCACGTTTAATACGTTGGCATCGATATGTGATTCCGATATGTGTGTGCGAGTAAGACCACTTTTAATACGTTGGCATCGATATGTGATTTCGATATGTGTGTGCGAGTAAGACCACATTTAATATGTTGGCATCAATATCTGATTCCGATGTGTATGTACGAGTAAAACCACGTTTAATACGTTGGCATCGATATGTGATTTCGATATGTGTATGCGAGTAAGACCACGTTTAATATGTTGGCATCGATATGTGATTCTGATATGTGTTTACGAGTAAAACCGTGTCTGGGACAGTGGCATCGATATGTAATTACATGTAAGACCACATCTGGGACGTTAGCATTGTACGTTATGTGCGACTATCCGAGTATCCTATTTAATTCCAAATGATTCAATGGACAATGTTAAGTAAAGACCAAATACGAAATTGAATTAAAAGGTTTAGGTATGTGTTAGCTAATGTATTGAAATTAAGGTAAGTTTTGGTATTTGAAGTGATGATATGAATCATGTTATAAAGTTGGTTATATGTATATTGAATGCAAATATATATTCAGAAAAATGATATAAGTATGTGATATTAAAGTGTGAAACATGTGTATACATATATGAATGTGTATATATATTCATCTATATGATGATATTATGACCTTGGAAGTAAATGATAACTTTGATAATCGATATATATGTATTTCGGCCAAGTTGAAGTTGATACATGAATTTATATGTTGTATATGAATTTGCAAGTTTGAGATTGAATGTGATTATGATAGCATGAATTGGTTTGGTTAAATTGAGTTAATAATGTCATTGATTCTTTTATTTGCTTATGAATTACTAAGCTGTGATAGCTTACTGTGTGTGTATGTTTGTTCTCTGTATTATAGATTTTGGAACCTAGTTACGGGTTCGGGGATCGTCAGCGAGGTCTATCACACTATCGACTGTTTTTGGTACTTTTATAAGTTTGAATTTAAACCTATGGCATGTACAGACTAGTTAATATATTTGATTTTAGGATATGTATATATAAGCCATGCGAAAATGGCTTGTTTAATTACGTTAAATTTAGTTTTATTGCTTTTGGTCAATGATGGATTTATGTGGTTTTGATGAATCGGTCATGGCATATAAATATGGGTGAATGGTGCTTGATATGGTTTGATAAGGATTCTTGATGTCTTTTGAAATAAGGTAATTTCGGATGTTAGTTGAATTGGGTTATATCATGTGATAGATAAGTAATATGTATAGTATATGTAAGTTGAGTGTTTGATATGTGTATAATGAAATGGCTAAAAATGATGTTTTAAGCTTAGTTTTTTTCGGTTAAGAAATATGAATATAAATAGGTGATGTGCTTGATATGAAATGCAAACTATGGTTTTATATATAATTGTTGAGTGAAATGCATGTTATATGGTGAGATGTGTTGGAAAATATTTATGGTTTGAAATAATGTTATGTTAAACTTATGAATATTCGTTTGATGAGTTTGATTTATTTTGTTGAAAGATGTATTTAAGTTATGAATAATTAATGTCTTATCATATAGATATATATTTTGTAACATGAATTGAGTTGAGCTTTGATTATTAGTATTTAGTAATCGGTTTGAAATGAAATATAGGTGAAACGTTTTGGAAATGGAAAATGTTACATACATTTGGTTATTTGACTAAAACAACTTTCTTATTGATGATGTGTATAATGATGTGATTGAATAAAATGAAAGTAGACACTGTATAAAGTTTATGAATTTAGTATATATAATTTCTGCTTATGCATTTGCATTTGACCATATGAATAGTAATTCATGCAATAAGAAACATAATGGTTATATGCCAAATAGGTAAATTTGGGTTGTCATTATTTGAATTGGATTTAAATTCTTAGTTTAATTTTGTTAGTTGAATAAATGTTTTTACAAAAGGTAATATAAGCACATTCTGTATGATAGATTGGTTATTCATTTAGGTCCATAAATCAACTTGACTATAAGTTGAACATGCTTGATATGCGCACATGATTATATGATAAAATGAGATATGTTTTTTTTTTTTTGATTTATATGATTCATGTACGGAATAATGGAATGAAATAGTTTTATTAGCTTGGTTAAATGTACATGCTTATGTGATATAATGATATATCTGATATTTGTGTTTATGAATTAATTGACTACTTATATATTAGTTATATGATATGAAATGATTTGTAAGTGATTAATTTAGCTATATGATTTAAAGTTTGATTGGTTTAAGAGACTTGAACATGTGTATATACAAATTTTTCAGACGTTGTGCTTTGTTTGGTAATGTCTCGTAACCCCTTTCCAGTGACGGATACGGGTTAGGGGTGTTACACTAATGACATGTCATTTGTATCCTATGAATTCCTAAGGTTCAAAGGGGACTCGGTAATCGTCGTACGTCGTCGGATATGCGATCGGTATTCATACATGACAATTACGCAATTCACAAAGATATAATTCAATTAAAGCATATAAATTCACAATTTAATTACACGAACTTACCTCGACGAGTGTACATAGATATAGAGGCGACTAATCTGAGATTTTCTCTTTGCCTCGATCTAACTCCGTACGAGGTCTAACAGGATCTATACGAATGAATTTAACTCAATTCAATATAATTCATATTCAATTTAGTCAAACACACTTTTTAGCAAAATTACCATTTTACCCCTATACTTTTAATTCTTTGTAATTTAGTCCCTAGGCTCGGAAAATGAAATTCATTAAATTTTATCCCTAGCCAAGCCTAGCTAAATTTCTATACATACTAGTAGCAAGCCATATTCATATTTTTCATAAATTCACAAATTTACCACATAATATTTTCTATTTTTTAAGTTAGTCCCTATTTGACAATTTCACTAAAAATTCCTTTACAAAAGTTGTTTATCAACAACAACCATTCATATTCTATCATCAAACTTCAAAGCTCACATATGTTCATCAATGGCAAAACCCTAATAATTTAACAGTTTCAAAAATTAGTCCCCAGGATAGCTAGATTAAGCTACAATGATCTCAAAAACATAGAAATCATAAAAAATGGGACAAAATACATACGTAATTGGACAAAATAGCCTTAGCGAAACCTAGCTCTAAAAAATGGCTTTCTTTCCTAGTGAAAATCGGTTGAAAGATATGAGGAAAGATGATGGCATTTTGGTTTTATTTTAATTAACCTTTATTTACTAATTTCCAAAATTAACCTTTTAAATTAATTCAAATTACAAAATTGTAAAGCCATTATCATCCACTAACATACTAGTGGTCTAATTACCACTTAGGGACCTCCACTTTAAATTCCTTTAGCTATTTAATACCAGCTATTAGAACTCAACTTTTACACTTTACGCGATTTAGTCCTTTTTATCAAATTAAACATGTAAATGGTAAAATTTCTTAACAAAATTTTTATACAGTATTTCTATCATGCTTTAGATATTAAAATAATAATAAAATAAAATTTTTGACCTCAAATTTGTGGTCCCAAAATTACTGTTCCGATTTAACTGAAAACGGGCTATTACATTTTTGAAAACTCACATCTATTTGTCTGTTTTGTTCAGGTAATCATCAGACATAAGTGGGTCAGTACGACGGAGTCTCAGCGGTGACCACTAATCCAAAAACCACTTTTAATTAGTGATTTATTTACTTTTCTAGTTTTTCTTGAGAGTTATGTAGTTTAGGACTCTCGGAACTATTTGATTTTAATTTTGGCTTGGTTGTGTTTTGACTTTTATTCTGCGATATTTGACAAAAACAATGATTTTACGCAAACAAATGTTTTTTGAAAACTCATGTAACACCCCAAACCCGGCCTAGATGTTATGGCCGAATTTGGCGATGTCACATGATAGTGTGTTCGAAAACTTATTGCAATAAAATCATTTCCATGTTATTACCTATCTTTATCTTTTATTAATTCTAAAGGAAATCATTTTACTTATTTAAAACATTTGTTTTAAAACGTTTCTCATTGCGGAAGCTTTTAAAACAAAGCAGTTTAAGTAATTGTGAGTTTAGAAAATACGTTAGCTTTTTAAAATCGAACTTCCAATGACTAACAGTTATAATTCCACAAAAAAAAACCAAATTTAAGAAAAAGTTCCAAGAGTCCTCAAATTACATCCCAATAATAATAAAACCATAAAACATAAATTAAAAAAACGTAAAGTCCAAAAACTGTGGTTACCGTCGAGTCCTCTGCCGCACCGATCCGTTTAGGTCTGAGGATTACCTGTGCAGATTAAATAGAGAGGGGTGAGTTTACGTAAACTCAGTGTGTAATCCCACAGAAAACAAACAATAGTAGACACAGTGCACAGTCAAATACAGTTTTGGGCCTAATCTCCTTTCAGTATCAGTAACGGTTTGGGCCTTAACCCATCTCAGTATAGTATCAAATATGCAGTAGGGCCTTAGCCCATCAGAGTATCGATATGCATTAGGGCCTTAGCCAATCACAGTATCAGTAGCAATCATGCAGTATTCAGTAACAAAGTCCTACCCAACCAGCCTCTATACACCATCTTCATCCAACCTTACGCTCCATGTGGAGATTAAATCAACCCATCCATCCCTACACTCCAGGTAGTACCGAATGCGGCACAAAATAGTATTTTGCAGTTGAGCTACCAATATATTTGGCTGAAGAGCCTTTCAGTACACTTCCTCCAAATATAATCAACCCAACCCCATGCAATGCAACATACAAATCATGACATGCTATCTCATGATATCAGTACATATAACAAGTTCAGTATATATGCATACTATCATCATACTCAATATATATAAATCAAATAGTCAGTTCACATAATTAGGGGTTTAAGTGATACTTACCGACCCTACAGTAGGTTCACAGTCGACTTGGGTGACCTGTGCAACCTTAGCAATCAATTTAGTGAAAATGGGCTCACACGCCCATGTGGCCTGCCCGTGTGGGCCTACACGCCTGTGTGGCCCGCACGACTCAATTTGGCCTTATCCGTCACACGGTCGTGTCTTGCGCGCATGGTCTAGCCTTGTCGATCGCAAAGCCGTTTGGTCACACACAGCCTACCACACGGGCAACCACACGTCCGTGTGGCATCAACAGTGGGGTTTTTAACTTTCGTCAAAACCCTATTTTCTACATTTTGGGCACACACCTATATTGTTTTCGATGTAAAAGCAACTATAAGCAATCCTCAACCTAAAATTGATCAATATTTCACTCCATTAATCACTTAAAAATTCAAATTGAACTAAACCCGAAATGGGGTATTCATCTATCGAATGAAAAACCATTACCTTAGATTGAACAACGAAGTCTCTTCACCACTACGGCACCGATCAAATAACTTCAACCCTTTAACCTTTTCCAAACACAAAACGAATCCCATTAACCACTATCTATAACTCAAAAACGAAAAATGATACTTACCACAATTACCGATAACGCATGAAAAAGTGTCGAATAACGAGACGCGAAACAATGATAATAGGGAAAATAAAACAAAAATAAAAACAACAGTAAGAATGGGGAAAGAATTTGGTAGAGAACAGAGAAGAAGAGAAAGAAAGAAGAAGAAAAAAATGAAAAAGAAGAAGTGGAGGAGAAGATGATCAGTTTTTTTTTCTAGAGAAAATTTTTGGGGAACTATTTTACTCAAATCTGACTACCTACCCTATCTCAATCCCTTAATTTTCTCTCCCAACTCCTACTACACATCCACCACTCAGAATCCCACTATACATCATGAATGCGGTCTAGCTCTAGAGGTGACTCCAACTGCTAAGCGACCGGTCCCACTCGCTTTAGAATTCGGTAAGGCCCAATAAATCTAGGGCTCAACTTGTCTTTACGACCAAATCTCAGAACCTTCTTCCATGGCGAGACCTTGAAAAATATGAAGTCCCCCACAGAATTTTCAATCTCGCGTCTCTTCAAATCCACATAAGATTTGTGTCTATTAGATGCCACTTTCAGTCAATTCCGAATTGATCTAACCTTCTCCTTGATATCAGAAACTAACTCAGGGCCCAGAACACGTCGTTCACCTAACTCAGTCCAACATAGGGGAGTGCGACACTTACGACCATGCAGAGCCTCATAAGGTGCCATCTAAATGCTGGACTGGAAACTGTTATTGTAAGCAAACTCTGGTAGCGGCAAATAATCCTCCCAACTGCCTCAGAATCAATAACATAGCTCCTCAACATATCCTCCAGTATCTAAATCACCCACTCAGACTGACCATCGGTCTAAGGATGGAATGCAGTACTGAAGTCTAACCTTGAACCCAAAGCCTCATATAACTCTCTCCAAAATCGAGATGTGAAACGAGGATCCCTATCAGAGATGATTGAAACCGATACCCCATGCAGTCTTACTATCTCAGAAATATAAAGCTTCGCTAGCTTCTGCAGAGAATAATCAGTACGAACTGGTATAAAGTGAGCGGACTTGGTCAATTGATCCACGATGACCCACGCTGAATCCTTCTTAGTGGGTGTTAGAGGTAACCCACTAACGAAATCCGTAGTTACACGCTCCCACTTCCATAGAGGAATCTTAACTGGCTGTAGCAAACTCGAAGGTAACTGATGCTTAGCCTTAATCTGCTGGCAAGTCAAACATCTAGCCACAAAATCAGTAACCTCTCGTTTCAATCCTGGCCACCAATATAACTCACGGAGGCCTCGACATATCTTATTTTCGCCAGGATGCATAGCATAAGGGCTACTATGCGCCTCTCCCAATATAGACTATCTCAAATCAGCATATTTGAAACACAAATTCTCCTACAGAAACAGAGTACCCCATCACTATCCAGTCCAAAATCTATAGTGCTACCACTCTCAATCTATCAGAACCGAAGACCCAAGGACTCGTCCTCCAACTGTTTACCCTTAATCTGCTCAATCCAAGTTGGTTTAACCTAAAGCTTGGCTAATAAGCTACCATCATCAAATAAGTTAAGGCGAGCAAACATCACCCTCAAATCAATTATAGCTCTACAGCTCTATACATCGGCCACCACATTGGCCTTGCCTGGATGGTACTCAATGGTGCAGTTGTAGTCCTTAAACAGCTCAATCCATATACGCTGCCTAAGATTTAGCTCTTTCTGAGTAAGGAGATACTTGAGGCTCTTGTGATCAGTGTAAATGATACACTTCTCACCATAAAGATAATGCCTCTAGATTTTCAGCGAAAATACTACGATGGCCAACTCCAAGTCATGAGTCAGATAATTCGCCTCATGAGTTTAAGCTGACGAGACGCATATGCTACCACCTTACCATCCTACATCAACATGCATCCCAGACCGACATGTGACGCATCACTATAAACTATGAACTTCTTTCCAAGCTCTGGCTATATCAAAACAAGAGCCCCAGTCAATACAGTCTTGAGCTTCTCGAAGCTCTCTTGCTGCGCATCAGTCCAATCAAACAGTACACCCTTACGTAGCAGCTTAGTTAAGGGTGCTGCAATCAATGAGAATACTTCCAAAAATCGCTGATAATAACCCGCCAATCTCAGAAAACTATGGATCTCAGACACATTCCTAGGCTGCTTCCACTCCAACACAGCCTCAATCTTTTGAGGATCGACTTGAATCCCCTCAGCAGAAACCAGATGACCCAGAAATATCACCTCCTATAACCAGAACTTGCACTTGCTAAACTTAGCATAGAGCTGTTTTTCCCTCAAATTCTAAAGAACAACTCTAAGGTGCTCGTCATGCTCATCCTTAGTCCTCGAGTAAACTAGCATGTCATCAATGAACACCACCACAAACCGATCCAAATAAGGCTGGAATACGCAATTCATTAAATCCATAAAAGTTGTCGGTGCATTAGTCAATCCAAATGGCATCACTAGGAACTCGTAATGACCATAGCGAGTCCTAAACGCCGTCTTATGTACGTCAACCTCTTTGACCCTCAACTGATGATACCCAGATCGTAGGTCAATCTTGGAGAATATCAAAGCTCCTTGAAACTGGTCAAATAGGTCATCAATCCTCGGTAGTGGGTACTTGTTCTTAATGGTTAACTTGTTCAGTTGCCGATAGTCGATACACATTCGCATGGATCCATCCTTCTTCTTTACAAACAGTACCAGTGCTCGCTACTGAGACACATTAGGGCGGATGAACCCACGATCCAATAACTCCTGAATCTGAGCCTTAAGCTTCACAAGCTCCTTCGGTGCTATTCGATAGGAAGCGATGGACACCGAAGCTGTACCAAGAAGTAGCTCACTCTCAAACTCTAATTCGCGGTTCAGAGGTAAGCCCGGTAGCTCCTCAGGAAAGACGTCCGGAAAATTTTTTACCGTTCTGATATCCTTAACAGAAGAGTTCCCAGAATCAACAAAACTTACGTAGGCCATGAATGCCTCACAACCCTTACGAACCAGCTTCTCTGCCACCAGCGTAGAGATCACATTAGACAAATAATTTTAGCATTCTCTAATCAAGACTACCTCATTATCCTCCTCAGTCCTCAATATGACCCTCTTAGTCGTACAGTCCAAACTGACACGATGCTTGACCAACCAATCCATCCCCAAAATTAAGTCAAACTCCCTAAATGAAAGCTCCATCAGATCAGCTAAAAAGATTGCCCCTTGAACCTCTAAAGGGACGTCTCTAAACAACTTGCTAACCCTTATAGATTGCCCCAATAGACTCAGTACGATAACCTCACTTGTAGTGCTCTCAACCAAAATCCCTAAGTTTTCAGACACAGTACAGGCTATACAAGAGTAAGTGGATCCTATATATGTCAATGCAGTATAAGGTACATCATGAATGAGGGTACCCGTAATAACGTTCGGCGCATTTCTGTCATCTCGGTGACGTACAGCGTATACTAGAGCCGGCTACCTCACCTCAGTCTGTCCAGTACTTCTGCTCTATGCTCTCTGCTCGCGGCCCATACCATTACCACCCCTAGCCTGATCACGTCCTCTCGATGGCTGTTGTGCTACCCTCTGTGGCTGTACATTACCAGTACCCTGAGCTTGAATCTGATCAACCCTCAGCAGACACTCCCTAATACGATGATCCAATGATTCATATCTCAGACACGCCCCAGTCCTTCTCTAACACTCGTCCTAATGGCGTTTACCACAATCAACACATGGCTGCTATCCAGTAGCAGCAACAGGGGGCCCAACTCTAACTGGCCCATCAGCTCTGGCCTTTTTCTTAGGCCTTTAAATGGAACTCGAGGGCTCTGAATCCCTCTTGTTCCTTCCTCTCTCTCTGTCAAGGTTTTGGCGTTCAGCACGTTTAACCTCCTCAGCGATCTTCGCCTTCTCAACTAGTGAAGAAAAATCACACTCCTCTGCGGAGTTATTAGGACTCTCAAATTATCCCTGAGGCCATCATCGAAATGGGCACATTACTCATACTCAGTCGCCACCATACCTTGCGCATAGCGGCTCAGTTGCAGGAATTCAGCCTCATACTCGACCACAGATCGATCTCCCTGAGTAAGGTTCAGGAACTCCCTCCTATGGGTATCCACGTAGCTCGCCCCCACATATTTTCCTGGAAGGTAGTCTTAAAGAACTCCCAAGTCAGACGTTTGGGCTGAGTGCCCGCATTAATAGTCAGCCACCAGCGATAAGCCTCATCCCGCAGCAATGAGACTGCACCCTTTAATTTCTGCTCGGGGGGTGCAATCTAGATCATCCATGATTCTCTTTATGGCCTCAATCCAATACTCGACCACATTAGGGGCGACTCCAGTGACACCCCTGAATAAATCAGCTCCATTGGACCGGAGTCGTTCCGTAACTGACCCTCGGCCCCCAGATCTAGTATTGGGCCCAACGACGCTTTCCAAAATCTTGAACATAACCTGAGACAATGCGTCGTCCCTAGCCATACGATCTTGAGACCCAGTCTCAGTAGCGGGCAACACTGGCGTTCCACTCGTATCCAAATTTGACAGGCTGCCCGATAATGATGACTCAGCTCGAGCCCTTCTACGGCATCTACCTCGGCCTCTACTACCCCGTCTGCGGATACCTCATGTGCTCATATCTAATCAAATTTATCTGTATGAAAAGTTTTATGAATCAGTTACAGTTTCAGTGTTTATTAAAAAATATTTTATGTAAAATAGTACCAGAAGTTCAGAGTTTGTTTTCGTTTGTCGCAGTCTCTAGTAGTTTACTATAGTTTCAGTTTAACTACAGTTTCCAGTATATGCTAACTAAAGTATTCACACAGTTTACTACCTACAGTAGTTTCAGAATATCATAGAATTTTCAATTTAAGCAACAATCAGTTTCAGAATACTTACAGGATCGGCGCCGGAGACTCGATGTACCACATAATCAGTAGAAACATTTCAAATCATTTTCAGAATCAATTCTTCAAAAATAAAAATTTAAAACCCATAATCCGTAGTTGAGTTTTGTAACCTGGCTCTGATACCACTAAATGTAACACCCCAAACCCGGCCTAGACGTTATATCTGAATCTGACGATGTCATATAATAGTGTGTTCGAAAACTAAATTATTACAATAAAATCATTTCCATGTTATTACCTATCTTTATCTCTTATTAGTTCTAAATTAAATCATTTTACTTACTTAAAACATTTGCTTTAAAATGTTTCTTGTTGTGGAAGCTTTTAAAATAAAGTAGTTTAAGTAATCGTGAGTTTAGAAAATACGTTAGCTTTTGAAAACCGAACTTCCTACGACTAGCAGTTATAATTCCATAAAAAAAACCAAATTTAAGCAAAAGTCCCAAGAGTCCTTAAATTACATCCCAATAATAATAAAACCATAAAACATAAATTAAAAAAATATAAAGTCCAGAAACTGTGGTCACCGTCGAGTCCTCCACCGCACCAATCCGTCTAGGTCTGGGGATTACCTGTGTACATTAAACAGAAAGGAGTGAGTTTACATAAACTCAGTGTGTAATCCCACAGAAAATAAACAATAGTAGACATAGTGCACAGTTAAATACAGTTTTGGGCCTAAGCCCCTTTTAGTGTCAATAACGGTTTGGGCCTTAGCCCATCTCAGTACGGTATTAAATATGTAGTAGGGCCTTAGCCCATCACAGTATTAGTATGCATTAGGGCCTTAGCCCATCACAGTATCAGTAGCAGTCATGCTGTATTCAATAACAAAGTCCTACCCAACCAACCTTTACACACCATCTCCGTCCAACCCTACACTCAATGTGGGGATTAAATCAACCCACCCATCTTTACACTCTAGGTAATACTGAATGCGGCACAAAACAGTAATTTGCAACTGAGTTACCAGTATACTAGGCTTAAGAACCTTTCACTACACTTCCTCCAAATATAATCAACCCAACCCCATGCAATGCAACATACAAATCATGACATGCTATCTCATGATATCAGTAAATATAACCAGTTCAGTATACATGTATACTATCATCCTGCTCAATATATATAAATCAAACAGTCAGTTCACACAATTAAGGGTCTAAGTGTAGGTTCACAATCGACTTGGGTGACCCGTGCAACCTTAGTAATCAATTCAGTGAAAATGGGCTCACACGCCCATGTGGCCTGCCCTTGTGGCCTGCACGACCCAATTTGGCCTTGGCCGCCACACGGCCATTTCTTAGGCGCACGGCCTGGCCTTGTCGATTGCACGACTGTGTGGTCGCACACGGCCTACCGCACAGGCAACCACATTCTCGTGTGGCGTCAACAGTGGAGTTTTTGTCTTTTGCCAAAACCCCATTTTCTATGTTTCAGGTACACACCTGTATCATTTTCGACGTAAAAGCAACTCTAAGCAATCCCCAACCTAAAATTGATCAATATTTCACTCCATTAATCACTTAAATAATCAAATTAAACTAAACTCGAAACGGGGTATTCATCTATCGAACGAAAAACCATTACCTTAAATCGAACAACGAAGTCTCTTCACCACCACGGCACCGATCGAATAACTTCAGCCCTTTAACCTTTTCCAAACACAAAATGAATCCCATTAACCACTATCCATAACCCAAAAATGAAAAACGGTACTTACCACACTTACCGATAATGCACAAAAAGGTGTCGAATAACGAGACGCGAAACAACAATAGTAGGGAAAGCAAAATAAAAATGAAAAAATAGTAAGAATGGGGAAAGAATTCGATAGAGAACAGAGAAGAAGAGAAAGAAAGAAGAAGAAAAAAAAAAAAAGAAGAAGTGGATGAGAAGATGATCAGTTTTTTTCTACAAAGAGAATTTTTGGAAAACTGTTTTACTCAAATCCCACTACCTACCCTATCTCAATCCCTTAATTTTCTCTCTCAACTCCCACTACATATCCACCACTCAGAATCCTAGTTCAACACAACTCTAGCCGAACTTTAATAAAAAATACTACTCCTTGCCATCGCAGAAAATCAAACACAAGCCCTTCAACACACCAGCACTCCACTTAACCACTAGACCAGCTGGCCCATTCTGATATGGTTTTGCAAACAATTAAATAAAAGCTTACTGAACAAGAGTGAGGCTTAACTTAGAAAATTTTCAAAATTTGCCAAAGGCATGGCTTGAACTTGGGACCTCCCACATACCCCCAAAACACTTAGCCACTAAAGCAGACATATATTCGTGTTACACATTCACAAAAACGAACATAGAAATTTTGGGGCGTTACAACTCAAGCTTGATTTTTAACTATAATGACTTACAAACTTCCGCTGCCAATTTATGTTTTAATTTATGTTTTACTTAAAAGGGCAATAAATGATGGTTCCATTAAAGAGAATAATAATAAGTTTTTCCTAAAATGTGGACTCCTTTAGAATGATAAAATCGAGAAGTTTAACATGAAAGTTTTGTTTCAAAACCCTTTTTCGTAACATTTCGAGATTCGACCATAACGTCTAGGTCGAGTTTGGGGTGTTACAAGGAGCATATATTTGCTTATTAATTTTGCTTTTCATGCAAAAGTCATTGAGGACAATCCTATAAAGATTTTTCAATTAAACATGTGGTAATTTTATTTATTCAATAAATCCTAAAATTATAAAAAGTATGATGAAATCAACACAAAATCTTAACATGTAGATGATTGTTTGCCTTGATTTTGCTTCAGAGTTGTATTTAAGGGGAACATCCATAAGTTATATGTTCTCTCTCGATTGGTGAGTTGTTAATGAAGTCATTTAGTCTAGGTCTCCCTTGCTAAGTTTATGATGTAACCTATTGAGATGCGCTTGCAAAGTATGTGAATGGCATATGAAAGTAAACTTACCGAACAAAACCTAAAAACTTCGCGAGACATGTTAACCTAGTGTGACCCTATTCTTTTAGGAGGTGTGACCTTGGCAAAGTATGTCTAGCAACCTAAAACCTTTTTAGACAAGTAGGAAAAAGAAAAAAGGATTCAACAAGTAGCAAAATCTATAAAAAATATATATATTACATCGAACACTAAATATGTTCCTTTTTTCTAGTGAATTTCCTCGATTAATCAATACATTTTTCTTACTTTCCTTTCCAATGGATGAGAGAAAACAAAAATGAAGCAATTTTGTAGATCTGTCCAAGGGTTTGAGCAAACCGCCAAGCTCAATAAACTCAATTCAGATTGGGTTAAGAGAATATTTTTTATATTGATCTGGCGCAATTTAATAAAAGAATAATAGATTCGGATTAACGACTAAGCCAAAAACAAAGCTAAAAAGAAAAAAAGACAACGGTTAGCGCGATACAACTGATAATCATCTCTAAATTGTTCCTTCAGTTCACCCCATTGAATAAAAATCAAATTGAAAAGATAAGTAAATGATTTAACTAATTTTATTGACATTAATGAGACATCAAAAAAGGAAATTAATTAGCAAGGATGAAAGCAAAGTCCTTTAGATTCATCTCCATGATTATCCTTGCACAATTCTGAGCAGAAATTGTTTTCGCAACCTTCAAATTTTATAATTTCTGTGCATGTTCTCTCTCCTAGTCCTACTCCTTCCTCCTTTCCTGCACTTTTATATATATACATATACGTGCATTAAAATATATGGATAGATAGAAGCTAGATAAAAGAAAATATATTTGGTTTGAATGAGTAAATCAATGAATTTTACCAGCTGCAAAAAGAAGAACAACAATGAAAATGGCATAGACCTGGAAGCTCTTCATTGTTATTTTCTTTTCCTTTATGTAAATGGAGGAAGAACATTTAAATTTATAAGTGTAGGAGAGGAAGAGTTATTGAAAAAAGTAAAATGTTAGTAAATTTTAAAAGGTTTAATGTACACTTTAGTCCCTAAAATATACCCCTTTTCCATTTTGATCTTTAAATTTTTTTCTCACTTCAGTCCCTAATATTATCAGACATTCTCAATTTAGACCTTAATGTTATCAAATGTTCCTCTTTCATCACTTTGAATATTAGAAAAATGACTAGGATATCCAACCAATCATAAATTGTCATGTATTATACTCCAATATCACAATGACATGATCATATCTGGAAAAAACCTTAAAAAATCTTTTAAAAATATAAAATTATAAATAAATATAATTAGAATTATAAAAATATATAATTTGTTAAAAATTAAAAATATGTTAGAATATTTAAAAATTATAAAAAATTATAAAAATTATTAGAAAATTCAAAATATTCTAAAAAATTATAAAATTATTAGAAATTGTATTTTTTTTTTAAAAAAATGGTAAAATTTTGTTGAATCTTGGAATAGAGTATACTTTTTATTAATCACATTTAAATTATTAAAAATTTGATATAAAAATTTTATATAGTTAAAAATACAAGCAATTGTTATAAAAATTGTACCAAACTTCTTTAGAATGGTTAAATACTCAATAATAGTGGACTTAATGCAATTGATGGCATGTTCCGGTATTTGCGAGCATTTGATTTGTAATTGTGATCATAAATATTTAGTATTCAAAAAATATTTGAATTCAAATATGATAAGGAAATGAATGCGCAATTGAAATAATTAAAAATATTGTTTAAATCATTATTTAATTGGAATAACTATATATTTTATTATTTAAATAATTTGAAAATTTATTCAAGTCTATCACCAAAAAAGATCTACCAAATATAAATTTCAATTGATTGAACCATAAAACATTTACCGTAAGTGGTATCTTTCTAAGAGACAAAGACTTCATATTCAAGCTCTAGTAAATATGATTTGTAAAATTTTAAATATATTAAAATGTCTAATATTTTTTATAATTTTTTTAATAATTTGAATAATTATTCTTTATTTTTTTAATTTTAATAATTATTTGTAATTTTTATATTCTTTTCATTTTTCAAAGGTTTTTTTAGGTTTTTTCAGATTATATAGTCACTACGACATTACCGTATGACACGTGATAACATATGATTCGTTGGATATTTGAATAGTTAGTTTCTAAGGTCCAAAAGAATGAACTAGAATGTTTGATAACGTTAAGGAATAAAGCGGGCCGAAAAAAAAATTAAAGACCAAAGTGAAAAAAAAAAGATTTACTTTAAGAACTAAAGTGTGCATTAAACTTTTCTTAAAATACCAATGTTGTTGTCTGTATATCTATAACGACCTAATTTTCAATAGTGTTAGAAAATATGATTTCAGAACCCTATATTTGTAATCTGTGTCCGTAAATATTAAATAGGATATTTACGGAGTTAGTGTATAAATGAATTGAAATTCGATTAAGTAATTTAGCCAAAATTGTGATTAATTAAGGCCCAAAAATTAAATTGTAAAAATCAAATCTCTATTAATTTTTAATTAGGAAATAGCTTGGGAACTTAAATAGCAATTATCCAAATGGTCAACATGGTTATTAAACCATTATTTTCATGCAATTAGTGGAGGGTAGCAATGGGTTTCATTAAGTATGATTAATAATTAAATTATTATAGTATCAATAGACTAAATAAAATTGGTATATACAAAGAAATATAAATCATCTCATGTATTCGCAGGAGCCAAAGTTACCATCTTTATTCTCTTTTAAAGAATAATTGGGTGGTAGGGTTGTCAATTTCGCCACTGACGGAGAGGCGATTGTGTAGCAGTGGCGAGATGTCCTAGGTGTCAGGAAGACTCTTATGTGGGAGGTCATGTTTCTTCTTTTCAATCATAGTCACTGTTTGACGTGATAGATCTCTGAATCGAGTATCAGTAAAGTGGGCGTGTTTTTTTGAGTGACTCTTTGCTCCCTTATCTTGGTATTCATGGAAGAAGATATTAGTTCTTTGTTGGCAAAACTTAACTTTTCGGAGGAGGAAGCAAAGAAGGTGGTTAGTATGAAGGAGGACAATAACAATACAAAAGTTATGAACATTGGGCCATTGGTAAATTGATGAAAAAGGAGAAAGTGAACAGAAAAGCAATGTATCGAGTCTTTAAATCACTATGGTACATGAAAGAAGATGTAAATTTTGTATCCCTCAAAGAAGGAGTTATATTGGTGAAATTTTGCAATGAAGAAGACAAAAAGAGAATTCTAAACCTTTCTCCATGGTTCTTTGACCAATGCTTATTTAACATGGTTCCCTATAGTAAAGACAAAACAATGGAGGAGTATGAGTTTAATCTTTCACCTTTTTGGGTCAGAATCTCAAATATACCAATGGAATATATGGACAGGATAATGGCACTGGAGGTTGGAAATGCAATAGGAAAAGTTTTAGATATAGATTGGCGAGATAGAGACAGTGGATAGATGGATTATATGTGAATTAGAATCATTATAGATCCACAAAAACCGTTACGAAGGGTTGTACATTATATTATTCAGGAAGGGAGGAGTTAGTTTGTGTGATTCGATACAAGGGATTGCCAAGATTTTATTATGTTTGTGGCCTGATAGGTCACACGACACAAAAATGTGAACAGAAGATGATTGAAAATAAAAGTCAGAACAATATATTCCAATATGGTAATGGGTTAAGAGTTCCTGTAGGAGTTCCAAACCAAAACAATGGGCTGTGAAGGAACGGCATAGAAATGATTAAAATGGAGAAAGAGGAAACTAGTTTGCAATACAAAAATACCAGTGAGGTTTTCGAGTCGAAGGCATTAAAAGATCAAGCGGATACGGAACTAGTTAAGGATACGGATGATGAATCAGAAATAAGTACACCACATGTAAAAAGGATTATGAAAACTAGAAGTGAATCTACAAAAATAATAAAGTAAAAAAGAAAGAGATTTAGAGGAAACTACGAGGAGTTATTTCAAGAAAGTCCTAATAGATTAGTCCGCAGAAATCTGATGAACGGTTCAACACCTTCGAAGGCAGTGGCTGGCAAAAAGCCCCACCAGGACCAATGAAGTACCTCTGTTGGAATTACCATGGGTCGGGGTTACATGCAACAATTCGAGAACTAAAGCAATTTTTAATTGCTAACAACCCCGATATTATTTTTGTGTGTGAAACTAAAATGAATGTTATTAACTTTCAAAGGGTTCAAAATAGATGCATGATGCAAAATGGGTTAGTGGTGAATTTAGAAGAGAGGAGTGGGGGTCTCGCGTTGATGTGGAAGGATGAAATGAATATTACTATTCAAAGCTATTCTAAGCATCACATTGACTCTATAGTAAAGATGGGAAGAAATAGTAATATTTAGGTTACAGGTTATTATGGTCATGTTAATCCCAACGAAAGGAATAGCTCTTGGGATATGATTCGAAGTGTTGGTGCTGCTGTCAATGAAGAGTGGGTTGTGGGCGGGGATTTTAATGCAATGTTGAATGATGCAGAGAAGGATGGTGGGCAACAGATTGTGAGGGCTCAAATGAATGACTTCCGTGATATTCTAGATGACTTGGCTCTTGTGGACATTAAGCCTGATCGAGGATAGTTCATGTGGGTTAATAATCGGGAAGGAAATAGGTTGATCAAGGAGAGACTTGACCAGTTCATAATGTCTGTTTCTATGGAAAAGAAATTTCCCTCATTGCATCTAGTGTTATTAGGCAATCTCAGTCTGATCACGATGCCATTTTGTTAGACCTGTATGGTTGCAAGCCTAAAGGCCACCCCCACGATAATAGAATACGCTTTCGATATAAAGAGTGTTGGGCAGAGGAGAAGGATGTCAAGAGCATTATTAATAATGCTTGGGAGAAAGATGGGAGTAACTATGGGAATAAGTTGGAAAATGTGTGTGACTTGCTTGGTAATTGGCGAAGAAACAAATACTAGAGGATGAAGAAAGACATGGTAAGTTAGAAAATGATATTAATAGCACTATCGAATCGCCAAACTATGGTGACAATATAAAGAGATCAAGGGAGTCTCGTAAATTGGATTACCTGCATGCAAGGAAGGAGAGATACTGGGCTCAAAGATCGAGGGCTCAATGGCTGAAGGAAGGTGACAGAAATACAAAATATTCCCATGCTAAAGCAATAGGTCGACTAAAGAAGAATAGTATTGAGAAGATTAAAGATGAGAATGGTAACTGGGTCACGGATAGTAAGGATAATTGCAATACTGCTAAAAAATATTTTTGGAATTTATTCCAGTCTAATGGTAATAATATCACCCAGCTTGATTTGAGTTTTATAAGTGAGTGTATTTCTAGGGAGAAGAGCAAATGGCTCACTAGGGAGTATAATGAGAATAAAGTAAGCCAAGCTATCAAACAGATGGACCCAAGGAAAGCTCCTAGAATTGATGGCCTATCGGGGAATTTCTACAAGCAACACAGGGACATTGTGGGGAAGGATACAATACGGTTTTGCTTGGATGTTCTTAATGGAAAGGGAAATATCTTATCTTTTAATGAAACTATTATTATTTTAATCCCTAAAATTAAAGATCCCTGTGATTTCACTAATTTTCGACCAATAAGCTTGTGCATGTATATATACAAAATTATTGCTAAGGTGTTGGCAAACCGGTTGAAAGTAATCCTAATCGATTACATAAGCACTTTTGTCCCGGGTAGGATGATTCATGATAATATCATTATAGCACATGAACTTCTTCATTATCATCAAAGTCCCCATTACAGCTCCAACAAAGGATACGTGATCAAGCCTGACATGAGTAAAGCTTATGACCGTGTGGAGTGGAATTTCATTGAAGTAGTCATGCAAAAAATGGGCTTTGCAAATCAGTGGATCGACAAAATAATGGGTTGTGTTCGTACCGTTAAGTATTTAGTTAAATGCAACAATCACTTATCGGATACCATTTGTCCTGAAAGGGGCCCTCGTCAAGGGGACCCTCTCTCTCCGTATATGTTTTTATTTTGCATGGAAGCATTCTCGAGGATGCTTATCCAGGCCCAAAATAACTAAACTTTAAGAGGTATACGTGCTTATGTGAATGGTCCTAGGATCAATCATTTATTCTTGTTTGATGATGCTCTTCTTTTTGTGCATAACAAAAAAAGTGAAATTGAGTGTTTTATTGATATTCTTAGTAATTTTACCAAAGCTTCGGGTCAAGAAATTAATTTTGAAAAATCCATGGTTTTGTTTGTCCTAACACCCCTAGTGAACAAAAAAGAATTTTTAGTAATCTTCTTAGAATGAAGGTTGTTGAAAAATTAGACAAATACTTGGGTTTGCCCCGTCCAATTGGAAAGAAGAAGAAAGAAGCTTTTACTGATATAACTAATAGAATTTCTTGCAGGATTAATAGCTGGACGAAAAAACTCTTATCGTATGGCGGAAAAGAGATCCTGCTCAAGGCTGTGCTTCAGTCCATTCCCACTTATGCGCTCTCTATTTTCCTTGCCCCGAAGGGGGTGACAAATGACATTCAAACAAAACTTAGTCTTACATGGTGGTTGGGAAAGGAAAAAGGTAAATTTTGGTCCATGCTCCCTTGGAGATCTCTCTGTCAACCAAAAGGAATGGGAGGCATTAGCATACGGAATATGAAGCTATTCAATATTTCTCTTCTGGGTCGTCAAGTTTGGAGACTCATCAACAACAAAGAAACTCTATGCTTCAAAGTGTTGTCATCCAAATATTTCCCCAATGGAATCATTTTCAAACCCAAAAGAGTCAAAATAGCTTATTATACGTGGTCGAGCATAGTTGTTGCTACTGAGAATCTTAAAGATGGTTTTGGTTGGCAAGTTGGTGTTAGAGAGAGTATTAATATTAGGGAGTATAACTGAGGTATGGAAGGTCTTAATGGAAGTATCCTAGATTCAAATATGACTACACCAATCATGAACAGTGTTAGGGACCTCTAGATGGCTAATAATAGAAGCTAGAATGTTGATGGAGTTAATCTTCTATATGGTAAAGATTGGGGGGAAAGAATTTACAAGTTACCAAAAGGAAACAAAGGCCAGAAAGACTTTATGGTGTGGTTTCACAACCATCATGGGTATTACTTTTCGAAAAAAGCTTATTCATGGTTGTTGTTGAAAGAAATGGGGTATGGACCACATCGTTTATATTGGAAAATCATTTGGAAACTTAATGTTCACCCTAAAATTAAAGTTTTTGCCTGGAGAGTTGGTCATGAGATTTTCCCTACCAGAGCAAAAATATCCTCGATTAGTAACGGGTTTAATCAAAAGTGCCCCAAGTGTGATGCCAATACCGAAACTCTTTTGCATGCCCTTTGTAACACCCCAAACCTAGCCCAGACGTTACGACCGAATCCAACGTGTCACATCGAAGCGTTACTAGAAAAAGGCATATTTTATCTAAAATATTTTTTAGTGTTTAAAGGATATCTTCATTATAGATTAAAGTGAATGAAAGCTGTGCACCAGGTAGGATGCCAGAAAAGAGGAGGTGAGTCTATTAGACTGCTTAAGTACCTAGCTCTCCACGGATCCAATCCTAGACATGCACACTACCATTGCCACACTTTAACTGAGTGATTGTTCATGTAAAACCAATTCGTTTAAAACCATTTGAAAAGGTTATTAATTTTTTTTTGAAAACATTTTCGTTGCGGAAGCTTTGCTTTGTTATCACGATATTTTGAAATCAAGTAACCTTTTTAAAACGCACCCTAAAGTTATTCAATTTCAGACGATTAAAACAATATCATATCTAAGCTAACAAAAGATACTAAAATAATTAAAAATAATTAAAGCGGCCTTATTACAACTTAAAACCCAAAACTATTAAAGTAAATAAAAGATGATCAAATCACAAGAAGAAAACCGAATTTGCAGAATATGTGGCCAAAATCTACCATGTACCTATCCTACAATTTATTACTTAAAAAGTTAGATCCAAAACCATACGATTACTAATGATATCTTCCTTACCAAAATCGGCCAACACCCTTAATGGCCTTAGATTGCTTACATTTGTCGCAAATAATGACTAAGTCTAGATCCAGTCGTTTCGATGCCTTCGCTTCCCACTGCTCCTTGATCAACAGCCTTTATTCCACCTTTCTCATAATAGAATGATAAATAAACCCAATAAACCCTTTAGTCCAAAACGATAGCCTCCCTAAGCGATTAGGGATTACTCAGCCTTTGTTTCCAGAACCATAAGATACAAATAGAAAGAGGGTTATGAATACTTACCACGAGATATATTCGATGAAGAATGTTTTCAATACTTTCCTACCCCTAACACGAGCAAAGGATGAGTCCAAAAGATCTAAAGGTGTTTGGCTTCCAACCTCTTAAAGTATGGTGACCTCGGCTTTTCAACAAATAAGGGAGGAAGAAAAAATGGAAGCTCGATGATGAGAGATATGGATGAAGAGGAGAGGAAGAGAAAATGAAATAGAAGAGAGGAGATAACAGTAGAAATTCGACTAAGAGAAACAATCGGCTTCTAAGGAAATTCGGGTTTCAGCTTTTAAGGGTAATAGGCTATCTTTAATCGAGAGAAAAGATGAGTAAAATGAGAAGAAATGAGTAGAAGAAGATAGGTTCAGTTCTTGATGAAGAAGAGATGAACAAAAAGGAAACAACTCATAAAAGCCCAAAAATTAAAAGAAAAATTTTGGCACAATTCCTTCCTCACTTAAATTCTATGTTTTGCTCCTTGATTCTTGGCCAAATTCAATGTTTGAATTTCATTCAAACTCCTAACCGATTAGCAGCCTTATCCACTGCTTCATCATGCTGCTAAGAAGAGTTTCGGTCCAACTCTACTACTCTCCCTCACACATGTGGCAAAAAGAGAGTCCTTCGTGCGCACAGCAGCTCGTACCTGGGTCCTGCAGGCACACCCCCACGCTGCTGGCCACTGGGACGTAACCTTGTTTTCGATATAATACTGCCACAATAATTTATAACCCTTACCTACTTCGGTTCTGGCCCGCTTTTAAAAAAGGAAAAATAAAACAGAATTCGCCTGCGCAAGGACTCGAACCTGTGCCCCTTCCCTGTGCCCAGCATGCTGCTGCCACTGCGCCACGGCCACTCCTAGTGCTGGATTATGCTCGCAAATCCTCTTAACCCCTATTTTAACCGCAACCTGAATACTAAAAAAAACAACCATTTGCGCGCCCCGTGCCTTGAACCCAGGCACCTCCCACGCCCTCCTAGCGTACTTAGCCATTGGGCCAGGTGCTTGTTTGTGCTAAAACTCAACCTAAATCACTTATAAGGCCTATTGCCCAGATCCATTTAAGAATAAAAAAAAATGCTCAAATTTTTGCCAGAGCCTTAGGTCGAGCCCAGGACTTTTCCCGCACTATAAACCCTTCGTAATTTATTTAATTACTAACTAAACATACTAAATAATAATAACAAAAATTAAATCATCTCATTTATTCAAGCCACCTTCTACCCGGACTCGGACTCCAAACCTAATATTTCTAGGCCCAAATTTTTGGGGCGTTACAACTCTACCCCCCTTAAAAAAATTTCGTCCTCGAAATTTCAAACTATCAACTAATCGTATTACTCAAGGCAAACCACTATGCTTTCACTCACAAGACTCGATTAAAAATAATTCTTAAATACGACCTGAACATCTAATTACCAAAGTAAAGAAACATTTACCAAGCACGCATATAACTCGTAACACACACTTAAATAGAATAAGCTTGGCAATCCTGAGCTTGATGCTCCTTGGACCCAGATATAAAGCATGCTCCTGTCTTCCTATGGCATTCACCCGGATGACGCCCGTTGCAGTTCTTACAGGTTGGAAAGTTTGGTCGTGTCTTAACATGTTTCACAGAACGAGGCTCGGTCATCTGAGAACTAGAATCCTTCCTCTTCTTACACTCCAAGCACCCTACTTGAAGCGTTTCCCTAATTTCCTTAACCTTGGTCTCCAATACTTCTTCTACCACTTTTCTTACTGACTCGGCCAGTGCCTCAATCCTAAGCTCTGAGTTACAGCTACCCGAAGTTGGCAAACTTCGCTTAGCCTCAGAATCCATATCAACACTCTACATTATCAGCATGCATAACAATAACTACCAAGATCTCGATTCAAAAATTTTAGTACTTATTCATATGTTTTATGCAGAGATAGTATTTTAAAGTTTCTATTTTCACAGAATCATAGCCTAGCTATAGTCTCAGTATTCTAGGGTTTTTAGTATTGCCCTAGCTATAATGTCATGATGTGGTCTTAGTTCTATCTCTGATAATATCTTAATACAGATTGTAGTATGAGTAATGAAATACTTACAGACTTGATGCAGGGGGATTCATGTGCCATTTCTTGATTATCAAATTTCAGAAACCCAGAAAAACTTAAACCATTTTAAGATTGAACCTTAAAACATGTATACCTTGTAAAATATCTTTGAAAAGAACTTTCCAAAACCGTTTCCAAAATACCCTTCTTGGGCCTAAGTTTAGCAAAATTTTTCAAAAAGCTTTTCGGACCCGATCCACAGACGAGTTGTTGCAACTGGGCTCTGATACCACTAAATGCAACACCCCAAACCTAGCCCAGACATTACGACCAAATCTGGCGTGTCACATCGAAGCGTTACTAGAAAAATGCATGTTTTATCTAAAATCTTTCTTAGTGTTTAAAGGATATCTTCGCTATAAATTAAAGTGAATGAAAGCTGTGCACCAGGTAGGATGCCAGAAAAGAGGAGGTGAGTCTATTAGACTGCTTAAGTACCTAGCTCTCCATGGATCCAATCCTAGACATGCACACCACCATTGCCACACTTTAACTTAGTGATTGTTCAAGGAAAACCAATTTGTTTAAAACCATTTGAAAAGGTTATTAATTTTTTTTTGAAAACATTTTCGTGGCGGAAGCTTTGCTTTGTTATCGCGATATTTTGAAATCAAGTAACCTTTTTAAAATGCGCCCTAAAGCTATTCAATTTCAGACGATTAAAACAATATCATATCTAATCTAACAAAACATACTAAAACAATTAAAAATAATTAAAGCGGTCTTATTACAACTTAAAACCCAAAACTATTAAAGTAAATAAAAGCTGATCAAATCACAAGAAGAAAACCGAATTTGCAGAACATGTGGCCAAAATCTACCATGTACCTATCCTACAATTTATTACTTAAAAAGTTAGATCCAAAACCATACGATTACTAATGATATGTTCATTAACAAAATTGGCCAACACCCTTAATGGCCTTAGATTGCTTACCTTTGTCGCAAATAATGACTAAGTCTAGATCCAGTCGTTTCGATGCCCTCGCTTCCCACTGCTCCTTGATCGACAGCCTTTATTCCACCTTACTCATAATAGAACGATAAATAAACCCAATAAACCCTTTAGTCCAAAACGATAGCCTCCCTAAGCGATTAGGGATTACTCGACTTTTTTTTCCAGAACCATAATATACGAATAGAAAGAGGGTTACGAATACTTACCACGAAATCTATTCAATGAAGAACGTTTCCAATACTTTCCTACCCCTAACACGAGCAAAGGATGAGTCTAAGAGATCTAAAGGTGTTTGGCTTTCAACCTCTTAAAGTATGGTGACCTCGACTTTTCAACAAACAAGGGAGGAAAAAAAATGAAAGCTCAATGATGAGAGATATGGATGAAGAGGAGAGTAAGAAAAAAGAAAATAGAAGAGAGGAGATAACAGTAGAGATTCAACTAAGAGGAACAATCGGCTTCCAAGGAAATTTGGGTTTCAGCTTTTAAGGGTAATAGGCTATCTTTAATCGAGAGAAAAGATGAGTAAAAAGAGAAGAGAAGAGTAGAAGAAGATAGGTTCGGTTCTTGATGAAGAAGAGACTAACAAAACGGAAACAACTCATAAAAGCCCAAAACTTAAAAGAACAATTTTGGCACAATTCCTTCCTGAGTTAAATTCCATGTTTTGCTCCTTTATTCTTGGCCAAATTCAATGCTTGAATTTCATTCAAACTCCTAACCGATCAGCAGCCTTATCCACCGCTTCATCATGCTGTTAAGAAGAGTTTCGGTCTAACTCTACTACTCTCCCTTACGCATGCGGCAAAAAGAGAATCCTTCGCGCGCACAACAGCTCGAACCTGGGTTCTCCATGTAACACCCCTAACCCGTATCCGTCGCCGGAATGGGATTACGAGACATTACTAAACGAATGCATAATTCCGAAAATTTTCACATTAATTCAAGATTTAAATCACATCAATGCTTAAGATTCAAACTAATATCTAATTATGAATTTATTATCATTCTCCACATAGCTTAAGTAAAACTTAATCCAAAATATATAAATATTAAAACAATTCATTGCATATACAGAACTTGTAATGAATCAATAATATCCTTACAGAATATATGACCCTTTTTTTTCTTAACTTAAACAAGTCATGCATATTCACAAGTTAATTATCCATTAAGCTAAATTTCATTACTAACCCCTTTCATTCATATAGGCTATGCGGCATTAATGTGCTAGATTATGGGTAAATTATTTGTCATAATTATTAGCATGCTTTAGAAACAAACATTCAGTTATGAATAACTCTTTTTAATTCTATGTCTACTTGGCTATTTTTAATTTCATTTAAACATATTTAATAATTCATAATTACTAACCGAATTACACTGCCATGCACACATATATATATATCAACTAAACGTGAAAGTATACATATATATATAAAGTCATATAAAAGCTCACCAATATGTCAAGGCCGAATACCTAAGCACATATATTCTTGTCCTTATCAAATTCCTTACATTAACCTAAGGCCCAATATGTCTAAATTATCATGATAATTAAATTAAATACCCTACACTTCATTAATCTAGCCTATTCGGCTATCATGGATCATTTGTACCTATTTGCAAACTTATAAGCAACTTGCAAGTTTATAAATATAGCCACATGCATATTTACATATACACATAACATCCATAGTATAATCACCTTATACACAAGTAAAGTATAAATAAAATTTTAACTAAAACAATATGGCCGAATATCACGTATACACATGTTCTAGTATAAATTATAATGGTTATCAATTTATTGCAAGCATATATCATAATTTTTGCTTAACAAACAAATGGCAACCCTAGCATAATTAACATCAATCATAGACTTATGATCAACCAAACAAAGACCTTTGCAAGTCAGATATATACTAATTACACCTTCAAAATAACACAAAGATTTTAAACGATCATAACATGCAGCATATTTATCAAAAAGACTCAAGCCATAATTCAACCCAAACTGAATTCAAGCCTAAAAAAAATTAAACCATTTTCATTACGCAAAATACTTAACACGAATCAAACCATAATCAAGCATAAACGCATATATCAAACCAAGATCATGAACATTATAACTAAGCACACATAAAATCAAATCCTAACATAAATAGCAAGCCATTTTCGCATGGCTTTTAATACATAACCAAAATCAACACTTTAAATATATATGTTCCAGCCTATACATGCCATAATTTAAGCTAAGCTAATAAGATACCAAAACAATAGATAGTGTGATGAGCTTGGCTGACAGTCCCCGAGCTTGTAGCTTGACTTCAAAAATCTATAAAATAGAATAATATAATACGCAAAATAAGCTACCACAACTTAGTAAGTCATAAGCAAATAAACAACTTAATAACATATATAAATTGATTAAGCTTGTCGGATTATATTAACATTATCAATGCTTAATCTTAAATCTACAAATGAGATAAAATACTACATTCTCATGCACAATACTACCTTAGCCGAATGCTCCCATAACCATATTAACCAAATATCAATCGGCTTCCTAAGTTAAATTGTCATCATGTAATCAAATTCACAAGTATACATATTTATATAAGCTCAAGAATCCAATTATAACATCACGTACATAAACTACTTTCATGGCCAAATATACATGGTTACATATAAATGCATATCCAAGAATCATTTCGATAATATTCACACATTTGTTCAAAACCGAATACACTTATTTAAATCATGAAAGTTTGTTCTTTATATCATGTATAACTTATATTATCAAACAAGTCACATACTTACCTTATCATTGATAACTAACAAGCTAAATTATACCTGTCGCTTTTTGCTCATTTAACACATCCGATCACAATTTCCCTTTGCCCGATGAGCCATTCGGAATTGGATAGGACACTCGGATAATCACACAAATCGTACAATGCCAACATCCCAGACGTGGGCTTACATGTAGTCACATATCGATGCCACTGTCCCAGACAGGGTCTTACTCGTTAACTCATATCGATGCCATGGTCTTACTCGCACACATGTATCAGAATCCTATGTCATGACATATGTATCCTAACTATTCCTAAGGTTCATACGGGGCTTTCAGACATCGTAACTCGGTCGAAACCAATTCAGAGATATAGTAGCCAAGCTTGATCATAATCGGCTATAGCTTATATATGTTCATACAATTCTTAGCAGCATATAATATTAAAATTTAACTAAAATTAAATACGTCAATTTGCTTATAAACTTACCTCGGATAGTGAAAACCGGTACGGATTGACTAGTCGACAACTTTCGTTTTCCCCCGATCCAAATCTGATTTCTTTGGTTTTTGTTCTAAACATATTTAAATTAAGCTCATTCAAACATAGTTTCATTCAATTTAGGCCAAAAAACATAAATGGGCAAATTACCAAAACATAGTTTCATTCAATTTAGGCCAAAAAACATAAATGGGCAAATTACCATTTTACCCCTGACATTTATAATTTTTACAATTTAATCCCTATTGCACAAAACACAAAATACACAAAATTTCAAAGCACCCATGTTAAGTCGAATGGTACCCATACCTATAAAAGCCCATATATTTTATTAATTTCACATTTTAGTCCCTCAAATTATTATTTTTGCAATTTAGTCCTAACTACTCAAAATCATCAAAAACTCTAATACAAAACATGTTAATCTAAAACGTATCTTTCATTTTTCATCATCAAATAACAAAAATCACAAACTATCAACAATGGCACAATTCAAAATATTTATCAGAATCAAAAATTAAAGCTTGGGTTTTGTAGTACTCGAAGCAACGATCTCAAAAACGTAAAAATTATCAAGAACCGACTAAGAATGAACCTTGAATCAAGATGAGAAAGATGGCCGAACCTAGCTCTTGTTCTTTCTTTTTATTTTTTTTAGTTTCGGTGATAAAGAATAAAAGAAATAAAATGAATTTGATTACTTTATTTTTAACATATATTAGTTTATTAACTAAATTACTTAAATAACCTTAATGATATAATAATAAAATCATATAATATATGTCTTTAACCGTCCACTACACTTAATATTGGGCTTATTGCAACTTTATGGTTTCCATTTAAAAAGCGAAGTGCAATCTAGCCCTTTTTAGAAATAACCACTAAATTTTCATTTTACGCGATTAAGTCCTTTTATTTAATCGGGTACCTAAACGACAAAATTAAATCACGAAAATTTTACATATATAAATTCACACAAAATAAACACAGAAAATAATTTTTAAATATTTTTTTACTCTGATTTGTGGTCCCGAAACCACCGTTCTAATTAGGGTCTAAATCGAAATGTTACAACTCTCCCCCTTAGGGATTTTCGTCCCCGAAAATCTTACCGGTGAATAGGTTCGGATTGCATTCTCTCATTGTATCCCCTGGTTCCCACGTTGCTTCCTCAACATCGTGTTAATGCCATAATACTTTAACTAAGAGAACCTTTTTATTTCGCAACTCTTTAGTTTCACGAGCCAAAATGCGAATCGATTCTTCTTCGTACGTCATATCGGGCTTAATCTCCATCTCAGACGGACTAATCACATGTGAAGGATCAGACTGATATCTACGAAGCATCGAAACATGAAATATATTATGAATCTTTTCTAACTCTGGTGGCAACAATAGTCTGTAAGCAACTGGCCCAATACGTTCTATTATCTCATACGGCCTGATAAACCTCGGACTCAATTTGCCTTTACGACCAAATTTGAGTATTTTCTTCCACGGTGAGACTTTCAAGAAAACTTTATCTCTGATATGAAACTCTATATCTTTACGTTTCAAGTCCGCATAAGATTTCTGACGATCTGATGTTTCTTTTAAACTTTCACGGATCACTTTCACTTTCTGTTCAGTTTTTCTGATCAAATCGACCTCGTGTATCTTATTTTCACTAATCTCAGTCCAGTATAATGGTTTATGACACTTACGACCGTACAAAGCCTCATAAGGTGCCATTTTGATACTCGATTAAAAGCTATTATTATACGCAAATTCAATCAGAGGTAGGTATCGTTCCCACATACCTTCGAACTCGAGAATGCAACATATCAACATATCCTCAAGTATCTTAATGATTCTCTCAGACTGGCCATCTGTTTGTGGATGGAAGGCAGTACTAAAATGTAATCTTGTACCTAGTGCATCTTGCAGTTTCTTCCAAAACCGTGATGTAAACCTCGGATCTCTATCTAAAATAATAGATATAGGTACACCATGTAATCTCACAATCTGAGAAACATACAATTCAACCAGCTTATCAAGTGAGTAATCTGTACGTATCAGAATAAAATGAGCTGACTTAGTTAATCTATCCACAATAAGCCAGATTGCATTTTTCTTGCTCGGTGACAACGGTAAACCAGATACAAAATCCATAGTAACTCTGTCCCATTTCCACTCAGGTATCATAATTGGCTAAAGTAATTCGGAAGGTACTTGATCCTTGGCTTTTACTTGTTGACAGACTAAACATCTTGCAACGAAGTCAGAAATATCTCGTTTCATACCATGCCACCAGTAAAGTTATTTCAAATCATTATACATCTTTGTACTACCTGGGTGAATAGATAACCAACTACTATGAGCTTCAGTAAAAATCATCTGAATCAACTCTGTATTCCTCGGGACACATATTCAGTTTCTGAATCTTAAACAGTCATCAGCATCAACCTTGAATTCTGAATCAGCCTCCATCTCAAACTGAGCTCGTTTTATGATTAACTCATTATCAACCTTCTGGGCATCACAAATTTGTTGAATAAATAATGGTCTTGCTTTCAATTCAGCTACTATCGAACCATCATCAGACATGGCCACATGTGCATTCATTGCACGCAAAGCAAACAGTGATTTTCAGCTTAAAGCATCAGTAACAACATTAGCCTTTCCTAGGTGATAGTCAATCACAAGCTCGTAATCTTTTAGGAATTCTAACCATCGACGTCTTAAATTTAGATCTTTCTGAGTCATCAAGTATTTCAGGCTTTTATGATCAGAATAAACATGACATTTCTCACCAAACAGATAGTGACGCCTAATTTTTAATGCGAACACAATGGTTGCCAATTCTAAGTTGTGTGTCAGATAGTTCTTTTAATGTGGTTTCAACTGTCTCGAGGCATAAGCTATAACTTTACCTTCCTGTATCAAAACACAGCCCAAACCATTTAAAGATGCATCACTATAAATAACAAATTCTTTACCCGATTCTGGCTGAACTAGCACTGGGGCTTCGGTCAACAGGGCTTTTAATTAATCAAAACTCTGCTGGCACTTCTCTGACCACTCGAACTTAACATCTTTCTACAATAGCTTTGTCATCGGAGCTACAATCATAGAGAAACCTTTCACGAACTGTCTATAATAACCAATAAGTCCTAGAAAACTCCGGACTTCAGAAACATTTTTCGGAGGTTTCCAATCAAGTATAGCCGAAATTTTGCTCGAATCAACCCGAATATCTGATGCTGATACCAAATGACCCAGAAAACTGACTTCACTTAACCAGAACTCACATTTACTGAATTTTGCATGCAACTGCTTATCTCACAAAGTCTGTAACACAAGTCTCAAATGTTTAGCATGTTCAGCTTCGTCACGAGAGTAGATCAAAATGTCATCTATAAACACAACCACAAACCGATACAGATACAGTTTGAAGATCTAATTCATCAAATCCATGAAAATAGCAGGTGCATTAGTGAGTCCGAAAGGCATAACTAAAAACTCATAGTGTCCGTACCTCGTTCGGAAAGCAATCTTTGGTACATCGGAGTCTTTCACTCGTAACTGATAGTAGCCTGACCTCAAATCTATCTTCGAAAATACTGTAGCTCCTTTCAGCTGGTCAAACAGATCGTTAATCCGTGGCAACAGATACTTATTCTTTATAGTCACCTTATTAAGCTGTCTAAAATCAATGCACATTCTCATAGTTTTATTCTTCTTTTTCACAAACAGTACCGGTACACCCCAAGGAAAGAAACTCGGTCGCACAAAACCTCCATCTGTCAACTCTTGCAACTGAGCTTTCAATTCTTTTAATTCTATAGGTGCCATTCTGTACGGAGCTATGGATATCAGAGTAGTCCCAGGCATTGACTCAATACTTAACTCTACTTCCTGAATAGGTGGCAAACCCGGTAATTCTTCAGGGAACACATCTGGATACTCACATATAACTTGCACTGATTCAATGTTTCTTTCGATCACTTTGCTGTCAAGCACATAGGCAAAATAAGCTTCACAGACCTTTCTCATATATTTCTGAGCTAACATCGAAGAAATCACTACTGGTAACCCTTTCAAATCACTAGATTCAATCCAGATAATCTCATTATTCTGACTCCGTAAATTAATAGTCTTTCTCTTGCAGTTTACAACAGCATCATGTAATGTCAATCAGTCCATACCCAGAATTATGTCGAACTCATCAAATGGTCAGCCGAAAAGCATAGATCTCAAACCATCAAGGGTTAATTTTTACACACTTTGTCAACCGTAACACATCAGCCCAAGGGGTTTGGCACTCTAATCACAAACTCAGTAGACTCAACAGGGAGAGTCTTGCTGAATACTAATGTCTTACACACATAAGAATGAGTAGAACTAGGATCAATCAATGTAATTACATTAGTATCATAAAGAGTAAATGTACCAATAATGACATATGGGGATGAAGCCTCCACTCATGCGCGTATAGCAAATGCTCTGGCAGGTGCACGAGCCTCAGATCTGTTTGTTGTATTTTTTAGTTCCTCTCTGACTGCCACTCACGTTACCCGCATTTCTGGGTGGTCTTCCCCGAGTTGCAGTATTACCCAATCTCGAGTTCTGCGCTGGATTCTCTTCAGCTAACCTTGGGCAATCTCGAATATAGTGATATGTTGATCCGTATTTAAAACAAGCCCGATCATGCAATCTGTAACTACCAGGATGTCGTTTACCACAATGCTCACACTCAGGTTGATTAGATTTGGCATTACCCACACTGGCTACTGAGGTAGCTCTCGAACTCACAGGTGGTCTATTCTGATCCCGTCTGAAGTGACCCGAAGTGGCTCTAGAACGACTGAAATCATCTCAAAACTTTTTTGGTGTTGACTGGACTGACTTACTGAATGATCTCTTACGCGAGTCTCTAGCTTCAAAATCAGCTTTTCTCTTCTCTTTCCCAAGCTCTTCATCTTTGCAGGCTCATTCAACCAGTACTACGAACTCTTTTATCTCGAGTATGTCAACTAACAGTTTAATGTCTTTATTCAGCCCATCTTTGAATCTTTTACACATTATGGCTTCAGTGGAAACACACTCTCGGGCATACCGACTAAGTCTCACAAATTTTCGCTCATACTCTGTCACGGTCATCCGACCCTGTTTTAGCTCCAGAAATTCGTTACGCTTCTGATCAATAAATCTCTGGCTAATATATATCTTACGGAACTCAGTCTAAAAGAATTCCCAGGTCACCCGCTCTCTCGGAACCACTGATACTAGGGTATTCCACCAGTGATATGCTGTCTTAAAGCAAAGATATGACACACTTCAAACATTCAACTGGGGTACAGGATAGCTCATCAAACACACGGATAGTATTACCGAGCCAAAACTCAGCCCGCTTAGCATCATCATCATTCATAGCTTTAAACTCTTCAATCCCAAGTTTTTTTATTTTATCAACAGGTGGCTTATACAATTTCAACGGATCACTTACTTGAGGTACAGCAGGCATCGAAGATGGATCAATCGGGGGTGGAGGTTGTTGTGCAGCCGGGTTAGTCTGACTATATTGAGTAAACCAGTCATTCATCATTTGATAAAAGGCTTGATTAGCCTCACTTTCTTGATTACTCGTAATCGGTCGAGAATCTACCGGCACTGTCCCTTTTGCGGGAGCAAGCGCTACACTCTTGACGTCATCAGCTACAGCTCTGTCGGGATCCAGCACATTTCAATTGTCAGCAGTCATCACACTATCGTAGTATATAATTATGGCATGTATAGCTAAACTCACACAAGCTACTTTAGTCCTAGAACCGACTAAACTGTAGCTCTGATACCAATAAAATGTAACACCCCTAACCCGTATCCGTCACCGGAATAGGATTACGAGACATTACTAAACGAATGCATAATTCCAAAAATTTTCACATTAATTCAAGATTTAAATCACATCAATGCTTAAGATTCAAACTAATATCTAATTATGAATTTATTATCACTCTCCACATAGCTTAAGTAAAAATTAATCCAAAATATATAAATATTAAAACAATTCATTGCATATACAGAACTTGTAATGAATCAATAATATCCTTACAGAATATATAACCCTTTTTTTTTTAACTTAAACAAGTCATGCATATTCACAGGTTAATTATCCATTAAGCTAAATTTCATTACTAACCCCTTTCATTCATATAGGCTATGCGGCATTAATGTGCTAGACTATGGGCAAATTATTTGTCATAATTATTAGCATGCTTTAGAAACAAACATTCAGTTATGAATAACTCTTTTTAATTCGATGTCTACTTGGCAATTTTTAATTTCATTTAAACATATTTAATAATTCATAATTACCAAACGAATTACACTGCCATGCACACATATATATATATATCAACTAACGGTGAAAGTATACATATATATATATAAAGTCATATAAAAGCTCACCAATATGTCAAGGCCGAATACCTAAACACATATATTCTTGTCCTTATCAAACTCCTTACATTAACCTAAGGCCCAATATGTCTAAATTATCATGATAATTAAATTAAATACCCTACACTTCATTAATCTAGCCTATTCGGCTATCATGGATCATTTGTACCTATTTGCAAACTTATAAGCAACTTGCAAGTTTATAAATATAGCCACATGCATATTTACATATACACATAACATCCATAGTATAATCACCTTATACACAAGTAAAGTATAAATAAAATTTTAACTAAAACAATGTGGCCGAATATCACATATACACATGTTCTAGTATAAATTATAATGGTTATCAATTTATTGCAAGCATATGTCATAATTTTTGCTTAACAAACAAATGGCAACCCTAGCATAATTAACATCAATCATAGACTTATGACCGAACCAAAAATCACCTTTGCAAGCTGTATATACTTAATTACACCTTTAAAATAACACAAAGATTTTAAACGATCATAACATGCAGCATATTTATCAAAAAGACTCAAGCCATAATTCAACCCAAACCGAATTCAAGCCTAAAAAAATTAAACCATTTTCATTACACAAAATACTTAACACGAATCAAACCATAATCAAGCATAAACGCATATATCAAACCAAGATCATGAACATTATAACTAAGCACACATAAAATCAAATCCTAACATAAATAGCAAGCCATTTTCGCATGGCTTTTAATACATAACCAAAATCAACACTTTAAATATATATGTTCCAGTCTATACATTCCATAATTTAAGCTTAGCTAATAAGGTACCAAAACAGTAGATAGTGTGATGAGCTTGGCTGACAGTCCCCGAGCTTGTAGCTTGACTTCAAAAATCTATAAAATAGAATAATATAATACGCAGAGTAAGATACCACAGCTTAGTAAGTCATAAGTAAATAAACAACTTAATAACATATATAAATTGATTAAGCTTGTCGGATTATATTAACATTATCAATGCTTAATCTTAAATCTACAAATGAGATAAAATACTACATTCTCATGCATAATACTACCTTAGCCGAATGCTCCCATAACCATATTAACCAAATATCAATCGGCTTCCTAAGTTAAATTGTCATCATGTAATCAAATTCATAAGTATACATATTTATATAAGCTCAAGAATCCAATTATAACATCACGTACATAAACTACTTTCATGGCCAAATATACATGGTTACATATAAATGCATATCCAAGAGTCATTTCGATAATATTCATTCACACCTTTGTTCAAAACCGAATACACTTATTTAAATCATGGAAGTTTATTCTTTATATCATGTATAACTTATATTATCAAACAAGTCACATACTTACCTTATCATTGATAACTAACAAGCTAAATCATACCTGTCGCTTTTTGCTCATTTAACACATCCGATCACAATTTCCCTTTGCCTGATGAACCATTCGGAATTGGATAGGACACTCGGATAATCACACAAATCGTACGATGCCAACATCCCAGACGTGGTCTTACATATAGTCACATATCGATGCCTCTGTCCCAGATAGGGTCTTACTCGTAAACACATATCGATGTCATGGTCTTACTCGCACACATGTATCAGAATCCTATGTCATGACATATGTATCCTAACTATTCCTAAGGTTCATACGGGGCTTTCAGACATCGTAACTCGGTCGAAACCAATTCAGAGATATAGTAGCCAAGCTTGATCATAATCGGCTATAGCTTATATATGTTCATACAATTCTTACCAGCATATAATATTAAAATTTAACTAAAATTAAATACGTCAATTTGCTTATAAACTTACCTCGGACAGTGAAAATCGGTACGGATTGACTAGTCGACAACTTTCGTTTTCCCCCGATCCAAATCCGATTTCTTTGGTTCTTGTTCTAAACATATTTAAATTATGCTCATTCAAACATAGTTTCATTCAATTTAGTCCAAAAAACATAAATGGGAAAATTACCATTTTACCCCTGACATTTATAATTTTTACAATTTAATCCCTATTGCACAAAACACGAAATACACAAAATTTCAAAGCACCCATGTTAAGTCGAATGGTACCCATACCTATACAAGCCCATATATTTTATTAATTTCATATTTTAGTCCCTCAAATTATTATTTTTGCAAATTAGTCCTAATTACTCAAAATCATCAAAAACTTCAATACAAAACATGTTAATCTAAAACATATCTTTCATTTTTCATCATCATATAACAAAAATCACAAACTATCAACAATGGCACTGTAGCGACGTAAAAATTTTTGGTTCGGGGTGGTCGCTAAATTGTGGCGATTTATTAGAAATTTGGAAATTGAAATTTGGTTTTTTTAAAAAAATAAACCGGGAGTCGCCACCGATCTTTTTTCTAGGTGTGATCGGACACCTATTAGATTTTTCTTTAAAACAAGAAAAAGGCCAAGTTAAGGTCTTCGTTAAAAGCCAGAGAAAAATTAGGGTTCGGGAGTCGATTACGCGCGAGGAAGGTATTAGCACCCTCGCGACGCCCAAAATTGGTATCTCATAAACACGTGTTGTCTCGGTTTTCAAAATTACAAGTTCAATGTAATATTTAGTCGTGATTAAAAAGACGAGAAATTTTAGTTTATTCCGATTTTTGAAAAGGGTACACTGCTTTAACACGAGTCAATTGACGTTCACCCAACATAGCGATGAACTCGATGACTTAATGTTAAATCGGTACATTGCCTTGATTATTGAATTTACTTAGCAACACAAGAATAGGGTTTTGAAATAATATAAAGCAAATTGGAATAAAAATGAATAACTGACACAACCAGGAATATATTGAAGCAAATAATAATCGTGACAATAATCTCAAAAATAACAATCATGCATGCTATATAAAACATATTAATAGTATTAAACTAAAACATTATAAATATATATGTATATATGAACATATATTAGCGGTGATAATAATAGTAAAATAAAAGATGGGTATATATAATTTAAAAAGTAAGTGAAAATAATAAGTATAATAATGAATGTAATAATATATGGAAATAATACTATATATAAAAATGTATATACAAGAATAATGAAAGATGTATACATAAGATCGTATAAAAACATATAACAAAAATATTAAAGTGTATACACAATATGTATAAAAACGTAATATGATTTTAGAAATATATACATGGGATAATATGGTAACGTGTACATAGGGTAATATACATAAAGATTTAGCTAACAATATTGGAAATACATATTCATAATATACATAAAACATATATATAATTTAAGACATATATACACATATAATTTCAAGGTTAAATACATATTAAAAGAAAACTAATAATAATATTACATCAAGATATACTTATATGTATACTAAAATTGTGTAGATATACAGTAAAATACATGAACAATACAAAATTCAATATATACATGGAAAATTATAAGAAAATATAGCTAATAATATTGAAAATTCACATATACATAATATATATATAACATAATATTTAAGACATATACATATAACATATAAAATTATATATAATACACTATATAAGTATATTACATGCGCATATATATATAAGATTATATATCAAGACAATAAGTACATCAAATATAGAAACAGACATTATAATTGACAAATAATAGAAAATGAAAACAAGTAAGTTGTGAATAAAGCAGTAAATTAATAAAGGGGACTAAATCAAATTAAGGAACAAAGTTTAGGGCTAATTTTAAAGGAAAGCAAAGGAGGGAGGACTCATTTGAATGCGCATAAAATAGTGAGAGGGCTGAAAAGACAATTTTCCCAAAATTCTAAAATGCTGCGCTTGGCCAGGGACTAAACTGAGAAGCGCGATAAAGTTCAAGGCCGAATTAAAAACCGAAAAAAACTTGATCGTAAAATATCAGAAAAGCGGAAGGGCTAGAAGTGCAATAGCCCTTCCAAAGAAAAACACGTGGATCCTAGGCTTCCCTGGGTCGGGTCATCGGGTTATTCCCCAAAACGACGTCGTTTTGGGGTCAAATGGCAACCCCCAAAACGACGGCGTTTTGGGGGGCTATAAAAGGCCCCAAATTCAGAAAAAAAAAATCATTTGGAGGGGAAGAGAAGAAAAAAAAAAGAGAGAGGGAAAGAGAGAAGAGGGGAGAGTAGAAAAGGGAGGGATCCGGCCTGGGGGACCGGTCACCGGTCCGGTCACCGACCGTCGTCCGTCGCCGGCGCCGGTCGCCGTGGAGAGGTATTTTCTTCGATTTTTTTCCTTTTTTTTTTCTTTTTATTTTGTTTACATTTTATTTTTATTTTATATTTATGTATTTATTTGATATAGAAAAAAAGGATTCGAAAATAGAAAAATAAAAAAAAATAGAGAATGCACCTTAAGTTTTTTAGTTTCTGATTTAGTGATCTGGGCTATCCTCCTTGCTTGAATGCTATTTTGGTATCTAAATGCTAATGTAACTTGTTTATTTTTTGATTTGAAACACTTTCTTATTTCTTCTCTTTTTCAAACTAGAAAATCCCCTAACAATGGTTTCCCTTTCGGCTTTTATAGCTGCTTTACACTTTATGTTTGTTCTATTTTTGTTGTTGCGTGTCTGTCTTTTTTTTCATTTTTTTGCAGGAAGTGGCCGATGGAGCAGGTCTTGAGTGGGTGGTGGCGAGAGGCATGGGGCTTGCAGCGTCGGTGGATGGGACAGGAGGCAAAGTGCTAGGGTTTTTGTTCTTTTGTTAGGTGTTTGGGCTATTGGGTCATTTTGTTTAGTGGGCTGGTTGTAATTGGGTTAAGGGTAATTGGGTTATTTTGGGCTTGATGTGTATGGGTCTAAAATTGGTTTTAAGATTGGGCTGAGGGTATTGTAAATGTGTTTGGGCAAATTTTGGGCCTTACAGCTGCCCCTCTTTGCTCATTGTCGTATAACGAGAATAGAGCAAAGACTTTTAAAGGGGACCAAATTTGCCCGGTCTTGCTAGGTCTTGACTTCTTCGGTGCTCTTCTTGTTCAAGCAGTCCCCTTCTAGTCCACCATATCTTGTAGCTTTAATCTCCTTCTGATATATGCCTTGTAGCTTCAATCTTTTCCAATGTAACTTCAAGGATATGAGATTTTGTGGCTTCGATATGCTTCCATGCAGCTTCATAAAGATCAGATCTATAACTTCAATCTGATTCTCTATCGCTTCAGTAGGATAAGGTTTGTGGTCTCTCCTTCTGCGACTTCAGAAAGGCAAGATCTGATATCCTTGATCAGCTCCACTGGCACTTCAAGGGGACAAGACTTGCAACTCTGACCTACTCCACTGCAACTTCAGGGGACAAAACTTGCAACTTTGACATACTCCACTGCAACTTCAGGGGACCCAAATCTGGTGTCTTCCATCAGCTTCAATCTTTATTCTTTGCTCGGCATGTGATCTTGAGCTCGACTCATTTCTCGCAACATAAGTTGATTCTTTAAAAACAAACATTAAAAACAGAAATTGGAAATACCTCAGCATGTGAACTGAGGCTCAACTCACTTCTCGCAATGTGGGTTGATTTCTGAAACATAGAAATTAAAAGGTTCAACTCACCTCTCGCAATATGAGTCGATTTCTTTGATAAATAGAAATTGAAAACAGAAGTTAAAAAGACTCAACTCACTTCTCGCCATATGAGTTAATTTTTGACAAAAGAAATTAAAAGCAGAAATTAAAAGGCTCAACTCACCTCTCGTAATATGAGTTGATTTTGGCAAAGTAGAAATTAAAAACAGAGTTTGAACAACAGAATTTGAAAATACCTCGGCATGTGACCCAAGGCTCAACTCACCTCTCGCAATATGAGTTGATCTTTGAAAAGCATAAACTGAAATTACCTCAACGTGTCTTGAGGCTCAACTCACCTCTCGCAATATGAGTTGATTTAAAACACAAAAATTAAAAACACCTCAGCGTGCCCCGAGGCTTGACTCACCTCTCGCAATATGAGTCAACTTTTGAAACATAAACTAAAAATACCTCAGTGTGTGGCCTAGAGCTCAACTCACCTCTCACAATATGAGTTGATTTTTTTGAAAAGCAGAATTTGAAAAGTAGAAATTGAAGATACCTCGATGTGCCCCGAGGCTCAACTCACCTCTCGCAATATGAGTTAATTTTTGAAACATAAATTGGAATTACCTCAACGTGTCTTAAGGCTCAACTCACCTCTCGCAATATGAGTTGATTTTTGAAAAACAGAAATAGAAATTACCTCAACGTGTCTTGAGGCTCAACTCACCTCTCGCAATATGAGTTGATTTTTGAAAAACAGAAATGGAAATTACCTCAACGTGTCTTGAGGCTCAACTCACCTCTCGCAATATGAGTTGATTTTTGAAAAACAGAAATGGAAATTACCTCAACGTGTCTTGAGGCTCAACTCACCTCTCGCATTATGAGTTGATTTTTGAAACATCGATTAAACACCGAAATTGAAAATACCTCAGCGTGTCCTGAGGCTCAACTCACTTCTTGCAATATGAGTTGATTTTCCTTGAAAGGCATGAATTAAAAACATCAAAATACCAAAACATGTTCTTTGGTAGAACTCAGGTGTCTTTTCTCTTGATTCAATGTGACTCTCATTCCAGATTTCTTGCTTTGCTGGAGTACCTGTATATGCTATGCATGTTGTCATCATGATATGCACATGTTTGTCTTAAATGCTTTTATACCTACATGATTATGCAGTGCTCCTTAAGCATGTTTGTCGTATGTCCATTTAGCCACGATTGTTGAGGATCTGCATTCATTACTTCGAGTCTTGACTTTCTCTTTAAGCCATGTACCCGCCTTCAGGCTTTACAATTAATCAACGTTTCTCAGATATCACTCTTTAGCCTTGAAATTTATTCTTGCTTTGAGGCTCTTGTGTTTACCAAATTTTCAAACAGGTAATACTTAACATTTCTTTTGTTTAAAGCATGTCATTTCACCATTTATCATGTAAATAAACACATAATGAAATGCATGAAAAAGGTCAAGTAGGGACAAAAATGATATATCATATTCATTTATTTCAAGTGTAGCAAACAAAGGAAGTTAACCCATGAAAGTAAAAATGTCAAAAAGAAAGAAAGGATCGTATTCAACGGATATAAATGCTTTAGATATTCAACACATGAACTCTTCCACGTTCCTCAATCAAGAATCTTTTCGAGTCTGGCTCCTTGCGTGGAAGATTTTGAGCTTTCAGAGATGCTTCAAGTACTGTAGTCTCACTGTTTGTCGTACGGTTTTAAAACATCTTGCCTTGTAAGCCGAATGTCTACTTCGTTAGAATGCCCTTGCGGGTTTTCATCCTAATCTTTTGTGTTTAATCAAAGCGCCCTTTTCGGGTTTTCGCTCTGATCCTCTTTTTTTTTTTTTAAATGCCCTTTTTGGGTTTTCATCTTGACTTTCTTTTTCAAGCGTAGTACTTCTTTACCGCATCTGAGTTCACTGGATTTGCTAACTCCTTCCCATCCATCTCGGTAAGGATCAAAGCTCCACCTGAAAATGCCTTCTTTACGACGTATGGTCCTTCCCAGTTTGGTGCCCATTTTCCTCGCAGGTCTTTTTGTATTGGGAGAATCTTTCTCAGCACGAGTTCTCTTTCATGGAATTCTCTTGGTCGTACCTTCTTGTCATGGGCCGCAATTATCCTTTTCTGGTATATCTGCCCGTGACAAATTGCCTTTAGACGTTTTTCTTCGATGAGGTTCAATTGATCATATCGAGCTCGAACCCATTCTGCTTCTTCTAACTTTGATTCCATTAAGACTCGCAGAGAGGGGATCTCAACCTCGATAGGTAGCACAGCTTCCATTCCATAGACTAGAGAGAAAGGAGTTGCTCCGTAGATGTTCGCATGAAGTATGCGATATGCAAACAAAGCAAATGGAAGTTTCTCGTGCAATCTTTATACACGTCTCAGTCATTTTCCCAATGATCCTCTTAATATTCTTGTTAGCTGCTTCCACAGCCCCGTTCATCTTTGGGCGATAGGGTGAAGAGTTATGATGCTTTATTTGGAGCTGCTCGTACACTTCTTTCATCATCTTATTGTTCAGATTCGTGGCATTATCTGAAATGATTCTTTTAGGCAAACCATACCGCAAATGATTTCCTTTTTCAAAACACAGAATCTGCAAATCCTCGTCACATTGGCAAACAAGCGGCTTCTATCCATTTTGTGAAGTAATCGATGACCACAAAAATGAATCGATGTCCATTTGATGCTTTTAGCGAAATTGGCCTATAACATCCATGCCCCACATAGAAAAGGCCATGGAGAAGTCATGACATGAAGAAGGCGCGAGGGGCTACATGAATTTTATCACCAGTAGATTTGACATTTGTGGCATTTTCTGGCAAAATTGATGCAGTCACTTTCCATTGTCAGCCAATAATAACCGAGTCTCATGATTTTTTTGGCCATATTGAAACCATTGGCATGTGTTCCGCAGATTCCCTCATGGACCTCTTCGAGTATTTTCCTAGCTTCAACATCATCCACACACCTCAAGAGCATCTGATCCTTTCCTCTTTTGTACAGGATATCCCCATCAAGAACAAATCCCGCTGCAATTCTTCTGATTGTTCTTTTGTCGTTCTCATTTGCTTGTTCAGGATACCTTTGATTCTTGACATATTCTAATATATCATGGAACCATGGACGTCCATCTACTTCTTTCTCAATGCTACAACAGTGTGCAGGGGCCTCGTATATACTCATTTTAAGGGGCATTATTTCTGCTTCTCTATTTGCTTTGAACATTGAAGCCAAAGTGGCCAGGGCATCAGCCAATTTGTTTTCTTCTCGTGGGAAGTAATGAAAAGTTATTTCTTTGAACTCCTTGATCAATTTAGCCACTAAATCACTGTACTTAATCAATTTTGGGTCCCTTACTTCCCAATCTCCACGGATTTGATAAACCACTAGGGCTGAGTCCCTATACACCTCTAAAATTTCAATGTTTCGTTCAATAGCTGCACGAAGCCCCATGATACAAGCCTCATATTCTGCGATATTGTTGGTACAGAAAAAGTTTAGTCTTGCAGTGAATGGATAATGATTCCCCTCTGGTGATATCAGGATTACTCCGATTCCATGCCCCAAAGCATTCGACGCACCATCAAAGCACATCTTCCATAACTTCTCGTTTGATGACTCTGGTTCCATTTCTATGATGCACATTAAGTCTTCGTCTGGGAAATCAAATCTTAAAGGCTCATATTCTTCTGTTGTTCGAGTTGCTAGAAAGTCGGCTATTGCGCTTCCTTTTATTGACTTCTGACTTACATAGGCAATGTCATATTCCGAAAGGAGGATCTGCCACCGGGCCATTCTTCCTGATAGTGCCGGTGATTCCATCATGTATTTTATCGGATCCAGCTTTGAAATCAACCATGTCGTATGGTACAACATGTATTGTCTGAGTCTCCGAGCTACCCAAACCAGAGCGCAACAAAATTTTTCAATGGACGCATACTTTGCCTCATATTCAGTGAACTTTTTACTGAGGTAGTAGATCACCTTTTCTTTCTTTCCCGTCTCGTCGTGTTGCCCCAGTACACAACCTATTGAATTTTCGAACACAGTCAAATACAAAATTAACGGTCTTCCTGGAGTTGGCGGTACTAGCACTGGAGGACTAGACAAATATTGCTTTATCTTATCAAAGGCCATCTGGCATTCTTCATTCCATTCTCCAGGGTTATGTTTTCGTAGAAGTCGAAAGATCGGGTCACATTGGTTGGTAAGTTGAGCGATAAATCGGGCGATGTAGTTTAATCTCCCTAAAAATCCTCTAACTTCCTTTTGCGTGCGCAGAGGTGGTAACTCTTGAATGGCCTTTATTTTATCTGGATCAACCTCGATACCTCTTTCACTAACAATGAAGCCTAGCAACTTCCCTGAGGTAGCTCCAAACGTACATTTAGCTGGATTGAGCTTTAACTGGAACTTTCTCAGCCTATCGAACAACTTCTTGAGATTCACTACATGCTCTTCTTCCCCTCGGGATTTAGCAATCATATCGTCAACGTAGACCTCTATTTCTTTATGCATCATGTCATGGAATAAGGTCACCATAGCCCTCTGATATGTTGCCCCAGCGTTCTTTAACCCGAATGGCATCACCTTGTAGCAGAACGTTCCCCACATTGTTATGAAGGTAGTTTTCTCCAAATCCTCAGGGGCCATCTTGATCTGATTATACCCCGAGAATCCGTCCATGAAAGAAAACAACGAATGTTTTGCTGTGTTGTCTACCAACGTATCAATATGTGGCAAGGGAAAATTATCTTTTGGGCTTGCTCGATTCAGGTCACGGTAATCCACGCACATTCGTACTTTGCCATCTTTCTTTGGTACCGGGACTATATTAGCCACCCATTCTGGATATTTGGAGGCTTGTAGGAAGCCAGCATCAAATTGCTTCTTGACTTCCTCTTTTATTTTTAACAACATTTCGGGTCTCATCCGTCTTAATTTTTGCTGGATGGGCTTGCATTCTGGCTTTAATGGGAGCTTATGGACCACTAAATCTTCATCTAGCCCTGGCATGTCCTGGTATGACCATGCGAAAACATCTTTGTATTCGTGGAGTAAAGCGATCAAATTATGCCTGATGCTCTGTGAAATAGAAGTCCCAATCTTCACTTCTTGTTTCCTTTCTTCAGTACCCAAGTTTATTGTTTCCACAGATTCTTCATGAGGCAAAATCTGTTTATCCTCTTGTTCCACCATTCTTAACAATTCAGGAGACGAGACATAATCTTCAGCATTTTCTTCGGCTTCAAATTCTCCTAAACAAACAGCCTTCTCAAAATCAATTTCAAGACTCGTAACGGGTTTGTTCATGTCATCGATATCTGAGCACCTGAAAGTTGAATGGAAAAGGAAGCTATGGAGGGGCATCCGAGTATGGGAAACAACAGACAAAATGTTATGGCATGGAATGCGGCAAATGTGAGTATAGGCTATGAGATGAGAAAATGATTATGAAATTAGTGATAATGCGAAAAATCGTGACAAAATGCATCTTCATTAATATTCATTTAAATGATAAAGAGCGAATGAAAGCTCTTACAAAAGAATTCTATTATATCTAAGGACACAATAGAAGGTTAATGTTTGACATTACTCTGAAGATTTATAAACTACAAGAAGCTCCTCGGAAGTCCAATTGTTCAACATGAAACCTGGAGGGCAAGGGCGTATCCTCGAGACATCTTTACTTGCACCAGCCCCTTTGTCAATGACATTTATCTCGACATTAAAAAACCCCTTTCAATTATTCTCGGCATGTTTCGTGGATCGCCTTGTCCAGGGTATATCATTCCCGCAGATGTAAATGTTTTTGACAGAGGAGGGTATTCTATGGGCTCCCATTCTGGTTCTCGGCCCAAAGTTCTTGCGATCCTTCTTTCCTGATCTTTCTTCCACTGTCTTCTTCTTTGACGCATATCAGGCTGGAACCCCAAACCGTACCGGGCTTTGTGGTGCACTGGCTTTAAAGCCCTAGCTATTCCTTGCAGATGTCTGCCTAAACCTCTTCTTGCTCGAGCTCCTCTTCCCACGGTCAATTTGACACCCATTCTGGTATTTCTCGACAGTTTCGGCACTGGAATTTTGTTTCCCTCAGCAACAAAAATGGCATTGACAAATTCGAGGGATCGGAAGGAACATTCCACTACGTCTTTGCTTACTTCAAGATATGGCGCATCTGCAAAGATAGATGCGACGATGTCTTCTTCTCCCTCAACTGTGACCAGACAGCCATCCATGATAAATTTCATTTTTTGGTGGAGGGATGATGGGACCGCTCTAGCAGAATGGATCCAGGGTCTCCCCAAAAGGCAGTTATACGACGGTGTAATGTCCATGACTTGGAACTCGACATCATAAATGTAAGGGCCCACTTCTAGAGGAATCTCAATCTTCCCCATGACTTCGCACCTCGTTCCGTCGAATGCTCTTACTGTGGAATGACAGGGCCTTAAGTAGGACAAATCCATCGGAATCCTAGAAAGCGTGGCCAAAGGCATGACGTTGAGTGCTGACCCATTGTCGATGAGTACGTTAGGTATTATATAGCCCTTGCAGCGAGTCGTAATATGCAGCGCTTTCACCGAACCTCTACCGTTTGGCGGTATCTCATCGTCACTAAAAGAGATAAAATTGTCCGTATTCAAATTGTTTACCCACCTATCTAGCTTTTCAACGGATATGTTGTTGGCCACATAAGCTTGATTTAACACCTTCAATAAAGCATTCCGGTGTGGCTCTGAATTTAACAGTAGAGATAGAACTGAGATTCGCGCCGGCTGCTTGCTCAATTGTTTCACCACACTATATTCGTTGTGTTTGATAAATTTTAAGAATTCTTGAGCTTCTTCCTCATTCACAGGCATTTTAGTTTCTTGTACGGGTGGAATTTCTTGCTCGACTTCGACTTCGTGCATTACTGCTTTCCCTTTTTGCTTCAAGTCGTTACTTTTCTTTACCAGTTCAACTTCTTTAGAATAACACCGTCCACTTTGGGTGAAGTGACCCACTTCCCCGACGCTTCCAGTTGCGACTTCAAATTTTTCACCTTCAGGTGCTACGATGTTGACATCGTACTTCCAAGGTACTGCCCTGTCATCTTTGTAAGGAAAAGGAGATGGTATTTCAATGATCACTTTTGGTTTCACCGGCTCCTTCTTCGCGTAATAATAAATCACCAATGGTCGATCAGCGCTATAAGGGGGACCTGATGATTGATTGTCAGAGGCACATATTTCTCTACTATCGGCCTCTTCGGCTTTACAAAAAATCCCGATCTCCTTGTTATCCATCATACTTTGTAATAATCCTCTGAATTCATCACAGGACTGAATGTCGTGCCCTTCGATGCCATGGAACTCGCAAAAACTGTGACTCTTTGCATCATTTCTTTCAAATATTACATTAAAGCGACAAAGCAACCTTTTTTCAACTAGTACCTCCCAGTTCTCTGCAGAGGTGTTCTTACTTCGTAAATCCGTCTTTTACTTTGTCGTTTATCCTCCTCTCCTCTGCGCTCACATTACCTTGGTGTGGTTTGGGAATGGATTCCAGTTTGCCACGCCTGTACTATCAAATCGTAAAATACCCGCATCAATGAGCCCTTGAACTCTCCTTTTGAAAGCCGAGACGGTTCTCGATGAGAATGCCCTGGTTCCCGCATGATATGCACAACTAGCGTTTGGATCGTATCACTTTGGGTATGGAGGTTTAAGGGGTGCCATGTAATGAAGAGAAATCAGTTGTTTCTCTAAAATTTTTGGGTACAATTCCCCATATGACACAGGGATGGGAGTAAACTGTGGTCTCTCAGGATTAGGCCTTGCTGGTCTTGGCTCATTTCTGGGTTGGTTTTGAATAGGTGCAGTGTTTTGTGAAAAAGTGGTGGCGGGTCTTTGGTTGTTCATGGCGTATACGGGGTAGGAGGGAGGTGGTGTTTGGTAGTAAGGGATTTGAGGAGGATAATGGAAATTTGAAGGTGGAAAATTTCGAGGTCGGGGTTGGTTAGGATATGAATTAGAGGCATAGCGGTTTCCCATCCCGACCATGTGGGTTTCTGGTTCTTTCTTTTTCCTAGGCACTGCCCTTTTCGAACCCTCTAAACTTTCCATTCTACCGCTCTTAACGGCGTTCTCTATGAGCTCACCAGATATTACAATATCTGCAAACTCATTCGTGGCATTTCCTACTAGTTTGTCATAAAACGGCGCCTTTAAGGTGTTGATAAAGAGAACGGTTATCTCCGTTTTTGTTAGTGAGGGTTCCACTTGGGCTGAGACGTCTCTCCATCTCTGCGCATACTGTCTAAAGGTCTCTGACGGCTTTTTCTCCATCATTTGTAAAGTCATCCGGTCTGGTATCATGTCTGATACATGCTTGTATTGCTCGCAGAATGCAGATGCCAAGTCTTTCCAGGATCTAATCTTTTCCCTGCTGAGTTGGTTGTACCAACGGAGGGCTGACCCTGTTAGACTATCTTGGAAGCAATGTATAAGTAACTTATCATCGTTCACGTAACCAGTCATTTTTCGACAGAACATGATGAGATGTGCTTTTGGGCACCTAGTCCCATCATACTTCTCAAAATCAGGCACCTTGAACTTCGGAGGCAAAATTAGATCAGGTACCAGACTGAGTTCTTTGGCACCTAGTGTGGAGAAGACCTCAGTGCCTCCTATTGCTTTGAGTCTTTCCTCCAGACTCCTATATTTTGCGTCATGGTTATCCAATTTCAATTTGGCTACTTCTGCGGGGTCGTCCAAATGCGAACTAGTGGGTCGTGGTGGCGGCCTGCGGTTCGACGCGAATATTCCTTGCCCCAAATTAGTGGGTGGAGCAGGTGGCATAGGTCGATGTTCCAAGCCTGTGGGTTCTCCTTAAGCATACCCTCTCTGTGTTGTATATGCGGGTGGTGGAGTGAATCCCGGGGATTGAGTGGATCCTGTTCGTGGTGAATTCTTGATTGAGGTTTCATAACATCGAGGTTCTGCATGGGTCCTTTTCCTTTGACCAAAGTTGTCATCATCTCCATCATTTTGGCCATCTGTTCTCTTTGCTCGAGTGATTCCTCTCGAGATCTTACCATTAGATCTCTCGTCTCTTGTTGCGATTTGGCCAGTTGCTCTTGTAATTCCTTTTGAGCCCTTTCCATCCTTTCGATTCTCTCATTGAACTCGCCCCATTGCCCTAGTTTGTCGACGCGTTCTGTATAAATGTCGTGATTCCAGTCTTGAAGTCTTGCAACTGCGGATTATATGGTTCTTTAGTTTCGGTGGATGATTATGGTGATATGTATATGCGATGAATGAATGAATGAGCATATGAATGGATGAATGTCCGAAGAAATAAATGATGCCTAAATGTTAGTTATGAGCAAATATGCAAGAATTTGGTGCTGATTTCAAGATAGCCCCATATGTAGGCATTTCATTTATCAGAAGAGTACGTTACAAAAAGCTTTTATTTTTCCAACAGTTACACAAATTTCCTAGCTACATTGCCTTGTTTCTTCACTTGCTCTAAAAACTCGATATACTCGATCTTTGGCTCGGAGGAATTGGCAAACGAGAACTTGGCTTCATCGATAATTGAACAACTTGCATAAGTAATTTGCAATTTCATTGATCAAGAAGTTGAGTTTGCATTTCTTTTCTTGGAGAGTTCCTTCATACACGTGAATGTCCCTATCGTCGATCATTCTTTTCTTCTAGAGCCTTGAGAGGTTATCTAATTGTTGTTGACGAGATTGTAACATATTTTCTAAATCTCGTACTCTCCTTTTTAATTCTTGATGTTCGGGATGACTATTCGCAAATTTCGCGATCACCATTTCATACTCTCGGTATTCTTCCTTCTTAACTCTATTGCAGTATGTGCGCCTTTCCTTTCCTCCTCTTTCTTTACTTTTCCCTTCCAAAATTCCATTCCTCCTCCGATGTTGCTAATTTCTTCTTTCCACTCAATTTGTTGACTTGCCCAATCCACTATTCTTTATAGTGTTTCTTAATTTTTGTTTTCCAAATGAAGGTCCCTTAAGTCGTTTCTCACGATCTCGGCCTCCCTTTGTACTTTTTCATTCTGGACCTTTCAACTTTGAACTTCAATCTTGGTGATAGTTTTCTTCTTGAAGGGTGCTGAGATCCCTAGACATCTTAGCTTTTTCTCGCTCGAATTCTTGTCTAGCTATTTCCAATTCGGATGGCATTTCCTCCAAAAAGGATTAGGCGATGTAATTTGTTGATGAGATTTCTTGACTACTTACCCGTTGCTTTCTCCATATGTCATAGTCTTGGGTAGGGGTATCGAGCATACAAGGCTAATTCCATGAAATGAATTTCTTTCCAAGACTTTGCAATGTCTCGGACTCTCTTCATATATCCTCACCCGCATGAAAGAACTCGAATTGTGCTAATCCTCCGATTGCGGGTATAAATTGTCGCGAAGAAAACGCTTTTGGACTAATAGCGGAGCGTATCCAACTCCTCCCCATAACCCGAGTAAAGGTACCCAATCTTGGCCTCCACATTTGTATAGCGGGATCAAGGACGGATCCAGGTGCTCTCCACGTTATATCCTCGGCACGAAGATTCTGAAAAAAGCGATACCCAATGTTGCTCGGTGACTTCTTTCTACCATTCTTTCTTAAGGTAAGCTTCTAGCGGGCGAATGTTTTGAAAACATGTGGAATGGAGTGCGCTCTACTTTCCAAAAATGACTCAAAATCCAAACGTTGAGCACTGTGCACATCCGATAAATCGTCCCTTTCCAACCCTTCGACAAGTACTCAGGGACACAATGTCTCGGCTAAGATAGTCGGGATAGGGTTGACTCCTTGTTTTAGTCTTTCGAAGAAATCAAATACTGCGACTTCAAGATGTCCTAGAACTTTCGGGAAAATGACCAAACCGTAAATGGCCAAGGCGAATAGATTTACTTTCTTCAATATGTCAGGATGATTCAGAACCAATTCTCGTAAGGAAGACCATGGAATGCAAATGGTTTCATTCTTCTTTTTGTCTGCTTTTTACCCATGCATCATCAGTCATATCTGTCGGTCTTACTAATTTTTTCTTAAAGGTCATTGGCTTAGGCTCCTTCACGTATATTTTGCGAATTGCACATTGTCAATGCGAGTAAAGCGACATACTCTTCTATGGTTGGAGTCATGTCCTCTTGATTAAAGGTGAAGCACTGATAAGCTGGGTCCCAAAATCGAACCATGGCTTGAATCAACTATTCGTCTACACGGATGGTGATCAAGTGAGCTATATCTCCATACCTCTCAGTGAAAATCCCCCTAGTGTCTGAATCCCATTGATTCCAAACTCGCACCAAATCCTCAAGGTTATTCTGGCAAACATTCACAGTTATATGTTCGGGCAAATTGGCAACACACCCTTCCACTAGGCTGTCCCCCTTTTCTTTCTGAGTTTTTAGAGACCAGTCTCGAACCACGGCATTCTTCTCGGTCATTTGTGTAATTGACTCCTCCATCAGAAACCCGTTCTTTGGCAACTATCCTTTAATCAACACCTTCCTAACGTGATGCCTATGATGCATGATGAAAATAAAAATAAACAAACAAACTTGGTTAGTAAACACAACACAAACATAATTTGAGAAACAAATTAAACTACTCAACCCAATTTTTTTACATAAACAGGGTAAATGAAAGGTAAAAGGCATTTCCCCGTGTACTTATTTTGGTGGCTATAGGCGGACAGAGGTTTGGTATGGCTCTAATTGGATGGCTCGTATGGTTCATTATATGTGGGTTTGGTTCTAGACAGGTACTCGAATCGTTCGTACCGTCGTCTACTAAGACTAGTACGAAGCCTCGGTCGTAGCTCATCACAAGCTCACGAGTTCAATTCGAGGGATTACATTTACTTATGCCTATGCGGAGGGACAAGTTAACTCACGAAAGCATAAGTCATATGTAACCCAAAGTATTCACTAGCTTTGCGGAGGGGCGAGTTAACTCACGAAGCGTAGCATTTACTTTTACTTAAACGGACGGAGCCCGGGTATAGAGCTCATGTTATGCAAAATGCAAGTGCACGGTGTGTGGGGAAAAACTCATAAACCTTTACGTTTTATTTAAAAACCAAACCTAAAGTAACCATAAAAATTTAAAGCTGAAAAACAAATGGACAAAAACGAGTTAGAAAAATATTTACAACGCGATACAAATGCATGAATTTTGAAAGTGAGATTTTCAGATCACGACCAAATATTTACTTTGAACAAGGAAATTTGAAAACTCTGACAAAACGTGTTTATTCGACTCGACTCTCAAGAACTTGTTCCCTAGTGGAGTCGCCAGCTGTAGCGACGTAAAAATTTTTGGTTTGGGGTGGTCGCTAAATTGTGGCGATTTATTAGAAATTTGGAAATTGAAATTTGGTTTTTTTAAAAAAATAAACCGGGAGTCGCCACCGATCTTTTTTCTAGGTGTGATCGGACACCTATTAGATTTTTCTTTAAAACAAGAAAAAGGCCGAGTTAAGGTCTTCGTTAAAAGCCAGAGAAAAATTAGGGTTCAGGAGTCGGTTACGCGCGAGGAAGGTATTAGCACCCTCGCGACGCCCAAAATTGGTATCTCATAAACACGTGTTGTCTCGGTTTTCAAAATTACAAGTTCAATGTAATATTTAGTCGTGATTAAAAAGACGAGAAATTTTAGTTTATTCCGATTTTTGAAAAGGGTACACCGCTTTAACACGAGTCAATTGACGTTCACCCAACATAGCGATGAACTCGATGACTTAATGTTAAATCGGTACATTGCCTTGATTATTGAATTTACTTAGCAACACAAGAATAGGGTTTTGAAATAATATAAAGCAAATTGGAATAAAAATGAATAATCCCGACACAACCAGAGGAATATATTGAAGCAAATAATAATCGTGACAATAATCTCAAAAATAACAATCATGCATGCTATATAAAACATATTAATAGTATTAAACTAAAACATTATAAATATATATGTATATATGAACATATATTAGCGGTGATAATAATAGTAAAATAAAAAGATGGGTATATATAATTTAAAAAGTAAGTGAAAATAATAAGTATAATAATGAATGTAATAATATACAGAAATAATACTATATATAAAAATGTATATACAAGAATAATGAAAGATGTATACATAAGATCGTATAAAAACATATAACAAAAATATTAAAGTGTATACACAATATGTATAAAAATGTAATATGATTTTAGAAATATATACATGGGATAATATGGTAACGTGTACATAGGGTAATATACATAAAGATTTAGCTAACAATATTGGAAATACATATTCATAATATACATAAAACATATATATAATTTAAGACATATATACACATATAATTTCAAGGTTAAATACATATTAAAAAGAAAACTAATAATAATATTACATCAAGATATACTTATATGTATACTAAAATTGTGTAGATATACAGATAAAATACATGAACAATACAAAATTCAATATATACATGGAAAATTATAAGAAAATATAGCTAATAATATTGAAAATTCACATATACATAATATATATATAACATAATATTTAAGACATATACATATAACATATAAAATTATATACAATACACTATATAAGTATATTACATGCGCATATATATATAAGATTATATATCAAGACAATAAGTACATCAAATATAGAAATAGACATTATAATTGACAAATAATAGAAAATGAAAACAAGTAAGTTGTGAATAAAGTAGTAAATTAATAAAGGGGACTAAATCAAATTAAGGAACAAAGTTTAGGGCTAATTTTAAAGGAAAGCAAAGGAGGGAGGACTCATTTGAATGCGCATAAAATAGTGAGAGGGCTGAAAAGACAATTTTCCCAAAATTCTAAAATGCTGCGCTTGGCCAGGGACTAAACTGAGAAGCGCGATAAAGTTCAAGGCCGAATTAAAAATAAAAAAAAAATTGATCGTAAAATATCAGAAAAGCGGAAGGGCTAGAAGTGCAATTAGCCCTTCCAAATAAAAACACGCGGATCCTAGGCTTCCTGCTGGTCGGTCATCGGGTTATTCCCAAAAACGACGCCGTTTTGGGGTCAAATGCACCCCAAAGCGACGCGTTTTGGGGGCTATAAAAGGCCCAAATTCGAAAAAAAATCATTTGGAGGAAGAGAAGAAAAAAAAAAGAGAGAGAGAGAGAAAGAGAGAGAAGGGAGAGGAGAAAAGGAGGATCCGGCTGGGGACCGGTCACTGGCCCAGATCACTGAGACCGTCGTCCGTCGCCGTTGCGCGCTGCCCATGCATGCAATGCGGAGAGGTATTTTCTTCGATTTTTTCCTTTTTTCTTTTTTTTTTATTTTGTTTATATTTTATTTTTATTTTATATTTATGTATTTATTTGATATAGAAAAAAGGATTCAAAATAGAAAAATAAAAAAATAGAATGCACCTTAAGTTTTTAGTTTCCGATTTAGTGATCTGGGCTATCCTCCTTGCTTGAATGCTATTTTGTATCTAAATGCTAATGTAACTTGTTTATTTTTTGATTTGAAACACTTTCTTATTTCTTCTCTTTTTCAAACTGCCGAAAATCCCCTTACAATGGTTTCCCTTTCGCTTTTATAGCTTGTTTTACACTTTATGTTTGTTCTATTTTTGTTGTTGCGTATGCTGTCTTTTCATTTTTTTACGGGAGGTGGCCGATGGAGCAGAGTCTTGAGTGGGTGGTGGCGGAGGCATGGGGCTTGCGGCGTCGGTGGATGGGACAGGAGGCAGCAGACTAGGGTTTTTGTTCTTTTTGTTAGGTGTTTGGGCTATTGGGTCATTTTGTTTAGTGGGCTGGTTGTAATTGGGTTAAGGGTAATTGGGTTATTTTGGGCTTGATGTGTATGGGTCTAAAATTGGTTTTAAGATTGGGCTGAGGGTATTGTAAATGTGTTTGGGCAAATTTTGGGCCTTATAGGCACAATTCAAAATATTCATCAAAATCAAAAATTAAAGCTTGGGTTTTGTAGTACTCGAAGCAACGATCTTAAAAACGTAAAAATTATCAAGAACCGACTAAGAATGAACCTTGAATCAAGATGAGAAAGATGACCGAACCTAGCTCTTGTTCTTTCTTTTTCTTTTGTTTAGTTTCGGTGATAAAGAATAAAGGAAATAAAATGAATTTGATTACTTTATTTTTAACATATATTAGTTTATTAACTAAATTACTTAAATAACCTTAATGATATAATAATAAAATCATATAATATATGTCTTTAACCGTCCACTACACTTAATATTGGGCTTATTGCAACTTTATGGTTTCCATTTAAAAAACGAAGTGCAATCTAGCCCTTCTTAGAAATAACCACTAAATTTTCATTTTACGCGATTAAGTCCTTTTATTTAATCGGGTACCTAAACGACAAAATTAAATCACGAAAATTTACAGATATAAATTCACACAAAATAAACACAGAAAATAATTTTTAAATATTTTTCTGACTCGAATTCGTGATCCTGAAACTACCGTTCCAATTAGGGTCTAAATTGGGATGTTACACTCTAGGCACACCCCCACGCTGTTGGCCATTGGGACACAACCTTGTTTTCGATATAATACTGCCACAATAATTTATAACCCTTACCTGCTTCAGTTCTGGCCCGCTTTTAAAAAAGGAAAAATAAAACAAAATTCGCCCGCACAATGACTCGAACTTGCGCCCCCTCTGCATGCCCAGCATGCTGCTATCACTACGCCACGGCCACCCCTTGTGTTGGATTATGCTCGTAACTCCTCTTAACCCTCTTTTAACCGTAACCTGAATACTAAAAAAACAACCATTTGCACGCACCGTGCCTTGAACCCAGGCACCTCCCACGCCCTCCTTGCGTGCTTAGCCATTGGGCTAGGTGCTTGTTTGTGCTAAAACTCAGCCCAAATCACTTATAATGCCTACTGCCCAGATCCCTTTAAGAAATAAAAAAAAATGCTCAAATTTTTGCCAGAGCCTTGGGTCGAGCCCAGGACTTTTCCCGCACTATAAACCCTTCGTAATTTATTTAATTACTAACTAAACATACTAAATAATAATAACAAAAATTAAATCATCCCATTTATTCGGACCGTCTTCTACCCGGACTCGGACTCCAAACCCAATATTTCTAGGCCTAAATTTTTGGGGCATTGCACCCTTAGAGACTATACAAAATCCCGCGAAGTCCTATCCATGTGGGGTTGGGATATGAGCAGAAGTATGAAGAAGCACAAGAGCTGTATTGACTGGATTGAAGACATGATGAGAACCCTTGATAAGAAGGCATTCACTACGCTTTGGAACTGCTGGAACAGCAGGAATAACTTCATTTTTAAAGGCAAAAGGGACAAAGCTCAAACCATTTGGGATAGGGCCAGCAACTTGAGTAACGACTTCCGTATCTACAATATGTTGAATCCCCCCTGCTTGCCCAGGTCGAAGCTACTAAGAAATGGGAGAAACCTCCTAAAGGTGTTATTAAAATAAACTTTGATGCTATGGTTAAAGAAAATAGCATTGAGGTTGCGGGCCAGCTTAATATTCATGGTGATGTGATATTTGAAACTGACAATGCAGGGCTGGTGAACAAAATGAATAAGGATGATATGGATATAACCATTATAGGTGCTAGACTTCAAGCGTGTAAAGTAGCCTTCAACTTGTTTAGTTCTGCAAATTTAGTTTGGTCTTATCAGTCATGTAACCAGGTGGCTGATCTTATTTGCACGATTATGTGTAAAGAAGTTAGATTTTGGCTGTTCGATATGGATTATCCTAAGGAAATCTATAATGTTGTTATTAACGATGTTACTTAATAATATTTTTTGACTCTTATGGTCATCTTTTGCTAAAAAAAAATTAAATTATTATAATTAAACCTAATAGACTAAGAATGATTAAATAATAAACTTAGTATATATAGCTTAGTGGAAAGAAAGATTAATTCATTTTCTTCTACCGGTCGAAACCAAATAAAAAGAAAAGAAGAAAAAGTTCCTTCAAGCTTTCGGCCACAAGTCAGTAAGTGCAATCAAGTCTTTTTCTTCAAGCTTTTGGCCACAACTTTGTGGAAAACAAGGGTCACGCGATATCGATTCCCTAATGTCGCGACGAGACAAAGTCAGTATGTGGCTCCACGAAGGGGAACTCCTGACGTCGCGACGTCAACTTGACATTTTGTGAACTTTACAATTTGGTCCTAATGTTACCTCAGGTTAGTAAAAGAACTTTTGTAAGCTCGTCTAAGACCCAAAAATGATCCTATAACGTATTGTTCACACATGTCATTCGTATTTAAAATTTTAATAGTCCAAATTGGATATAATTGATTGTAATGCTTCAACAACAAATGTAACTCTCTGTAGTTTGGACCCAGCGGTTGAGTCAGATATGGGATGTTACAATATCTTAATAAGATTTAAAAAAATAAATTCTATCCCACATTTGTTGTATCAAATTCTTTTCCACTTTTTTTATTAATAAAACTTTTAATTTTTAATTTTTAAATTTTCATTCAACAAATAAAAACATTTTATCAATTTTTTTTTACCTTTCTCGAATTATAAGACATTCCATTTTTCAAATTTCTATAAAACAAATAAATATATATATTTTTCCCTTTCTTTTAACATTTCTCTATTTGTTTTTCATTTTCTTTTGGGTAAAAGACATTTACGTGTAAAATAGACTTACCCCTATAATGTTAAGAGTATCTCGTTATCCCTTTAAGTTTGAAGTAAATCTCATAAATCACATTTAGAATTATTTATTAAGCATATTTTAAATAAAAAATACAAATATACCATTATTATTTATTTATGTATTTTATATTTAATTTATTTTTTTTCTATCTTTAATTTAAAAAATAAAAAAAATATTTAGTTACATATGCTGTAAAATTAAATATATTTAACTTCTTTCATAAAAAAAATATATTTGACTTAGTTAAAATTAAATATTTTAAATTTATATTTAGTTAAGTTATATATATTAACCATGAGATGAATTCATAAATTATTTTTATGTAAAATTAATTAATTATCATTATTAAGAAGTTTTAATGAGAAAAATAAATTAAAACATAAAAGTAAAAAAAAAATAATTTATCTCAAAGTTAATAATTAAATTAAAATTTAAACATTTAACATGTATTTACATAAAAAAAAAGTATTAAAAAAGAACCAAAAATTAAAAAGGCTACACAAACGAAACATAATTATGATTGATAATAATTTTTAAAAAAATAAACTTTAAGCCAACGTGGTTTTAACTTAATGGAAAGGTTAAGGCATAGGGAATTTTATGATCCCAAGTTTGAGTCACTTTTCTGTGTAAACAATGTATGAGTTCTCAATTTATATTTATTCTAGTTTTTGTCTCATTATATGTGAGTCCTATATAGATTTATTCTAGTATAGGTATGGATATATTCTAGTTGATCGTATTTTGATTAATTATGGTTATAGTTATTTGAAGGCTTAATGCACACTTTAGTCTTTAAAGTATATTGTTTTTCCCTATTTTGATCCTTAAACTTCTATTTTTGGCTCACTTCAATCCCTAATGTTATTAGACGCTCTTGGCTTAGTCCTTTGGACATTAAAAAATCAATTGGCGTTTTAAGCCAATAATAAATTTCCATGTGTCATATGTCGACATCACATCATCACTCAGAAAAAATCTAAAAAAAATCTTTTAAAAATACAAAAAGATCACAAAAAATACATAAAAATGAATAAATTTTGGAAAAATTTTAAAACATGTTAGAATTCTTTTATAAATTGTAAACAATTACAAAAAATTACCAATATTTCAAAAATTTTGTAAAAATTATGAAAAATAGTAAATATTATTGCATGTTGGAATAAAGTATACATTCACTAATCACATTTAAAATATTAAAAATTTGATATAAAAAATTGTATATGGTTAAAAATATAATCAATTTTTATGATTTTAAAAATATTTTAATAAAAATTGAATAAATTTTATATCAATTTTTTAATATTTTATAGTACATCAATTTTTAGTACTATACCAATGTTACGGGTAGCATGTTTAATTGACTTGGCTCCCCATTTAGTATTTGGAGTATGCTTCCTTCATCTAACATCGTGCACATACATTCTTTGTTTTGTACCAAAGTTCGTTAAAATGTTCATGTACTGGACAGTAGCGGTGAGCTTAGAGAAAATGATGACATATTCAGATATTTGCGGGAATTTGATTTGTAATTGTGATAATAAATATTAAGGATTCAAAAATCTATTTGGATTTAAATATTTTAAGACAACAAATGTATATGTTAATATTTAGATTTCCACTTCGCTTTTAAAAAAAATTATTTGTAAATTAAGATATTTGTCTAGAGACAAATAATTTATCTTGAGGCAATAAAAATATTTAGAACAATTAAAAATATTATTTAAATTATTATTTAATTGAAATAACATTTTTTTCATTATTTAAATAATTACAAAAAAACTTATCTAAATTTATCACTTAAAAAATCTATCAATTATAAATTTCCATTGACTAAATTATAAAACAATTATAATAGCCTTCTAAGAGGCAATAATTTCATGTTCAAGCTCTAATAAATGTGATTTATAAAATATTAAAATATTAAAATTTCTGAAATTTTAGTTTTTTAAATAATTTTAATTTTTTGTAATTTATTATATTTTTAATGTTTTTAGGTTTTTTTGGATGGCAACATCATTATGACATTATCATTTGACATGTGTATAATTGGTTGGATATCCTCGTAGTTAGTTTTTAACGTCTAAAGGATGAACTGAGAACATCTGATAATGTTAAGGACTGGGGTTGGCTAAAAAAAAACTTTAAAGACCAAAGTGGGAAAAACGATATACTTTAGGGACTAAAGTGTGCATTAAGCCTCATTTGGACATATCTTTGTAATCTCAATTGTGATTGTACGTGTAAATTTAATACAATTTTACATATAGCAATTGAAAAATACATTATATTTGACATATGATTATATTAGAATATAATGCAATTTATAATTTAATTTATATTATTTTAATTGAAAATTATTAAATAGTACTATACCTACACCTAACGAGCTTACCTTATGTACTACCAACCTTACTGGTCAATGTCGTCTTGCGACCTAAGAACACCTACAAGGTTAAGACTTTGCAGGCTTAAGACTCTGCGAGCCCACAACCTTATGAGCTCACACTATGGGGACCACACCCATGACATGGATAGAATACATGCAACTCATACATCACATATATCAGTTGTCTTTACATGACAATCATTACCTATGAGGATAGGTAGGTCAGTTAGGTTCCAAGTAGTACATAACTAATACGAAATGATATATGGCATCTTGAGAATGACTAGAGGCATCCCCTTTTATGACCCACAGACTTTGGATTATGACAACTTATTTTTCTCATACTCTTAGTTATCTCTCTTCTTCTCTCAAATTCTAATAATACTAGAGAGCTCAAGTTTCGATCACCTTCATTCACTTACGACTCTACACCTTTGGGTGAACGTTCACAAACTACTATAATATCAACTTTGTACCAACAAATATAAAGATGGAAGATAACAAAAATAAATAGAATGATAAATAATAAAGGGTAAAGTTATCATTTTATTTTAACTTCATTTAATAAATAAACTTTAGGATTAGTGGATTTTTTTGGGTAAACTACCTAATTTATCAACTAACTTTTAGGGCGCTTTCATTTTGGGTGACCAAAATGAAATCCTTGCAATTTCATCACTCAACTTTTAGAGAGATTTCAGTTTAGTCACCCAACCGTTAAATCTCTAACTACTGTTAACTATACATGCCTCACCATGCTCACACTTTCATTTTGGTCACCTAACATCTAGGTCGCTTTCATTTTAGTCATTCAAAAAAAAATCCTTTTTAATGTATTGATTAAGGTAAAAAAAAAAGAATTAAAGTAAAAAAATAGAAACTAAATTAATGCATTAAAAATTTGTCAATTTGGACTTGTTTATCACTCAAAATTGTCAAATAAACATCGAATAAAATTTTAAAGGGAGACTAAATTAATCCATTTAATTAATTTTAATATTATAGTAACAAATCGGTTGACATTATTAAGGGATAAAATTTTTTCAGTAACTTATATAATTGATTTTGATGTTTTGAAATTTAAAATTTTAGTACTGAAAAAAAAATTAGAACTTTTGGCAAGGTTGTGTAAACAAGTACAATTTGACAATTTTTTAAGCATTATTTTAGTTTCTACCGCTTTTTCACTTTAATCCTTAATTTTTTTTACCTCGATCAATACTTAAAAAAAGGATATTTTTTTGGTGACAACAAAGCAACCTAGAAGTTGGGTGACCAAAATGAAAGTGTGAAAATAATGTGGCGTGTACAATTAATTGTCATCAAAGATTTAATGGTTGGATGACTAAAATAAAAATGCCTTAAAAGTTGAATGACGAAATTGCAAGGATTTTATTTTAGATGACCAAAATGAAAGCACCCTAAGAATTAAGTCATCAACTAGATATTTTACTTTTTTTTTTTTAATCAAATCTTAATAGGACAAGTGAGTATTTTTCAGGGTAAGTGAATTTTTTTATTATATTTAAATGGGTTTGAATACTTCTCACTGTTTCTTTTTTTTGTTATTTAACGTAGGGGTTTTTTAAGGAATTTAACATAGGGTTAATCTTTACATTTATGGATCCGAAGTAAAACAATAAAATATGTAATCAAAATAACGTTGTAGTTTTTAGAACGCTCAATACATAATTTAGTATCTAAGTTTTATAATTTTTTTATGTGGTATTTGTGTTATTTTTTAGTTTAATGAGGTATCTGTATTTGATAAAAGTGATATATTTTTTTGTATCTGAAGTTAACAGTGTTAACTTTTTAGTGTTTAATTCAGATTTTAGAGTTGATTTGATAAAAATTCATAATTAACTACTACTATTAGCAATTAGATTTTATCAAATTGATCCTAAAACACGAATTAAAACATTTCCATTGAAGTGTATTTGACAAATTAAACGTAAATTAAATAAATTTACAACGCTAAATTTATTCAATTAACAAAATCATGAAAAATTCAAATATAATAATATTAGCAATTAACTTTCATCAAATTAATCTTAAAGCCCGAATTAAATAAAAAAAATTAACAGAGTTACCTTTAAGTACAAAAAAAAAAAAATATAAATATCATATTAAATAAAAAAAATCACAAGTACTATATTAAAAAGAATTGTCTAATTCGGTACTAAATAGTATATTAAACCTTTCCAGAAAATTTGTTGAGGCGGAGAAACTTTTAGGGCATTTGTGCACGTATCACTAATTTATTGATTTTTATTTTTAAGTTAATTGATGTGATATGAGTTTTTATGTTATGATATGAAGGGTAAATTATATAGATAGTTATTTAATTATAAAATTTATTTACTTTAAGCATTTAAAATAACTTTTACAATTTAAACATTTTTATAATTTAGTTATTTTGGTAACTTCGTTAATATCACAAACTGCAAGTTGATGTGACAGTTAAAAAATCAGTATAATAATAATTTTAGCCCTCAACTTCTATATATTATATCGATTTAGTTATAATTTTAAAAAATGAACCCTTAAAATTTACAAATATTCTCAATTTGATCCTAATTTTAAAAACCCCACCCCACCTCACCTCATCCCGCCCTTCCCCCTCCCCTACCAGACTTCCTCCCACCATCGTCCCCCTCCCCCCTCATTTACATGAGGTGCTGATTGTTGTATAGTTTGGCACCTGGATTCGATGTTAAGCTCCGTACTTTTCGATATTCTATAACTGGTTCATGTGCATTTCAGTTTGTTCATGATCTGAACCTGTGTCTTCTTCATATCTTTCTTAATCCTGTTAGATTTTATTACTTTGTAATTCCTAAAATTTATTGAAACTTGGTTTTATTACTGTTTATTTGCTAAATTTCTAGAGACATGCTTACCTGACCTTTTAACTTAGACTAGTTATGGACTTTTCCCCTTTTGTGTGTTCGAAATCATGATCCCACATCGAAAACTCCATTATTTTATTGCAATGTCGTCTCTCTTGAAAATGTAAATATTTGACCATTGCATCTTTCAGTGCAACTATATAAAAGAGAAGTTTCAAATTTCTTAATGGCTCAAGTACCTCTTCTGCTGTTGAATCACCTCGACGGCGCTCTGGTCTTCTGAGAGACCAGGTGCAATTGATTAAAAGAAAGGATTATGATCGCTCTGAGATCGTTCTGATCAAAGATAATCTGTCCTTCGAGAAAGGTTTCTTCATTGTAATTCGTGCATGCCAATTATTGGCTCAAAAGGACCGTGATAGGGGGTCCGGAGGGGGAGGGGGAGATGGACGGGTGGGGGATTTTGAAATTAGGATTGAATTGGGAATATTTGTAAATTTTGAGGGTTCTTTTTTATAATTATGACTAAATCGATATAATATGTAAAAATTGAAGGCTAAATTTATTATATCAATTTTGTAACTGTCACATCATGTTATCGTTTGTGATTTTAACGAGAGTGACTAAAATGATCGAATTATGTAATTTGAGTGCTTAAATTGTCAATTTTTTATTTTAAGTGTTTAAAAAAATTTAATAGTTGGGTGACTATCTATGGAATTTACCCTAATATATATATATATATAAATTAATATTTTTAATTTAGTCTTACATAATTTTTAATAATCTCTTATTATAAGTAATTTTATCTAAAATGTTAGGGTAAACTACAACAATGGTCACTAAACTATTGCCTTCATTCTATTTTGGTTATTGAGCTAATAATTTTTTCAATTTAATCATTGAACTTTTTGAAATCAAATATTTTGGTCACTCAAAGTTGATTGGGGTTTTTATTGATATAATAACAAATTTAGCCCCCAATGTTTACAAAATTTGTCATTTTAGTTTGAATTCTAAAAAATTTAATAAATTTAGCCCTCAAAATTTATGAAATTTGTCAATTTAGTTCTAATTCTAAAAAAATCAATAAGTTAATTGTTGGTCCTTTACAAAAAATAATAATTTAAGCTTCTTAACCCAAAAATCTTAGCTTTGGTTTCAAAATTTTATAATTTTATCCTACTCCAATATAAAATTTCTAACATCATATTTGACATGATTGTTTTTATACACCCTGTTTACCAACCCAAAACAAGGAAAAGGGGAAAAAAAAGGAATGAAAATAACATTATATAGTAATGATATTTTAAATGTTTCAATTGATGAAGCAAAGTTAATTACATATCTTCGGTAGAGGCTACAACAACTAACCAACTATCTTATAAAAAAAAAATATCACCAAATAACAAAATTCAATATCCAAAGTAGAAAAAAAAAGTGAGCTCAAGTTGCCCTTTCTAGCTTTGAAACAGAAGATAAAATAATGGGAAATGAATTGTTTAGTTATAGATAAAGTTATATGAATTTTTTCGAATTCAAACTAAAATGACAAAATTTGTAAACATTGAGGGGTAAATTTGTTGAATATTTTATATTTAGGATCAAATTTATCTAATGGGCAACATTGGAGGGCTAAATTTTTATTAGACAATAAAAAAAGCCCAAGTCAGCTTCGAGGGACAAAAATATTTGATTTCAAAAAGTTTAGCGATTAAATTGAAAAAATTAATAGTTCAATGACGAAAATAGAATAAAGACAATAGTTTAGTAACCATTTTTATAGTTCACCTAAAATTAATCACATAATTCACACAAAACATTTAGATTCTTTCAATCCCAATTTTTAAACATAATGATAAATTTAGTCACCAACTTTTTAAAAGAGTCAAATTACTTTTTTTTTTAAATGTAGAAATGCTAACTAAAAGTTAATTTTTTAACAATGTTGACATGACAACCCATGTGGCAGTCCATTTGTACTTGATAGAGCACTATTTGCCTTATATGCCACATCAACAAATAATTTAAAATTATAAAAGTATCAAGAATAAAAAATTCCAAATTAAAAAATTTGTATGAAGTATACGTTGATTGTCATTCGGGCTACCATGTTTAAAATTTTAATTTTTTAGTCAATATTTCTATTGAAAATACAATAATTTGACTTATTTTGAAAGATTAATGGTCAAATTCGGCTCTTTTTAAAAAGTTGAGGGCTAAATTTAACTAAAAAAAGAATAATGACCAAGTTAACAGAATATGTAAACATTAAAAGCTAAATTTGTCATTAAGCCTCTTTTATTATTTGAAACCTTTTATGTTTGGCAATCATATTAGACCCCAACTAAATCAAAACCAATTGAGTTAAACTCTTAAACGAAGATAAACTCTATCAATACTATTTTTTCCATCCACAAAATTTTAACTGAAAACATTACTTAAAAAATATCAAGCTAATAACAAAAAATTGGTGACACCTAACATGTTACTAATGCCAAGGGTAGAGATGTTTGTTGGTTGAACAAGCTCTCTGGGCTCCATTGTCTTAGTATGATTGGTCCCGAAAGTCGTAAAAAAATTACTAATAGTCTCTTCTCAATCCATACATACGAAGATAATATGTTTTAGTGCACTCGAATTCATATCCTCTCCAATTGAGTTAAGACACAATTAACTTGAGTGAATCTTGATATATAAGGTAGTTTAATTTTTGAAAGTCTATTATTGTTTGATATTTAAATTTAACGTTTCCTGTTTTGAATTTAGTATTTAAACCCTGGTTATTCATTGTGGCACTCAAATTTGAAAACCGCTACACAAATTACCTCATATAGGTTAGTTCTTTTATTACATGGCAACACATCCAATCAGTGAGCCACGCGTGGATTTTTAAATCCATATCATCTGTAACAATTTGCATACACAAAAGTCATGTCAACATATATAACATTAAAAAATTTTAAAAATATACCAACAAAATTTATCTTATGAAAAACTAAAAATTCCTACAATTCATAAAAATTCCTACCATTCATAAATATAATTGCTAAAAATTCAAATAAATATACAAACTTTATCATACGCGAATATATATAGAAATCACGTATTTAGAATATAAATATATGTTTAAAAATAACATATAATAAATAATGAAATATATAGTTTACAACTAATTATTAATAATACATAGAATCTGTATGATATTAAAATAAAAATATTAGATTAAATTATGAGTAATATGAAATTTATATATAAAAATATATCAAATTAAAAAATACTAAATGAATACAATTGCTATAATAGTCTTGTCATCAATCTGGTGTTGATGTTGACTTAATTTGTGACACCAACTCAACCAACAATATTGTTAATACTAGAAACTCTATAATGCGCATATGTGTGTGGAATCCACATATTTAGAATACATGAGTGCGTTTATAAATAAATTACAATAAATAATGAAATGTAAGATTTGAAACTAAAAATAATAACACATACAATATGTGCGAAATTAAAACAAAAAAATAGTTTAAATTGATAGTAAAGGGAAATTTAAACAGATAAATATATCATATTAAAAATATTAAATGTACTTCAATTGTTTATTATAGCATTGTCATTTTTCTTGAGTTGATATTGAGTTGACTTGTGACACTAATTCAATTGACGATATTATCAATAAGATTATGTCATACCCACGATGTGGGTGAAAATAATTATACAATATGTTTATTAAGAATTCACATAAAAAACCAAATGTTACTTTAGTTGAAATAACGAAGTTGGAAGAGTGTATTTTTGGTGTTTTAAGTTCAAATCCTAGTATAAACATGATTTTTTTTCGAGATTTTATATAAAAAATGAAAATACCTTTAAATTAATATTTACTACAGAGTTTTGACTTGGTTATGGGTTACAACAACTTAGTCAAAATCTTTATATATAATAGAAATTTAAAAACATAAAATACATCATATTTAAAATGCTAAATGAATACAAGTGTTTATCATGGTGTTGTCATCAATTCTATGTTGGTGTTGAGTTAATTTGTGACACAAACTTGATCAACAAAATTGTTAATATTAGAAATTTTATCACACACGTACGCATATGGAAATTACATATTTAAGATATATGGTTGTGTTTATTTAAGTGTTTTAAGTATGTAAGATTCGAAACTAATAATAACACATATGAATACAATTTATTTAAGTAATTTATCAAGACACTTAAATAATGAAATGTAAGATTTGAAACTAATAATAGCATATGAATACAATTTACTTAAGTAATTTATCAAAACACTAAAATAATGAAATGTAAGATTCGAAACTAATAATAACACATATGCAATATATATGAAATAAAAATAAAAATAATTTAAATTAAGAGTAAAAGGAAATTTAAATAGGTTAAATACATCATATTAATAATGTATTAAATGCTCTCCAATTGTTTATGATAGCATTGTCATTTTTTTGAGTTGGTATCAAGTTAACTTATGAAATTAACTCAATCGACAACATTACCAATAAGATTATGACATATCCACGATGTGGGTAAAATAATTATATAATATATTTATTAAAAATTCACATAAAAACCAAATGTTACTTTGGTTAAAATGAAAAAGTTGGACGAGCGTATGTTTGGTGTTTGAGCTTGTGTCAAATAGATGTCTGAAAAAATGTTTTAATTGCTACTCCATACAAGTCAAGAAGAAAAGCAAACAAATATTCTCTAAACAACAACAAATATTATGTTGCGGATCGACCTATATATGCAACGAGAAAGTAAAAGTAAAAGTAGAAAAGATCAAACATACAAATATTTATGTGAAAACTTCCTCGAAAGAAGAGGACAAAAAATCACGGGCAAAGAAGACTTCACTAAATGAGCAAAAATTGAAAGAGTACAATATGAAGATAATCTCAACAAATAGCCCTAAATCTTGAAAGAAAAAAAAGCACTCTGGCTAAAACTTGAAATTCCTTAAAACTCACAAGACTCTCTTAATCTCAAAGATGATGAAGATAATTAATCTAGTTACAACAACCCCTTTTATAGGCTAAATTCATACGTTAAATACGACTAAAATAATCCTAGACTAATCAGAGTTTAACTGGGAAACAATAGCAGAGTTTAACTAGGAGAAGAAACTTGGTCGAATTGGGAAACACGTCGCCACATCATAATATTGTATGTCTCTTGTCGGGATGTCATTCTTCGCGTCGTCGGGACGTCGAGTGTCACGTCATTGGGACGTTGGCTCTTCCTCATTGCGATGCCGATTGGAAAATATGTGGCACACTCTACAAATCTCCACATTGACTCGTATTTTCTCATACCTCTATTTTTGAGCCAATCACAAGTCTATCTAAACCTTTGCAAGATATTCACCAAGTCCAAACTGACGTTTGAACATAAAAACTGAAAGACTCTTAATTGTAGATCCATTGCCTAACCTGAAAGAGTCAAATTTCTTAGACTGATGTCAAGTCAACTTCAACTTCGTAATTGTCGAGGAAATTATTATTACGTTAGTCACAATTGAACCTTGAAGAACATATAGACTATCATTCTTTCGACCTCTCATCAAAATGAAAGCTTCAAGGGATACGTTAATGCCGCTTGAATTGATAATGAATTTTTAATTTTTCGAGTCCAATATACTTAAGAAGATGAGGTTTTTATCAAAATCAGGCACATGTCTGACACCTAACAGTGTCCTTAAAATTCCATCGTGTATCCTAATCTGAACGCTACCAATACCGATTGTCTTATAGAGTGATCCATTCCCCATACATATAACTCCACCTTTAATTGAACTATATGTGGAAAACCGGTCTTTATTGGGACACATGTGAAAAGAACACCTCGAATCTAGGATAAGCTTGGATGTAAACTGAGACCTTTTGGTTGTAGACACCAACAACCAATCATCACCCTTTTCTTCGGCCGTAGTAGCATCAACTATTTCATCTTTATTGCTCTTAGTAGCCTTCCTGTCCTTAATTTATAGTTTGTAACAATCTGCCTTAATCTAACCTTTCTTCTTGCAATAGCCACATACATTGTCTCGATTTCTTAACCTCGAACCAGTCATGCTTCTCACAACAAATGTCGAATGTTTCCAACTTGAATTGTTACTTGAACCAAACTCATTGTTGAGTTTGTCTTTTCTCAACAAGTTTCTCTCACTTCCTCGAACGGGAGTTTATCTCTCCTATAAATCAGGGTTTCCCTGAAAGACTTATATGAAGGGGAAAAGAACAGAATAGTAGTATAGCCTGATCTTCATCATCAATTTGAACCTTAATGTTCTTCAAATCATTTAAGAGAGAAAAAAAACTCACTGATGTGATCTCTAATAGGGTCATCTTCTCCCATACGAAATGTATACAAGTTCTGCTTCAACACCAAACGATTAGCCAAAGGCTTTGTCATATATAGGGTTTCTAACTTTCTCTATAAGGCTGTTGCTATTTTCTCTGAAAGCACGTCTTGCAACACATCGTTCGTGAGACACAACTGAATTGTAGACATGACATTCTCATCAAGCTCATCCCATTCTAAATTATCCATATTTTTGGACTTTTTCCTGGTAACGACCTTTTTTCAGGTTGTTTTGAACTAGAAACACTGTCATCCGAACTTGCCATAAATTGAAATTTGTGTCATTGTTGAACCTCTCGATATCGAACCTCATTGCCATTTCTGAACATGTTGATCTGTGGAAGTTTAACCTTGACTTTGATACCAGTTTGTTGGGGATCGACCCGTTTATGCAATAAGAAAATAAAAGAAAAAGTAGAGAAGATCAAACACACGAATATTTACGTTGAAAAATTTCTCCAAAGAAGAGAACAAAAAACCAAGGCAAAAGAGACTTCAATAAATGAGCAAAAATCGAAAGAGTATAAGATAGAAATAATCTCAACAAATAACCTTAAATCCTGAAAGAAAAACAACACTCTGGCTAAAACCTGAAATTCCCTAAAACTCACAAGACTCTCTCAATCTCAAAGATGATGAAGATAATTAATCTAGGTTACAACAATCCCTTATAGGCTAAATTCGTAGGTTAAATACGACTAAAATAACCTTAGATTAATAAGATTTTAACTCGGAAACAATAGTAGAGTTTAACTAGGAGAAGAAAACCCAGTTGAATTGGGAAACATGTCGTCACGTCGCAACATCGTATGTCCCTCGTTGGGACGTCATTCTTCGCGTTGTCAGGACGTCGAGTGTCGCTTCGTTGGGACGTCGACTCATCCTTCTTACAATGTCGATTAGAAAATATACGGTACACTCCATATATTATTATATTTTTTGTCTTTGAACTTTTATATAATATTTTTAAATATGATAAAATAAATCACTTCTTTAAAAAAAATTCACAATAGAAAACTAAAAAAAAAAAAAAAATTATTATAAGTGATTTTTTATTATATATATTTAGAACCACAAGTGTTATAATCCATTTTATGGTTTAAGAATAATCTTATCCGGGCAGAAGTGGTATTAATTTAAAGCCCTTTTAATAATGATGACTCTAAATTTTAAACTTAAATCTAATGATTTTTTTTTATAATAATCTTATTCGGGCTGAAATAGTATTCAAGTAATACAATTCCAATAATGACTCCTCTAAGATTTAAATTTAAATCTATACTTAACGAAAAAGTTCATTGCAACTTCTTTTAATTACTTATTAATATATTTTTTATATATAAATATTAATCAGTAATCAATAGTATCATATAAAAGTTAGCTATGAATTCAATGGCATAAATTAATAAAAGATAAATATAACAAAATCATAAAAGAATATTAAATACAATTTCACCAAAAAAAATATAAAATAAGAATTTTTTTTATTTATTAATTTTTAACAAATTATGGTTCTCTAAAAGTTTTGAGTATTTTTTTTTAAAAAGTTCTATCATCCAAATTATTATTCAATAAAATAAATTTATACCACGAGTGCATAAATTTCTAGAATGTCCAGTGCACCAGTGACACTAATACAGTAAAAGATAGAGGAAATGCTTCTTAATTAACCAAAAAAAAAACGTAAATTGAAATCTATCTAATTAGTAATTAATTTATTGGGAGGGGGCAAAAAATCTCTATAATTAATAAATAAATCCCTTGAAAATCTCTTCTATTAATCAATAGCCAATAAGTGTACATATACCATCAATCCAATTTAAGCTGCCAACACAACACAAATTAAAGAGGGACTGAGGCAACAGTTCAAAACAAACAATTAGATCCCAAATATTATTGGTTGTCTACTTCTCTTATTTAAACCCTCTCAGTTTTGCTCCTCTATATCTTGTCTTCTTTTTCCTCTCCGACCACCTAAAACAAGAAACAGAAAATGGTACATTGTCTGCCAAAGGTTTCTGTCATTCAAGACAAGCCGATGCTTCCACCAACTGCTGCTGTCGCAAAGAATAAGCATCGCCCTTTAGCTTTCGATGCATCAATCCTTGGATCTGAATCCAATATACCCTCTAAGTTCATGTGGCCTGACGACGAGAAGCCATGCCTGGATGCCCCGGAACTTGTAATTCCAACCATTGACTTGGGAGCTTTCTTGCTTGGGGACTCTCTTGCTGTATCAAAAGCGGCAGAGGAGGTGAATGAGGCATGCAAGAAGCATGGGTTTTTTCTGGTTGTAAACCATGGGGTGGATTCAGGGCTTATAGACACAGCTCATCAGTACATGGACCGCTTCTTCAGCCTGCAACTCTCTGGGAAGCAGAAGGCTAAGAGAAAAGTAGGAGAAAGCTATGGGTATGCAAGCAGTTTCGTTGGGAGGTTTTCCTCCAAGTTGCCATGGAAAGAAACACTGTCTTTTCGGTACTGTCCTCACACTCAAAATATCGTGCAACACTATATGGTGAATTGGATGGGTGAAGATTTTAGAGATTTCGGGTAAATAAATTCTTCTCACCCTTTCATTCCTAATTAAATAGGAGAAATGCTAATTTGCATTCGATCGATATACGAGATGATCAGCTTATTTACACGTCAAGATGTAGTCTCCAAAATGCAAAAAATACATGTTGCAGTTTCAGCGTATTTGTTTACTCCATATGTATTTCAAGCCTTGGACAAATAGTGACAATTGGATATGCATCTTTTTTAGGTTTGAAAGAGATGGAGTGACAAATTCATTAGACATCATTTCTTGCATGACCGAACCCTAAATCCATTCAACATGGATTGCTTAAATACCCCTTCTCCTAAAACAAAAATACACATGATAGCTGGATAGTGGATATGGCCTTTTTTGACTTTGCGTTTCTCTTTTATAACCTATGTTAATTGAATGTTGCGACAAGATTTACCATAGGATAGGAATCTAACACTTGATTTTGCTTTTCGTACTTGACAGGAGGCTTTACCAGGAATATTGTGAAGCCGTGAACAAGGTTTCCCAAGAGATAATGGGGCTGTTAGGGATAAGTCTAGGACTTGACCAAGCCTACCTCAAAGACTTTTTCGAAGAAAATGATTCAATCCTTAGACTGAATCACTACCCTCCATGCCAAAAGCCTGAGTTGACTCTGGGAACCAGTCCCCACACCGATCCCACTTCCTTGACAATCCTTCATCAGGATCAAGTTGGAGGCCTTCAAGTGTTTGCAGATGAAAAGTGGCACTCCGTTGCTCCCATCCCAGGAGCTTTCGTTGTCAACATTGGCGACACATTCATGGTAATAAAGATTCTGAACATATATGTATACGTATATACAAAATTTTTAACGAAAATGAGGCTGTGGTGTTTGAATACAGGCTTTGACAAACGGTATTTACAAGAGCTGCTTGCACAGAGCAGTGGTGAATACTGAAACAGTGAGAAAATCACTTGCATTCTTTCTATGTCCCAAGCTGGAGAGACCGGTGACACCAGCAGCTGGCTTAGTTAATGCCGCAAATCCGAGGAAATACCCAGACTTTACTTGGGCAGCACTGCTGGAATTTACACAGAACCATTACCGTGCTGACATGAAAACCCTTGTTGCATTCTCCAAATGGGTTCAAGAACAAGAATCGAACAACAAATTAATACCTTAGGGACAATGCTGGGCTTTGTGGGGGTGGGGAACAAATAAGCAATGGCTTTGGGTTAATAAAGTCAAATTAGAGGGAGACAAGTAAGGGAAGCATTTATCTGCTCGTTCATGGTGGGTCTAAGGAATAGAGCTACAGAAATTATAATACTATTGACAATATATAGTAGCTTAATTAGTGCTTCAGAGAATCATATTATAATTCGAGTCTCTTATTTTAACTTTCTTTTACAATTTAGCATTAGCATCTTTCGGCTTTTACTTTGTTTTGGTACTCTATCTCCTTTATGTACTACTATTTGCAAGTACAATCCTTAAATTCATCAAAACTAACTTAAATTAATTAAACAAAAGTAAAAATAGATGTAGATCGTCCATGTATGTAACAGTAAACCTAAATACTTTTAACCCAGAATCCATATAATCAGTAGCCAACTAATCGTTCTTATTAACCTATCACTTTAACAATGGATGAGGCGATGAAAATCCAGTGCATGCACGTGTTGGAAAGATTGCTTAATTGGTCCTTTTATCCATGGCACTAATTCAGTGAAGGAGGGTTTTATATAAGTATATATATAAATCCCAAATTTCAGATTAAAACTAAAATTACACTTAATTCATACAATATCTTCGAAAAAATGCATTCCATAAATTTAAAATTCAAATACAACATCTATATTCTATAAATTCCATCTCTATATTGCAATTTCTTTCGTTAAAAAGGGAAAATAAATATATTATTAATAAAAACTGTCATTTTAAGCTCTGATATTGACTTGGAGATCGGAAATTCCTCCCTACTTTCTGCCGAAAGGGCCAGACTGTCTAGCCATATACTCTTACTTTATATAAGATTTACAAATATCATGATTCTATAGACTCAGAAACAAGCAACTGTGATTGATTAAGAGAATGTGCAACTAACAATATATATTCTTTCAAAGTCATTGAATGTGGATTTCTTGTCCCCATATTCACCAATATCACATCTATGATGAAGAGATTAAATGACATAACTATACTGAGATTTTGAGTAGTTGATAAGACAAAAAGAGAACAAATTTGTCTGAGCATAACTGCATAAAGACTGCAAGTAGCCAAATCCCAAATATTAAAGCTAAGGAACCTTAAAAAATAGGTTTATATTGGTTAAACCTAACTAAATTATATATTTAATTTTGTATTTTAATTTCATCAATTTTAATTTCTATAAATTTTAAAATTTTAGTCTTAATCTAAACAATAGAAGAAGCAAAGAAGATAGGAGCCTTGACACCCCTCGATAAATAGTATAATTTTAATTTTAGTCCCTCTAAAAGTAATCCGTTCTATTCATTTTTTTATATTTGGTCAAATGAAAAAATTCCAATTTTGGCCCATTTAAAAATTTGTTTTGCGAGATGGCCAACCATGCATTGGCAAACACACATGGCGAACAACACAAATGGCGAACAATCTAGTTGGCGAACACATATGGCAGACAGTGCTGTCTCTAAGTCATAGGGCAGATAGTCTGAGCATAAGAAGACTGGCAGACTATCAATAGGCGAACTGTCATGAGAAGAGTTTTTACATGATAGGCTTGGCGGATTGTCTAAGCACATTGGTTAACGGTTTAACTGCTAGCATATTTGTGGACAACCAAAGTGTGAGCTGATCAGCAATAAGGCGAACTGTAGGATGAAGTGCAAGCTGTCTTCCTATAGCAAAAAAATTGAAGTTTTGGTTTAATCTTTTGTTCAATTCTTATGTTAAGATACTTAGCTAGGAACAAACTAAGTTGGTAATGACTTGATGTGTTTAGGTGTTGATTTCATAATTAGTCTGTGTACAAGTTAAGTTTTTCTATTTCCAAGATGTTAGTTGGATCAGTTGAGTTATTTGGAAAACAAAAGATATATATTGTAACTTTTTGAAATGAAATTTAAAAAAATGTATTGAAATTAGTTCATCTTGGGGTTCATTGTCTCGTTTTGCTTTCTCTCTTAGTCTTAAAACACCAACAATTGGTATCGAAAGCCATTTTGATATTTGAGGGATGTTGTTTTCTGCAAGAACATCTTCATCTAGTTTCTCACCACCTCTACCTTTTGTAATCACTGGTGAAAATTACCACATATAGGTGGTAAAAATGAAGATTTATCTTCAAACCTTTGACCTATGGGAAATTATGAATACTGACATATAGCCATCAGCTTTGAGAGCAAATCCCACCATTGCTCAAATGAGACAGCATAGTGAAGAATGTGTAAAGAAGCATAGTGTCAGATGTCATTTTATAAGGATCATGGCTTATGATACTCCTAAAGAAGCTTGGGATAAGCTGAAGGAGGAGTTTTAAGGTTTGCAGAAGACCATGAAGCAATAACTAATCAATTTGAGAAGAGACTTTGAAAACCACAATATGAAGGAGACTAAGACATTAAAATAATACTCAGATAGAATCATGATAGTGGTCAACCAGATTAGGTTGTTAGGGGACTAGGTCAATGATAATAGAGTTGTTGAGAATGCGATAACCACACTTCTTAAGAGATATGAATCAAAGATATCCTTTCTTGAATACTTGAAGGATTTGTCAACCATCTTACTTTCAGAACTGATAAATGCCTTATACGCTAAAGAGTATAAAAGAGCATCAAGGTAAAAGGAGTATTCTGAAGGAGCTTGTCAGGCTAAAAGAAGAGAAAGCTCGAGCTCATCAAGTCATAAGAGAAAGAAAGGTTGGTTAGAAAAGAAAGAAAAACCTAAAAGAGACGTTGGAAAAAAGAAATATCCACCATGTTCTCATTGCAAAAGGTTGGGTCATCTAGAGAGGATGTGTTGGGTCAGACCTGATGTTCATTGCAAAAGTTGCAAGCAGCTTAGCCATATTGAAAAGGTGTGCAAGAATAGAGGGCAATTACAATAGCAGCCACAGAAGCAAGATACTTAGGCACAGGCAGCTAAAGTGAGTCAAGAAGATTTAACATTTACTGCCTTATGTCCTGCCACTCCAGAAATGGAAAATATTTGCTTGTTGACAATGGTTGTGCAAGTCATATGACCTCAGATACAAGTATCTTCAAGAGCATTGATAAAAGTTTCAACTCCAAGATCAAAGTTGGAAATGGCTAGTATATTAAAGTAGTAGGGAATGGAGATATTTTGATCAACACTCCATCAGGTACTAAACTTGTCTCAGATGTTCTTTTAGTTACTGATATAAATCAAAATCTGCTAAGTGTAACATCTCTAACCCTTATCTGTCGCCGAAACAGGGTTACGAAACATTACCAAACTTTTTTAATCAAACACGATCATTCTATGTCAATTAATAAACATATCAAGAATCAATTATATATAATTTATATTATCCCTTATATGAGCCCTCGAAGCCCAAAATACACTTTAGAAGTGAGTCGAATTAAACCGGATGCTCAGGAAATTTTTCGCGAAATGATAAAATTTTACTTAGGAGTAAGGGACACATGCCCCATGTCTTAGGCCGTGTGGGCATTCAATATGAGGCACACGGCTGTGTCCCAGCCCATATCCTTACCCGTGTAACTCTCTGACTTGATTCACACGGCCAACCACACGCCCATGTGCTAGGTCGTGTGAAAGGTGCAGGGGTCACACGGCCAAGTCACGCGCCGTGTGCTAGGCTGTGTGCTAAAACCTAGGCATTCTATTTTGAAATTTCAAGATGCAGGGGACACACGACCAGACCACACGCCCGTGTCTCACCTGTGTGGACAAAAATAGGTCATTTTAAGGCCATTTTTCTCACCCTTTTTGATATCCACCTGCACACAACTTTGAAAAACACTAATATATTCCAGTCAAGCAACCAATACAAGCAAAAACATGTATTAAACATAATATATTATCCCGAAGCTCAATTGCCTAAACTCATCAAAATAATTCCATTCATTAGTTTACCAAAACCTATTACTAAACACATGCATACAAGCATTTTTGTATATTTATATGTATCATTCACACCCCTATTCCAAGTTTAGCTCTTTTCCAATCTAACCTTATACATGCCATATAAACCCTAAAAATGTATAATAAAATCCCCAGAGGTAATCTGGATAGTGTAGCCCGATGTGTTGATCCGATCTTTCGAACTTCTTGAAGATCTACAAAGAACATTAAAAAACATAGGTAAGCTTAATGAAGCTTAGTAAGTTCATAGGCTTTAAATATAAATCTTACCGAACATACTAAATATTTCATTTAGACTACGCTTTTCACAAGCATTTCCTGCCAATCACAACTTCGATTGATGAATCCAATTGATTGAGCTCTGTCAAAACCATTTTTTTTAAAAAGGGATCGACTTTGATTTTGAAAACAAAAAATGGGAGTCGCCACCAATCCTTTTTATTTAGGTGTGATCGGATCACTTGGTAATTCAATCATTTTAACAAAAGTTTAATATTTATTAAGATAATGATTTCTGGTCTACAAAATCCAGAAAATGTGTTCGGGAGTCGATTACGCACGAGAAAGGGTTAGCACCCTCGATACGCCTAAAATTGGTACCTAGTCGATTACTTGGTGTTTTTAGTGTCGAAAGTTAAAAATTTGAGGAAAATTTTAAAAATACTATCCTTTTGTTAAACATTATTTAATTGAATTTTTACAAAAAAGGGGTATATTTTACGTTAACCGAGAAAAAGATTACGTCCCGTAAGTTAAGACACAATGCCTTAAATCCTCGAAACAAGAATAAACGCCAAAAATTTATTAATTTTGAAAAATATTCGATTATCTCGGTTTTAGAAAGAAATCATATTCCGTAAGTTAGAATAATATTTTTTTCTTAATTCCCGAGAATATTTAAAAATTAATGCTTTGAAAATGTTCGGGTATTTGGATTTATCGAGAAAGTCAAAACCCCGTAAGTTAGGGAAAGACTTTCGAATTTCAAAATACGAAATATTGCTTATTCAAAATAACATTTTTGATGTATCGGGTAAAATGTAATACGAATTTGTAGTAAAAATGTAAAAATAGCAATGATGAATCATAGTACTAATATGCATAATAGAATGATAATAAACATGATAATATAAATGACAATAAAAAGGGTAAAAATAAAATAAAATAAAACAAACAAGCTATTTAAAAAGAAAAATAATAAGTAAGCTAAAAATTTAAAATAAAAAAAAAAACCTAATAGTAAACAAAGAAATAAATAAATATGATGTAAAACAGCTTAAACAATAATAATATTGATAATAACGATAATAATATTAATAATAATACTAAAAATAATAAATAATTTGAAGTTTGAAATTGTATAAAAAGGATATAAATAAATAGACAATAAAATGATAAAAAGTAATGATAAAATATAGTGTATTTAAAGAATAATAATAAGTAAATAAATACAAAAAAAGAAATATAATAATAAGTAATAATATTAAATTAATTAATAATAAAATAATAAGTAAATAAACACAAAAAGAAAATATAATTATAATAGTAATAATAAAAATAATAGCAATAATAATAGTAATAAAAAAATAATAATAATTATAATGATGATGATGATAGTAATAATAATAATAATAATAATAATAATATTAATATTAATAATAATAATGATAGTAATAAAAATAAAAATAAAAATAATGATAGTAATAATAATAGTAATAATAAAATTAATTAATTTAATAATAAAGTAGCAAGAATAACTAAAAAGGACTAAATTGAACTTAAAACAAAAGTTCGAGGCAAATCTAAAATAAATAAAAAGGAAAAATGACCAAATTGCATGTGCAAATAACAAAGAGGGACCAAAAGGGAAATTTTCCCTTCTCCTCCAAATGCGCAGCATAAGGGAGGACTAATTTGAAATCGAAATAAATAATGGGGTAAAAATTAAAAATAAGAAAAACTTGATTGTAAAACCATAAAAAAGCAGAAGGATCAAAAGGGTAAATAATCCCTTTATGAAAAAGGCGCAAATCCTAGGCCAGAGTGGGTCGAGTCGCGCGGGTTGATCATGAAATGACGCTGTTTTGAGGTTTAAGGACCCAGGCCAAAACGATGTTGTTTTAGTCCTCTATTTAAGCAAATTTTCCAAATTTTTTTTTATTTCAGCACCTTTTTTTTTTAAAAAAAAACCTTCATCCCTCTCCTTTTCTCTCTAAAGGCCCTCTAAGTCCAGTGAGAATTTCGGCCAATCACAGCCGCACGCCACCGTGGGCTCCGTCGTAGTCGACCGCCGTGCACGGTGGCAGAAGCCCAAAAAGGTAATTTTTCTCTTTTTTTTATATATTTATATATATAAACTGCTTTTTTAAAGGAAAATAAAGAAAATATAGGTGAATGTATAAAAATGAAAAAAAATAGATTCGAAAAAAGAAGAAATAAAAAAAATCTTAATATTAGATTTGATTTTGCTTTGTACTTCTTCGATCCTTTTTTCTGAGTTGCTTTCTCTTGCGTTTGTATTTTTTTTATTCAATCTCTCTTTTTTTTATTCAATGCCCGAACGTTACAATATATTTTGTTGGCTTTTTATAGCCATTTACAAAGTTTAAATCTATTATTTTGTATGCTGTCACTTCGGTTTTGGTCTTTGCAGGTGAATCGGTGGAGCAGTGGCGGTGCAAGTGGAGGCAGACCTAGGGGAAGACCTAGGTGCGGTACCTAGGGTTTGTTGCTTTCTTATTTTTTCTGATGGTTGTGGGCTAGGGTTAGATTGGGCTTGAATTGGGTTTAGCTGGTTGGGCTACTAGGGTTTTGGGTCTGTTTTGGGTTTGGGGTTTAGTTTGGGTTGTTTGGTTTTGGGGTCTTATTGGGCCCCAGGCTAAATTGGGCTTGTACAGCTACACTTCTTTGTTCATTGTCATGTAACAGGAATGGAGCAAAGACTTTTGAGAAAGACTAATTTTGCCTAGTCTCGCCCAGTCTTGACTTCTTTTGGCGCTTCTCTTTTCAAGTAACTTCATTCCAGTAAACTGCATCTTATTGCTTTGATCCACTCCACTGCGACTTCAGAGAGATAGGACTTGTAGTTTCAATCTACTCCGCTGCAACTTTAGGGAGATAAGACTTGTAGTTTCAATCTACTCCACTGCAACTTTAGAGAGATAAGGCTGGTGGCTTCAATCTGCTCCACTGTAACTTCAGGAAGATAAGATCCGCCATAACTTGTGGCTTTAATCTATTCCACTGCAACGTCAGGGAAATGAGATCTGCTGTCTTCAGTCTGCTCCACTACAACTTCAGGGAGATAAGGCTGGTGGCTTCAATTTGCTCCACTGCTACTTCAGGAAGATAAGATGCACCATAATTTGCAGCTTTAATCTGTTCCACTGCAACGTCAGGGAAATGAGATTCGTTGTCTTCAGTTTGCTCCGCTACAACTTCAGGAGATAAGGTTGGTGGCTTCAATCTGCTCCACTGCAACTTTCGAAAGATAAGATCCATAACTTGTAGCTTTAATCTATTCCACTACAACGTCAAGGAAATAAGATCTGCTATCTTCAGTCTGCTCCTAATGTAACTTTAGGGAGATAAGACTTGTGGTTTTAATTTACTCCGCTACAACTTCAGAGAGATAAGATTTATGGCTTTGATCTGCTCTACTGCTACTGCAGAGAAATAAGATCCGTAACTTGTAGCTTCAATCTGTTCCACTGCAACGTCAAGGAAATAAGACTTGCTCTCTTCAGTCTGCTCCGCTGCAACTTTAGGGAGATAAGGCTGGTGGCTTCAATCTGCTCTACTGCAACTTCAGAAAGATAAGATCCGCCATAACTTGTAGCTTTAATCTATTCCACTGCAATGTTAGGGAAATGAGATTCACTGTCTTCAGTCTGCTCTGCTGCAACTTCAGGGAAATAAGGCTGGTGGCTTCAATCTGCTCCACTGCAACTTCAGGAAGATAAGATTTGCCATCTTCGATCTACTCCACTGCAACTTTAAGGAGACAAGATCTACAACTTTAATATGCTCCACTGCTACTTCAGGGAGATGAGATTTTTGGATTCACCAATCTTGCTACACCATCCTCTGGGGGACATGACCTGTAGAATCGATTTCATAGGCCTATGCTTATGCCAAATGATTAGGATGTCATGATCAGAATGAATAAAATGCTCCTAACTAGATGTGTATGAATGATATTTGCATGAATGCAAAATGTCATTAGAATGATCTCTTCTTAATATTTGGGTTGTCATTGCTCATTGTTCAACAAGGTTCTATCACTGATACAATATTCTGTCTTCTTGTTCAGTTGATATCTTTGACAGAAAACCCGAAGAAATAGTCACAATTTAGACTCTTCTTTCTCAAATATTTCCAACCCTTAGGTTTGGTGAGTTCTAAATAATAGTCTTGTTTCAGGTTCTTGTAATATTTAGAAGCTTCCAAAGTAATATGCAGAACTCCTTTTGTAAAAAGTATTATTAGTCCATTAATCTTTATTTCAATGCAAAATGCTTGAAAAAGATCATAATGATAGACAAAACTGAAATTTATTAGGAACAAAATCTAAAAAGAATGGATTAATCAAAGAAAGCAAACATTGCTCAAATATAAAATAGGTGAGAGGAAAAATAGGTGTCCCAAATATCGCAGCCTGAACTTCTTTGTACAAACTTCTTGAGGACCATTTTGAGCTCAACATGTGTTTAGGAGATCTAAAATACTTTGTCGATGCCCCAAGATGTAGCATACCTCCTCTTTGTTAATCCAGGCATAGCAAGACTACTGCATGCCTTATTTTCGATCAAAATTTGAATTTCCCTTTCACGGGTTTTCAATTCAAAACCCCTTTGGTATCAAGGTGCCCTTTGCGGGTTTTCGCTTTGGCCTTTCCTTTTTTTTTTTAAGTGAAGTATTTCTTGACTAAATCTGAATTCACTGGCTTAGGCAGGTTCTTGCCATCCATCTCGGTCAATATCAATGCGCCTCCAGAAAATGTCTTCTTTACCACATAAGGTCCTTCCCAGTTTGACATCCATTTCCCTCTGAAGTCCTTTTGTACGGGAAGCATCTTCTTCAATACTAAGTCCCCCTTATGGAATTTTCTAGGGTGAACCTTTTTTTTTGTAAGTTCACATCATCCGTTTTTGGTACATTTGACCATGACGGATAGCTCTCAAGCTCTTCTCTTCAATCAAATTTAACTGATCATATTGGGATTGGATCCATTCTACTTCATCGAATTTCAGTTCTGACAAGACTTGAAGGGAAGTAATCTCAACTTAAATGGGCAAAACCGCCTCTATTCCATAAACTAATGAGAAAGGCATTGCCCCAGTGGAGGTTCTGATAGACGTTCGATAAGCATAGAAGGTAAATGGTAACTTCTCATGCCAATATTTATAAGTCTCAGTCATTTTCCTTACGATCTTCTTAATGTTTTTATTGGCTGCCTCGACTCCACCGTTCATTTTTGGGTGATATAGTGACGAGTTATGGTGTATGATCTTGAAATGACTACAGACTTCGGATATCGTGCAGTTGTTCAAATTCAATGCATTGTCCGATATGATCCTTTTCGATATTCTATACCGACATATGATTTCTGTCTTCAAGAATTTACTAACTACTGACTTTGTAACATTAGCATATGAAGTGACCTCTACCCACTTGGTGAAATAGTCGATGACCACGAAAATGAATCGATGCCAATTTGAAGCTTTTGGGGAAATTGACCCAAAAACATCCATGCCCCATATAGAGAAAGGCAATTGGGAAGTCATAACATGTAGAGGTGAAGGAGGTACATGAATTTTATCTCCATAAATTTGGCACTTATGAAATTTCTTGGCATAATTGATACAGTCTCCTTCTATGGTAAACCAATAATACCCGAATCTCATGATTTACCTGGCCATTGTGAAACCATTAGCATGTGTTCTGCAGACACCCTCGTGGACTTCTTCTAAGATTTTTTTAGCCTCGATAACATCTACACATCTTAGTAGCACTTGATCATTCCTTCTTTTAAATAGGATCTCCCCATCCAAGACATAATCACTGGCCAGCCTTCTCAACGTCCTCTTATCATTCTCAGTAGCTTGGTTAGGGTATTCACGATTCTTCACATATAGCAGTATATCGTGGTACCAAGGATGATCATCTTTTTCTTCTTCTTCTTCTTCGATGTTGCAACAATGATTCGAAGCCTCATAAGTACTCATCTGGATCGGTTTCACATCCTCTTGTTTGTTAACCTTGACCATGGAAGCCAAAGTTGCTAGGGCGTCAGCCATCTGATTTTCTCCTTGAGGGAGGTAGCAGAAGGTGATACCATCAAACTCTTTAATTAATTCAAGGACCAACCTTCGATAATCGATCAACTTGGGATCTCTCGTCTCTCATTCACCTTTGAGTTGATAGATCACTAGCGTAGAATCCCCATATACCTCTAGCACTTTGATTTTGCGCTCTATGGCTGCATGGATACCTATGATGCATGCTTTGTATTCAGCCATATTATTCGTGTAATCAAAATCCAATTTACTAGTAAAAGGATAATGATATCTATTTGGGGATACCAGAACTACCCTGATTCCGTTACCCATAGCATTTAAGGCTCCGTCGAAATTTAGCTTCCAAGGATGACCTTCTTGAGAATCTTCTTCAGTGATTGCCACGTACATTAGATCTTCATTTGGGAAATCAAAGTTTAGAGGCTCGTAGTCTTCTAGAGCTCTATTGGCTAGAAAATTTGCTATTGTACTCCCTTTTATAGTTTTCTGGTTCACATAGACTATATCAAATTTGGAAAGTAGAATTTGCCATCGTGTCATCCTTTTATTCAAAGCAGTCAGACTCTATCATGTACTTTAAAGGATCGAGTTTTGAAATGAGCCAAGTTATGTGGTACAACATATACTGTCTCAGCCTTCGGGTTGTCCAGATTAAGGCGCAACATAGCTTTCCAATTGGCGAGTATCTCGTTTCAGACGCAGTAAACTTCTTGCTGAGGTAGTATATCGCCCTTTCTTCTCTTCCTGACTCATCGTGTTTGCCTAGCACACATCCCACAGAATTCTCAAATACTGCCAAATACAGTATCAGTGGTTTATCTAGACTAGTTGGCGTTAGCACTGGGGTATTGGACTGGTATTGTTTGACCTTGTCAAAAGTCTTTTGGCACTCCTTATCCCAAACACCTGGATTGTGTTTCTTAAAGAGTCGAAATATGGGGTCGCATTTCCCAGTTAGTTGTGAAATGAACCGGGCGATGTAGTTTAGTCTTCCTAGGAACCCTTGAACTTCTTTTTGAGTATGCGGCAGAGGCAACTCCTGTATGGCCTTAACTTTATCTGGGTCAATCTCAATCCCCTTTTCGCTGACTACAAATCCTAGCAGTTTTCTTAACCTGGCCCCGAAGGTACATTTTGCTGGATTGAGCTTTAGCTGGAATTTCCTCAATCTCAAGAATAATTTCCTCAAGACTTGCACATGCTCTTCTTCTGTTCGGGATTTGGCAATCATATCATCGACATAAACTTCAATTTCTTTATGCATCATATCGTGGAACAGGGTTACCATGGCTCTCTAATATGTTGCTCTTGTGTTTTTCAGTCCAAATGGTATTACCTTATAGCAAAATGTTCCCTACATGGATACAAATGTGGTCTTATCCATGTCTTCAGGATGCATCTTTATTTGGTTGTATCCTGAGAAGCCATTCATTAAGCAGAATAATGAATAACCTGTCGTGTTGTCTAAAAAGGTGTCGATATAAGGCAACGAGAGATTATCTTTCGGGCTAGCTTTGTTCAGGTCTCTATAATCTACACATATTCATATTTACCCGTCTTTTTTAGGGACAGGGACGATATTGACTACCCATTCTGAGTATTTGACCACTTGTAAGAAACCAACATCGAATTGCTTATTGACCTCTTCTTTTATTTTTAGCAAAACATCGATCCTCACCCTTCGGAGCTTCTGTTGAACTAGTTTGCACTCTTCCTTTATGGAGAGCCGATGTACCACGATATTAGTACTTAGTCTAGGCATATCTTGATATGAAATGTGAAAACATCTTTCAATTCTTTGAGTAACTCATTGAGGTCTCGCTTTGTCTCTACGGCAATGCAAGCTCCAATTTTCACTTCTTTCCCTTCTTCCAAAACCACAATCCCTACTGACTCTTTGTGAGGCAGAATCTGTTTCTCCTCTTGTTCTACCATCCTTAACAAATCAGGAGATATGTTACAATCTCTGTCATCTTCAAAGTCCTGAGGTTCCTCTAAACACATATCTAGCTCAAATGGAGATTCTGAGTTAGTAGCAGCGTCGCTCATATCATTGATATCTGGAGACATGTTATAGGGGTGAAAGAAGATACAGAGAACAAAAGAATCTAAGAATAAATATCTGTATGGTATGATTATGAATGAAATGAAAGAATAGAAGAATATTTGCTCGGAATAAGACAAAAAGATGCATTTCATTGAAATAACGATGTTGGACATTGGCCTATTTCACAAAAGGATTCTTATTGCCCATAGGCTTAAATAAGCGTGTTTTAAACATTACTCTGAATTAGCTCTAAAAACTATAGGAATCTCTTCCGCAGTCTAATTATTCAGAACACTTCCAGGCTCATAAGGGCGAATGCCCGATAAATTTCCTTCCAAAATTCCCTCTTTAGATAAGGCGTTGATGTTTAGATTTCCTATCATTTCTTCAGTAGTTTCTTTTCTTGTCATCTTCCGCTCAGGGTGAATAATTCCTCCTAACACAAATGTTCTAAATATATGGGGAAAATTCATCGGTTCCCATTTGACTTTTTCCCCGCTTAATCGTGCTCTTTTCTTTTTTTACTTCTTTTCTAACTCTTCTTATTTTGTTTCGCATCTGGATTATATCCCAAGCCAGAGCGATCTCGTTTATCCATCAGAACTGGTACCTCTACCTTCCCTTGGAGATATTTCTCGAGTTATTTTCCCGGTATGGCTCCCTTTTCGACCATCAGTTGCAGGCCTATCTTTGTAGCTTTGGACATTCTGGGCATAGGGATCTTGTTCCCTCGACGATGAAGGTTGCATTTACAAATTCCAGTGATCGAAAAAAACATTCTATCGCTTCATCGCCTGCCCCTATGTATGGCACATTACTGGTAACTGATGCAATAATATCTTGTTCTACGTTTATTATTACTAGTCTACCTTCAGTTACCAACTTTAACTTTTAGTGCAGCGATAACGACACTGCCCCAGCCGAGTGAATCCAAGGCCTTCCCAGTAAGAAATTATAACAAGGCTTGATGTCCATCACCAGGAAATCTACTTCATACGTGTTTGGACCAATCAAAAGAGGTATCTCAATTCTTCCCATCACCTTTCTTTCGGTACCATCGTATGCTCTCACTATGTTTTGACACGTCTTCATATGAGATCTGTCCACTGATAATTTGTTTAGTGTGAATAAGGGCAAGACATTCAGTGCGGATCCATTATCAATTAACACCCCTGGTAGTGTATATCCCTTGCAACGGGTGGTGATGTGCAAAGCTTTTGTCGATCCCATGCCTCTAGGCGGTATTTCGTCATCATTAAAAGAGATGAGATTATCGGCGCTTATGTTTCTGACCAGACAGTCTAGCTTGTTGACGAAGATATCATTAGTGACGTAAGTTCTATTTAATACTTTCATCAACACGTTACGATGTACTTCGAAACTTAAAAATAAAGCTAGCACTTATATGCGAGCTGGTTGTTTATACAGTTGCTCCACAATGCTATACTCGCTATGCTTGAAAAATTTTAAAAACTCTTTAGCCTCCTCTTCAGTCGCTGGCTCATTAACATACGATTCAAGTCTGACCGCCTTTTCTTTCTTTTGTTCAATCGCCAAGGCTTTTCCTTTTACGGGTTTAGCCTTTGCATTGGATGGGTCGTAGCGCCTTCCACTACATGTGGAAAAACCTACATCTCGACCTTCTTCTGAAGTGCTAATTGGGTTTTCTTCTCTTGGTATCATCACGTTGCAGTTATAATTCTAGGGAACCCTCTTGCTGTCCTTGTAAGGAAAGGTTTCAAGTTTCTGGATTATGACTTTTAGTGCAATTTGTACTTCGGTTTCATTACTTCTGGGTCGTGAAATGATAACCACTGGGTGGTTAACTTTATAGATCTTCTCTGTGGACCCCTCTTCTGAGGCGCATACATTTTTTCCTTCTGGGCCTTCGGCATACTCAAAGAATTCTAGCTCCTTATTGTCCATCAGACCTTGTACTAAGGCCCTGAATTCACTACTTTTTTGAATCTCATAATCCTCTTCATCATGGAACTCACAATAATTTTTTTCTTCTCGGGATTTGTCCCTTTAGTCCCGCGTGATTAACCCTCCTTCTATCATTTTTTTCCAAACCTCCCTCAGCGGGGTTTTCACTTCTGCAATATTCATCTTGATTCTCTTCGTCGTATTCTCGATTATCCCATTTATCCCTTTATCCGCATGTTGGGTAACGAATTTTCTGCACTAGATGTATCATCAAATTTCATAATGCCCATTTTGATAAGCCTTTTGACTAATTTCTTGAAAGCGATGTAGTTTTCTATCGAGTGTCCTGTGATCTCTACATGGTATTCACATTGGGCGTTCACGTTGTACCATTTAGGGAATGGAGGTTGCATAGGTTTTAGGTAGAAAGGGGATACTACATGTGCATTAAAGAAATTTTGGTACAACTCCCTATACGTCATTGGAATGGGCGTAAACTGGAGTTTCTCTATATTTTGCCTTGTGTTAGACTCTTGTCTTGGTGGGTCTTGATGGCTAGTGGTTACCGTTCTCAGTTGACTCATAGTGATTGGTTTTGAATAACCTTTGTTATACGTGCTCACATTATTTACCTCATTTTCTTTTTTCCTCGGGGCCAACCACTTGGTGTTTTCCCCGGCCTCTATTTTTTGATACCTTATTACATTTTCTATCATTTCACCATACGTCACTATGTCCGAGAAACTCTTAGTTACACTTCTCAGTATGTGATTAATAAAAGGTGCCTTCAGGGTATTAATGAAGATCATGGTTGTTTCCTTTTCTAGTAGAGGCGGTTAGACTTGCGTGGAGACCTTCCTCTACCTTTGAGCATATTGCCTGAAGCTCTCGCTTGGCTTTTTCTCCATATTCTGTAATGTGATTCTGTCAGGCGTCATATCTGTCACGTGGACATATTGTTTCATGAAGGCCTATGCCATGTCCTTCCACGAATTAATTTTGGCATGATTCAGCTGATTATACCATTTGGCCATAGCCTCGTTCAAACAGTCTTAGAAACAGTGAATCAATAACTGATCATTATTGACATATCCTTTCATCCTCTGACAGAACATTGTAATGTGGGCCTTAGGGCAGCTGGTCCTGTTATATTTTTCAAACTCCGGCATTTTGAACTTTGGAGGGAGCATTAGATCTAAGACCAGACTCAATTTCCTTAGCATCAATTCCACAATGGTAACAAGCGCTCTCCAACGCCTTAAATTTCTCTTCTAGCCATTTGCATCGGTCTTCCAGTTGCTTTGGGAGCTCCACTCTCTCCTTTCCTATTTTCGCTATATCATCAAGATCAGGGACAACGGGATTTGCTGGATTATCTCCTGGGTTGGAGCCTGAACCAGTCGGGAAGTTTATTGGTGCCGAAGTACCAGTTTGATATTAAGGTCTGATGTTGATGGACACCCTTTGTGGATATGTGTTTGGTTGTGCTTGGGTGTTTGTTGGAGTGAAGCCTAGAGCATAAGCAGGATCCTCATTATCATCCCCGGAATTGACCATAGGGTTCTTTATTTGTTCTAGCCCTTCAGTTAGCAACTGGGTTAATTGGCTCATCATATTCTTTTGGGATTCTAGCATCTGATCCCTCATGTCTTGTTGAATTTTGGCCAATTGTTCTTGCATCTGTATTTATAGCTGGTTTTGCATTTCTTTTTGCATTTTCTCTAATCTTTCCAACCTTTGGTCCATTACTTTAGTTTTTCCTTGTGTATCGTAATGATGTTCCAGGGTAACTGCCATGATTTTAGAGTCTTCTTGTAAGTTTTAATACATATGATGCAATGCAATACTAATGCATAAATGCAATGAATGCAAAAAAAAAAAAAGACATTGATTCTGATTCAATTTCATTAGAGTAACTTTTCTAGAAAACAAATTTCTTTACATAAAACGGATTACATATAAGGCTTCACCCTAATACTTAAGGCCTTAACTTGCTTAAGAAGCCAAGCTAACTCTCGGCCTCGATCTGACTCTGACTCGTATTTCAAACTCAGTACATCATCCTGGACCGCTAAGGTTTGTAAGTGATCGGCCACCTCTCGCACTTGAGCCAGAGCTTCGCCTATGACGTAATCCCTATCCCTGACCTGGTCTTGAGCTCGATAAAGTTGCTCTTTCCACTGCTCATTATTTGCTTCCAGCAGTTCAACTCGAAGCTCACAGTTTTGTAGCGCGGTTTCGAGTTCTTCTATATTCTATTTTAGCTCTTAATTTTGCTCCGACTAGCCTTTAACTCGATTACAGAGTTATGACTTCGATACTGATGTAGGAATCTTTCTAACTCTGACACCCGAGTTTTTAACCCTACCTTCTCATTTTGACTTTCTATCAAACTCCCTTGTAGAACGTCTTCTCGTGTTTGAGCATCTCAGAATTTCTTTTCCCATTGACTGGCTCTACTCTTTTCCTCTTTAATTTCTCGCTGCCATTGAACTGACGTTTTCCCCAGACCAGTGGTTCTTATTGACCTCCGCAACTTCTTGTAGTCTATTTTTAAACTCTCCAAATCTTCTTCAGCCTTATTATTTCCCTTTCTCAGCTTCTCGACTTCTAATTTCTACACGTCGACATCCAGTCCCAACTGCATTTTCTCCTCCTCTAATTACTCTATCCTTTTTTCTAGCTCTAAATTCTTCCTCTCAAAATCCTGTTTGATGATTTCTAACTCAGATGGGATTACCATCAAGTATTCTTCCATTGATCGAGTGTTTTCTTGATCTGACGTAGGGATGTTGTCGTTGATCCCCTGACCCCACCACCGGTCATACTGAAGGGTATTCATTGGGTTAGCAACAAACCTTTTCATTCTACAAGTTTGGTTCCAGGCATTCGATATCTCACGAACTTTTTTTTTGTAATTATCTCCCTTGTATACGAACTCGTATTGAGCTAACCCGTGTGTTGCTAGAGTAAACTGTCTCGATCTGTACTGTCTTAATACCAGCAGAAGGGCATACTCGACAGCTCCCCATATTCCAAGTAGGGGAACCCAATCAAAATCTACACATCGATATAAGATTTCGTCAGGAACCATCCAAGAGGCTCTCCATTCGATGTCTTCCTCTTGTAGATTCTAAAGAATCGTCATCCACTTTTCCTCTGTAATATCATCCCGTCTCGGTGTAGCCACTATCTCTTTCAGCGACGAATAATTTTCGGAGAAGATTGATATGATATTTTTTCCACTTTCCAAAATGGTTGTGGAACCATGCCAGTAAGAGTTGTGTGCATCCGATGAATCTCCCTTCGCTTGCTCTTCGGCAGGTGTTCAATGATTTGAAAGTTTCGGCCAAAATTACGGGTACGGGTGTGACCCTTTTATCAAGTCAGTCAAATAAATCGAAGACAGCCTTGTCTATATGCCCCAAGGCCTTAAGGAAGATAACCAGTCCGTAAATGTTTAACGTGAAGACACCAACCCTTTTCTTCACATCAAGATGTGCTAGGATCAAATATCTCAAATTTCTCCAAGGAATGCACTTACCTTCACCTTTCTGCTTGATTTGAGCTGCTACCCACTGTTCGCTCATTCCTGTGATGTTCATTAGCTTTTTTAAGAACGTCGGGACATTAGCAGCTCTTGAATAAACCTTGTCAGTTTGAATCTTCGGGCAACGGAGTAAGGCTGTGTACTCTTCTACAGTAGGTACCAAATTCACTTTCCCGAAAGTAAAACAACTATAAGCAAGTTCCAATACTGGGCAAGAGCTCAAAATAGGTGCTCATCTACCTTGATATCAAGTAGATAAGGCAAATTACCATAATAACAGTAGAATAGTTGTTTGATTTCATCATCCTACTGACCTTATATTTCTTTCATCTCTTGAAGATTATTTTGGGTTACGCGGATAAGAGTGAAGTCCCACAACTCCGACACGTACCCCTCTGTAAGATTATCACCTTTCTTTTGCTGCGTTGTCTTAGCGCATATCCGGATGGCCTCATTATCCTCCACTTTATCAAGGAACCCTTTTTCCATGATAAGTTATCTATTTAGCAACCGAATGTGAATCAATTTTTGTGATGAAAATGCCATGCAAATACAATCAAAGTAAAGCAAAGCAAGTCATTATTTTATACATAGTTTAAAGCAAGCAAGGAATAATAAATAAAGCACCTGCTCGGGTAACCACTACGGTTTGGTGTAGCTTTACCTAAGGCGGGCTCCTACGACTCACTATATACGGTTCGGTTCTTAAGTAAAGGTACCTGAACCAGTAGATTCCTTGATCCTCACCCATTATAGGCTCATATAGACCGAGTTCAGTTCAGAGGAATACATTTCCCTATGGTTGCACGGAGATGAAAACCTCACGAAGACATAGGAACGATTGTATCCCAAAAGCGATCCACTATCCTACACGGAGGTGAAAACCTCACGAAGGAATAGTTTCTCACTCCCACTTAAAAAGGTAAAATTGACCGATCATGCGATGCTAATGTGTAGAAATATATCAAGAACTCAACCAGTAAAGGATACCAAAATGATAAAGATCGTAACAAAAACAGATGAAATAAAACAAGAGGATCGTAAATTTAAACCAAATTTTTAATTTTCAACAAAAAGACAAAAAGTAATCAACTCGTGGCTTGACTCTCTTATTTTGCGTCCCCAGCGAAGTCGCCAAGCTGTCGAAACTATTTTTTTGAAAAAGGGGTTGACTTTGATATTGAAAACGAAAAATGGGAGTAGCCACCAATCTTTTTTATTTAGGTGTGATCGGATCATCTGGTAATTCAATCATTTTAACAAAAGTTTAATATTTATTAAAACGATGATTTTTGGACTACAAAATCTAGAAAACGGGTTCGAGAGTCGATTACACACGAGGAAGGGTTAGCACCCTCGATACGCCCAAAATTGGTACCTAGTCGATCACTTGGTGTTTTTAGTGTCGAATGTTAAAAATTTGAGGAAAATTTTAAAAATACGATCCTTTTGTTAAACATTATTTAATTGAATTTTTACCAAAAAATGGGGTATATTTCACGTTAACCGAGGAAAAGGATTACGCCCTGTAAGTTAGGACACAATGCCTTAAATCCTCGAAACGAGAATAAATGCCAAAAATTTATTAATTTTGAAAAATGTTCGATTATCTCGATTTTAGAAAGAAATCATATTCCGTAAGTTAGAATACGATTTTTTCTTAATTCCTGAGAATATTTAAAAAATTAATGCTTTGAAAATGTTCGGGTATTTGAATTTATCGAGAAATTTGAAACCCCGTAAGTTAGGGAAAGACTTTCGAATTTCAAAATACAAAATATTGCTTATTTAAAACAAAATTTTTAATGTATCGGGTAAAATGTAACACAAATTTGTAGTAAAAATGTAAAAATAGTAATGATGAATCACAGTACTAATATGCATAACAGAATGATAATAAACACGATAATATAAATGACAATAAGAAGGGCAAAAATAAAATAAAATAAAACGAACAAGCTATTTAAAAAGAAAAATAATAAGTAAGCTAAAAATTAAAAATTAAAGAAAAAACCTAATAATAAACAAAGAAATAAATAAATATTACGTAAAACAGCTTAAAACAACAATAATATTGATAATAACGATAATAATATTAATAATAATACTACAAATAATAAATGATTTGAAGTTTGAAATTGTATAAAAAGGATATAAATAAATAGACAATAAAATGATAAAAAGTAATGATAAAATATAGTGTATTTAAAGAATAATAATAAGTAAATAAATAAAAAAAGGAATATAATAATAGTAATAATATTAAATTAATTAATAATAAAATAATAAGTAAATAAACACAAAAAGAAAATATAATTATAATAGTAATAAAAATAAAAATAATAGCAATAATAATAGTAATAAAAAAATAATAGTAATAATAATAATAATGACAGTAATAATAATAAAATTAATTAATTTAATAATAAAGTAGCAAGAATAACTAAAAAGGTCTAAATTGAACTTAAAAATGAAGTTCGGGGCAAATCTGAAATAAATAAAAAGGAAAAAAGACCAAATTGCATGCGCGAATAACAAAGAGCGACCAAAAGGGAAATTTTTCCTTTTTCTCCAAAAGGCGCAATATAAGGGAGGACCAAATTGAAATCGAAATAAGTAATGGGGTAAAAATTAAAAATAAGATAAACTTGATTGCAAAACCATAAAAAAGCAGAAGGATCAAAAGGGTAAATAACCCCTTTATGAAAACATACAGATCCTAGGTCAGAGCGGGTCGGGTTGCATGGGTTGAGCATGAAACGACGCCGTTTTGGGGTTTAAGGACTCAGGCCAAAATGATATTGTTTTAGCCCTCTATTTAAGCAAATTTTCCTAAAAAAAAAATTAATTTCAGCACCTTTAAAAAAAAAAAAACTTCCTCCCTCTCCTTTTCTCTTTGAAGGCCCTCTAAATCTAGTGAGAATTCTGGCCAATCACCGCCGCGCGCCGCCATGGGCTCTGCCATCGTCGACTGCTGTGCACGGCGACCAGAGCCCAAAAAGGTAATTTTTTTCTCTTTTTTTTATATATTTTTGATATGTTTATATATAAAAACTGCTTTTTTTAAAGGAAAATAAAGAAAATATAGGTGTATGTATAACAATGAAAAAAATAGATTCGAAAAAATAAGAAATAAAAAAAACCTTAATATTAGATTTGATTTTGCTTTGTACTTCTTTGATCCTTTTTTCTGAGTTGCTTTCTCTTGCGTTTGTATTTGTTTTTTTTTTATTCAATGCCCGAACGTTACAATATATTTTGTTGGCTTTTTATAGCCATTTACAAAGTTTAAATCTATTATTTTGTATGCTGTCACTTCGGCTTTGGTCTTTGCAGGTGAATGGGCGGTGCTGACATGGGCGGTGGAGTAGTGGCGGTGCAAGTGGAGGCAGACCTAGGGGAAGACCTAGGTGCGGCGCCTAGGGCTTGAGGCTTTCTTGTTTTTTCCGATAGTTGTGGGCTAGGGTTAGACTGGGCTTGAATTGGGTTTAGGTGGTTGGGCTACTAAGGTTTTGGGTTTAGTTTAATTGGGTTTAGGGTTTAGTTTGGGTTGTTTGGTTTTGGGGTCTTATTGGACCCCGGGCTAAATTGGGCTTGTAAAAGCTCAATAACAATAATTACTTAAGTTCTTCCACACTAGTTCCATATAATACTTACCAATCCCTGTCAAATTAAAGAACGTCTTACGGATTTGAGTACATCGTTTTCTTGATGCCATAGTCCAACTATGGTCTTACACATATATTGCCATGGCCCTACCATGGTCTTACATTAATAATGCCATAACCCAGTGTTGGTCATATCATCTGGATGCCATAGCCCAGCTATGGTCTTACACACACATATATATACTGCCATGGTCCAACCATGGTCTTACGTTCACGGTGCCATAACTCAGTTATGGTATTTTCACTAAAATGCCATAGCCCAGCTATGGTCTTACATTTAAATATTTCAATGGTCCAACCATGGTCTTATCCATCAATTCATCTTGTGTCACGAAACGATCGTACTCAATCCTGCATTCCACTTAATTTGAACTTTCAATTCAATTTCCATATTTTTTTTACAATATTCATAATTCAATAAAAAAATATGAAATAATCATTATATCATTCCTAGATTAACAAATAATCATGAAAATTCAACCATATGAACTTACCTAGGTTAATTTGTAGAATTTGTTGTAATTCAAGGACTATTTAGCTAATTTCCCTTTTTCACGATTTTCTTCGGGCTCTTGATCTATTATATAAAATTATTCATTCATCAGCACTTAATTCAATTCTAATCCACTTCACAATTTATGCTCTTTAATTTTTGAAATTACACATTTACCCCAACTTTTATAGTTTTTACAATTCAACCCCTTATCAATTTTCCCACCAATTGAGCTATTTTTTTTTAATTAGAAATTTCTATAATTAGTTTAGGCTACTATACAACCTTTGATATTCAGAATTTCAGTACCAAGCCCTAATTCTTAACCTTTTCATAATTTATTCCTAAAAATCAATTTTTATTAAAATCACTTGATAAAATCATCAGATAACAAAATTAAAGCTTCAATTCCATGTTAATTCATCATAAACGCCTAGCAATCATCAATGATAACTTTCAAAATTACCCATAGAATCAAAAACTAATGAAATAGACAATTGGACCTAATTGTAAAAGTCTTAAAAACACAAAAATTACAAGAAAAGAGAAAGAATTGAACTCACATGGTGCAAATATATGAAAAACCAACTTAGAGGGACTCTTCAATGGCATTTTTGGTTGAGGAATTGTGAAGAAATGTCTAGATTTCTTTTAATTTGTTGTTTTATTTACTTAATTTTGTAAAATTTCCAATTTTACCCCTATTTCTCCTAATTTCAGATTTTTTTCTTATTAATGCCGCCCCAGCCATACCTTTTGGGCTCATTTTCTCTTTTAATCCTCCCTCATTTAACACTTGAGCTATTTAATCACTTTAGCAAGTTTTGTACCTTTTTCAATTTAGTCCTTTTTAATTTATTAACTATCAAAACGTTAAAATTTTCTAACAAAACTTTAATACTAACTTATTGACACTCCGTAAATATTTATAAAAATATTTACGACTCGGTTTATGAAATTGAGGTCTAGATAGCTCGTTTTCGAGACTAATTAACCTAATAATTCTTTTAAATCACAAATTCCACTAATTCAAGACTGTTTCTAAAATCACACTTGACTCATAATTATTAAATAATAATAAAATTTTCAAACTCGTTCGTCGGATTTAGTGATCTCGAATCACTGTTTTCGACACCACTGAAAATTAGGCTGTTATACTAAATGTTGGTTAGTTGCTTGAGAAAGGATATTTTATGGTGTTCAAGAGAAATAGATGTTTGATTTTTTTTATTCTAGTGGATATGAACTTATATCAGTGGCTATGTTTGATAGAAGTTTTATCGTAAATTGGAATTTGGCAACTTCTGTTGCCAATGTTAGTTCACTAGATGAAATAAAATTATGGCATGGGAGAATGAGACGTCTTGATTATAGATATTTAAGTCAGATGTTTATGAATAATTTGGTTGAGAATTTGTCAAAAATGGTTTATCATGAGGATGTTTTTGAAATTCATCAACTAGGAAAGTAGTCTAGACTTCTTTTTCCAATTAATAAAACTTGGAGAGCCAATGAAAAATTGCACTTGGTACATATTGATATTTGTGGGCCTATAAAGACAAGTTCGCTAAATGGCAGTAGGTACTTTGTCTTGTTTATTGATGACTGTACAAGGTTCTGTTGAGTATACTACATGAAGCACAAGTCTGAAGTGGTTTATACCTTTCTCATATTCAAGGCTATGGTTGAAAATCAAACCAGTTGCAGGCTTAAAATGATCAGGTCAAAAAATGAGACAAAATACACTTCAGAAAGGTTTCAAGTGTTTTGTGAAGAGGTTGGAATTCATCATCAGCTCAGCAATGTGTACACTCCACAACAAAATAGAGGATGTGAGAGGAAAAAAATAATTGTGATGAACATGGCTCGATACTTGTTGCTTGAGAGTCACCTGTTAAATGATTTTTAGGTAGAAGTAGTAAGCACTGCAGTTTACTTGCTAAATAGAATGTCAACTAAAGCTGTTGAAGGGAAGACTCCATTTGAGTCGTGGTTTGGGTTCAGACCTTCAGTTTCTCAACTAAGAGTGTTTGGTTGCACTTGTTTTGTTTATGCACTAGTAGAGAAAAGAAGTAAGCTTGATAGGAGATCACAACTTGAGTTTTTTCTAGGATACAGTAGTGCCAAGAAGGGTTATAGAGTTTATGATCCTTTCTCCAAGAAACATATTATAAACAGAGATGTAAAGTACGATGAAAGAAGAATTTGGAAATGGGATGCAACTGAAAATGAAATACTTGAGCTAGGAGAACTTGAACTAGATCTACAACATATTGAAGATCAAACTGCAAATGATGCATTTGATGATCATCCAGTGAGAGGGACAAGGCCAATTACTGAAGTCTATTAGAGGTGTAATTTGACTGTGTTGGAACCAGTTACCTTTGAAGAGGCAACACAAGAATGGAGAGATGTTATGAAGGAAGAGATTAGTATGATCAACAAGAATGAGACTTGGGAGCTGGTAGATAGACTAGTTCATAAGAAAGTCATTGGGGTTAAATGGGTGTTTAGAACCAAAATGAATCTTGATGGTTCTGCCAAAAAATTTTTATAAGCCAAAAGGCTTTTTCCATAAAAAATTTAAAAAGATATGGCATGGAAAACTGCAAGCCTACCAATACTCCAATTTCTCAAGGACAGAAGCTCACCAAAAATGAATATGTCGAAAGTGTGGATGAGACAATCTATAAAAGCTTGGTTGGATGTCTGTTTTACTTGACTACATCTAGGCTAGATATAATGTTTGCTATAAGTTTGTTGCCGATGTACATGCATTACAGTAATATAATTTATTACAAAGCCGCCAAAAGAGTTTTGAGATATGTAAAAGGAACATTGAGCTATGAAGTGAAGTTTATGAAGTCTGAAAAGCTTAAGTTACTTGGCTATTTAGACAGTGATTGGGCAGGGTCTACTGAGCACATGAAGAGTACCTCTAGTTATTTCTTCACTCTAGAGTCAAGTGTTTTTTGCTGGAGCTCAAGAAAGGAACAATCAATAGCACAATCCACTGTTGAAGTGGAGTATGGTGTAACTGCTTCAATTGTCAACCAGGCCATTTGGCTAAGAAAGTTGTTGAATTACTTGAACATAAACCAAGAGGAAGCAATATAGATCAAGTGCGACAATCAATCTGCTTTTTCAATTGCAAAGAATCCAGTATTACATGGGAAAACAAAACACTTCAAAATTAAGTATCACTTTATGAGAGAAATGGAGCAAGAAAAGTAGGTAACACTGGTTCATTGTAGTTCACAAGATCAATTAGCCAATATACTAACAAAACCTTTTGGGAAAATGAAGTTCGATAAGTTGAGATATAATATTGAAGTTCGTAGCATGGAGGCCAATGAGGAGTGTTGCGAGATGGTCAACCATGCATTGGGGAACACACATGGCGAACAACACAAATGGTGAACACATATGCCAGACATCGTATGGCAGACAATTCTGTCTCTAAGTCACATAGCGAATAGTCTGAGCATGAGAAGACTAGCGGACTGTCAATAGGTAAGCTGTCATGCTAAAAATTTTTACACGACAAGTTTGGCGGATTGTCTAAGCACATTAGCGATCAGTTTAACTGTAAGCATATCTGCAGACAACTAAAGTATGTGCTGATCAGTGATAAGGCAAACTATAGGATGAAGTGCAAGCTGTCTTCCTAGAGCCGAATACTAATGTTTGGTTTAATCTTTTTTTCAGTTCTTATGTTTAGATACTTAGTTAGGAACAAACTAAGTTGGTAATGACTTGATGTGTTTAGGTGCTGATTTCATAATCAGTTTGTGTTCAAGTTAAGTTTTCCTATTTCCAAGATGTTAGTTAGACTAGTTGAGTTGTTTAGAAAATAATATATATTGTGTAACACCGCAAAACATGATTCGATTCATAGGATCCTAATCCCAAGTGTTACACTCTCTTTCCGTCGTTTATTTAAATTTTTCATACAAAATTTCGAAACTTCTACATCTTATTAATTAATGCTGCCTAGTCAACAAGTCATCTGAGTGTACAATGTATATTTACAATCATTTAACAAAGCTTTTACCCAACGAGATTTTACAAGTACAAACATTTATATAACACTTATCTTGCTCTTAAACAAACTCGCTGGCATTACTTAATTGGGCCAACAAATTTTATCTACATTGCTAGTCTTATGAATAGTTCGCCTAGTCTAATCACAATATTCTTGTCGTACTCAGACACATCGCTTCACTCACTCTGTATGGATAACCACCCAACGTGCCTTTCCTTAGGCGTACCCCTAGCGTGATCCCTTCTGGCTTAGCCACGATCGACTTACTTTTGACATAAGAACACAGAGGCAAATTCAACAGAACTTAGTGAGTAAGCTCTCATTTACCTGAGTCTCATCCGAGAACTTCTTTTTATCTAACTCCTTATTTTCTTATTCTTCAACTTAGCTCTAACAGATACATCCCTTAGATTGTATTCCTTATACCATGTGTGTCATGCTTCGCAATGAGGTAATATCTGGCCTTATCTCACGTCCTTTTTCTTATTTCCTCATGATTCCTTAACCAATCCCGTTGCTGAGGGCCTTACAGACATAATACTTTTGGTTCGCCACTCAAACTGGCGCACTTAAGCTTCTCTCTTCTTACCTTGATACTATACGAGATTTGCCTTATCCCTCCGAAGCTTTTCTTTTAGAGTTTGCCATACCTATTGTTCCTTCAAAAGACTTTATACTCACTTTTATCAAAGTTTGTCACCGAGGCATTACTTTCATATGATTTCCATAAGGGCCATTCTTTAGACTATGCCACTAAGGCGTTTCTTTTCAGAGATAGCCACAAAGGCTTCTGTGTCCAGAGATGTGCCACGAAGACATTTCCTTTTAAAGTATTGCCACAAAGGCATCCTTTACATTCAGTACTTGCCACAAAGGCTTTCCTGTCTAGAGTATTGCCACAAAAGCATCTTTTGACTGATGATTTAAAGGATAGGGATTTTCCTAAACTCACGTTTAGTGAGGTTTGCCCCTCATCATTCTAGGACACACAGAGAACTACGTTAGGTAATAACCTTCCTTAACTTTTTCCATATGATGCCATAACCCATCAGTTACAGTCTAACATGACATGGTCTTCAGTGCCATGGCTGTGGACTTGTCCTTTTAAAGATTCGTGTTTTTAGTCCCGACAGACCCCTTTGATGACTCTGGAGTTAGACACAGACTCATCACGCATCAAATCACCATACAATGACTTGTTCATGATAGACAATTTCATGCTTTTAGGCTCATATGCACACCATAATCATTTACAATCTTGTCATGTACTTAGACCATCAAACTTCATACATGTATGATCATGAACCTTCCATTTCGTATCAGAGTTAGTGCATCATACTTTGCTAGTTTCAATTTCACTATTTGGTCATTTAGCATAGAAGTTCCTAGAACATACATACTACATTCAAGAATCAACCTAGGGACCCACCTTACATCCACGTACAATAGCTTGATCTACAGGCTCGCACATTCATTCACGAACTATCATAAATTACTGCCCATGAGACATAGGAATATTGTCAAAACTTTATTCATAAAACATTTATTTTGTCTAAAACCTATTCAATCTCCATGCCTACCTTTACTCCTATATCTTTCCATTCACAAGCATAGGCAATCTTACTCTCGCAAAAAGCCACATGTGAGTCTAGAATACTTACCCTGGGTGAGGAAATCATCCTATCCATTAACTTCGATCCTTAGTTTTAGCTTAGTAAGAAGTTCCTGATCAACTTTGCGCGTCAGACATCAATAGTTGTTATCAAATAGAGGGGAGAAGATAATTTATTTCCTTTTAAACTAAGTTACAGTACTTTATAGAGAAACCCCATGCTCTCTTAGTAGAGCTTTACACATGTCATTAACTTTCAAGGTTGCTCTTATTAGTGGTTTACAACTATATAGAAATGTATTCTAGAATCCAAAATCTTTTCATATCTTTGATTTGACCCATTGTTCTATCTTAACTATCTTGTTAATACGTAACTTGTACTTTAATTGGATAAATTGGGCGTACCTTAACTTGGCGACGTCTTCTTATAACTAAAAAATCCTTAATACCTTTGTAAATCTTTCCTTTTTCACAATCATATACTTTTCAGAGATAATTCCTTTCCTTATATCCTACCGTTGCCTATGCGCCCTACCATTGCGCCAGAAACGTCATCTTGGCAGATAGGACCGCGCCCATCAGAGTTTTATTCGGGGCACTCGTCCAAACTTAAGACTCACCAAATCTGGGTGTTAAATATTGTAACCTTTTGAAATGAAATTTAAAAAAGTGTATTGAAATTAGTTCATTTTGCTGGTGCATTGTCTTGTTTTACTTTCTCTTTTAGTCTCAAACCACAACAATTTGATTATTCAATTTATACAACTTTAACACAAAAGTTTTTAGCATTTGCCCCTAAAAAAATTTAATTTTATCTCGGCTCCCCAACACAAATTTTGTCCTCGTCCTTGACCATAAGTAAGTTATGGATTTAGTTCTCATTCTTCAATTTGATCATTTTTATTTTTTATATTTTTAAAATTTTAAAGTTTAAATTTTAACTCAAATGATAATCGTTAAATCCATAAGCTAAAATTATATAACTTTTTAGTTAGCAGATAGTATATTTTTTGCATATAATTTTATAAATTTAACGAATTTAATTTATAACTAAAATTTTAAACTTTAAAAAATACTATGACTAAAATTATCTGATTAAAGAATAGTTGTAATAAAAAATATATAATGATGAGTGCGGCGGGCTCTTTCCCCAATAAGAAAAAAAGGAAAAAAGATACGATTTCTTTCTGGTCTGTCTATACAAAAAAAGAAAGATGTCGTAATCTGGAAATAAAAATAGATATTATGAATACCCAGGTTCATAAAAAACAATTTGTATGTGTTACTAAAATCTGCTAGTGTTTGTGACGAAGTGGTCACGTGATCCAATTAGTTCAACATCAATTCAGGGAATACCTTTGTTGACCAACATAACATCCATACAACAGTATTGTTTGTTTGTTTATTCGGATATCAACTTCTCCACCAAAGCTTTAATGTCATCATAATAACGTAAAAGATTTACTTTTGGTTTTCTATCACATTTACTGAGTTCAGGCAACTGATATATTACATATTCCACATTCAACGCGAATTGTAATTCAGCTTGAATTTGGATTATAGTCTAATTTACCATATATGTGTTGTTATATTTAATCCAAAAACTTCCAACTTTTTTAATGCATATTTATGAGGAGTTTTAGCAACAATTTATTGGATTAAAAAGTGAATTTAAGCAAAAATTCTTTGAATGTGATTAATTTTACTTAATTGAAGAGATTTTTTTGGTAGATTTTTGTTATTTTATTTCATATTAAAAAACATGATCCAGCTGAATTTCAGGATATTTTTAATTTTAACAAGTCAATGCATGTTTATTTAAGAAAGGTTTTTTTTTTTTTTTTTTTTTTTTTTACAAATGGATTGATAACATTTTTTCATTGTGATGAATTTATTTTAGCGAATAATTGTTCTTAAAAAATATTCTCATTGGTTAGTTTGTAACTAAAAAGGAGAAAAACATGATAGGGAGAGTAATATAGGAATGATGTTGCAACTTAATGAGTGAGTTAAAATTAAACCACATCTTGTGTCACAAATTGAAAGTTGATTACTCTTTAAGCGATTACTCTTTAAGCAGAACAACATATAAATAGAAAATATTAATAATAATAATTAATAAAAATGGACTTCATTATTTTTATTGTATTTTTTTGTATTCATTTTTATATTCTTTACTTCTCTCAACTTTCAACATTTATATTCAAAATTTACTCTCATATTGAAACAATGTATCAAACAAATATAATTTGATCATAGATAAGTAAATTCATCTACCCCAGCTCATAAGTTTGGCACTTCACTTCGTTTGAATAATGGGTTAATTTCCAAACTTGTAACCAACTTATATTGTAACGCCCTCCACCCGACCCGATTCGTCAGGTCCGGATTTCGGGTGTTATTACACACAATACTTAACAATTTAACAAAAATAAATTACAATTTATCATTTCTCTAAATATTTTATTTATCATTTTAATTGAAAAACTCAACATCTAAAAATAAATGGAGTATATAAAAATAACTTATTACATCAGTCTTGATACATATTATTACAATATAGAAGTTGGTTAACTATTGACACAAACGACGTATTCTACTACGCCAAATTTCCACTGTATGCATAATAACCCACTTCGCCGCTACTCTAGCGTACTCCCGGGATCATCTCTCTTCGCACAATATCTTTTCCAAATACCTGAAAACCATAAAAAAACCTACAAGTTTAAAAGAACTTAGTGAACATTATTATAAAATACCTTAGCGGATACTTTATATATACTTTGAAGAACATTTATGCGTTAATCTTCCTTTCGAACTACTTATATTGGGCGGATACCACTACAATTTTGATACACACATACACGCTAACTATCATACTCTTAATACCAGTTCTTTCTTGTCTGTCTAATTGAAGATTCTTTCAGACATTTCTTAATTCTCTTGTTTATCTAAGTACTTCCCAGCAGAACATACCTTTAGAATCTGTTTTCCATAGACCATATCCTAATACTTGCACTCATATCAAAACAGTTGTCCACAAACATAATTCATGGGCAGATACATATACATTTTGGTGAATACTTATGCAGATCTGAGTACCACCAAACTATTAATCAAGTCATACCATAATTTAATACCACACAACTCATGCTGATAATATACTATGTAGATCAATCAGACGACTTCCATGTCATTTTTGCACTAGAACCCCATATACTAAAAAATTCAATAATTTAGATTTCTTATGATTTCAAACAAAGTCATTATACCACCTAGATATAATAGATTCCAGATAACACTGACTCAACCATTTCATAACACAAATGAAACCACAATGAAAATTTCATAGGATACACATCGATACGAATATATCCGTATCCAACATTATTAGACCATCATGGCAGATACCTTTATTAACATACGGATACACAATTCTTTTCAAAAACTTATTCAATTATTTCACCGATCTTACTCAACCCTTAAACCTGTGCATATCATTACTTTAGCTTTGCCATATTTATTACAAAACTAACAAAATTTATCTATAATTTACCATAAAAACAAATATAAACATCTTACTAGACATACATGATAGATCACGCCACAAGGGCCAAATAAAATACGAAAAAAAGGCATCATACAAAATCTCGTGTTTACTGTCCTGATGATGTAACACCTCTAACCCGTATCCATCATCGGAATAGGGTTACGAGGCATTATCGATCAATCACAACATAAATCATACATTTTCACATAAACATCAATCAAATATAATCACAATGTCCCTTATAAGGCTCTATGAAACCTTAAAACATGCTTGAAAGAGGTTCGAAACTAAACCGATAACATTTGAAAACTCTGAAAAACTTAAAAAGTTTTCAAGCATACAGGGTTCACACGCCTGTGTCACAGGCCGTATGAAAACAGGGTATACATACTGACTTGCACCACACGACCGGAGACACGCCCGTGTGCCATGGCTGTGGGAAAACTGGAGGGGTTACTGACTTGGGTCACAAGGCTAGCCACACGCCCATGTACTAGCCCGTGTGCCACACACGGCCAGTAGACACGTCCGTATGTCTAGGTCGTGTCAAACCTGTAGGGTGTACTAACTTAATTCAAAGGGCTACCCCAAGGGACACACGGCCGTGTAGCATGACTATGTGTCATACACGACTGAGACACACACCCGTGTCTCTGCCCGTGTGGACAAAAATAGGCTATTTGCAAAGCTAATTTGCCACCATTTACTCATGTACACCTATCAATCAAAATGGTGCCATTTCAATACATTCAAAGGCAGCCAAAACATATTATTTCATACACATTATATGCCATTTCTCAACCATGATACATCATTGACAATTAACCAAATCAATTACCCATCTAGCAAACACATGAATCCATATTAATTTTGCCAAAACATAAGACATTATAAACATCATAAATCACTTATCAAACTTATGAATTAAGCCAACTTATATGGCCAAATACACAACAACATTTACAAGCCAAATCTCATGGCTAATATCATAACTCAAAACATACCAACATGACACTAGCCTATATGTCATATTCCAAAATTAAAAGCTTCAAAAGTACCGAATAAACGATCGATAGTGTGATGACGGTTCCTGACTATCCCCAAGTTTGAGCTAGCTTTGATTATATATAAATTATAGACAAATAGCACACAGTAAGCTTCATATCTTAGTAAGTTCGTAAGTGATCAACTCAATTCATCAAACAAATGTAACTTAACTATTTTTACATTACCAAATCAAAATCACATTAACCACAAACCTTTATCATGTCTCAAAACATTATCAAATACCATCTCATTGAACTTTCTCAATGTAATACCAAATATGTTCCGTACATACCTGTACTGCCTCGTACTAACCTCTTTCTCAAATACGTCACTCTTTTACCCATTGAACCATTTGGAATAGAAGTCAGATACTCAATATCTCAATCGATAAGTACCTATACCATGGCCCGTAGCCAAATCAAGGTAACTTATCCCGGAGTACCTACACCATGGCCGTAGCCAAATCAAGGTATTATTCACACCCGAAGTGCCGATATCATGGATTGAAGCTAATACTTTAACCTAATGACATGTCACTAGCATTCTAAACTATTCCTAAGGTTCAACGGGAAGTTTCACTTGTCGATTTCATCGTCGAACACATCCGTATAGTCGTATTCACAATTTTATGCAATACCAAAGCATATAACATACATTTATAATGAAATTATCACATACGAACTTACCTCGTATTCGGAATTGACTGATCGGATGAATTACTCTATATCCTTGCATTTCCCTCGATCTAAATCTAAATTCTTTCTTTCTTGATCTATATGTATTCAAAATTAACCCATTTAATCACCAAATCATTCAATTTAGTTAAAAAATATACATTTGGGCATTTTTGTACTTTAGCCCCTAAACTTTCACATTTTAACAATTTAGTCCCTATTGCATAATTACACAAAATTCACATAATTCAATCCAAATACATACTAGTCGAATTTCATAGGGACCCCTGGTAGTCCAAAACTTTTATTTATTTCACATTTAAACCCCTCAATTTGCACATTTCACAATTTAATCCTTATTTGACATTTTTGTCAAAAATCACTTTATAGAACATTAAAATCCATCAACAATTATTCATTTTCCATCATTAAAATTCAAAAAAATCAAGCTATCATGAATGGAAACTCACAAATTCATTAACAAATTCAGAAACTAGGGTACGGGCTAGCTAGAATACAAAGCAACGATCACAAAAACATAGAAATCATAAAAAACCGAGCTCAAAACATACCTTAATCAAGCTATATCCTAGCTGACCTCTAAAACACCAAAAATGGCTTCTTATTCTTCAATAATCAGTGGTGAAAGATGATAATAAGGCTTGTTTTTGTTTTGTTTTATTAATATTAGCCTTATTAACCAATTTACCATTTTAACATTAATTAAAACCATTTAAAAACTCCTAATACAAGCCCATTTATGTCAAATTTCACTATCAATGGTCTAATATCTTCAAAAGGACCTTTCATGTAATAAGCCATAGCAATTAGACACATTTATCAAATAGAATGCAACTTTTACATTTTACCCGATTTAGTCCTTTTTTTCAAATTAAGCATCCAAACGATAAAATTATTCCATGAAATTTTCACACATATATAATCACATGCTGTAAACACCAAAAATAATATTAAAATAATTTTCTGACCTCAGATTTGTGGTTCCAAAACCTATAACACCTCTAACTTGTATCCGTCGTCGAATTAGGGTTATGAGGCATTACCGAATATTTTACAATTCAAATAAATACACGTTATAATTTACCACAAAAAGTATTTTTCACGTCAATGCTTATAACATAATCAAATACCAAATCTTAAATAATCATATCAACTACAACACAACTTTACTTAACATAATCCAAAATATATCAAAATAATTTATACAATACATAACTTGTATACAATAAAAATTTCATTATTGGATTATTAAACTTATTTTGCATTGACCATGTGCATACTTATCAACCATAATATATATATTATATATATAACAACTTATAATAGCTCAACTAACATATCATGATCGAATGTTAGGTACACATGTTCTTTTTCATCAATTCAATTCTCTCATATGAATTTAATACCCAATTTAATTAAATTACTATGTCAACCAAAACACATGTCATTCATATCATTAATTTGATCCATAAGTGATCACCGAATACTCACCATGCATATGTCCTGATTCTTACCTAATTAACACATGATCTACTTAAGCATAACTAACAACTATCATAAATCATAAAACCAAACACATAGCAACTATACATACATCATATATTTGGATTACATTCATGACATATGTTAAAACCAAAATTACACATATACACAACCATAAGTATTATACCTAGCCTTAAATCTCATGATCATGCGTATAAATGCCGAATCATTGAAGAACCATATTCTTTAACTCAGTCCAATATATATAATCAAAAATATTTATTAATTAAATAAGATTATGTTTATCATTACAAGACATAACCACCTATAGACATATATAAAACATAAATCTTTCATGCCATGTAACAGACATTTCGAAACAAATTTAAGATATAACAAGATCAATTATATGCATATAACCGAAATCACCAACCAACTTATACGCACAAAATAAATATCACAAACATCATTCATTCCTATCACATATCATAGTAACTAAAGTAGACTTATGCCATGATCAAACCAAAACCGAATTCGAACATTTAAATAAGCCATTTTCACATGGCTTTTATACAAAACCAAGGTTCATCACATCAAAACACAATTTAGCCTATACATGCCATAATTTAAGTTCGATGATTTAAATACCAAAGCTGTGGATAGTGTGGTGAACTTTGCTGATGATCCCCGAGCTCGTAACTTGCTTCAAAATCTACAAAATAGAGTATACAAATACACACAGAGTAAGCTAACTTAGCTTAGTAAGTCATAAGCAATTAACAACTCATTAATATAGTCAACTCCTTAAAATTTAAACCGAACCAATTTACTATATCAATGTCATATTTAGTTTCAACTTAAACATTCCATAACCACACATGTTTAACATAACTATCACTTCGGCCGAATACTTATAAGGTTAAAATTTTACATATTTTCATTCAACTTTCAAAGCCAAATATCATTACACATTCAAATATACTTCCACTCATTTATACAAGCTCACAAAACAAGATTTAACTTCATATACCAACATCACTCATTTGGCCGAATACACAAGATCATATATAACATCACATATGTACATTACCTCTATGGCCGAATATACATGGTCATTTAGCTCAGTTTACTTACTCAAATACCACCTCAGCATGAAGTCTTGTAGGCATAAGCTTACAATAAATCACCGACATAAAACCTGATAGGCCTAAGCCTGAATCACACACCGGTACAAGGCCTGCTAGACTCAAAGTCTGATTTTATTCACCGGCAATAAGCCTGCTAGGCATAAAGCCCAATTTAATTCACCAGCACAAGGCTTGCTAGGCTTAAAGCCCGAATGTCACTATTATAAAGTTGTCTCGTAAACAATCCTTATATCGAAAATTCCAGATATTCCATATAGTTCATACGGACTTTCAAATACTATAACTCAGTCGAATTAAACTCAAATACATCATTTCCATGCTTAATCATATTCGGCTAGCTCTACTATAATTCTATAAATTCCAAATCAGCATAATAAAATATTTTACATTGAAAATAAATGATGTTTAATTGCTTAAAGACTTACCTCGAATATCGACGAACGATGTAAATCGACTATTCAACTATTTTTGCTTTTCCCCGATCCAAGTCTGATTTCTTTTGTTATTGATCTATACAATTTCATATTTATCTCATCCAAACACAATTTCATTCAATTTAATCCAACAACATATAAATGGGCAAATTACCATTTTACCCCTGATATTTCATACTTTTACAAATTAGTCCTAATTGCATAAAACTCAAAACAAGCATAATTTGCTCATGCTATACTTAGGTCGAATACTCCCCACACCCACACAAGTCCTCTCATTTTATTTATTTCACATTTTAGTCCCTCAAATTATTATTTTTGCAATTTAGTCCTAATTACTAAAAATCATCAAAAACTCCAATACAAAACATGTTAATCTAAAACATATCTTTAATATTTCATCATCAAATATCATAAAACACAAATATTCATCAACGGCATAACTCAAAACATTTATCAAAATCAGAAATTCTAGCATGGGTCGGATAGTATTTGAAGCAACAATCTCAAAAACGTAAAAATTATCAAAAATCGAAACCAACCTAACCTTGAATCAAGCTTGAGAAATGGCCGAATATCACCAAGCTTTAGTTTCTTTTCTTTCTTTTTAGTTTCGGTCAAAGCATGCATATATGAACATCATTTTATTATTTATGTTATATTATAACATATATTATTTCATCTTTTACTATTTTAACCTTTACTAATTAATATAAAATCTTTATATTAGTTGTCTACAACCGTCAAACTCATTTAATTATGGCATAATTGCATTATAAGTGTTTCATATTAAAAAGCCACTAACACTTTAGCCCTTATGCTTTAAACTATCAAGTTTTTAATTTACGCGATTAAGTCCTTTTATTAAATTAAGCACACAAACAATCAAATTTTCATACGAAACTTCCACAAATGAAAATTCACATATAATAAACACGAAAAATAATATTTAAATATTTTTCTGACTCGAATTCGTGGTCTTGAAACCACTGTTTCAATTAGGGTCTAAATTGGGCTGTTACAAAACCACTGTTCTGATTTAGCTAAAACGGGGCTGTTACAGATAAACTTTACAAAAGATGTCATGGTTTCTTCCTCATGGACTTATATAGAATTTCATGTATCATAATCTGCCATTTTGATTTACACATTAGCGAAGGCTGCACCATGAACAATCTATAGAGACAAATCATATCATGCCATGGTCTTATAGACATTCATGTATCATGTTCTGCCGTTGCAATTTCATCTTACTAGAGGCTATACCATGAATGGCTCCAAATCATATTAAGATGCCATGGGTCTCTGGCTCATGGTCTTACAATTGTTTTTATAGTGTGATATGCCAATCTGGTTAGCAATATAATTGCCTTACCAGAGGCTTCATGATGGGACATTTCTTATTACTTACTTACCCAGATGTGATCGCATTCTTGAGTGAATCATACTTTTCATGTCACAAACTTTACTTGCATACTTACCAATCAATATTTCTTCACCACAGGACCTTACATATATCTTCATAACACTTATTTCCTTTTTACTATATTCATACTTTTTCCGATTTCTATAGATGCTATCATTATTTTATATATAAATACATCTACTTGAAAATTTTTCATAAGAGTGTTAGGGTAAAGACTTACCTGAATCTCACCTACTGCAGTTCTAAGCTTCAGACTCAAACATCATTCTCGAACCAGCAGCAACAATTGCTTAAAGAACTTAAATTCACTATTACAACTCTTATACATACAATTTACTTATCATTTCAATCGTTGACAACCTCATGCAAAACCTTGCACTTACAACTTACTGTTCAAATGCCACATATAGACTTATTCATTCAAATTTAACATGCAGAGCTATAATACTTACTGGAAGATGGAATAACCGCTCATTATCAAAGAACCATAGCTTTTAGCTTATCAATGAAGGTATACATTTAGACTTAAAAAAAGAATCAATGAGTACGACCTAAGGAAGAAGAAGAACCTCTTTCAGAACCCTTCTTACACATATAAATGTGACTCATCTTACTTAGTGGAACTTAACAAGTGTTACATATTTTTAGAACTTCTCATTCTTAATGGCCTACAAATTTAAAATTATCAAGCTAGGTTATCCAATTAATTTCTAGCCAAATAACTTATAATCTAACTAGCACAATATTCCAGAAAAATGAGGCGTACTATACCTTTAGCGATAACTCACACCTTACTTCTATTTAATCGCTTAATGTAATCTTCTCCTTAATATAACAGAATATCATGAAATAAAATCCTTACTTATTTATGTGGTGGTTACTATACACGCCCACACGTATATGCTTAAATAAGAAATTGAGCGAATTGCATTTCGCTAGACAGACTATTTTACTACTATATGCCAAAACCTTAGACTTGCCAAACTTGAGGTGTTACAACTCTCTCTCGCTTAACAAAATTTCATCCCCAAAATTTCTAACTCTGGAAAATTTTAATATCGAACTGAAAAATAACTAATCGTGTCAGACATATACCATGAATTGGGCGAACTTTCTTTTTTGCTCGTAACAACTTTTTTTTCAGGGACGTACACTTCTGAGATCCCTATTAAAAGAATGCCAACAATTTGTTTCCTTGGGCAAATTTAGAATATGGTTGCTACTCACGTAAATTTAAACGTTACACATTTGCCCTTTTGATAGATGTCAAAATTGTATTAGAGAACCTGAACAGTTTTCGCTAAATAAACTTCTTGCACACGTTTGTTTTTATAAAACAAATACTCAATCATCCTTTCAAATATTTTGCTGTATCAACTAAAACCTTAATTTCTTCTCTATTCAATCTTTTTGCTCTCTTTGTCTTCATCTTACTCAAAGGTAACAATTATTTTTCCTTCTTTTTCCTTTCATGCATTTCCTTCACACAAAATGGTTTGAACCACTACCAGATAGAGGGGTCGAGGCTAGGCTAGCCAAAACATCACTCTCAGAAAACCTATTCCATTTGGACCCCAGGGTCCCAAAAATACTTCATTGCGGGTCGAAGCTTAGATGTACAACTTTAGTACTACTCAAGAAGAGATGAACTGATATTTAGGAATCCAGGGTATTCAAGACCCTAACTTTGCTTATGACTTTCAGCGACCCCAAAGTTTTCGTTTAAGCGATAACATCGTAGGTTTCATCTTGCCCTTGATTTTGCTAGAAGCCGGATTTCATTTGCCACTCAACCCTTTCTTTTATGCTATGCTAAATGAATATGGCATTGCACTAGGGTAGTTAACAGCTCTATCTTGGTGGACAGTGGTGGTTTTCTATATTGATTATTGTATGCATAATGAACCACCACTATTGGGTGTTTTCCAAAAATTTTATCAATTAAAGGTGAAAGACAAGAGGCTACTGCTGACAGTGCTCATTTCAGTGTACGCTTAGGTTATGAATCCATAACCCAAAATAGTATTTCAAATATTCATCAAAGAATATTTGTAAGCTTGAATCTTGATTTGGTTTTCCCACAAGATGGTCCCTCCCCAAAGAGAGTATTTGTGCACAATATCAACTAATAGATTCCCAACTTGCTGAAAGACAATATAAACGATTAAGAATGGGATGTGTACTTGATTTGGTGGAAATTGTTTGAATTAGAAACATAATTCAATATTTCTTACAAGACTTAAGCCCAAATGGATACCGATTAAATGATTCTACAAAATGGTTGGATGATTTCATCGTGCCTTCTGCTTTTGAAGCTTGGCCTTACAATTCAAATAATGAATTAGCACACCTCTTATTGAAGCATGAAAGAGAATCTCATTTCTATTTTTACAGCATTTGTGGTCTTCGCCCACAAAATTGGAACATTATAACTAATCCTGTTACAACTTCTACCTCCTCTTCAAATCAGGCTAATTCCCATGTTGCTGGTGTAAGGTCTTCCTCACATTTACACACTACACTTGACTTAGTTCAGGACATGGACATTACATCCATTCTTAAAGAAGCTCAAACCAAGGAAAAGACTATTGCTGCTCCACCAAGATAGACGGTGATAAAGAAAACTAAGAAAATGCCTAGATTGGAGGAAATTATTCAAGAGACTGAAAGTAGTGGACGTCCTTATTTGATACGACGTAAACCTGGTGAGGAGCCTGCCACAATAGTTACTTACACATCTCCAGTTCTCAATTTGCCTAATATTCCAGCACCACCAACAGAATCTATCCACCCTACAGACTCCTCCAATTTAAGTATCTGATCCACCACTATCAGTGAGTCCTACAAAAGTAATACCTCCAATTCAATTAGTTGATTCTCCTAACAATCCACTACCCAATATTCCTTATAGTGATGTAGAAGGTTTTTGTCCTTCGCGTAACCTAATGAAGTTAGCTTTACTTTCTGTTTCACTAAGTTTTATTTTTCAATAACAATATAATTTAGTGCGACAACCATTAAAGGGTGGCTTTTTCCTTTTAACTTCTAAACCTGAAGTGTCTCCTCTTTTCCTCATGGCAAAAATTTCGCAAGCCTTATCTATAGAACAAGTCTTTGGAGTTGGGCTATCGAAGATGTCAATAACTGTTACAATGAAAAGATTGCATACTTAGAGAAGGCTGTGAAAATTAGGGAGGAATCTATGGATGAACTACGCCGAGTTCATCAAGAATCAAAGAATTTGATTGGAAGACTTGATGCCTACATCATAACTTTGAAGGGTAAATATAAAGATGCAAAGGCTAAGTGCGAGCATTTAAAAGAGAATGTCAATCAACTGAAGGTTGAAATTTATACTTCAGAGGAGAAGCTCAAGGCTCAGGAGAAATGTTACAAAGAAGAGTTAGAAAGTCTACGCCAATCCCATGAAGAAACTTTTAGAAAATTCCAAGAGGACACAAAAAATAACCTTAATGAAGCTTTGCCAGAATGGAGGTCCAACTTGGTTTTACACGTCCAAGTACCTGCTTGATACGAACTCGCCTCGACTTGAGTTGAGTCATATGTAGATTGCCCAATCGTCAACGAGAAGGTGTTGATGAGAATTGGAATGGAGAAGTGATTTCAGGTTTGAAAGAGACTTGAATGTCAAAGTTTAGGTTCGATAAAGGTGATTAGTTTAGGTTTAAGAAAGAAGGAAGTTAGGATAGCTGGTAGGTGGTTTATGGTTCGGGAAAGAAACAAAAGTCGGTTAAATTTAGAATATTTGGGAAACGGACGAAATAAGGTAAGGTTGGTCCTAAGAACAAGTTGAACCGATATTAGCAAATATCGACCCAAGACTTATGAATTCTTAAGAAGGAATGGGTGAAACGAAATGGACCTCGACCTACTATCTAAGCAGGTAGGAACCTTGGTATAAAGGGTTTTGAACGCTACACTAAAACTAGTGATAAGTTTAATTTTGTAAAAAAAATAGGTTGACGCCACTACTAGGTAAATAAGCCAACGAAAATCTTAAACGAGACTTAGAGAAGAAATTCTTACAAGAACAAAAGTTTGGCTATATAAAATTTGGCAAAAAAGTCCATTTACAAGAAATAAACAAACTATTTATAGCTGTTGCAAAGGCTAGCCGAATAGCCATTTTAGGTAGCTAAATAGCCTTTTGTTTTCTTCTTAATTAAGCTAGAAAATTCCAGATTCATTTAGGAAGTTTCCTTGAAGCTTCTTGGCTTTGGAGAACTCATTGACAAACATTCTAGAAGCATTTGTTCAATTTGGAATTAATGGCACGTTTTGGGAGTCAAATGCATATTTAAATTCGGCATTGGAACTTGGGAGCTTAATTAAGTGATGCTTGGAAGAGTTGAATGGTCTTAGCATTTAAATGAGCTTCTTGAGTAGTTGGCCGGCCATAAAATGTGAAAGCAAATCAATGGACAGCCCCTCAATGTGAACGCATGGTTGTTGGTATGAAAATCTTGAATGCCAGCTTCGAAAACTGAGTAGCCACGTTGGGGAGAGTAACCATCAGCTTATGGTGATTGTTGCATTGACCGAACCATCATGGCTTTTGGGAAAACTAATTCATCCACTTTAATTTGATTAAATGTCGTCCCATGCTTTGCACTGCACACACAAATTAATTCAAAGACATTAATTAATTTAGATACATTAATTTCGGGTGCTCAAGACACATTTAAAACTTGTAGTAGCTAAGGCAAATTAATCATGCAAGGTTAAGACATGTATTAAATCGGCTGGAACTTAGACAAATTTAATAGCAAAAATCGGCTGGGCAAATTTAATGAGTAGCACATTTAAAATCGGTCTTAAACTTGACAAATTAATTAGCTAATAAATTAAGCTAGTTTAAGACACCATTATACCTGTTTATAAAGTCCAGATTTTGACAAATTAATTATTAAGACCTAATTAACTAATTTAACTAACAACAAATTAAATGATTTTATTCCAGCAAATTAAACGTAAAAATAAAATGAGCAGAAAATAGGCTCTTAAGCTAAGTTTAGCTGATTTGAGCTTGAAGGAGAATGCATAGATCGTTCGGCTTGCTGATCCAAAAGCTTTCGATAAGTCTAGCAACAGTTTCACCCCAAACTCTATCAACTAAGGCTGTTGTTGCATCTTTGAATCTCTTTGCTCGAGCTCAGGTGATCAGTCCAACAGGCAACTCGAGAGGATCTACATTGGCGGCTGGCAACTCCGGAGGTGTGGTCGTATCACTGCTAGTCTTTTTGATCTTAATCAAGTTGATTTCAATTGTCTTAGGGTTATTTCTACTAAGAATGAGAAGCTTTTCAAAGAGAGTGGAAAGAATTAGATGACTTTTTCATCCCTACTACGCCTAATGCTGCAAACAATGAAGAGGGGTCAACAAATAAAGACCAAAATCCTGAAGTTCATCCTCTAACAAAAGCTTTCTCCACTGAGCCCAAAGACCATCACACTGAGAGGAGATTAAAAATCTATTTCTATTATGCCTGAATCTCTCTTATTGTAATACCTTTCAAATCTTATTAATGAATCCATCTTTTATTCCTACACAACCATTATTATCATATTGATGTTTGCTAACATAACATTTTTCACACAAATAGAGATTTCAAAATAGCTGAGGGACTAAGCCAGGCTCGACGTATTATGCATATAGGACTGGCTCACTTATTTCCTAGAGAATAGGCTAAATCGAGCTCTGATACCAACTTGTAATGCCCTCAACCCAATGCGATTCGTCAAGTCTAAATTTCGGGTGTTACTACACACAATACTTAATAATTTAACAAAATAAATCACAATTTCTCATATCTTTAAATATTTTATTTATCATTTTAACTGAAAATTTTAACATCTAGAAATAAAGGGAGTATATAAAAATAACTTATTACATCAGTCTTGAAACAGATTATTACAATATAGAAGTTGGTTAACTACTGACACGAACAACATATCCTAACTACACCATATTTCTATTGTATGCAAAATAACCCACTTCATCGCTACTCTAGCGTAGTTTTGGCATCTTCCCACTTGGCGCAATCTCTTTCCCAAATTACTGAAAACCATAACAAATGTAACACCCCCTACCCATATCCATCGTCGAAATAGAGTATGAGGCATTACCGAGGAGTACGAAACACTTACAGATAATTTAAATATATTTTCATAACAACTTGTCTCGATTTCATACTATTTCATATTTAAACTTTATTCACCAAAGTATTTGAAATATCATCTTTATGCAAATAGCACACATGAGGTACATAATTCCATAATTATGAATGAACACATTTATCAAACATATTCCACATCATATATCAATGTCTCATGTCTCCACATGTTAATAACCGTCGTTTTTCTTATTTTTCAGATAATTATGTGTAACAGTTCATAAGCATGCAATCACTGTTTATTCCTGTCAATCACAATTTCAAATGACAAATTCATGTGATTGAGCTCAACCTCATTAGGTGTTTAAATTCTGTCACTTTGATTCACATACTCATAATTTACTAACATATCCTGTCAAACACAATCTCTGAATGACGAAATCACATAATTGAGCTCAATAATAATAATGATAACATTACTTACATTTCTTTTTCCACACGTTACATTTACGACTTAGCAACTTGTCCGTTTAAGGAACGGCTTACGGTTTAAGTACATCGTGATCTCAAGCCCGGAAGTCTAGTGAAGCACATAAGTGCTAAACGGAAGCTTAGAAGGCTAATCAAAGCACACAAGTGCTAAACGGAAGCTTGAAGGCTAAATCAAGCACACAAGTGCTAAACGGAAGCTTGAAGGCTAATCAAGCACACAAGTGCTAAGCGGCTTAGAAGGCTAGTGAAGCTCATCGAATGAATCAAACCCCAAAAGGGTTATCTGAAACTCATATGAGTTAACGAAAGCTCGTAAGAGCTAAACGGAAAGTAAACACAAGAATTCGCAACAAATACTGAATCTCGGTTTACTTGGGTAATTTACCATCAATTCATCTTTTTCACTGAAAGATCGTACTCATTTCCTGCGTTCCATTCCTCCAAAATACTCAGTTCAATTTCATAACTTTTGTACATAATTTACTTATTTTCAAAAATTAATATACATAAATATTAATCACCATTCATAAAATAATATTGAAATTTAATAATATTAACAAATGGTCACTAAAATTTAGTTATATAAAATCACAAGTTCGATTTTTGTATTATAGAGATAATCATAATTTCATAATAAATATTCCAAATAAAACCTTATATCATTTCTAATTCAACATTTATCGATTATAATCGGGCACGTGATTAATTTATACAGAAGTCATTCATACATATATGTATATTTACTTTTCCTCCTCATCCTCCTCTCCATCCACATCCTTAGTATAAATAACACATTTGTAAGTAACATTATCCATAATTTTCACTATTTACTTATATGAATATTCAAGCTGTCCATCCGTGTCATAATTACTAAATTATTTTTATCTTGAGCTACAAAACTCCAAATTAAGATCCATAAATTTTCCTAGAAACTAGACTCATATGTCTTCTTACCATAAAAATTTCATAACTTTTGGTTGGGCCAATTAATGCAGTTTATTCATTGAAGTCTCCCCTGTTCTGCTGTCTGACAGTTCCGACCCTTCTTCACTAAAAATTAATTATCTTTTCACAGGATTCTAATGATGTTCTCGTTTATTTCTCTTGAAAATAAACTCATTCAGGATTCTAAACATATAAATTTAAGCCCCTAATTATTTTTCTTCAATTTGTTATGATTTTTCAAATTCAGAACAGGGGAACCCGAATTCATTGTGACCTTGTCTAACAAAATTCATAATATCTCATGATTTACAAATCCATTGCTTACTCCATTTCTTCTATGAGAAACTAGACTCAACAAGCTTTAATTTCATATTTTTTTTCATCTTCTAATTCAATTTTTATAATTTATGGTAATTTTTCAAAGTTAGCCTACTGCTGTTGTCCAAAATTGTTTTAGTGCAAGCTGTTTATTACAATTTTTCCCCTAAGCTTTTAATAAATAGCAATTTCGTCCCTATTCAATTAGCCTCTCCATTGAGCTAATTTTTCCCAATTAACACTATATTTACTCATTCTAAGCTACTACAAAACCTATGAAAATCAGAATTTCAGCACCAAACCTTAATTCACAACTTTTTCATAATTAGGTCCTAAAATAAATTGCTATCAAAATTACTTAATAAAATCATCATATAATAAAATAAGAACTTCAATTCTATAATAATTCACCATAATCATACATCACTTATTCATGGTAACTTTTAAAGTCACCCATAAAATCAAAAACTAATGAATTAGATAGTTGGACCTAATTGTAAAAGTTACAAAAACATTAAAATTTCAAGGAGAAAGCAAGAATTAAACTTACATGAAGCTAGAGTATGAAAACCAGCTTGAACCCTCCTCCATGTCTGTTTTTCAGCTGATGAATATGAAGAGAAATGAAGAGAATTCTAGATATTCCAATTTAGTCCCATTTTTATTTAGTTGATTTTGGCAATTTTCCAAATTTACCCTTATTTCACCCATTTTCTGATTTTTCTCAGCTATTGCCGCCCAAAATATCTCCTTTAGGCTTATTTGCACTTTAGGTCCTTCCTCATTTAACAATTGAGCTATTTAATCATTTTAGCAATTTTTACACCTTTTTCAATTTAGTCCTTTTTATTTAATTAACCACCCAAACATCAAAATTTTCTGACTAAATTTTAATACTACCTCACCAACACTCCATAAATATTTTTAAAAATATTTATGGCTCGGTTTATGAAGTCGAGGTCTCGATACCTCATTCTCGACCCAATTTACCTAATTAATTATTTTAAATCACCAAATTCACTAATTCAAAAATGCTTTTATATTCACATTTGACTCATAGATATTAATTTATTAAATTTTCAACTCACCAGTCGGATTTAGTGATCTCCAATCTCTATTCCCGATACCACTGAAAATTAGGCTGTTACAACAAATATTATAAGTTCAAAAGAACTCAGTGAGCATTATTATAAATTACCTTACGGATACTTTATATATACTTTGAAGAACATTTATGCGTCAATCTTCATTCTGAACTACTTATATCAAGCGTATACAACTATAATTTTGATACACACATACATCGTAACTATCATACTCGTAATAACACTTCTTTCTTGTATGTCTAACTGGAGATTCTTTCAGCCATTTCTTAATTCTCTTGATTACATAAGTACTTCCCAATAGAACATACCTTCAGAATCTATTTTCTACAGACCACATTCTAATACTTGCACGCATCTCAAAATAGTTGTCCACAAATATAATTCATGATTGGATACATACACATTTTGGCGAATACTTATGCATATATGAGTACCATTAAACTATTAAAAAAGTCATACCATGATTTAATACCACATAACCCATACTGATAAAATACTACGTAGATCAATTAGAGGACTTCCATGACATTTTGCATTAAAACCCCATAGACTAAAAATATTCAATAATTTATATTTCTTAAGATTCCAAACGAAGTCATTATACCACCCAGATATGACAGATTCCAGATAACACTGACTCAACCATTTCATAACACAAACGAGCCCACAATTATAATTTCTTAGGACACACATCAATATGAATATATCCATATCCAACATTATCAAACCATCATAGAGGATACCTTTATTAACATACAGATACACAGTTCTTTTAAAAAACTTATTCAATTATTTCACCAATCTTACTCAACCCTTAAACCTGAGCATATCGTTACCTTATCTTAGCCATATTTATTACAAAACTGACAGAGTTTATCTATAATTTACCATAAAAATAGATATAAATGTCTTACCAGACATAGATGATAAATCACACCAAAAAGGCCAAACAGAACACGCTAAAAAGACATTATATAGAATCTCGTATTTACTCTCCCAATGGACTTTATAGAAGATGCCATGGGTGTCTTCCTCATGAACTTATACAGAATTTCATGTATCGTGATCTGCCATTTCAATTTACACATTAGCGAAGGCTACACCATGAACAATCCATATAGACATATCATATCATGCCATGGTCCTAACCACATGGTCTTACATACATTCATGTATCTTGTCCAGCCATTCCAATTTCGTCTTACTAGTGGCTACACCACGAATGGTTCCAAATCATATTAAGATGTCATGGGTCTCTACCTCATGGTCTTACACTTGTTTTCATATTGTGATATGCCAATCTGATTAGCAATATAATTTCCCTACTAGAGGCTTCACAATGATACATTTCTCATTACTTAATTAACTAGATGTGATCGAATTCCTGACTGACTCATACTTTTCGTACCACAAACTTTACTTGTATATTTACCAATCAATATTTCTTCACTGCAGGACCTTACACATATCTTTATCACACTTATTTCTTCTTTACTATGTTCATACATTTAACAATTTCTATAGATATCACCATCCTTTACATATAAATACATCTACTTGAAAAATTTTACACAAGAGAGTCAGGGTAAAGACTCACCTGAATCTCACCTACTATAGTTCTAAGCTTTAGACTCAGACATCCTTCTCGAACCAACAACAACAACTGCTTTGAGAACTTAAATTCACTATTACAACTTTTATACATACAAGTTACTTATTATTTCAATCACTGACAACCTCATGCAAAACCTTGCACTTACAACTTACTGTTCAAATACCACATACAGACTTATTTATTCAGAACTTATCATGCAAAGCTGTAATACTTACCCGGAGATGGAATAACCACTAATTATCAAATAACCATAGCTTCTAGCTTATCGAGGAAGGGATACATTCAAACTTAAGGAAGAATCAATGAGTACCACTTAAGGAAGAAGTAGAATAACCTCTTTCAGAATCCTTCTCACACATATAAATGTGACTCATATTACTTAGTGGAACTTAACAAGTGTTACATATATTTAGAACTTCTCCTTCTTAATGGCTTACAAATTCCAAATGAAACGTAATTAAGTACCTTGCATCCAAAATTATCAAGCTAGGCCATCCAGTTGACTTCTAACTAGATTACTTATAATCTAACTAGCACATTATTCCAAAAAATTGAGGCTTACTATACATTTGGCTATAACTCACACCTTACTTCCATTTTATTGCTTAACGTAATCTTCTCCTTAATATAGCAAAATATCATGAAATAAAATCCTTACTTGCTTATGTGGTGATTACTATACGCCCACACATATACGCTAAAATAAGAAATTGAGCAGATTACATTTCGCCATACAGACTATTTTATTATTATATGTCAAAACCTTAGACCTGTCAGACTTGGGTGTTACATATATGTCCTTGTCAAAGTTTTTACTCTTTTAGTTAGTAAGACCAATTGCAATTGAACAAGTAATTGGAAGGCAAAATCAATAGAATCTTGATTAGTATCAGAGCTAGCCACTTAATAAACCAAGTGAAAATCTTATCGTTGATTTGCTACAAAGATGAAAGGTGAATCAATCTTGAGAACCCTTATGTTAGACAACACAAATTATGCCTACTAATAGCCAAGGATAATAGTGTTTATTAAGTTAATGGATGAGAAAGCTTGGCTTTTTATTGTAACTGGTTTGGAGTGTCCAACAACTGATGTGGATGGTGTGAAGACTCCAAAGCCTAAAGCCACATGGATTAGTGATGAAGAAAGCTATGTGGTGCCCCAAACCCAATCAAAATGATCCAACCCAAATTTCAAATGTCACATTAGCCACCAAAGTGACTATTTGTTAAACCACCATAAAACACACCATCCAACCAATCACACCCACATATATTGAATTATTTGGTATTTAAAATCCTAACACATGCTTTTCTAAACCAAAGCAACATAAAAAGAAACTCAAGAAAATCAAATACATTGAACCTGCAACCCTACCTCACAGCAAACTCAACTGGAAATCCAAGCATCTTACAGATGACTCGGCCAACCCCTACTTTGCGACCTACCATGTGAACCACTAGTTTGCAATTTACCTTACAATCTCCTATTGTTGGCGACCCCTAATTTTTAGCGAACTCTAAAACAAACCTTCCATCATAATTAATAGACTATTTTATGAATAGTACACTCGCAAACTCCTTTACCTTATGATACCCACTTACCTTGGGGAACCCCTTATTTAGCAAATATGCTATTGGCAAACTCTATATTTTAGCAAACTTTACCCCCAGTATAATTCAGTTTACTAAAAAACTTATTTGTTGTTCTATATAACATCCCTTTTACAATTGATGAAGTCCTTACTCATGCAACTCCTAACATGTTTTTACCTACCTATTCATGCATCAATTGGACAGTTTGCAGGCATCAATATAACAAATCACAACCTATTTCTCATGCATACTAAGTCAACACATTAATTCAAAACAATTTAAAATTTAAAGGTGTACCTCATTGTCTGGCGAACTTCTTAATCTACATTTACTTGTTAATTCATCAATTTATCAAACAAATCATCATGTCATTACAATCTAAACATTCAATCATGAAATTATAAAAGATCCAAAAATCCAAAATTAACAGTCCATAATGTCCATTTACAACCTATCAAAATTTATTTAAACTTTAAATCTAAGTCTAGTCCCTTGGAACTAGTCCCACATTGCCTTTGTTATTGGGGTTTGGAAACATAGAACATACTCAAGGAAAATTTTCCTTGCAGTGGATCACTAGGAAAGTTCACTTCGCTACTTATCGCGCGAGCTATTTTTTTGCAAGGTATATGCAAGGAGTGTGAGATAATTGTAGCTCAATGAGTGCTCAAACATACTACAAGTAAAGACATCCATCAGGCTACAAGTAGACATACTATAACAGTTCTAGCAAATAACAATTTGCATGATAAAGCAGTTTGTATAAAATACAATACTCAAAACACATCATATTGATATATTGGCAATTTGTGACTATGAAACATCTTCATAATTTATATGCTTTGGATAAACGAATCTCCAAACACTCTAGATGACTTAAAGAGTTCTGTGTTGTCTCCAATAAATGTAGCACGAGTGTACACACTCTTCAAACACATCATGCTATCTATAGTGAATGGAACTATGCTCTACATTCCTTTATCTTTCCAATGCTGTCTTCGAGCCATAATGCCCTATCACATGATAAAGGTGAGTACTCACAATCCTATGATATGCCAATGATATCCAATGATTGCAAGTGTTTACAATGCCAATATATCATTTTTAACACATTCACAATTTAAAATATAATAGGGCTCCCAATATAGCAGAGCTCACATAATATAGCATAGTTCGTAGTTCATAGTTTTCAATATCACTGTTCTTAATTTAGTAGATCTCATAATATCACAGTTTGCAATTGATAGTTCGCTTATAACATAGGTTCGCATATCAGCATAAGTCATACATAACATAGGCTCGCATAATAGAATAATTCACACATCACATAGGTTCGCAGCACAGTATAGTTTGCACATAGTATAGGTTCGCATATAACATAGGTTTGCATATCACTTGGGTTCACATCACAGTATAGTTCGCACATAGTATATGTTTTATAGATTCGCATATAGCATAACAGGGCTCGCACAAATAAAAACACTTACTGTATAAACTTAGGATAGGTGTTTAGTCTACCTAACCTTCTCTTAGCTTGCGTACTGGTGCTCAATTACAATATATAAGACCACTCACCTGTTAGTTCGTTGCTTGCTTTCGAACCTAAGTCACCTGCTACTTGCATTTGTCTTTGCCTGATGAGGCTTCCTTGTGATATGAAGCTTTGCAACACAACACACAAAGATAACATATTATGATTGTCTAAGGCAAATTAACATTTCTAACATCCTAACAGCTCGCCTCTTACACCACTCTAGCTAGCTCACTTCATACAACACTGATCTTTTAATTCCTTCCTTTACACTCGATTTAATCCCTATTTCCTACTTCCTAACATCATAATTAATGTTTATTTGCAGATCTATACTTCTAATTTTACACAATTCCATAAATCTTCATTTTTTGAAGAATCAGATTTGGTTTCAATCACATAGAAGAAAAATCATTCGGTCCATTCAAATTCGTTAAATATTTGTTAAATTAAGATTACAAACCTCTTAGTTACATCAAAATGAGTTGAATTTTAAAGTAGTCACTTAACTTACTATTACGAGATCTACCATTTTTAAGCAAAAACAAGCTTTAAATAAATAGATCTCATGAATTTTTGATTAGATCTATAAAAACTAGAATTGAAGCCACATATTATCTATTTAAACCATAAGAAAACAAATTGTTACCTTTGATTTGAAAAAATCCACGAGATTTGGATCAATTTGATCAAAAATGTGTTAAAACTAATAGAGAATTGAAAGAGAAAAGATGAGTTTCTTTTGAAATTGGAGAAGAAAAATGTGTTTGGATGCTTCGAATCAGAATAGTTGAGAGAATTTTGAGAGAAAACTCCTAATTTGGATCTAACAAACTTTCCAAATGCTTAAAAATGTGGAGGGAAGGAATAGTGGGTGCTCTTATATAACCAACCCATTTTCAAATTTTGGTTTATTTCCCCTAAGGCCCTTTCCTGTTCTCTCCATTTTTAAACTAAATCCCATTTCACTTAAAATTATTTATTTTCACATCTGACCTCTAATTTAAAATACATTTCATTTTAATCCATACTAATATATATTTAATAACTCAATTATTATGTTTTATTTTATTTTAATTTCTACGACTCTAATTGTGATATATATCTCTCTCGTGCCCATGACTTAATTACTTGATTCTACTAACTTGATTTTTTTGGGTGTGACAACTCTCCCATTCTAAAAAGAGTTTCGTCCTCAAAATTACCTGAACTGAATATATAAGGATATTTTTGTCTCATTGCGTCATTGGTTTCCTAAATAGCCTTTTCGATTTTGTGATTGCACAACAAAACCTTCACTAAAGGTATGCTCTTATTACGCAACACATTTACCTTACGAGCTAAGATCTCAATCGATTCCTCCTCATAGGTAAGACCATGTCGAACCTTAATCTCCTTGACTAAAATGATATGAGATGGATTAGACTAGTACTTTCGCAGCATGGATACATGAAACTCGTCATGAGTACACTCAAGTTCAATCGGCAACCTAAGTCGATACGCTACCGATCTGATCCTCTCAATAACCTCATAGGGTCCAATAAATCTCAGACTCAACTTTATTTTTTGTCTGAATCTCAAAAATTTCTTCCAAGGCAAAACCTTAAGGAACACTCTATCCCAAACTTGAAACTCAATATCACGACATTTCATATTGGCATAAGACTTTTTCCTATCAGAAGCAGCTTTCAGTCTATCACATATTAGTTTCATCTTCTCCTAGGTCTCCTGAATCAAATCTAAACTGACAGTTCGTCTCTCCTCCAATTCAAAACATTACAAGGAAGTCCTACACCTCCTACCATACAGTGCCTCAAATGGTGCCATCTGAATACTCGACTGGTAACTATTATTGTAGGTGAACTTCGCTAAAGGTAAATATTGCTCCCAACTACAACTGAACTCAATGACACAATTGTGCAACATATCCTTGAGTATCTGAATTATTGTTTCCAACTGACCATCTGTCTAAGGATGTTAAGCGATACTAAAGTTAAGCTTCGAACCTAAAGCTTTCTGAACACTCTTCCAAAATCTCAAGGTAAATCAAAAATCTCTGTAAAAAATAATCAAAATCAAAACACCATACAGTCTGACTATCTCAATTATGTACAATTTGGCTAACCTTTACATCCAATAGTTAGTACGCATTGCTAGAAATTATGCACTCTTTAAAAATGGATCGATAATCACCCAAATTGAATCTTTTTTTTTTTAGGGTTAGTGAAAAACTCGAGGCAAAGTCCATGGTGATCCTCTCCTATTTCCACATTGGAATTTGAATCAGCTATAACAATCCCGAAGGATGGTGGTGCCCCGCCTTCACCCTCTAACAAACCAAAAATCTAGATACAAAGTTTTTCAAATCACGTTTCAATCTAAGCCACCAATACAAGTCTTGAAGATCCTAATATATCTTATTACTATAGGTATGCATAGCATATGGTCTACTATGTGCCTCAGTAAGAATCACATGCCTAAGTTCCACATCGATTGACACAAAGTCTCCATCGAAAACCTAAAATACCATCTACGTTCATCTCAAAATCTCCACCACTACCTTTTTCAACCTATCAGATCTTCTTACCTAAGCTATCATTAACCAACTGCCTCTAATTAATTTTCTGTGTCAATGTCAGCTTCACCTAAAGTTTAGCCAACAAACCACCATATCTGGATAAACTCAATCATGTAAACATCACTTCCAGCTCGATTATCGATTTCTTGCTTAAAGTATTAGCAACCACATTCACTTTCTCGGGGTGATATGTAACATCCTGATTTTTGGGTTTTTTTTAGCGATTCTCGATATTTTGGTAAAGTTTTTAAAATTTGGTTTTTGGTTGTGGAATTTATAATTTGAGTATGTAAATGGGCTTATGGAAGGCCCATGTGTTGGCCAAAACCTGGTAGAATTTTTGAATTTTGGACTTGTGAAGTTAGAGGCTTTGGATAGGTGGTCTTATTAAAATTTATGGGTAAAATGTATCACAAAAAGCCTTGTTGTCAGGTGGCTAAGTGACGCCACTAGGGAGCTATAAGGGTGGCGTGTAAGTGGTTTGGGAAGACATGGGATCGATTCCCTGTGTTGGCAAATATGATGCTAATTTTTATGCTTTGTACGCGCTAGAGTTTAAAGCTGAATGGAACTCTATTGAAGGGAGTTTGAATCAGTCAAGGGCATGGATTAAGGAGGAATAAGGGGAGAGATTTTAGGGATTTGAGAGAGGGATAGAGTTTGCCGAATATTGGGGATTAGATAGGGGATTTTCGGCAGAGAGGTTTTAGTTAGGGATTTTCGGCACTTGGGTACTTGTGTGCTGTTTTCTTCCCTTTTGTCTAGTCTTTTTCTTTTTCTTTCTTTCCCTCCTTTGCATCCGAATCTACCATCTCTCCTTTCATCTTTTCTTCCTTTTTCATTTCCAAAACCAGCCCACTATTTTCCCCCATTCATCTATCGTTTCTTTCCCTTACCTCCACTTCTGCCGAAATACCGTAAAAAGTCAAAATCTGTGGAGACTAGGTGGTGTCGATTCTTTGTTAACCAGCAAACCCTCTTTTTTTTTTCACTTTTTAGTGGTCAATTCTCTTATCTTCTAGGCATAGACGGATTCAAGAAGAGGAGACTGTGGTAAGTGCTCAAACTCTAAACGATTCCTATTATAACTGTTGACAAAAGCCGAAACCCCTATAGTTTAGGAGGTGGCCGAATGTGGGTATAGGCTCTATTGGGTTCTTCTTTTTACCTTTTCTATGGTTTGTATAGTAGAGGAGTAGCAAGGCGTAGGGTCGACTTGGATTAGCTTGGATTATCGGAGTGACTAGATCTAGTCATCAACTTCGGCAAAGGTATGGATTCTAAGGCCATTATGGATGGTGGCCGAATGTATAAGTGTTGATAGTAGATGGTTTTCGTTTTGGTTTAATTATTGTGGGCTGATCTATAAGTGGTTGATTATAGGAGAAATCGTGTAGGAGATCTCGTCAAGGAATATCGCAAATCAGGTGTGTAACGAACCTTCTTTCGTAGCTTAACTCAATATTTGCTGAAAAGTCGAAATGCCAAAATTCTGGCATTTCGAGGACTTATGAGCAAGCGAACGCTCATTGGTTAATTAGATCCTCTAAGTTGATGATCGGGAACATTGGAAAAGATAAGAGCATGATTTTTGGCATTCACTGTAAGTTGGGCCTCGAGGGGTTAAAATCGGGCCCAATGGGCTTTCGAGCCCATTTGGGTAAATTTGATAGAAAATGAAAACCTGATAAATTACGTGTTAAGACTGTTGACACCATTATGGATTATGGGCTAAATGGGCCTGGATGACAAAATCGGCGATTTAGGGCCCCGTTAGGGGTTTTTTGCCCAATAACTCAGTTTCGTTAAAAATGGGCCAGAATCGCTGTTTAAACACATGAATAGTTAGTAACTGATAATGAGCATGGAAAATCCCTAATATTTGGTAAAATTACGGAATTACCCTTATAATGTGAAAATGACTATTTTACCCCTAGGTGAAAATGTCCATTATACCCCTAGGGTTTAGTTATGAATTTGATATATGAGATTTTGATATACATGATTGATATGATATGCACATGATATGTATGATATGTGCATGATAAGTATGATATGCACATGATGTATTCATAAATGCATTGGGTTGGGTTTTTATATGGATGGAGGAAGTGCAAAAAGGGCTTATGCCCCAGTTTACCGAAAATGGCTTTTGCCCCAGTTATTAAAAGAGGCTAGGCCTCCAGTTATATGATAAAGCAAATATCTTTGCCGCAAAGGAGAGTTTTGGTTGGGTGGGTCGAGTTATTCCCCACATGGAGAGCTTGGTTGGTACGGGTGGAGAGTAGCGGATGGTGGGTCGAGTAGTCTCCCCAAATGGGTTTGCATTCTTCCATTGACATTACATGTGATATTGAAATGGGCCTATGGGCCATTCTGTTTACAACAAAGGCTTCGGCCCAGTAATATAAAATATGAAGGCTTCGGCCCAGTGTTATGAAATATGAAAAAGCTTTGGCCCAATATGTGTTGAGATTGGATTTGGGCTTAGGCCCAGCAGGCTGATATTGTTTTGAGCTCTGAAAGGGGCTTGTTGCACACTGAGTTTCCAAACTCACCCCCTTTCCTTAACCTTGCAGGTGAGCCTTAATGTGGGGACTTAGAGCCGGAGGGGATTCAGAGTGGCCACGGCGATCACCTTTGGGGTTTTTGAATAAGTGTTTGGTTTTCATTAAGTTTACTTTATTTATTATTTATTTTTGGGTTGTAATAAGGTCATTTTAACTTTTCTTTTTCTTTCTTTTTCTGGGATTACTATTATTCTTAATAACCTCAAAACTGGTGGGTAATAATTCAAATGGCCTAGACTTAGGACGTGTTTTCAAAATGATACTTGATTTCAAAATAACACCACGCCACGAATATTCGATTTGTCAAAGATAATCACTTAAATTAATTTCAAACTCGATATAACCAAGTGTGGCAATGGTTGTGGGCATGTCTAGGATTGGATCCCATCAAAGAGCTTGGTACTTAAGCAGCCTTCATGGCTCACCTCCTCTGTTATGGATACCTACCTGGTGCCCAGCCTCCATTCACTCTGGTTAGCTCAACCATAGTCGGTTTTTAGTTAATAGAATGAAACATGGTTTTTTAAACTTCTATGGGGCACGTCAGATTCGGCCATAACGTCTGGGCCAGGTTTGGGGTGTTACATGATAGTCAATCACACAGTCATAATATTTAAGCAACTCATTCCAACATCTCTGTGTCAAGTTTAACTCCTTTCGGGTTAGGAGATACTTAAGACTCTTACAATAAGTGTAGATAACACTCCTCTCACCATACAGATAGTGTCACCAAATCGTGAGTGCAAATATCACAACGACTAACTCTAAATTGTGGGTCGAGTAATTATGCTTATGTGGTCTCAACTGTCTTGAGGAATAAGCTACCACCTTCCCATCTTACATCACAACACATCTTGGTCCCGTATACGACGCGTCACTATAGACCACATATTCTTTCTCAAACTCTGGTTAAACTAACATTAGTGCCTCCATAAGTACTGCCTTGAGCTTCTCAAAGCTCCTTTGTCTCTCCTTTGTCCATTCAAACTCCACATTCTTCTGTAGTAGTTTTATTAAGGGTGCAACTATAGTGGAGAACCCTCAACGAATCTATGATAGTAACCAGCCAATCTTAGAAAACTACGAATATCAATGGTGCTCTTCGGTTGTATCCATTCTAAAATAGCCTCAATCTTTTTTGGGTCAACATGGATCCCCTCAAAAGACACCACATGCTCGAGAAACATCACTTCTCTCAACCAAAACTCGTAGTTGCTCAATTTAGTAAACAACTGCTTCTCTCGCAAAATATGAAGAACAATCATAGATGTGCATCATAATCATCCTCGGTTTAGGAATACACGAGAACGTCATCTATAAAGACAACTATGAATTGATCCAGATAAGAGTGAAAGACTCAGTCCATCATACCCATGAATGTTGCAGGTGTGTTAGTCAATCTGAACAACATCACCAAAAACTCATAGTGATCGTAGCGAGTCCTAAATGTCATCTTCAGAATATCAGACTCTTTCACCTTGAGCTGATAATATCGAAACCTCAAGTGAATCTTCGAGAACATCATTACTCCTCTGAACTAATCAAATACTAAGCCATCACTACCTCGCAATGTAATCCACTTAGTCTCGATGTCCACCTTCGCCTTGTGCTCGGGCAACCAACCCATGCCCAAAATAACATCAAAACGATAGAAAGATATCTCCATCAAATCCACAAGGAAAACAAGTCCTTGAATCGTCAATTGACACCTATGGTACACTTGATTAACTATGATGCTCTTGCCCAAAGAGCTTGTAATAGTCATACCCAACTTAATAATCACTACCGGAATCCCCAATTCACCAACCAAATCGCTCACGATATATGAATGAGTAGAACCTAAATCAACCAGTGAAAATAATGATATGCATTGCAAATTAAAAGTACCTGCAATCACATTGGTCGACTCGTGATCTCGCGGCTCCTTAACTGTATGAACTCGAACTGGTCTTCCAGACTCATTCGGTGCAGCTACTGTATAAGCAACAGCCCTCTGACCTATTAGTTTCCCATTACCACCATGACCTCTAGCATGTGCGATAGTCTGAACCAAATTAATCCTCCTCAGACAGGCTTGCAGCTGGTACTCCATCAAACTACATCGCAGACATGCCCCACATACTCTCTAACACACTCCCGAGTGTCTAAATCCATAATGCTCGCAAGATGTTACCTCAGTCGATCCATCTGTGGCAACCACTGCGGTGCTATACGATCTAGATTGGCTCGGTCGAGACCCCCATCGAGCATTCCTCTCAGGCCTCTCTAAAATCATGACCTCTCTTACTCAGCCTCCCTGATGGACCTAACTGATTGGAACCCTTCTTTTAGGACTCAGAAACCACTGGTCTCAATGGCTCGATCAGTGTCCCCTCAACTACCTTTGTCTTTTCAACCAAATCATCGAAGGCCTCAATATTTTGCACTACCAGATACATGTAGATATCCCGATTTAGTCTATATTGAAACCTCTTACATCTATCCCTTTCAAAGTGAACCATCTCCGGATCATACTGGTTGAGCCATAGAAACACTGACTCATACTCTGCTATCGATATACCTTATTGTACCAAGTCAAGGAACTCTCTTTTCCTCACATCCAGGTATTTCTCACCCAAATACTTCCTCCATAATGACTTTTAAGAAGAAAACCCAAGTTAAACAATCAATAGTGGTCCCTCTCCTCACCGTGTTCCACCATCGATGAGCTTCACCGTTGAGTAGGGAGTAGGGACATGGTGCAACCCAACTTCTCTTCACCCAAGTAACCCATTTGCTCTAAGATTAACTCCATCCTAGAATACCTAATTGATTTGTCAGCTAATTGAATATTCATCCTAGTGGGTTTTGGTTCCCCGAGACCAAGTTGTTTGAACATTTTATAAGGCATAACATTTATACTAGCCCTCAAATTAACCAAAGCTTTTTCAATATTTAAACTACCAATTGATAGGGAATAGTAAAAGTCCTTGGATCTTTAAGCTTGTTGGGTAGTTTCTTTTGGAAAATGGCCATGCAATCCTTATTGAGCTCCATAGTTGACAATTCATCTAACTTCCTTTTATTTGTTAATAGCTCCTTTAAAAATTTTGCATACTTTGGCATCTGCGAAAGGGCTTCAACAAAAGGTAAGTTAATATGCAATTCTTTTCAAAAGTTCAAAAAATTTACCATATTGTTCTTTTATGCGGTCTTGTTTTAATGCTGACGGATATGGAATTCGTGGTTTGTATTCTCTAACCATCATCTTTCGAACTTCAATTATTTAATTATAAGTACTTAAATAATAATTTGAAAAATCTCAAATTAATTATCAAGTCATTTATGTGCTTAGCGAGAAACACATTCATTTGTGAATACAACTCATTTCTCTTAATTCATCATTTCCATTTATTTTTATTCATTTGGCTCTACATGTAATTCATTTATGGTTCAACAATTTAGCAGAGAGATCGAATGAACATATATAATTATGGCTCAAATAATTTATAATTAAGTTTCAACTTTTCACATATTAATTATAAACTTATTTAGTTATGAAGTCATCCCACTATAGTATCATGACTGGGCTCTCCCTAATTACTTACCATTACGAAAGATACTTAATAAGTGCTCGTCCAATGACTTAGTTATAAGTGTGTTATCCTCATAGGATATGATCTTATTTTATCTCATGGTAACCATTATATCTTCCTTAATGAAAAGTCAATTACTATAAAATAGTAATCAAGTTATTTATCACAAAGATAAACGAGTCATGGTCATGTTTACTTTTCATCTATCATGTAATACCGATGAGAGGATATCATTTACCCTTAGTTGGGCTATGAATTTCACAATTGTGAATGGTGCTACATACTGCAGAAGTCTTATTCTCAACGTACCAACTTTCAGTTCCTTATCTATTTGAATTCAAGTTTTTACTTACACCAAAGAATACAAGTCACGCATACATAGTCCATCATCCACTCAAGATTAACGTATGTCACACTATGAACATCACAAGTGAATAAATCCATAAATGGATCTAGGATCTATTCTACTTGGGTCCTGTCTAATGTATTGTCAATCCAGTCAATCATATTTATGTCTCTATCTTCTAGGAGTTATCTGCTCCAATGATTAAGACAAAGGATCTTCCCAATTAGACTTGATAGACGACATATTAACCTTTCAATCGATTTACTCGTTTTTCGATTAAAATAAGGACATGTTTAGATTATCTACTAATACAAGATGTCTTTCCGTATTACAATTTGACCATGTAATACCACTTAGTATTAATTAAGTATTAGATAATTAGGAAGTCAAGCTTGCTTCCATTTTGTTTTGCATGCAAAACTTGTTGAAGAAAATATGTAAAGAATATTATTATAAACAATAAATATTTTATTAAACCAAATCTTATATACTACATTTAACTAGATTCAACAGATCCAACACATAGGGCACTAGTTTTTCATCGCCTAATCCATTATTAAATTGATAGGTTAATAAGAACAATTAGTTGGCGGATTCTAGGTTAGAAGTATTTACGTTTGCTATTACATACATGGAGGATCATCATCTACTTTTACTTTTGTTTAATTAATTTAAGTTAGTTTTGATGAGTTTAAGGATTGTACTTGCAAATAGTAGTACATAAAGGAGATAGAGTACCAAAACAAAGAAAAAGCCGAAAGGTGCTAATGCTAAATTGTAAAAGAAAGTTAAAATAAGAGACTCGAATTATAATATGATTCTCTGAAGCACTAATTAAGCTACTATATATTGTCAATAGTATTATAATTTCTGTAGCTCTATTCCTTAGACCCACCATGAACGAGCAGATAAATGCTTCCCTTATTTGTCTCCCTCTAATTTGACTTTATTAACCCAAAGCCATTGCTTATTTGTTCCCCACCCCCACAAAGCTCAGCATTGTCCCTAAGGTATTAATTTGTTGTTCGATTCTTGTTCTTGAACCCATTTGGAGAATGCAACAAGGGTTTTCATGTCAGCACGGTAATGGTTCTGTGTAAATTTCAGCAGTGCTGCCCAAGTGAAGTCTGGGTATTTCCTCGGATTTGCGGCATTAACTAAGCCAGCTGCTGGTGTCACCGGTCTCTCCAGCTTGGGACATAGAAAGAATGCAAGTGATTTTCTCACCGTTTCAGTATTCACCACTGCTCTGTGCAAACAGCTCTTGTAAATACCGTTTGTCAAAGCCTGTATTCAAACTCCTCGGGCTCATTTTCGTTAAAAAATTTTGTATATATGTAAACATATATGTTCAGAATCTTAATTACCATGAATGTGTCGCCAATGTTGACAACGAAAGCTCCTGGGACGGGAGCAACGGAGTGCCACTTTTCATCTGCAAACACCTGAAGGCCTCCAACTTGATCCTGATGAAGGATTGTCAAGGAAGTGGGATCGGTGTGGGGACCGGTTCCCAGAGTCAACTCAGGCTTTTGGCATGGGGGATAGTGATTCAGTCTCAGGATTGAATCATTTTCTTCGAAAAAGTCTTTGAAGTAGGCTTGGTCAAGTCCTAGACTTATCCCTAGCAGCCCCATTATCTCTTGGGAAACCTGGTTCATGGCTTCACAATATTCCTGGTAAAGCCTCCTGTCAAGTACGAAAAGCAAAATCGAGTGTTAGATTCCTATCCTATGGTAAATCTTGTCGCAACATTCTACAAATTAACATAGGTTAAAAAAGAGAAACGCAAAGTCAAAAACGGCCATCCAGTTATCATGTGTTTTTTTTGTTTTAGGAGATGGGGTATTTAAGCAATCCATGCTGAATGGATTTAGGGTTCGGTCATGCAAGGAATGATGTCTAATAAATTTGTCACCCCATCTCTTTCAAACCTAAAAAATATGCATAACCAATTGTCACTATTTGTATAAGGCTTGAAATACACATGGGGTTAACAAATACGCTGAAACAGCAACATGTATTTTTTGCATTTTGGAGACTAAATCTTGACGTGAAAATAAACTGATCATCTCGTATATCGATGGAATGCAAATTAGCATTTCTCCTATTTAATTAGGAATGGAAGGGTGAGAAGAATTTGTTTACCCGAAATCTCTAAAATCTTCACCCATCCAATTCACCATATAGTGTTGCACGATATTTTGAGTGTGAGGACAGCACCGAAAAGACAGTGTTTCTTTCCATGGCAACTTGGAGGAAAACCTCCCAACGAAACTGCTTGCATACCCATAGCTTTCTCCTACTTTTCTCTTAGCCATTTGCTTCTCAGAGAGTTGCAGGCTGAAGAAGCGGTCCATGTACTGATGAGCTTTGTCTATAAGCCCTGAATCCACCCCATGGTTTACAACCAGAAAAAACCCATGCTTCTTGCATGCCTCATTCACCACCTCTGCCGCTTTTGATACAGCAAGAGAGTCCCCAAGCAAGAAAGCTCCCAAGTCAATGGTTGGAATTACAAGTTCCGGGGCATCCAGGCATGGCTTCTCGTCGTCAGGCCATATGAACTGAGAGGGTATGTTGGATTCAGATCCAAGGATCGATGCATCGAAAGCTAAAGGCCGGTGCTCAACCTTTGCGACAGCAGCAGTTGATGGAAGCATCGGCTTGTCTTGAATTACAGAAACCTTTGGCAGACAATGTACCATTTTCTGTTTCTTGTTTTAGGTGGTCGGAGAGGGAAAAGAACACAAGATATAGGGGAGCAAAAGTAAGAGGGTTTAAATAAGAGAAGCAGAGGACTAATAATATTAGGAATCTAGATTGTTGGTAACTGTTGCCTCATTCCCTCTTTAATTTGTGTTGAGTTGGCAGCTGAAATTGGATTAATTGTATATGTACAGTCATTGGCTATTGATTTTCAAGGGATTTATTTACCTGGCAATTAAATTATCTTTATTACAATTAAACATGCCACATAAATGTATATAATGCTTTACTAATTATAGAGATTTTTTGCCCCCTCCCAATAAATTAATTACCAATTAGAGAGATTTTAATTTATTTTTTTTAGTTTTTATTTATACTAATTAAGAAGGAATTTCCTCTATCTTTTCCTGTATAGTGTCGTTGGTGCATTGGACATTCTAGAAATATATGCACACATTTGTGGGCAAAAATTTATTTTATTGAAAGATAATTTGGAGAATAGAACTTTTTTTAAATAAAAATGGACGACAACCATAATTTGTTAAAATTTAGTAAATAAAAATATTCTCTTATTTTATATTTAATATTCTTTTATGATTTTGTTATATTTATCTTTTATTAATTTGTGCCATTGAATCCAGGTAACTTTATACAATGCTACATATTATTGATTAATGTTAATATAAAAAATATATCAATAAGTGTTTAAAAAATGTCGCAGTAAACTTTTTTTTTTTTTTTAGATTTAAGTTTAAATCTTGAAGTTGTTATTATTTAGATTATTTTATTTGAATATTTTCTCCGTTCGAATAAGATTATTTGTAAAACAGACGATAACATATATGGTTATACAATATATATAATTATATAAAAAGATATATTTATTTTTAAAAATAATAATAATTTTTAAAATGATGATAGTTTCTCATGCGATAGTGGTTTTCTATTGTGATATATATGTTTAGTATTTATATAAATTTTTTTTATATAATTGTAGATATATATGTTTAAGTATTTATATTTTTCTTAAAAAATGAAAAAAAACTAATTTAGCTGTCATTAAGTAATACAATTTAGTTGGAAATTTATTAAAACAGAAAAATTATTTGATATACTATCTATAAAATTTTTAGACTTCACAAATAAAGTTAAAGAGTTAACAAGTATCCTATAGGAGCATAGTATTATAATAAAATAAATAAATATTAAAAAAAGACACGTGACAATTTTTTAAGTCTACTTGTAGAATAAAAAATACATGGTCAATATATCAAATACTAACCCTAAATAAAATCATATTTATAAATATAAAATTAAAATTTTTTGTATTTTTTATTTAAAATAATTATTAATTGTTTATTATTTTAAAAAATACTGCTCACTTTTTCACTTAAAGAATTTTTGAGGGGATAAATACTAAAATTATATATGAACTTTGATGTAATTTGCAATATTATACGTCAACTCTAATTTAGTGCATTTTTATATATCAAATTTTAATTTTAGTTCAATTTGCACATTTCACTAACCTCATTATTTATGTGACATAATTTTCGGTTAGGTCATGTATAAATTGTTAGACTTGAAATTTTATTTGGTTAGAAAACAAATAAGTGAATTTAAACCATTTCCATCTAGATTAAAAAATTAGATTTCTTGGGGAAGATAAGAAATAATTTTCCCAACTGTGTGTTTTTTTTTAATCTAGATGAAAATACTTTAATTATTTTTTTTAACCTAATAAAATCTTATGTCAACAATTTACACATGACTTAATGAGGAATCGTATCATATAGATAACGAGATTAGTAAAATGTGAAAATTGAAACACAATTAAAGTTTAATATATATATGTATATATATATATATATATATATATATATATATACACCAAATTAAAATTGATGTATAACATTACAAATTATATTAAAGATATGTATAATTTTAATATTTATTTATTGTTATTTGAAAGGAAAAAATACCTACATTTTACTTAAAAAAATTCAAATTTTCAATGCGCAATTTCTTAAAAGATAATAATTTTTTTTTTAAAATACTCACCATGCGTCAAATTCTATTATATACAAAAGAAAACTTCCATTTTATTATACCAAATATTTATTATTGTGCAACATCACTATTCTATATATTCATACTAATAATAAAAGTTGTGTTGCGTCCCAAATTAATTAGACACCAACTCAGTTATAAAAACTATAAATTTTATCACACGCACAAAAATGTGAAAATCACATATTTCAAATATAAATATATATTTAAAAATAATATATAACAAATATGAAATATAAGGTTTGACATTAATAATAATAAAACATATGTAATATGTATAAAATTAAAATGAAAATATACATTAGATTAAGAATATTAATGCAGGACAATTGTTTTTCATTGTATCATCATTTTTCTTGAGTTAATATCAAGTTGACTTATGACATAAAATCAATATTTACAAACAATATGAGTGAAACAATTTTGGTACAAACATTGAAACGTATAAAAATATCAAAATAAAATTTTTCATTACAATTGGATAGTTTAAGTAGTTTTAGAGAAGCAAATTTTGAAAAATGATTTTTTTTATAAAAGAAATTTTCAATGACATATTTATTCTTGCATATTTTATTTTAATTTAAGGTATAATAATAAATTTAATTTCAAATGTTTACATCAATTGTCGCTTTTATTCTAATTTTTTGTTTTGGGAGATCATTTTGACCCTCAACATTCAAAATATAGTCAAATTGTTTTTCTTTGGGTGAAAAAATTGATTGGATTGTTAAAATCTTAAGGAAAATAACATGGCAATCGACATGTACTTCATAAAAATGATAATTTTTTAAAATAATTATCCACGTCGACAACAAAATATGCGTGGACTACAATTTGGCTAACTTTTCCTAAAAAAAATAAGATAATAGTTTGACTAAAATTTGAAAGTTGAGATTCAAAGTAATCCATAAAAAAGAAATAGTGCTAAAGCGATAAAAGAGGTAAATGTTGGGTACTAAATTTATCATTATATATTAAAATAATGAATTCAAATTTTCGTACTTTTGATGGAGTTAGTATCACTTGCCTTGTAACACCAATTTAGTCAAAAACTCCATATCTACTAGATTATATCACACATATGATTTAGACGAAAGGAAAAAAATTTGATATTAAAAATATGTTTATAAAAACCTTATTTAATAATTGAATCATATAGACTCAACAGTGAAGTGTTAATGTATAAATTCTAATCAATCTCAAGCTTTAGATATTTTTTAAGGTAATCTATTAAAATATTCATTTTTATTTTTCTCAGGTTACATTTTAGTTTTTTATATTTGAAATGTTACGTTTTAGTCACTTATGCTAAGGTTTTGTATATTTTAGTCACTAAGCTGTTAATTTCCGTTAATGGTGTAACGGTAGGCTGACGTGGCATGTTGAATCACCATTTTGAACAAAAATTTTAGGTTAAATTATACAATTGGCCCTCATTTTTTTGAGCAATTTAATTTTTTTCCTTTATGTTCTTTTAACTTTTTTTTCCATTCTCTTATGCTTCTCCCTCTATTTTTTCCCTTCTCCATCTCATTTAACGTAAAATAAAAAAAATCAAATTTATCAAAACAGAAAAAAATATAAGGACTAATTGTATAATTTAACCTAAAACTTTTGTTTGAAATGATAATTTAAAATGCCATGTCAACTTATAGTTACACTGTTAACGACAATTAATGCTCAGTGACTAAAATGTTACAACACAATAGCGTAAGTGACTAAAACGTAACATTTTAAATATAAGTGACTAAAATGTAACTTGAGACAAACAACAGGGACTATTTTAATAATTTACCCTATTTTTAAGTGATTTTTAATTGTTTTAGTTAAATATTTCATATAAAAAACCGAGGAAAAAAACAGTATTAGAATAAAATGTGTTATTTTCCTTAAAAAGATTTTTAGTTAATTTGTGACATCAAATGAAATAGAAAGATTTTAATATAGTATAACAAGTTAATTCAACACCAATTTACTTAAAAATATATATTTTTAGAAAACAAAAATATACTATTAAGTGTAATTATGTAATTTAAAACTTCTATATAAAATCTCTGAAGGAAAAAAATAACGATTTGTTTCAAAATTTTAATATATGTAAAAATAGCTACCTACTTTATATTTAATTTTTTTTCGTAACTATATGGCTTGTTTTTTCATGAACTATAAATATTTTTTTATTTGCTTATATTTTTTATTTATTTTACCTACACGTGGGTTTCCAATTTCTAGAATAATCTCATCAAATATAAAAGAGAAAGTTGGGGACCTTTTTTATGGAAAGAAAAGCTGACAGTGTTATTTAGCTAGTGAAAAACTGGAGATTGACTAATAATAAATTACTTTTTTATATCTAATCATCCAATGATTGCTCCATAATTCATGTAGCTCTTTTCATAACTGTCTGACAGAAAATTGAAGTTTACAAACTCTGTAAGCCAACTTTTACAGAAGACGTTGCTAATAATAATTTGAGTAAAATTCGAATAAATTATGGTTAAGTTTTCGTTTTAATTACTTATATAATTTAATTATAGGATTATTTAAATTTTTTTATTTTAGTCGTTAAATTATTCAGAAATTTTTATTTGATATTTTCATCTTTTGTCAATTTCGCCCTTTTTGTTAACTAAATTTGACCTTCAACTTTTTAAAAAGAATTAAATTTGACCATTAACGTTTTGAAAAAAAGTTGAATTGAAATTTTTTAATGAAAATATTGACTAAAATGTAAAAACTTTAAATTTGGTAACCCACATATACTTCATGCTAATTCTTTGATTTTTCATGAACTTTTTTAATAGTTTTATATTTTATATATTTTTTTATTTTTTATTTTTTTATAATTTTAAATTATCTGTTGGCGTGGCATATAAGACAATTAGCGTCATGTAAGTATGAAATGCATGTGGAGTGCCACATGAGTTGCCACACCAATATCGTTAATCAACATTTCTGTTAAAGAAAAGCAAGTTGACTCTTTTTGAAAGGTTAATGGCCAAATTTAGCTTCAAAAAAGAATAAGGTCTAAATTAACAGAAAATATAAACATTGAGGGCTAAATTGATCATTATGCCTTAATTATATTATATAGATATGATCAAATGAGAGATAACCCTAAATTAATGTTTTTTGGGGGTATAAATCAAAAGAAAAAAAGACAAGCATGTTATGGACAAGTGAAGGATATATTGGCTCAAGAGGTGTAGATCGCCCATCTTTTTGCCTGTTTTTGAGATGTCGGTGATCGCCACTATCTTGGACGAGCTTAACCATGTTGAGAAATGATTGTGAATTTTGTAATGCTGAAAAGAATTTCTATCCCACCTGCAATTTGCCACGACTAGTGTTAACTCATTATTTTCAGTGTTAATTAACTTACAAGATGTGATGCTTAGTTCATTTAAATGGACCAAGGAGAGCCAAAGTATGATAATTATTGCATATAACTTTGAATTGGTCTTGAAACTTCTACAGGTAAACTTCTACAGGTAATGTAGAAAGTATTTCCATTATTCTTAATAATTACAATACCTCTGATCAATTGTTTTTGGAGATGTAGAGATTGAGTACCCAACAAGTGTTGCCATCTTCCATGTCTATATGGGTGGAAAAGTGAATGCAAGGTGGGGCGAGGTGGACTTTTTTTTTTTGAACAATGGGTATGGATCAGTTATGGTAATTGCTTGCCTCACTTTGCCCCTCCCCTCTTTATGGATTTACCATTTTACCCTTGTATATATAAATATTACAAGGGTGAAATTATAATAATGTGTTATAGAATAACCATATGTTTTATGTTTAATTTTTTTTTGAAGAATTATGTTTAAATACTTACTTGACTTTAAAAAGATTGAAAATGTTAGAACTAACTAGCAAAAATTAAATTGAAGTGGATTGGAGTAAGGCAAGGTGGGGTAGGGGATGGATGTATCTAACATCCATGGAGGTGGTAGTAGTTCTAAAATTATACTTCCATGCAAGTGGTGGAGCAAAGCATGCTAACTGTGGACTAGTGATGGATTTAGAAAAATTCATCCTTACCCTGCTCTATTTCCATCCCTACATGTCCTATGTACACGAGTAAGAAGTCATGATGCAAAAAATGTTGTAACTAAAGTGCTAACATGGGTTTTATTATTGTCAAACAAGTGAAATATCGATTTAAAGAGGTCATTAAGCCTTCTTACTGCTCTTATTAGGTTGGGGGAGTTTTGTTGAAGGTGATATCATTTCGTAATTTCTAGGTTATCCATAGAGTGTCAGTGAAATTTGTGTAAAAGTTTCTTGCTTCTTTGTTATTGTTATAATAAATGTCGATAATGGTGGTAGAATGATTGTAAAGCAACAAGAAAAGATAAAAAAACAAAAATTTTATATGGAAAACCCTTTCGAGAAAAACTACGGGCAGAGGAGGAGAAAAATTACTAATGTTGAAAAACAAATGATACAAGAAGAGTTTCGACTACATCTATTTAAGGGTTGAAAAACCCTATTCTAATCAAGTCATTAGTGTCAACTTGTGTTTTTAGGTATTTAGATCGTAAAATTGTGATTTTGAGTAATTTTTACATTATTTTATGTTTTTGATAGGTTTTGATATCTAAATAAGGTTGTGTAGTTATATAAGACCAATGGGAGTTGAAGATACACCTTGAGAGTGGAATTCTAGACGAAGTTGCGACCAAGAGTTGAGGAAGTTGCGACATTGAGGGACCAAAACAAACATCTCATCGCGACGAGGAACCACTTGACATTGTAATGTGGCAACTTCACGTCATAAAGAGAAACAACCAATGCCATGATGTCGCAATGATTACAAAGGGTATTGGCCTACATTTTTTAGGGCATTTTGTGGTCATTCTTCAATTTTAAGCCCTAAACATTATAATTATATTAAGGGCATTTTATTATTTTAATTGTTTCCTATATGAACCAAATTTTATTCTCATTTTAAAGAGGACTAGAATAGAATAAGTAGATGATAATTTTCTTAAGAGTAAACTAGTGTAGGGTTTTCTTTCTATCTTTTTTAGTAAAATTATATTTACATTTTATTCTCTAGTGTGGATTTTTCTATTTTGGTGTTCAAACTCTACGATTGAAGAATATTCAAGATTCTTTCACTTATACTGATTTATCAATGAGCATTTCTCCTCTTATTCTTGTTTTTATATTTTGTTCATCAAGTGTTTGACAGAATATTTGCATGAAAATTTGAATGAAATATGTGCTATTATGATTATCTTGCATGAATGAATTGATTGTTTGATTAAGTGTTTATTTATATTCAATTGGGTTTTTATGTAATTTTGTCAAACTTCTCAAATACTAAAATTTATGACTTTAGTAGAATATTTAGACAAATGAGACTAAGAGGAGAATTTCTCGTGCAAGGATTTGGTAAAATTGTGTTTAGCGATGAGATCGAGAGGAAAATCTTATGGCTAGGTCAGACCAAAAGGGTAGCTTAGGCGGTAACTCTTAATTAGGAAGAGACCGAGAGGGTAATCCTAGTTAGGAGTAGTAAACAACTCAATCAAAATAGTGTATTAGCTTAATTAATAATTAGTAAATTTGTTAATTTTAGGATATTTAGTTCGCATCATTTAAACAAGAAATAGAAAGTTCTTTGATTCATTTAGATGTTAATGTTAGGATTAGTTTTACCTCAATTCTCTCTTTGATTGCACTACTAATTGTGAATTGATTAGATTAATACTTGCTTTGGAATAATTAATTTTATAATCACATTTACCAATTTGAAAATCTTTAGGTTCGATCCTCGCAATACTCTTTATGTTTCGTTGTAACACTATAAATATTAAAACTGAAATGTCACACTTGCAATAAAAGCCACTTCTTAGTTTTCTATATTTTGTGCTTTCTTTTCCAAATTTCGTACATTATGGCATGGTAAAAAAACCCAAACATTTAAGGATTGCCTCAAGGAAAACCTAGTTGACGTTATCAAAATTTTTGCTCATATCAATCTTAAAGGTCCCCAGTGATGACATAGTCAGATATGAGCCTCTTTGACAAAAGAATTTTGGTCTTAGGTCATTAAATCAAACAAAACTTTTTTCAACTTGTTGAGATGACTTTATAGGTAACATTATAGAGACTAATGAACCAGTAGTTAGAAATGGAAGAGTAGGAACCGCCCTTTGGAATAAATGCGATGTTAGTTTTATTAAGTCATCTAAGGAGAGACCAAATGGACATATATAAATAGTGTTCAAATAATTTATAATTAAGTTTCAACTTTTCGTATATTAATTATAAACTTATTTAGTTACGAAGTCATTCCACTATAGTATCATGACTGAGCTCTCTCTAATTACTTACCATTACGAAAGCTACTTGATAAGTGCTCGTCCAATGACCTTATTGTAAGTGTGTTACCCTTACAGGATATGATCCTATTTCATCTCATGGTAACCATTACATCTTCCTTCGCGAAAAGTCAATTACTATCAAGTAGCAATCTAGTTGTTTATCACAAAGACAAAACGATCAGTGACCATGTTTACCTTTCATCTATCATGTAATGCCAATGAGAGCATCATTTAACCATTTCTTATCTATTTAAACTCAAGCTTTTACTTACATAAAAGTATACGAGTCAAACATACATAATCCATCATCCACTTAGGATTAAGGTATGTCAAATTATGAATGACACAAGTGAATAAATTGATAAACGAATCTAGATTCTATTCTACTTGGGACATGTCTAATGTACTACCAGTCCAGTCAGTCATATCTACGTCTCTATCTTCTAGAAGTCATATGCTTCAATGCTCAAGACAAAACATCTACCCAATTGGACTTGATAGATGGCATATTAGTCTTTCAATCAGTTTGCTCATTCCAATTAGACAAATGACATGTTTAGGTTCATCTACTAATAACTATATTTTTGCATTACGATCCGACCACGTAATAGCGTTTAGTATTAGTTCAATGTTAGATAACTATTGAGCCAATATTTGCTTCTATTTTTCTTTGCGTGCAAAAAGCATTAAGGAAAATATACAAAGGTATTAATGTAATTAATTAATATTATTATTAAACTAATTTATCCAAAAAATATAAGTGTGGAAAGACAAAAATACTACACTTAAGGCACTAGATCCAACACTATTGCCAATTAAACTCAAGCTTTTAATAAATCAAAGTATATGGGTTATGTATGTTGGAAAATCTGGTTTGAAAACGATTTTCTTGCATAGCGAAAAATTGAAAAATTGAAAACTAAGCCAATTTGTGATATTTATAGCAATAAACCCTTTACTAAAATTGCACTTGTATTTTTAGCTAGACGAATCTTTATTGCTCCTGGTTTTCAAACAAACGGCCTTCTCCGTTATTCTCATACCACGAACTTCCTCAAGTTTGGGCTTGAACGAAAATGAATCAAACACAGAACCAAAAATTGTTTACTTTACTTTCAGTGGAAAAACAAATTTCTCTTTAATAGAAACCAGTAGAATTTATATTCAAGAGAATATAATTTATACTTGGAAAGAAAATTCTCACTATTTTCAGGCAGAATAACAATATCTCAAAGTTATGTAAAACTTATTGTGTATTTAGCCTACTGGTGTCATTTATTTGTAAGGAGAAGAAGTCAAACCCTTGTTGAATTGTAAAAGTCTATTTCAATACAAAAATGAACTCTTAGTCTAACTAGGTTTAGAAGGGTGGCAACCTTAGTTAATTATACTAGGGTTTGTCGTCCTTAGAATTAACATGAAGGGGCTTTTGGGTCTGTCTTGTATCGGGTCCAATTATAAGTACTTCTTGGACTTTTAACCAAGTAATTTATAATTCAATCTGACCTAATACTTGTTTTTCTATTTCCCAAAATAAACATCTTAAATTAATTTAAATAAATAAAATTTCCAATTAAACAATTTTCTCAACCAAATTCTAATTCAGTTAAAATCACGACGACTTTACTGTAAAAGAATATATGAGAAAATATATTTAATATTTCCACATTTAACGGATTCACTATGATCAATTGATTTATTTTTATTTTCGAACTTCAATCATTTAATTAATTAATAATTTAAAAAACCATATATTAATTTTTTAGGTCATTTCCATTTAAAGAAAACCACATTCATTTTAAAATGTTCCTCATTTCTCTAACTTTATCATTTCTATCCATTTTTGTTCATTTGATTCAACAAACAATTCATTTCTGGTTTCAACGAGCTAGCAGAATGACCAATTGGGCATATGTGATTAGGGCTTAAATGATTTATAATTAAGTTTTAGGTTTTCTCTTACTAATTATAAACTTATTTAGTCACAAAGTCATTCCACTATAGTATTATGACCGAGCTCTCCCCAATGACATAAAGTAACTCAGTTAGTGCTCGTCCAATGACCTTGTCATAAATGTGCTACCATCATAATATATTCTTAATCTCTTTGGGATAAATCTGCTCTCTCAATATGATCCTATTTTATCTTATGGTAACCATTACATCTTTCTTTATGAAAAGTCAATTATTATCAAATAGTAATCAAGTCATTCATCACAAAGACGAACGATCCATGACCATGTTTACTTTTCATCAACCATGTAAGAAAAATGAGAAAATATCATTTACCCATATCTCGGGCTATGAATTTCACTATTGTGAATGAAGTTACATACTACAGAAGTCGTATACCCAATGCACCAACTTTTTGTTCCTTATCTATTTGAACTCTGTCTTTTATTTACACCAAAGTATACGAGTCACGCATACATAGTCCGTCATCCACTCAAGATTAAGGTATGCCACGCTATGAACGTCACAAGTGAATAATTACATACATGGATTCAAGATCTATTCTTCTTAGGTCTAGTCTGATGTACTATCAAATAGGTTGATATATTTACATAGATTGATATATAGAGAAGAGACTATCAAATAGGTTGAGTTGTTTGTAAGATGATTGGTATCCCTTGAATCGATGTACTATGCACTGTTATCAACTATCTCCCAAGTAGCCACAATAGAATGGGCTTGAGGAAATGGTGCAATGGCAGTAACAAGGATCGAGTTCAAATCAACTGACAAAGGAGAGATAATTTCAAGCCCATTGTAGTTATATGAATGTTATAAAAGCCTTAAGTCTATAACATAGTGATTAGCAGACATTTGCTTTAAGGCTCTTGAAATTCCATAGTAAGATTGATCGAAGTGGTAATAAAATTTGTTAACCATTTGATCTATATGACCATATACTGTACATTGCACCCTTGAACCGCTTAAACATGTACAACCCTACCTCTAAAACATTGATAAGATGGCCTAGAAGAAGGTCTAGTTGGCACTTGAAATGTTTACTCATAAGATGGCTACTGACTCCACCCTTGGTTGGCTGGTTGCTAGAGTGAGACTTGTTGAACTACCATATTAACCAATATAAGCACCTTTATAAGCATATCTCTCTAACGAGCCTTAGGGTCGAGCAACATTCTACACATTCTTTCTAGATTATAGGTTTTTTGTTTTAACATTATCATTACAATAACAAATTCATACTCTGATAGGAGTCCAAACAGTATGGTTGAAATGTGCATAGTCTCGCGTACGAGGTGTCCATAACTTTCTAAATTGTCACAAATCAATTATACTTCAGCCAAGTATTCTAACATGGATTGATCTCTTTTCCTTACAACTTTAATCATGCAATGAATATGCACTAATCATGTAGGAGAGGACAATAAAACGTTTCCTCTAACTTATTCTAGATTTCTCAAGAACTAAATTGAATCAAAGTTGTTAAAAGTGTAGAGCTAATAGATGCAGTAAGTGATGATGTTAAATCACTATCTTGTTGCCTAAAGATAACATACTTTGCATTCTCATTTTCCCCATTTCCCTATTTTCATTAGTTACAAACTCTTCAACAAGAAAAGATCCATCTACTTATTTATGCGAAGAATGACTTACAACGGTGAAATAAAACGACATAATAAATAATTAGTTTCATCCAAGCGTATAGTTTTTATTTGAGTCAATTTGACTTGCACTAGTAGAGGTTTGAGAAACAATATTACTCAATCCATTTGTAGAAACAGAGGTTGATGTAACTATGGTGTTTCCAATGAGAGAGAACATAGAATCTGGCAAACTTTAAGATTGCAACAACTTTATTTTTGAATATGAAAACTTAAGCACTAGTATTAAGTTTTTCTCATCGATGCATATATCAACAGAAACCAATGCAAAAGAAGAGAATAACACTAGCTCTAATACCATGATTGAATGAGGGATAACCATGAATCATTGAGAATAAATAAAAGTAAGCAAGAAAAAAAAAGAAAAGAAAATATGTTTGTGGATGAACTACTTTCGTATTTCCAAGATGATTAAATAGGAAATACAATGAGGTATTTATAGTTGAGGCTTACACTTGATAACTTCTATGTAACAACCCATTTTTTTAGTGAAATCGGAATAGTGGTTTCGAGATCACAAATTCGACCCAAAAATAAAGTTTATTTTTGTTTTATTATATGGTCCATATTATTATAGACATGTCGTGTGAAAATTTTGATACGAAAATTTTATCGATTAAGTGTTTAATTACGGGAAGGACCAAATTGCATAAAATGAAAAATTTGAATTCTAGTAGCTAGAAGGATCAAATAGCTGTAGAATTCAAAACTTAAGGTCCTTATATGGTAATTAGACAATTAAAGAAAAGTATGTAGATATTTTGGTGACTCATCCATGTAAATTTAGAAAAAGGGCAAGGACTAAATTGGAAAGTGAAAATATTTAATTAATTAAAAGATGATAAAAGAGATATCATCTTATTTTCTCATCATCTTCCCCAAAATAATATTTGGAAACCTTAGGAGAGAGAGAAGAAACTTTCATGGCCAAATTGGGTAAGTTTCCTTGGCCCTTTTTTAGTAATTTTGATATTTTTGAAACTAGGATAGCTTAATCTATCTATTTGGGGGATCAATTTGAGAAGTTATAAAAGTATGAAAAATGGGTCATGGATGAATATGCTGAAAATTATAAATTTATGGTAGAAAATGAAAGGTTGTTTATAGATAAACAACTTTTACAAAGTGATTTTTGATGAAAACATGATTTAGGGACTAAAATGTAAAATTGTGAAATTTGATGAAAAATGTTGAAATTTTATGAATACATGTGCTGTAAATTTTGTAATAGGATTTTGGTTAGGCTTGAAATTGGGAGTAAATTGCACAAATTTTATTTTCCGAGCCTAGGGACGAAATGAGAATTTGTGGAAAAGTTAGGGGCAAAATGGTAATTTTGTCTAGGATGAAAATTAAGTCCACTTGAATGTGAAATATGGTAAATTGACGTTAAATTTACTTGTATAGATCCAGATGGACCAAATTCGGAGTTAGAACGAAGAAAAGAGGAAAATATAGAATTAGTAGATTTATGTACACAAACATTTGTCGAGGTAAGTTCGTGTAACTAAATGGTATATGTTTTTATGCTTAAATTAAATGTTGTGTTTGTGAATTGTATAAATGCCATAAATATGTGAAATGATCACATACTCGTTAAAGTCCGATAAATGAAAGTGCCTGATCAATTATAATGCCCGACAAATGATAAATCATAAAAATGTAAATTTTATGCTTGAGTTAAATGTGAACATTTGAATTCCATAAATGCATAAATAAATGAGATTGACCATATGCTTGATAATGCTTGAAAGATGCTAAATTTCATTTGAATAAATGAAAAATTTGATGGATATATGATTTCCCGAAATGAATAAGGTCCTGCATTTGTTGCTAATGGGATTTAGCTTGGACGAGTAATCCTATTGACCTCATTACAGAAAGGATGAAGCTCGGATGGGTAATCTTGATATAAGTCCTCTCAAGCATATGTTATGGATTGGGTTTAGCCCGGGTAGGTAATCCAGATCAAGCTCCTTAGAGCATATGTCATTAAAAAGATTTAGCCTGGACAGGTAATTCTGTTGTATATATACGTGGCTCGAGAGTGTATTCTTTGAAATAGTACCTTATAGGTATCACTGAACATGAATTGACGGATTCTAATTTGTACACCTTGGGTGTACTACATATGTATCCATCGATGTTCCGAACAAATTCAACGGGTAAAAATCTTGACATGAAAGGACATGAATAAGAAATGAGTTATTACACGTAATTGTCTGAAATCCATGAAAATGATGCTACATGACAATTGACATATGAAAACATAAGATGATGATATTTGTACATGGGATTCTTTTAATGAATATGTTCATCCTTGGTTATAGACTTGTACACTTTAAGTGTACTACTACTCGTGTGACATTGCTATTTCAAGTAAAATGTGTAACGTTTTGATATGAAGTAATCTGAACTTAAGATGTGTTATATGAAAATATACTTGAGATATAGTAATGTGAATTATACATGTTGTGGAAAGCATATGTGCATGGAAACTTGATTGTTATTGAGCCCATACATGTTTTTGATGTTACTATGGAATATATGGCTAACAAGGGCAATGAGGATATGTGTAGGGCTTGAGGTCAAATTGAATGAATGTGCCTTACATAGTTACCTCAAAATAGAATAAATGGTAAGTTAAGTACCATGTTATATGAACTTACGAAGCATTTTATGCTTACTTATTTTTATTTTCCTGTTTTATAGTAAATCGAAAGCTCGTTGGATTGGAAGCTTGGCAGAGATCACTCACACTATCCATCGGCTCATGTCAGTACAATATGGTAAATCAATTATGGTTGCAATGGCATGTATAGGTTATATTGGCCATATTAGCATGTAAATGTAAATGATGTTTGTAATCTAGCCATTGGAATGGCTAGTAATGGTTGTTTTGATATACTTGTAATGTCATGCTATGGTAGTTTCAAATGTTAAGTAGTTGATCAAATTATGTCTAACATGTGGACTAAATTAAGGTAAGATTGTGAACATGTATGCATGTAATGATGTGCTATATGAATGATGAAATTTGCCTAATTTGAATGCTTGAATTGGTTGGTTTATGGATGTGAGTTTTAGAGCAGGACATGAGTGTGATTTTGGGGTGAGAAATGAAGCTAGAAATGACTTTAATTTGTCCACACGAGCAGACACATAGGCGTGTGTCTAGACCGTGTGTGACACACGGCCAGGTACATGGGTGTGTAGTTTGGCCATGTGTCCCCTGCACCTTAAATTCGAGGAAACAGAATGCTCAGAATTAAGCACACGGGCAAAGACACGGGCGTGTATCTCAGCCGTGTGTGCTACACGGCCTAAAACACGGGCATGTGTCTTGGCTGTGTGAAACTTGCGCCTAATTTCGAATGAATTAATTGACCACACGGCCTAGCACGCGGGTGTGTGGCATGGCTGTGTGCACAAGTCAGAGAGTTACATGGGGTCGAACACGGCCTACAGCATAGGCGTGTGAGCCCTATAACTTAGAAAATTTTTGTAATTTTGCGAAAATTTCTTAGAGTTCTCGATTAAGTCCCGACACGATTCTAATGATCGTATTGGGCCTCGAGGGTCCATTTAAGGGACGTTATGAATGATTTCGGAATTTGAATAGTAACTTGCATGATTTATCTATAAATGTTTCTGAAAGTTTCGGTAATGCTCTGAAACCCTATTCCGACGATGGATACGGGTTAGGGGTGTTACATTCTATAACAAATAAACTGCTATGAACAAATATATATAACTAATTAGATAACTACAATAGTAAACTAAACCACAGATTAACTAGTTATGACTTAAATACTCTGATATTCTGATTGAAATGAAATTTACATACATGAAAAATAAGATTATATGATTAAATTTACTAATCAAATTATTAAAAATAAAATGAAGTGATTTTAAACTAGTATAAATTGATGTCTTATTTATAATATGAGATATTACAATCTAGATAGTCACAACCCTATTAAGGGCCAAAAATGTTAGGTATGATATGATCATAATAATTTGAATTAAACATGTAAAAGGACATCAGAGTGTTTTGTTTCATTCGATGGATGCATATAAAACATCAAATATAGTGAATAATGGGTTTTAAAAAATAAAATACTTGCACCAAAATTTAACATTTTCGCAGATATTGGTGATCAAAAGACAGGTAATGATCATATTGAGCTACTTGTAGCATGAGTTTGCTATCTAAATTATCAGTATGATTAATGTTGTGTCGATTTTACTAGCTAGGTCATATCAATAGATTTATTAACAAATATTTTTATATTATATGTAGAATACAATCAAATTTATACTATTTTGTTACTATATACACGTGAGATACATTCAAAAAATATATTTGAACAATCTTCACCCTGATCCCACTTTTGATTTGATAAGATCCTCATTAAAGATTTTTAGTAACTTCAAATCATTTGCATATATGCTTTCCAACATGAGACATGTACTTCAACATGGTAACAAGAATAATAATAACAACAATAATATTATTATTAATATAATAATAATAATAATAATAATAATAATATAATAATAATAATAATATTATTATTATTATTATTATTATTATTATAACTACACATATAACTACCACTACCAGTAAGCTTGATAATGTGCATCTTTATCGTATTTTTATTATTTTTATGTTATAATGGCTTTTAAAATGTAATAAACTTATGCTCTCAATCTCTATACTTATTAGATATTTGAAATTTAGCCTCCATTTGTTTTAAGAAAAAAAAGTAATTTTCGTTTAGTTTCTTAGAAATGAATAGGAAAAACTAAAGATAATGTTTTTGTGGAAAATTTTAAAATAATTTTTGAAAAATAAAAGTATGCGAAAATTAGAAAAAAAAAAGTTTTTTTTCGCTTCTTCTTCTTCTTCTTCTGCTTTCTTTTCTTTTTTTCTTTCTTTTTTTTTTTTTGCAAAATTGAAATCAACGATCTTTAACTTTGATGAATTAACACTGATTCAAATTCATATAAGGAGAAAATATTTTCTTTCAATTATTTTTAAATATCAAATCTCTAATTTTGGTTAAATCCGTATAAGTGTAGGAATTATTTATTTTATTTCTCATTTTTGTATTATGAGAAAGAATTACTAAAGCATTTTTATATTTTGATTATTGGAAACAAATTTTTATTTCAAATAATCAAACTTATTTTTAATTCCAAAAATTTAGTCTATATTATTTTGACTTGATTATAAACATAGATACAGAATCGAAAATCTTACGACCACATATTTAATATTTTTATTTGTTTATTTGAGCTTCCACACGTACATTCAAATAATTTTTATTTTACAAATGCCATAAAATCCAATTTATTAAAATCTTATCAATTGGTTAATTATTAAATAAAGAAATAGATGAAGTGGAGTGATTAAAATTTGAAGTATAATTGAAAAATTACATATTTTGACATGTTAATGGATTATTTTAATTATTTTCTTATGGTTGCATATGGTGGTGTTGTTTCTAAAACTAAGATTTGATATATGCATGGCACCAAAAAATATAAATAAATAACATCATGTCAATCTTGTTGATTAGTGAGATGGAAATTGTGGTGCTGATGATTGATATAGATTGTAGAGAGAAGATAAATGAATAAAGAATACAAAAGAAAATTCTATGGAAAGGACCTCATACCATAAAGTTGGTGGAATGTAATCCAATCTCGATCTTTTTTGGGCAAATGTCAACAAAATATAGCCCCTATTAATATTTATATATTTCAGCCTCCATCGAGCTAGCCCCTTGCCCAGTTGCCCTCCCTCGATTTGACATCAATTTTCCCAAATTAGCTCACTATTCTAACCCATCTCTTTCACGTGCAGCGATCGAAGCTTTTTGGCTCTTATGCTTCATTCTCGGTGGAACGAATTCAATTTGTACTACCGTTTATTATTTTGTTGTTTTTAAACTTGTAGAAGCCAATAAAATCCTATACTTTTTACCAATAATAATTAATCATGGTCTAATGATGCCTACATGCAAAGTAGAAAGTGCATCTGCCTGTGCAGTTATTTCTTTTGTCCGTACAATATTGTAACTACGCAATCGAAGTTCTATGTGATCTGCCCTTGCAACTAATCCCACACACACAAGAATTCCATGTGGTTGGATTTAGTGAGGCGAAATATAATCCAAGTATAGCAATTTTTGGATTATATTTTATCTTTTTACTAAAAATATTATTAGCCCTTATACAACATTAAATGAAGGATTAAAATAGTTTCCTCTTCAAGTTTTGCTGTTAATTGTTAATTTTTGCTTTTTTTATATATAAGCCTTGATAATAAATTTAATTTTCAATTTGTTTCTTATCTTTTTTTATTTAAAGTAAAGTAACCATTAATTTTTTATCACTAATGTAAGAGTCCAAATTCGTCCGGGCTTTAAAACCCAAAAGCAAATAATAAATAAATAAATATTTATTTATTAAAGCCCAGTTATAATGAAGAGCCCAAAAGTTAAAACCCAACTTGCTTAAACCCAAACCCAAACAAACCGGCTACAGCCTACTAACCCATAACCCAGCTAATTACCCGATACCCATTACACCCTACCTAGCCCAGAAGTAAAGTGGCCCAATTGGCCCAAACTATTACTCTGAGGCAGGAAACCCAAGGGTTTCTGCCTCTTTGAGCCATCATTACTTCTGGAAGATTCGGGGAGCGTTTGTCTAGCTCCCGAATCGAGGCCACCATCGATTATGCCTCCATCAGCGTTTCATTCACGACATCGGTGCCATGATTTCAGGCCCCGTATCTTGACCCAAATCGACGCCGTGATTAGTGCCCTTTCTTCTCCTCAATCGTCTGTAAAAGGAAACAAAAGGGAATAGAATATGGCAAGAAAGTAAAATAAGGATGTAAATACACTGTAAACAGAGGTTATAAAGCCCGAATCTAAACATTTGTACAGGGGATTTTTTTTGGGGAGAATAAAAATATACATACATATATTTATTTAGAGAAATACAAACAGTCTCTAAAAAAAAGGTGATTTAATCGTGTATCTTGTTCTTTATTTTTGAACGCACATACATATATGAACTGTTTTAGCAAAAAAAAAAAAAAAAAACAGTTGATGTTTAAAAGGAAAAGGGATTACCTGGGTTTTGCTTGAGAGGATGAAGGTTTTAACCTCCAGATCATCGCAAAACGACAGCGCGTGAAGCGCGTGTGTGAATGCAACCCGATGGCCGAGGGCCAGAGCTGGGCTCTCTCTCTCCCCCTCTGCAGAGTGTTTTAAGTTTTTTTTTTTAAGACCGGTGTAAAAAATGATTTTAAAGCTTTAAATGTGACTTATATAGCATAAATGAGACGGCGCCGTTTTGGCTTAATCCAATAAGTATAAAAACGACGTCGTTTCTAGGTACAGGATCCGCGCGTTGACCCGATTGCTTGGGGAGGATCCGCGTGTTTTTGAAGATTGGGTTAATTACTCAATCGGTCCTTCCACTTTTCTTTGTGTTTATAATTATGCTTTATTTCATTTATGATTTGGCCCTATTATTTTGTTTTAGTTTTAATTTAGTCCTCGCAATAGTTTGTTTTAAGACACGATTAAAACATTTGCTGTTTTGGGAATAGGCGATTTGCCCAATGAGTCCCTTTCGTTTCTGCGTGTTTTAATTAGGACCTTAATTCACTTTATTTTTTTAATTTGCCTCAGTAATTTTATTGAACTTCAAATCTAATACTATATATATTTATTTCTATTATTATTATATATATAAATTTTTGATATTGTTATTTGTTCTATTTTCAACCTTATTTTTATATTATATATTGTATAATTATTTACGATATGTTATTCATATTATTATTACTTATTGTATAATATTTTTCATAAATTATTATTATTTTACATTATTATTTATATCATTATTATGTTTTTACTTGTATTATATATTAATTATATATGTATATTATTTTACATATATATACTTTATATTATATATTATAATTATTTTATATTATTATGTCATTTTTATACTATTATATATTTTTATTTATATATATTATTATCATTAAAAGTTTTAACTTGTATTATCTACTTAATTTTATTTATATGTTAATAATTACTTTACTTATATTCTATTATTACACATTTTGAAGATATTATGATATAATAATTTGTATAATACGTATATTTCATCATTAATTACTTATTTCATATCATTCTAAACTTATATTTATATATATTATATAATTATTTTACTATAAATATAAATTCTTTTACATATTTGATATTTGATATATTATTTTCTTAAAACCAATATATTTTATATATTTTAATCATTATTCTTATAAATGTATTTTTGTTATATATTATATTTTAGATCTATTATTAAATATCACATTTTATATATGCTCATGCTATTTATCAGTTGTTTATATTATACATATATTTTTAAAAAACTTATGTTTTTATTATTATACAATATTTGTTTTTACTTTGGAATTAATGTATTATTGCTATGTTATGTATTTTATATATCTTAGACTTTTATAATTTACTTTCAAATGCATATTTTTTTTTTTATATATATGTATATCTTGCATCATTTATATGTTTAAATATATGTTGAATTGCATGTTTATAGGTTTTTACCTATTCTTCTTGAGTATGTGTTGCATTTTATGTATATCTTTCTTTTTATCATGTTTTATTTCTTATATGTATTGATTAGCACATAATATTTATGCTGTTGTGCTATTATTATAATATTTTATCTCGTATGTTATGTTAATATGCTCCTTCATGCATCGATTTTAAAAACAAGACCTCAAAGTTTCTAAAATAAAAAGGCAATGCTTGGTGTTTGAAAGCTTCGAGAAAAGTAGTGCCCTAACTTATTGGGTTGCAATTTTTCCTCGTTGAGTTCGAATAATCAAGTACCCTTCTAAGTTTTTAAGATTTTCAAAATACGAGCAACTGTCTTGGAATTTCAAAGCATTGTGTCCTAACTTACTGGATGTGGCGTTTTATCGTTTCGAGATAGGGATTTCCAAAAAGGCTAACTTAGTATCAATATTTCGATACAAGCGAACCCCAATTTTCAAAAGAATCAAAATGTTTTAAAGAGGATTGCATCTTAAAATTTTAATTTTCGACCTTAAAGACATTTGATAATCAATTAGGTACCAATTTTTTGGGCGTTACGAGGGTGCTAACCCTTCCTCGTACGTAACCGACTCTCGAATCCGTTTTCTTAACTTTCGTAGACCAAAATTAATGTTTTAAAACAAAACATTTTATAAGGTGATCCAATCACACCTAAAAAGATTGGTGGCGACTCCCGTTTTCGTTTTTCTTAAAGTCGATTCCCATTTTCTGAAACTCGATTTTAAAAATGGTCTCGACAGCTTGGCGACTCCGCTGGGGACTAATAAGAGAGTCAAGCCCTGTAATTGATTATCTCTTGTCTTAATGTCGGAAATTAAAAATTTTAAAATTTAATCCTCTTTGCATTATATGTATTTGTATTATGGCAAGTGTTACTATATTCTGATGCGCATTGCATTTGCATGACCATTGTGGTCACACCCTTAAGTGGGAGTGAGAAACTACGCCTTCGTGAGGTCTTCGCCTCCGTGCAGGATAGTGGATCACTTTCGGGATACATCTGTACCTATGGTTTCGTGAGATTTTCATCTCCGTGTAGCCATAGGGAAATGTATCCCCCTGAACTGAACTCGATTTAAATGAGCCTATAATGGGTGAGGATCGAGGAATCTGCTGGTTTAGGTACCTCAAACTTTAGAACCAACCTCATATAGAAAAAACCGTAAGAGCCCAACTTAGTTAGAGTTAAACCATGGATATTACCCTTATTATCATTGAGATTTATTGATATCATATGATACTGACTCTTTCTTTTCTTTTGTTTGCATGACATTTTTGCATTTACAAAGGTATCGATTCACGGTCAGTCTCTAAGTTAGGAAGTTTTGTTATGGAGAACGGACTTCTTGATAGAGTGGAAGGCAACACTGATGTTCATATATGGTCTGAGCAAACTCATCTAAAAAAGGGAGACAACATAACTATGGGATACGTGTCGGATTTGTCAGATTATACTCGTATTAGTGTCACACAGAATAATCTCTAAGAGCTTAAGGAAATTTGGGATCAGTGGGGCAATGAGACCAAGCAGTTGTTCTATGATAATTATGGAGATCTACCTTACTTGCTTGATATTCAGATAAATGAGCACTTGTTCCGAGCCCTTGCCTAGTTTTGGAATTCGGCGTACAGTTGCTTCACTTTTGGGGAAGTAGACTTGGTACCTACCGTAGAGGAGTACACTGCCTTACTTCGTTGTCTCAGGTTTCAGAATGACAGGATCTATTCTCGAGCCGCTTGTGTCCCCACTTTTTGGAAGAAATTAATGACCATTACGGGGATGAGCGAGCAGTGGATCACGGCCAGAATTAAAGAAAAGGGTGAGTGCAAGTGCATTTCGTGGGATGCTTTGAAAGATCTGATCTTGACACACCCCGACGAGACAAAGAAGGTAGACATTTTTGCCTTAAGCTTATACAGATTGATGGTTTTCCCCAAGGCCTTAGGATATGTGGATGAGGTGACCACGAATCTCTTCCATCGACTTAGCAAACGGGTCACTTCTATTCTTGTAATTTTGGCGGAGACATTCAGGTCCTTGAATGTATGTAGAAGGGCCAGTGCAGGCAGGTTTGTTGGGTGTGCTCAATTACTTTTAGCTTGGTTCTACAGTCACTTCTGATTGATAGATAGGGTGGTTTGTCGGGTCTTCTTTGAGGATTACTCCCTGTTGAAGGACATAGCAGCTTTAACTAGGAGAGTTGATGTTCCCGAAAAAATTGGATAGCACTACTTCAGAACCTGCAGTCAAAGGATGTGGAGTGAAGGGTTCCATGGATGATTCCTAGTGAGATTCTTTACCGATGCGGCAGTTTTGATTGGGTCTCTTTATTGGGAATTTGGGGTGCCATTAGTTATGCCCCTTTGGTTGTGTTGAGGCAACATGGATTGAGACAGTTCGTACCGGTAACTTACGAGTTGGTTTAGAATGAGTTCGCGTATAGAGGAGCTGACTACAAGAGGAAGGTCAGTGAGATCTCTAGTGCTTGGAACAAAACTTGTCGATTAAAGGGAGTAGCTATTAGCCCTGCTACGACTCTGGAGTACGTCAAGTGGAGAGGTAGAAGGATTAATGATAACATCCATAAGCCAAGCATGGAAGGAGCTCGACTGATGGAGGAATATTTGCAAGTGATGCCCTCGGAGTTAGAAATTATGAAGCAAGAGTTTGAGAGAAAGAAATTAGAGCTCGAGAAGAGGATAGCAAAGCTCAAGGAAGAAAAGATATACTTGAGCCTAGACGTTGATGTGCAAAATATGGAGGTCGAGAAGGTAAAGAAGGAAAAGGGAAAGATAGATGAAGATCGAGATGATTTAAAAGAGTACTACAAAAGGGCACAAGTATCCTTGAAGAGAGCGGGAATAGGAGGGTCTTCAGATCAGTTGCAGAAAGAGGTCCGAGGGGAAAAGTCCAAAGCTGAATATTGGGAGAGGAAGTTCCAAGAGGTGCAATTACGGAATTTGACCTCAGAGAAAGAAAATCAAGGGTTAAAAATTAGGGTGATTGAGCTTGGGCAATCCCTTCATCTGCAACGAAGTCGTGATTCCACGGTAGAGGTAAAAAAGCTAAAAGGCAAAGTTGAGGAGTTGGAATCAGTATTGTAAGATAGTAAGCTTATTATCGAGTAGCTTGAGGCACGAGAGGATCATTTAAAGGGAGAACTACGCCAGTTTAAAAAATAAGTCAGAGATAGAGATTACCTTATTGGAAAAGCAATAATTCAGATCCGAGAGGTAGCTGAACACGTTTGAGACTTGGTAGTACGAGCTGACGTATTGAGTATGATGCATGAATCATCGTCGGATGTAGGTCAAGAGTTAGCCCTTTTATTAGATAGAGTTAAAACTTTAGGCATTAGGGCGAAAGCGTATTTGTAATCCATTTATATGTAAAGATATTCTTTTTCTAAATAAAGTTTTCTAAATGAGATTGAATCGAGATCGATACCTTTTGCATTCATTTGCATCTTATAGCATTTCATTGCATCATTTGCATTCAAAATTATAAAAAGACCCTAATTAGTTAAAGTTATTAAAAAGAGAAAGAAAAAGAGAGAGAGAGAAGAGGGTCACGGCTAAGTGAAAAAGAAGTTGAATGGGAATTAACGACGTTCCCTTACATATCCCCGACTTTTGTGTCAGGAAGGATAGCTTACCCGGAGAAGGGGGTGTTTGGAAATGAAAATCATCCCATCAATGTCATACATGAGGAAGGGACTGAACAAAGAAACCTTGAGGGCATTCGCCCTTATGAACCGGGAAGTTCTTTAAACCATTGGACTGTAGAAGAACTTCCTGTAATCTTTAGGAATTTTACGGAGTAATATTCAGAACACTCTTGTTGCTCTAAATCCTAGGAGTAATGAGATTTCTTTTGAGAAATGGGCTCATGTTCAGACATTTTTATTTTCAATAAAACATACTGTTATTATTTACCCGAGTAAATATTCTTTCATTCTTTTGACCTTTGACATTCTTTATAAATTTTCATTTCATGTAAATAGTCATTCTTGAATTCATTTATTCTTTGTATATTCTTTTGTTTGCCTATCATAGATCCCTAAATGTCAATGACACGGGCAACGATACTACAGATTTAGAGTTCCTTTTGAGTACGATATGTGTTTAGAGGAATCTCAGTACTTTGAAGGTGACAGAAATTGTGACTTGTTTCTGAATTTGTTGAAAATGGTTTTTACCCCATGAAGTGGTGGTAGGAAATATAGCCTTAGAGGAAGGAAAGATTGTGAAATTGGAATTAGCTGAGGAGACAAAAGAAGACCTTGTTGAGACTATTATGGGAATTCAAAAATGTGGTCCAAAGACGTATGTAGGAGGATTTGCAATTGCCAGGATAAACATGAGGTTTTGGGGCACTGTTGGTCTACCATGAAAAGGGATCACATCAGTTGTATAATGAATGCCAAATTTAAAGGAGTCAAGACTTATAGGGCATGTATGTTATGGGCCCGAGCTCGTCAAAAGTTTCAAGCTAACAATGATTCATCTTTGTGGACGTCAACTACTCCATTAAGAGGGGGAGATAGCTTCATATGCCAATATTACAAAGTCAAAAGTCATCTATTTAAAAAAAAAAGATTATATATAACTGCACAATGCCAAAAGTTTGCAGTCTTTTCAAAGATAATGCGCCATACCACAGTACAACAAAGGTTAAGAAAAAGAAGAAAAAAACAAATTACAGAAGATGACCGAGACTGGTAAAACTTGGCATAAGAAACTACCGCCTACTCTCTATGCTTACGCTAGGGCAAACACCTTCAATTCCAGTTGTTTCAAAGGTTCCAACGATCATACTTGGAATGGGTGCATTGTTTGGCTTTCTGAGCGCGATCGATGTCACAATCAATAGGCTCACGATGGTTAGCTCCAGGCGGTGGCCATTGATTTCTAGCTATGGGGCATCAGGCCATACACAGTCTCTGAAGCTTAAAATGATAGATTCTTTCTTCAAAACTAGTTTCTGACAAAGTTGATGACGGTATCATAAAGAAAGCTCTCTTAGACTTCTATACAAGTTCAGGGAAGAGGAAACCTGATCAAATCATTATTTCCAGGGGTTAGCGAGTCTCAATTCAATCAAGTTTTGATCAAGTTATTGAGGCTTACAAGTTCCTTGATGAGAAGTGGAACCCTAAAGATTGTGGTTATTGTTGTACGAAAAACCATCATACCAAGTTTTTTTCAGCAAGGATCTCCTGATAATGTGCTACATGGTATTTTCATTGACAACAAAGTATGCCATCCAAAGAACAATGATTTTTACGTTGGTACCCATGCTGGAATGATAGGAATCATGAGGCAGACCCACTATCATGTTCTCTTAGACCAGGCTGGGTTTTCGGCTGATGATCTGCAAGAGTTTATTCATTCTCTATCCTATATGTATCAAAGGAGCACCACAACCATATTTGTTGTGCCTCCTATTTGCTACGCTCATTTGGCAGCTTCGCAGTTGGAGGCAATTTATGAAGATTAGGGATGCTTCAGAAACATCATCGAGTCATGGTGAGATGTATGCTCCGGGAGTAATCTCTGTACCTCAGCTTTCCAGGTTGAAGGATAAAGTCAGCAACTTCGTTCTTGTCTACTGAGAATCATTGAACCATCTTTTTGTAGGGCTTGACAAACAACAGTCAGGACTACTGCTGGGGCAATCCCTTTCTCATAGGTTTATGAATCAAGATTTTTCCTCCAAGCTTTGATGGAGTCAAGAATTAAATACCTCTAGTAAACTTAACTTGAAAGTATTCATCCTAAGCAAATGTACCAAGAATGGATGACACAGACTTATGACAAAGAAGGTTCGTCCAAAAGAATTTCATAAAGGAAACCTTGTGCTGAAAGAGATCTTTCCCATGCAAAAGGATGCTAAATTGGGAAGGGCCATATGTTGCGAAGAGGGCTTTCTCTAGAGGTGCACTGATTTTGACAAGAAATGGATAGGAAGAATTTATCTGATCCAGTAAATTCAGACTCGGTTAAGGAATACTTTGTCTGAAGGAGAAGGGAAGCCAAGGTGAAAACCCGTGAAGGGCACTTTGGGACTTCTATTTCAAAAAAAAAAGAAAAGAAAAAAAAAATAAAAAAATAAAAAAATGGAGAGGCCAAGGTGAAAACCCGCAAAGGGCACCTTGAGACCAAAGGGGTTTTGAGTTGAAAACCCGAAAGGGTAGCTCAAATTTGGAAAGTTATGCAGTAACCTTGCTATACCGAATTCGACGAGAAGTGAAGTATGTTACATATCGAGGCATCAACGAATTACTTTGGATCTTTTAAACACATGGAAAGTCTTCATGAAGCTAGTGTATAGATGCTCAAGCAGTGAAATCTGGGGCATCTGATTTCTGTCCTATTTACTATCTTTGGATTCTTTTTCTTTGCAAAGATATGTTCTCATGTTAATCTTTTTGCATTCCTTCCAATAATTTGTCCAAGTCTAATTATCCTCAGGATCAATTTATTTGTCTCCCATTATTCATAAAGCATGTTGCATTGAAATAATGATAGATGAACTAAAATATCTTCACAAACGAAGTTTTGCATATTACTATGGAAATTTCTAGATAATACAAGAAACTGAAACAAGACAATTGTTTAAGGAATTCTCATATGTATAGGTTAGAGATACTCGAGAGATTTTCTCCTTCAGTCCAAAAAGTGGTTGGACGTTTTAAGCAATATTGATCTTAAGAAAGGATCATTTCATAAACATCCTCAGTAGATCATAGCGTTTGAGGAAGGGTACAGGCCTACAGGCTGAGCAAGAGTAATACTTTAAGAAAAGAAAAGACAAATGAAGGAATGAGTGATGACGTCTAGGATAGGGGTCATGTTCACAACATTTTGCATCATAGCATGTTTAATTAGGAACATTCGACTCACTTTGATCATGGCATCCTAATTATCAGGCAAAATCATTCTACAAGTTATCAAAGAGAACGCGCCTTAATCCCCTAAGTAGTAGGGTAATAGGCCACAGCATAACAAATCTAACCTTCAGATGTTTATACTGAAACAGATCCAAGATGATTTGACATTCTTGTGTTTACAAGGAACAAATCGAAGACATAGCAGATTTGACTCTCAGATGTTCTCAAACAGATCCAAGATGATTTGGATCCTTGTGCTTTCAAGGAACAAATCGAAGACATAGCTGATTTGGCTTTCACCTGTTTACGTTGAAGCAAGTCTAAGATGATTTGGCATCTCTATATTGTCAGAGAACAAATCGAAGTTTGACGTCTCTATATTCGACGGAGGGTAGGCACATAGCAAATCTAACCTTCAGATGTTTATACTGAAGCAGATCTAAGATAATTTGGCATTCTTGTGTTTACAAGGAACAAATCGAGGACATAGCAGATTTGACTCTCAGATGTTCTCAAACAGATCCAAGATGATTTGGTATCCTTGTGTTTACAAGGAACAAATCGAAACCATAGCTAATTTGGCTTTTACGTGTTTACGTTGAAGCAAGTCTAAGATGATTTGGCATCTCTGTATTGTTAGAGAACAAATCGAAGTTTGGCGTCTCCATATTCGACAGAGGGCAGACACATGGAAGATCTGACCTTCAGATGTTTATACTGAAGTAGATCCAAGATGATTTGGCATTCTTGTGTTTACAAGAAACAAATCGAGAACATAGCAGATTTGACTCTCAGATGTTCTCAAAATGATTTGGTATCCTTGTGTTTACAAGGAGAACGTAGCTAATTTGGCTTTCACGTGTGTACGATGAAGCAAATCTAAGATGATTTGGCATCTCTGTATTGTCAGAGAACAAATCGAAGTTTGGCGTCTCCATATTTGACGGAGGGCAGACACATGGCAGATCTAACCTTCAGATGTTTAGACTGAAGCAGATCCAAGATGATTTGGTATTCTTGTGTTTACAAGAAACAAATCGAGGACATAGCAGATTTGACTCTCAGATGTTCTCAAATAGATCCAGAATGATTTGGCATCCTTGTGCTTATGAGGAAAAAATTGAAGACATAGCTAATTTGGGGTTTCGCGCGCTTATGCTGAAGCAAAACTAAGATGATTTGGCATCTCTGTGTGGTCAGGGAACAAATCAAAGAAGCAGATTTGGTGTCTCTGTGTTCGACGGAGAGCAGATCAACATGACAGTCTTGATTTTGCAAATGAGCAGATTAAGGACCATAATCCGATAAGGCTGGACAAATTTGGTCTTTCTATGAGTCTTTGCTTGATTCCTGTTACACAGCAATGAGCAAAGAGGGGCAGCTGTAAGAGCCCAAATTCGTCCGGGCTTTAAAACCCAAAAGCAAATAATAAATAAATAAATATTTATTTATTAAAGTCCAGTTACAATGAAGAGCCCAAAAGTTAAAACCCAACTTGCTTAAACCCAAACCCAAACAAACCGGTTACAGCCTACCAACCCATAACCCAGCTAATTACCTGATACCCATTACACCCTACCTAGCCCAGAACTAAAGTGGCCCAATTGGCCTAAACTATTACTCGAGGCGAAAACCTAGGGTTTCGCCTCTTTGAGCCAATCATTACTTCGGAAGATTCGGGGAGCATCTGTCTAGCTCCCGAATCGAGGCCACCATCGATTATGCCTCCATCAGCGTTTCATTCACGACATCGGTGCCATGATTTTAGGCCCCGTATCTTGACGCAAATCAACGCCGTGATCAGTGCCTTTCTTCTCCTCCATCGTCTGCAAAAGGAAACAAAAGAGAATAGAATATGGCAAGAAAGTAAAATAATGATGTAAATACACTGTAAACAGAGGTTATAAAGCCCGGATCTAAACATTTGTACAGGGGATTTTTTTAGGGAGAATAAAATGATACATACATATATTCATTCAGAGAAATACAAACAGTCTCTAAAAAAAAGGTGATTTAATCGTGTATCTTGTTCTTTATTTTTGAACGCACATACATATATGAACTGTTTTAGCAAAAAAAAACAGTTGATGTTTAAAAGGAAAAGGGATTACCTGGGTTTTGCTTGAGAGGATGAAGGTTTTAACCTCCAGATCATCGCAAAAACGACAATAGCGTGAAGCGCGTGTGTGATGCAACCCGGGTGGCCGAGGGCCGGTGCTCGGGCTCTCTCTCCTTCTCGCAGAGTGTTTTAAGTTTTTTTTTTTAAGACCGGTGTAAAAAATGATTTTAAAGCTTTAAATGTGACTTATATAGCATAAATGAGACGACGCCGTTTTGGCTTAATCCAATAAGTATAAAAACGACGTCATTTCTGGGCACAGGATCCGTGCGTTGACCCGATTGCTCGGAGAGGATCCGCATGTTTTTGAAGATTGGGTTAATTACTCAATCGGTCTTTCCACTTTTCTTTGTGTTTATAATTACGTTTTATTTCATTTATGATTTGGCCCTATTATTTTGTTTTAGTTTTAATATAGTCCCTGCAATAGTTGTTTTAAGACCTGGATTAAAACGTTGCCGTTTTGGGAATAAGGCGATTTGCCCAATAAGTCCGTTTCGTTTTACGTGTATTTTAATTAGGACCTTAATTCAGATTTATTTTTAAATTTGCCCCTGTAATTTTATTGAACTTCAAATATAATACTATATATATATTTATTTCTATTATTATTATATATATAAATTTTTGATATTGTTATTTGTTCTATTTTCAACCTTATTTTTATATTATATATTGTATAATTATTTTACGATATGTTATTCATATTATTATTACTTATTGTATAATATTTTTTCATAAATTATTATTATTTTACATTATTATTTATATCATTATTATGTTTTTACTTGTATTATATATTAATTATATATGTATATTATTTTTACATATATACTTTATATTATATATTATAATTATTTTATATTATTATGTCATTTTTATACTATTATATATTTTTATTTATATATATTATTATCATTAAAAGTTTTAACTTGTATTATATACTTAATTTTATTTATATGTTAATAATTACTTTACTTATATTCTATTATTACACATTTTGAAGATATTATGATATAATAATTTGTATAATACGTTATATTTCATCATTAATTACTTATTTCATATCATTCTAAACTTATATTTATATATATTATATAATTATTTTATTATAAATATAAATTCTTTTACATATTTGATATTTGATATATTATTTTCTTAAAACCAATATATTTTATATATTTTAATCATTATTCTTATAAATGTATTTTTGTTATATATTATATTTTAGATCTATTATTAAATATCACATTTTATATATGCTCATGCTATTTATCAGTTGTTTATATTATACATATATTTTTAAAAAACTTATGTTTTTATTATTATACAATATTTGTTTTTACTTTGTAATTAATGTATTATTGTTATGTTATGTATTTTATATATCTTAGACTTTTATAATTTACTTTCAAATGCATATTTTTTTATATATAAGTATATCTTGCATCATTTATATGTTTAAATATATGTTGAATTACATGTTTATAGGTTTTTACCTATTCTTCTTGAGTATGTGTTGCATTTTATGTATATATTTCTTTTTATCATGTTTTATTTCTTATATGTATTGATTAACACATAATATTTATGCTGTTGTGCTATTATTATAATATTTTATCTCATATGTTATGTTAATATCTCCTTCATGCATCGATTTTAAAAACGAGACCTCAAAGTTTCTAAAATAAAAAGGCAATGCTTGGTGTTTGGAAGCTTCGAGAAAAGTAGTGCCCTAACTTATTGGGTTGCAATTTTTCCTCGTTGAGTTCGAATAATCAAGTACCCTTCTAAGTTTTTAAGATTTTCAAAATACGAGCAACTGTCTTGGAATTTCAAAGCATTGTGTCCTAACTTACTGGATGTGGCGTTTTGTCGTTTCGAGATAGGCATTTCCAAAAAGGCTAACTTAGTATCAATATTTCGATACAAGCGAACCCCAATTTTCAAAAGAATCAAAATGTTTTAAAGAGGATTGCATCTTAAAATTTTAATTTCCGACCTTAAAGACATTTGATAATCAATTAGGTACCAATTTTTTGGGCGTTACGAGGGTGCTAACCCTTCCTCGTACGTAACCGACTCCCGAATCCGTTTTCTCAACTTTCGTAGACCAAAATTAATGTTTTAAAACAAAACATTTTATAAGGTGATTCAATCACACCTAAAAAGATTGGTGACGACTCCTGTTTTTGTTTTTCTTAAAGTCGATTCCCATTTTCTGAAACTCGATTTTAAAAATGGTCTCGACAGCTAACATGATAATATTTGTCTAAAATAATTTAAATTTTATAAAAGAAATAAAAGAAAAACATAGATAAGAGTATAATTCCAAAAATTATGAAATCTCTTCGAACTTTTAAACTGTAAAAATTCAAAAAAACTGTAAAAGTATTTCAAAATTTTAATAAAAATTCCTTTTTAAAAGAAAACTAGAAATGCAAAAGAATTTTAGTTTTTAAAAATTTTAAAATTTTTAAATCCCAAAAACTATTAAAAATTAAAAAATCTTCAAAAAGAAGGACTTTTTCCGTTACTATCAATAATTTATAGAGTTAATTTGACATTAAAATAGAGATCAAGAATTTTTTTTATTAAAGAACTAACTTCATTTAATATAATAATATAGTAAAAATCAAAATATTTAATTGATATAGTATAGGATAAACACTAGGTCGGTGGCAAGAAGACATGATGATATTTTCTTTTCATAAAAACTCTTCTTTTTATGCAGACCTGGGATTGCAATTTAAAGAGTGCTGCCTAGTACCTACAACTATCAAAATAGATATACGGAATCCAAAATACATTAGGGAAATTAGATTTGAAATATTAATTTAGAACTTAATCTATTAAATAATTTTATTTTTATTTTTTAGGTTAAAATGTATTTTTATAGTATATTAATTTATAATTTCATATTTTATGATAGAATTAAATTACATTTCCATATTAAAAAGAGTTGAAGTTCTTTGCCTGCCCTCTTTAGTTCTAAAAATAGTTAAACTTGCAAAGTACTTCCATTAAATAACATTTAAAAACACTATTTGGGTGATATGATAATCACATTAGATCTTATAATTTTAGGTGTAACCTCTCCAATTCGGTCTAGACGATAGACCTGAATTAGAGAGATTACATCGACCATTGACATGGCTTAGTATAATCGGAGTTTATAAAATAATCATTTTAAAATATTTATTTATTTTAAAAGAAAACTTAGCTTATTTTTTAAAAAACACCTTAGTTAAAAAAAAACTAATTTATTTTAACATTTTCTTGTAGTAGTGATTATTTTTGAAAATATAGTTAATTTATTTATTCCTTCAAAATTTATTTATAAACTTAGCAATGGAAAGGTGATTTTTAACTTAGTTTTGATGAAAACTATATTTTATGCATAGATAATTAAATTCCGTATCTTAAATTAAGTTAAATGTCATGCATGCTAAATAAACTCAAAATGTGAGCCTCATGCCACAAAATAAGTAAAACAGTACGGTTCTGAAATAACAAAAAATATAAAATAAGCCTAATAATACTTTCATAAAAATAAAACGTATTCGAGCCCTCCGTATGCCTGCCGCGTCATAACCTAGTAAGTTATCTGTAAATATGGAAATAAAAGAGAGAATGAGCTATGAAGCTCAATGTGAGTTTCGTCACAAGAGAATTAGTGCAAACAACAGACAAGTCAAGCAGAATATCAACTTATAGAATAAATCAAAATTAATTAGCAATACAGGATGTCGGTAATTCAGAGCAACTAATCAACATAATATTTCAATGTTCGTAGCCATGCAATTGCTTATGAATGCAAAGCAAGTTCGTTTTAATAGTAAAAAGGTCCTACCCCACCGCTACACACCACAGTAGGAGTTCCCCAAAAATCCTCTACCTTTACACCACGTTGTGAAAAAACTACTAATCATTGCAGATGAATTGCTAATGATAAATATATTGGTGGATGAACCATCCGTCTGTACAAATAAAAGCTGCTACAATACATTGTGGATATACCACTAGTCAAGCAAGTGACTGCTGCCGACTAAAATACGTTGTGGATAAACCACTGTTCGAGTAAGTGATTGTCAATTAAAATAAGTTGTGGATAAACCACTAGTCAACTAGGTGACTACCGTCTAAAATACACTGTGGATAAACCACTAGTCGAGAAGATAAACTGCTTACTACTTCTTCCATTCAAATCGTCCCACCCCATGCAATGCAACATGACATACTATAACAATTAAGTACGGTAGCTTTAACATGCTTGTATCAAGTATACACAGTACCAATTATTATTTTTATAACAAATCATAATAGTAGCAAAAAACTTTCTTATCATATGTTCGATTTAACGGTAACAATGGCATGTATCTCATGCAATCAGTATCATCGTGGTTTTGCATAACAATATCAGTACATCAAAAATATAGTGACAGTAAATATGTAACAACCACATATCATGCATTCAAAATAACGATTCAATAAATTATAGCATAGATTCTGGCATTATTCACATTATCATAGGCTTAATTAAATAAAATAAAATACTAAAAAAATATAGGGAAACAATCAAGGACTAAACTAAACATATCATAAAATTTTAGGCAAAACTGTAAAATCTGGAAAACAGGGGCCCATGGTCGTGTGACCAAGATGTGTGGAAGGGTTACACGACCATGTGGCCAGGCCGTGTAACGAATTGAGGCTGTGTGGTTTACGAACCACACTAGGGTTTCTAGGGCATAAGATCGTGTGGTAGGCCATGTGGTCCAGCCGTGTGGTCTACACGCTTGTGTGGAAGGGTCGTGCCCATCTGAGAAGCGAACTATCCTAGGGGTTGCAGAGGGACATGGTCGTGTGGTCCACACACCTATGTGGCACTATCTTAGGCATGATTTTGCCCTAATTCACTTGTAAAAGAACACACACCTTTCACTAGGAGACTGAGTTATGTCCATATCATTCAAATCTGATCCAGGGTTCTTAAAACAAGTCTTTCAAATGAAATTTACGCAAGAATTAATAATGATTTTAAAAATTTATCGAAATTATAAGATTTTTGAGAAAACTCGTGAAAGATTCATAATCTATTTTGGAAGATTGAAAATAATGATTTTATTCCAGAATTCTAGGGTTCTACATAATTATAAACAAGAATAGTTATCGATCTTTGCTGGGATTTCAAAGGTTATCGGCGATAGATTTGATGATCGATGAAGAAATGGATTCAATCAAGAATTGGTGTTGATTCGGGTTTTCAAGAGATCAATTTCCAGCAAAAGAATGCAAATTTTTTATAAAAAGAAAAGAAAAGAAAAGAATGAAAAAAGATGAATGATTTAAAGGGAAAAAAAGAGAGTTTCAATTTAGGGTTGACATGGAATTGGACTTAATGTATAATTAGGAAAATTTAGTAAATACTTATGGTTTCAAAAATTAGAGGGGTTGATTGGGAAATTAGCCCTTATTGTCATCCAAAAAGGAAGAAATAGGAAGGAGGGTGGTGTGACATGAACCTAAGGACAAGGGAGAAAACAAGGCCTTACCATTTGGGTTGCTGCCCAATCTTGGCTTATTTCTACCACATTTATTATATATCTTAGTTGGCCTTGGTTCCTTGGTTGCTAAAATAAAATAGAAGAAAATGGGTAGAGTGGGGGTTTAAACCTAGGACCTCTAGGGAGTGTACTAAGCATTTAACCATCAAGACCAAGTTGTTTCTTCGTTATTCATTTCATCTAACCCTCTATATTTTGGGGTGCTATAGTTCTCCACACTCTAAAGAAATTTCATCCTTGAATTTTCCCTGCTAACACACTAATTGCTTAATAAAAAAAATTGTTATTCCTCTTTCTCAAAACAACCACCATGCTCTCACTGCACAACTTTGATTCCTATTCAGTTCCAGACAATACTTCCTTTTAAACCTCCAACGAACTTCTCTTTAAGATTCTATTCACTACCATGGACTGTACTAAAGGACTAACTTTATTAATTTCACTAACAGTTTCCTTTACCTAAATTCTTGGTTTAACAGAAACTCTATTGTTCGAGTCTAAGGTTTATCTACAATTTTCAAGTAAAAGTTCAAGCATTAGCTATTTCCTGAATACTTATAGCCTAAGATTACAGTTTATCTAAAGTCTCAAAAGTAACAATAACTAAAGTAGGACCGACATCGAAGTCTTAGATTTAATTTATTGCAGAAAATTAGTTTTTCAAATACTTGTGGCATGGTTTTTTTTCCAAAAATACCCCTTTTAGATGCACACATGTAGACTCATTCGAAAATCCATAGTTAGAGTTTTGTAAACCTCTAACTCTGATACCACCAAATGTAACCTCTTCAACCCGACCTAGACGTTAGACTCGAATTCGGAAGATTACATTGACCACTAAGATGACCTATTACGATCGAAGTTTATAAAATAATCAATTTAACGTTTGTTTATTTTAAAAGAAAACTTAGCCTATTTTCAAAAAAACACCTGAGTTAACAAAAAACCAATTAATTTTAACATTTTTCTTATAACAATGACTATTTCTGAAAGCTTAGTTAATTTATGTATTCTTCCAAAATTTATTTATAAAGTTAGCAATAGAAAAGTGATTTTTAACTTAGTTTTGATAAAAACCATATTCATGCCTAGATAATTATATTCCATATATTAAATTAAGTTAAATGTCATACATGCTAAATAAACCTTAAATGTGAGTCTCATGCCACAAAATAAGTAAAATTGTAGGGTTCCGAAATAATAAAATTTATAAAATAAGCCTAATAATAATTTCATAAAAATAAAATGTATTATTTGTAAAGATGGAAATAAAAGGGGGCATGAGCTATGAAGCTTAGTATGAGTTTCTTCATAAGGGAAACAATGCAAACAACAGACAAGTCAAGTAGAATATCAACTCATAGAACAAATCAAAATTAATTAGCAATACAAAATGTTGGTAATTCAAAACAACTAATCAACATATATTTCAATGCTTGTAGCCATGCAATTGCTTATAAATGCAAAGTAAGTTCGGTTTAACAGTAAAAAGGTCTTACTCTACTACTACACACCATAGTAGGAGTTCCCAAGAACTCCTCTACCTTTACACTACATTATGAATAAACCACTAATCATTGTAGATGAATTGCTAATGATAAATATATTGGTTGATGAACCATCCATTTGTGTAGATAAAAGTTGTTAAAATACATTGTGGATATACCACTGGTCGAAAAGGTGACTGCAGACTAAAATCGTTGTGGATAAACCACTAGTCGAGCAGGTGACTGCCGACTAAAATACGTTGTGGATAAACCACTGGTAGAGCAGATGATTGTCGACTAAGATACGTTGTGGATAAACCACTGGTCAAGCAGGTGTGTCACATCCCATGTTTTATTATTCTTTCATTAGTTTATGGACATGCTAGTAAGTTGGCCAATGGTTAAGAGTTAGATTTAATTCCCTTAGGTCCTTTGTTTAATTCCCCATCATCACATAAATTTTATTTAAGTTTTGGAAAGAAAATCCCTCCTTTATCAAGCTTAGTTGTCCATGCTTGTTTCCAAGCAAAGGGAAGATTTATTTCCTTTCATGGCTAGTCAACCTTCTATATTTACTTCTTTGATCCACTTTTCACTCCATTTGCCCCCCCTATGATCCACTTTTTGCTCCTTGTGTTTCCTTTGTTTCCATGAAGATGTGAACTTACCTAGGTTAGTCATCCAACCTAGCTAGGAAGCCTACCAATTGTTATCCTACTTAAGTTAAGCATGCCCATTGTGATATTATGTGTTAGGAAATCTGATTCGCATGTTAAGCATGCCTAATGTGAAATTCTAAAATGAAAAGTATGATTCACATGTCAAACTTGCCACTAGAAAAATTTGATTTATGTTGCCATATTACATGCATGGGGTTGAGATAATGTTGAAAGGTGGAAGATTTTGGAAGTTTAATAATCTGCATATTCTGGTGGTATAACCACAACTTCTGACAGTTTATTTGCAATGTCTGGTGGCTTGTCCACACTATTCGTATTTGACAGCTTGTCTGCAATATTTGGTAGCTTGTCCACAATTTGGTGTGTTATTGGATGGACAAGTTCTGGAGAACTCTATTATGGTGTGTAGTGGAGTTGGGTATGAATGTTTCCGGAAAAACTTGCACTAATTTATGAAAAAGTTCTGCGTTGATATCATCATACACTTTGTTGTCTGTGAAAGTATGTTATTTATATAATTTTTGTTGTTTTATAAAATGCTTGACTTCAATGTTGTTATACTTGTGTTTATACTCACACTGGGCTTAAATAGCTCACCCATTTAATTTGTTACACTTTCAGATAACCCAAGAGCTTAGGACTTGGACGCGACTATTGGAGGAGCTCAGATAAATATTTTAAAGTGAATGACTTATACTTTATAGTTTTTATATTGAGTTTTGGACTGTTAAATTATTACTTACGGACTGTGGCATGGGACATTAATTTGGGTATTTTGGATAAATTGTATGATTTGGTTTTGAGATGACATTTTAATGGTTTTATAAGAAAATTGAGTTTTCAATATGAACTATGTTTTCGACACAACAATCCTATTATAAATAAGGATAACTTTTTTATGGGTTTCTAAATCTAATTTATCTATTCAAAGCATTATCATATGGAATAAAAATTACACGATGATTTTTAGCCAAATATGATTTTTTTTTTCAAAATTTTGCTGCATTAGTTTCAAATTAAGAATGTCCTTTATAAATAATCAAATTTGGATTTTTCAAAATATCCATAATTGATAATAGTGTTTAAAACAAATATTTTAAAAGCATTTCCCATTAAAAATAACAATCTATTTCTTAAATAATATTTTTTGAGATAAACATAATAAAATGATTTCTTGCCATCTTCATGGCCAATCAAATGTCTGAGATTCGACCATAACGTCTAAGCCGGGTTTAGGTTGTTACAAAGTGATTGCTGACTAAAATATGTTGTGGATAAACCACTAGTTGAGCAGATAAACTATTGACTACTTCCTTCATTCAAATTGTCCCACCCCATGCAATGCAACATGACATGCTCTAACAGTTAAGTACGATAGCATTAACATGCTTGGCTATCTTGATTCTAAAATTTTATAAGTTGATTGAATCTTTCGTATCTTTATTTTAATTTCCACATTGATAGGAATAATGTGAATCCCAATTTTTTACTTGATGCTCCTCTTGTTGGGGGAAACACCGACAAGTGTCGCTTCCTTATAAATTTAGATTATCTCATAAAGAGAAATGTGCTTAATGTGAAAGCATATTATAAAATCCAGTATATGTGCAAAACTTGTGCAGCATATTTGCAACTATCAATCATCATATTTTAATTCATATTTTAAAAATATAATAATTGAAGTTCAAAACTTATGCAGCATATGTGCAATTATATTAGTATATACATATGGGAAAACCAAAATGAATTTATGAACGTAAAACCAACACCATCTACTTGCACTTTTGAACTGTAATAGTAATAATTTGTAAACATATTGCATTTTGCTAATCGGTGTATCTAAAATGGGTAAAATTTTTACCAGACCATCGAAATCCGTAATGAACAAACACTAACTTAGGTATTCTGTGTAAATGCTTCCACACCTCCTTCCATCACTTTTTCTAGCTCAAATACAAGCAACATTTTGAAATATCTTTAAGAATTCTCTTCTAATATAAGTAAACCACCTAGCCTCACTCTTGTGTGAAAACCTAAGTTTCCACTCCCTCTCCTTTTTGTTAAAATACATTACTAAGTTTTAAGAATGTTCTAATGCGAGCAACCATTTGCTTCCATAGTATACAAGTTATTGACACCTCAGTATGTCATCGTCATTATGACGCTAGACGAGAAATTTGTACAGACATAAAGCTACTCTTTTGTCTGTATTAGGGGGTTTTCAAGTTTTCAAGCGAAGACATTTGCTTGTCTACTCTTTCTTGTATAGACAAAAAGGTATAAGGAACAATCAATAATGAATAACTAGTTACTCGTGTATTTCGCGTAAATGCTTTTACGCCTCCTTTCATCACTTTCTTTAGCCCAAATATGAGTAACATTTTGAAATATCTTTAAAATATTTCTTCTAATATAAGTAAACCACCTAGCCTCACTCATGCCCTGCGCGAAGACCTACGTTTCCACTCCATCTTCTTTTTTTAAAAATATGTTACTATGTTTTCAGAATGTTCTACTGTGAGGACCCATTCGTTTTCATAGTATACAAGTTGATAACACCTCAATATGTCATCGTCATTGTGATTGACAGCTAGAAAATTGTATATCTGCAAAACAACCTTTTTGTTTGTATAAGGAACAAAAGTCGAGCGAATGTCTTCACTAGAAAACTTTAAAACCCCTTGATACAGACAAAAGGGTAGCTTTATAGATGTACAAATTTTTGGCTGAGCATCATAATAATGATGACATACTGAGGTGTCGTCAACTTGTATACTATGAAAACAAATGGTTGCTCACGTTCGAACATTCTGTAAATGTGGTAATGCATTTTAACAAAAAGGAAAAGGAATACATAGGAGTGAGGCTAGGTGGTTTACCTATGTTAGACGAGGTTTTTTTTAATGATATTTCAAAATGCTGCTCGTATTTGGGTTAGAAAAAGTGATGAAATGAGGTGCAAAAGCATCTACAAAAAATACTCAAGTAAGTGTTTGTTCATTACAAGTTCAGATGGTTCGGTAAAATTTTTACCCAATTTAGATGCTTTGAATAGCAAAATGCAATATGTTTATAAATTCTTACTTTTACCATTCAAAAGTGCAAATATATGGGGTTGGTTTTTTGTTTTTAAATTCGTTTTAGTTTTCCCGCATATATATAAACTAATATAATTGCACATATGTTGCTCAAGTTTTGAACTTCAATTATCAAAATTTTAAAATATGAACTAAAATATAATAATTGATAATTGCACATATGCTGCACAAGTTTTGTAGATATGCTAAATTTTATAATATGCATTCACATCAAGCACAATTATCTTTATGAAATAAACCAAATTTATAAGGAAGCGACAGTTATCAGTGTCACCCCAAACAAATGAAAAATCAAGTAAAAACTTGGGATACATGTTGTTATTCTCACTGTGGAAAATAAAATAGATATAAAAAAGATGTAATAAATTTATAAAATTTTGAATCAATATAGCTAAGAAAAACTATTAATTTAGCAGACAATCTGGAATGATAATAATTTCAGACAATAGATCTAAACAAATAGTTGATGATGAAGTCCATCAAAACTTTTAGCTCATAAATATCATTTTTCATTTTGATATTTAGTGTATCTAAATTGGGTAAAAATTTCACCCGACCATCGGGATTAATAATAAACAATCAATTACTCGAGTATTCTGTGTAGATGATTTTGCACCTCATTTCATCACTTTCTCTAGCCCAAATATGATTAGCATTTTGAAATATCTTTAAAAGATTTCTTCTAATATAAGTAAACTGTAACACCTTAGACCCGGCCTGGTCACCAAGCCCAAATATGGGATGCCACACCACCATCTCGTCTCATGTACATCAAATAGGAATTAGGTTCAAGCTGATCGATCTACTTTTGTTAAACCGTATCAGTTTTCTGTCATCTAATTAATTAATTAACATTGTTACATGAAAATCATTCATTAATTGGTCATACATACAGTTAGAATCATGCATAAGGGTTATTTAGCAAATTTCATAAAACTATTCCTTCATGTGGTATCGATACCACTTGGAAAAAATGATACGAAAATAGCTTACTATTTCTTGGCCAAAATCTCAATTGTTAAAAATTATCGATACCTGCAATAGAATATCGATACTTTAGTCCCGAGTATCGATACTCGAGATAAGGTATTGATACCAAATCCCCAATCTATATTCCTATACATTTTAATTCACAGAGGTATCGATTTTCAAAGCCAACTATCGATACCTCTGCTACTGGAGCTAAAAATGTAGTATAGATGTAATGCCCCAAAGTTTGTATAATTTTTTCTGTGTAATTATGACACAAGTGTGTGTTTTCTTTAGTGGTTATGTGTTCTGGGAGTGTTTGAGAAGTCTTGGGTTCAAGCCTTAGCTTGGGCAAAATTTTGTTTTTAAGTGAATAAACCCCTATCTCTAATCAGTAAGCTTATAAATAAATGCTGGTAAAATATGTCAGAGTGGGCCAACTGGTTTGGTGGTTAGGTGGAGTGTTAAAATGCTGGTAGTCGTGAGTTCGAGTCCCTGTGCGTGCAAGGGAGTTTTTTTTTTTGCTAGTTATGCCGCGTAGGAGTTTGAATGGAAGTAAAATACTATAGTGTTTGAGTGAAGTTTGGATTCGGTTGTTGAAGGGATGTGATGGACGGTTTTAAGAGTGAAATTAGGAATATGGGGAGAAAATTGAGGGATGAGGGAGTTAGCAGTTTAATTGGGATTTATTTGGGAAAAAATTGGCTTTCTCTTTTTCTCTAAACCACTATTTTTCCTCTCTTTTTTGGCGACTTGATACCCCCTTTCTGTGCCATTTTCTTTTGTGTTGTCTTCCATTTTCTTTTGTTTTACTTTTGATGCCACCCTTACTTTTCGCGTCTCAATTCTTTTTACCATTTCAGTTGCTGGTTACCTTTCTTAATTCGTTTGGTTTCTTTTCTCAACCATATTCTACTCTGTTTTATCGGGTAAGTGGTCTTCTTCAACCCATTTCTTTGTTTTCTTCGTTCTAGTAAAACAATTACGATACTTAGCCGTGGTTCAGCAATCGGTAAGTGCTGTTAATACATCTTTATTTTTGGATTGTTGAATCATTGACCAAACGAAGTGTTTCATGTTTAGGAGATCATTAGACGATTGTAGGAATTTCGACTAGTGTTGTTGAAGTGTGAATTCACCAGTGTTCATTCAAGGTAAGGGGTTTAACGGTTTAGGGTTGAAATACTTTGCCAAGTTTTTTGATTGAATAGTATCTTAAAAGACTTAATTGATGTGTTAATGATCAATAATAAGTGCTAGAGTACTCGTGGTTGCGTTACCTTCGAACCAATACCAGGTGTGTAAACACGACTCTGGGAATGGAAATTGGAGAAAAGCTGAAAAACATGAAAGTCGACGCCACACGGGCGTGCGGTCGCCCGTGTGGTAGGCCTTGTGATCAGACACAGGCGTGTGATCGATGAGACAGGCCATGTGTGATTCATGGGCCAGGTTCAATTGGGCCGTGTGGGCCCTATAGACGTATGGGCCGTACACGAGTGAACCACACAGGCGTGTGGGATTATTGGGCCGGGCCGTGTAATCCACATGACTAAGGACACTTTGGGCCTTGTGGGCCACAAGGGCGTGTGGGCCCACATGGGCAAATTACATGGGCTTATCGGCCCATTTTCACTGTTTGATTGCTAAGGTTGCATGGGTCGCCCGAGTCAACTGTGGACCTACTGTAGGGTCGATAAGATTACTCAGATCCCTAATTGACTAAATGACTATTATATCTATGTACTTTATGTATATACATGTACGACTATATTTTGAGTATGCTGTTAAAACTGTATTGAATACATATATGATACCATGATTTGGCATGACATGATTGTATGATGCTGCATGGAGTAGGGTTTATATGGATTGGAGGAAGTGTACTGAAAGGCTTCGAGCCTAACCTATTGGCAGCTCAGCTGCAAACTACTGTTTAGTGCCGCATTCGGTACTTTTTGGAGTGTAGGGATGGGTGAGTTGATTATATCCCTACATGGAGTGTAGGGTTGGATGGAGTTGGAGTGTAGAGGTTGGCTGGGTAGGATTTGATTCTGCATAATCATATCGCATCAATATTGATACTTGTGATGGGCTAATGTCCTATCTCAAATCAAAATCATTCATCAAATGGGCTTAGGCCTAGACTACGATTGCATTCTGATTGCTTGTTTATTTGGGGATTACATACTGAGTTTTCGTAAACTCACCCCTTCTGTTTAATCTGTGCAGGTAATCCCCAAACATAAGCGGACCGGTGCGACGCAGGACTCAGTAGTGGCTACACGGTTTCTATTACGCTGTTTATTTCCTATTTATGATTTTACTTTTAAATTGGGATTATTTTGCTGTAATATGGCCTCTATGGATTTTTACTTAGTTTGGGATTTGCATTTATGGTTTATTATTGCTACCAGTAGGAAAGGAAACGGGTTTTCAAAAAGATAATGTTTTATCAAAAATACCACAAATACGCAATCTGTCTTAAAAGCTTCCCCATTGATTAAACGTTTTTAAAACACTCGACTGATTAAATAGCACGATATTAGAATTAATAGGTAATAATACAAAGTTTTTAAATGAAAATTATTTTTAAGCAAAGTTACGATTTTCAAATACACTACCATGTGACGTCACCTAATCCGGCCCAACGTTCAGGCCGGGTTTGGGGTGTTACAATAGAAGAGTAAATAACTCATTTCAATTAGTTCCTAAGCAACATGCATCAAGTACTTTGTTTATTTCATCATGCTATGGCAATGTTTATCAATCCAAAGTGTCCAATCATCCAAGCAAGAATCGTTATGCCAACATCGATGTATAAAAATTCTAACATAAAAATAACATGAAATTCTTATAAGCCAAATCAAAATGTTTAGAGATCAACAACCCAAAAAAGTTCTACCACATTGCCTAGTTCCCCAATATGTATATAAATAATAGAACACCTATGATGAATAACCAGTCTTCCTTGGATCACTCCCTTGGTAACCACATCGCCCATACCGTGATGTCACTAATCTGGATATGTTGAAATGAATGAGTGAGCTTCAATAAGCTCAGTGAATGCAAAGAATTTCCACAATGCAAACATAACATCATGCAAATTAATATAAGTAATTTGAAATATCTTTAAAAGATTTCTTTTAATATAAATTAACCACCTAGCTGCACTCCTACCCTACGTGAAGACCTACGTTTCCACTCCCTCTTCTTTTTATTAAAATATGTTACTACTTTTTAGAATGTTCTAACATGAGCAACCATTCATTTTCATAGTATACAAATTGATGACACCTCAATATGTCATCATCATGTGATTTTCAGCTAGAAAATTGTATATTCATAAAGTAACCTTTTTGTTTTTATTAGGAAGAAAATTCGGGCGACTGTTTTTTCTTGAAAACTTTCAAACCTCCTGACACAGACAACAAGGTAGCTGTACTGATGTACAAATTTATAGCTGACCATCACAATAACGATGACATACTGAGGTGTCTGATAAGCTATAAAAGTAACATTTTAATCCCATTCCTAATGTGTTTTTGGATGATTAATTATGCAAATTAGTGAATTTGATGCTCCTAATCCATTAAATTCATGTTTCTATACTTAGGAGAGCTTTGGGAGTGAAATGAGAAAAAAATGAGCCAAAATAAAAAAAATAAAGTTATTTTTAGGATCCACATGGCCTGGGCATTTCCACAAGGGCTAGACACACGCCCATGTGCCAGCCTATGTCGATTTTGCACCCTACTTTCCTAATACGTGGAAAACCCAATTTCTAAGCTTTCTAAGCATTGTAAAGTCTATAAATACCAATTAGAAGAATAGAGAAGGGAACCAGCAGGTAAGATAAAAAAAAACACTCGAAGAATGCCATCGAAATCAACTCGAAAGCAAATCTCCATCAAGATTGAAGATCTCCTTTTAATTTCTTTTCAAGTTTTATTAAGTTTCTTTATGTCTTATGGTTTTTCTAACTTTGAGATGTTTCTATTCAGGATTATGAACTTATCCCCTAAATAGGAGATGAAACTGATAATGAATCCTATTATTTAATTTCTATTTTACGCGATAAATACTTTATTCTTGTTCTTAATTATGTATGCTTATTTATTGTTTTAATATTTCTTGGATATTAATTCATGTTTAATGTGCTTAATTTAGTGGATAAAAAGTCCCTATTTAAGAGTAGATCTAGCATAATTAAGTGGAGTTGCATGCAATCCTAGAAATATGACGACATAAATCTACTGGATTAGAGTCAAATCGAGTAAGGGAGTACATAGATCGAGTTAATGCAATATAGGGGTTTTATTAGAAAGAAATTTCAATTAATCAACCTAGAGTCAGTTGTTCTTACTCTCAAATGAGATATTAACGTAATTTAGGGATTTTTACGGATCAAGACACAAGTGAATAAATCATTTAAGTCAGATTCATAATAATAGGTGAAGTCTAGGTGGATTCTTTCCTGGGTATTGTCTATCTCATTGGTTAATATTCAATTATTTCCTCGATTCATTTTCTATTGCTTTCTTAGTTAAATTAGTTTAGTAAATTTAGATTAAAACACGTCACTCTAAATTGTTGGCTAAATAATAGAAAAATAGTAATTGCCAATACTTTTAGTCCTTGTGGATACGATATTCTCTATTCACCATAGCTATACTATTGTTCGATAGGTGCGCTTGCCTTACTCGTATTTATAGTTATTTTAGTGATCATCAAGTTTTTGGTACTGTTGCCAAGGACTAAAATATTAGGAACACTTTATTTTTATTAATTTAGCCATTTATTTTTATTTTTGTTTTTAGTTTAGTTTTTACATTCTAATTTTTCTTTTATTTGCTTTTGGAAGGTTTCTTTAGTTTATGACTAGAAGAAACCCATTAGGACCATTACTGTTTGACAGCGAAATTGAAAGTACAACTCGAAGAAACCGTAAAGAAGTATGGCAGAACCGACATAATATAGTAGACGAACATGAGGACATTATTATTACTAATGAGATGGGTGATAATCAAAATAATCAGCTCCCTCTTGCAGTTGCTGCAAATCCTGTATATTCTACTCTTGTTCCTTGTACCATGTATGATTATGTTAAGCCCACTCTAACTGGGGTTGAATTGAGTATTGTGAAACCCACCATTGCTGCAAATAAATTTGAACTAAAGATGAACACTATTCAGATGGTACAACAGTTTGTTTAATTTGATGGTTTGCAAGATGAAGATCCAAATATTCATTTGGCTAATTTTCTAGAAATCTGCGATACTTTCAAAATTAATGGTGCCACTGAAGACGCCATTCATTTATGGTCATTTTCTTTTTTGTTGAGGAACAAAGCTAAGTAGTGGTTGAACCTTTTACCACGAGGTTCCATCACTACATGGGATCAAATGACCAAGAAATTTTTGCTAAAGTACTTCCCACCGTCTTAGACAACCAAGTTGAGGAACAACATCTCTTTCTTTGTGCAGATTGATTTAGAGACGTTATATGATGCATGAGAAAGGTATAAGGATTTATTGAGAAGGTACCCTCACCATGGGTTACCTCTATGGCTACAAGTTCAAACCTTCTACAATGATTTGAATCCCTCAACTAGACAGTTGATCGATGCAACAACTATTGGAACTTTGAATAACAAAACACTCGAAGCATCTTATGAATTTATTGAGAAGATGTCTCTGAATAATTATTAGTGGCAAGTCATGAGGACAAAGCTGATGAAAGTAGCCAGTGTCTTTAATTTAGATGAAATCACCATGTCATTAAACCAGGTAAAGATATTAAATAAAAAATTAATGGTTTATATCTTTTTATACAGGTAAATCTGGTGATGCAATGCAATGCGAATGGAGGTGGAATAAATAATCCAGAATATTTACGCTTCGGACTTAGGATGGAGAATGAGCACATCAATTATATGGGTAATAATTCTAGAGCTCAAAATAACCCTTATAGTAATAACTACAATGCAGGTTGGAGAAACCACCTAAATTTCTCATGAGGTGGTCAAGGAAACCAAATATCACAACCCCTTCTAGGCTTTCAACAACCTTATCAACAAGAGAAGAAGCCGAACCTTGAGGAGATGTTGGAAAATTTTATTTTGGCATCGGAGACTCATTTTCAAAACACTGAGACAACTTTGAAAAATCATTAAGCATCAATCCTTAGGCTCAAAAATTAGGTTGGACAACTTGCTAAATTGGTTTCAGAAAGGCAACAAGGTAGTTCACCTAGTAACATCGAACCCAACCCAAAAGATCATGTGAAAGCAATTACATTGAAGAATGGGAAAGTGTTGGTTGAGCCCAAAAAGAAGCTGCAACAGGAAATTGATAAGGCAAATGATGAGGGGTAAAACCCGAATAAATTCAGACACCAGTGGTTAAAGAATATAAACCACCGATCCCATATCCAGCAAAGTTGAAGAAAGACCGCATGAATGAACAATTTGGTAAATTTCTTGAACTTTTTAAACAATTACATATTAACTTACCTTTTGTTGAAGGTATTTCACTGATACCCACATATGCAAACCCATTTCTCTCGGTAATCTATTATTAACAATAACAAACAAAAAGAAGTTTAAAGAACTATCAACTGTGGAACTCAACGAGGAATGTTCAGGTATTCTCCAAAATAAACTGCCAACTAAGCTGAAAGATCCATGAAGTTTTACTATTCTGTATTTTATTGGTAGTTAAAATATTAAGAAAGCATTAGCTAATTTGGGTGTTAGTATTAATTTGATGCTTTATAAAATGTTCAAGCAACTTGGTCATGGGGAACCAAAACCCACTAGGATGAGTATTCAATTATCCAATAGATTTGTTAAATATCCTAGGGGTATTGTTGAAAATGTACTTGTAAAGGTAGATAAATTTATATTCCCTGTTGATTTTGTTGTGCTTGACAATGATGAGGGTAGTGAGATGCCTTTAATTTTAGGTCGCCTCTTTTTAGCCACTGTTAAGGCTGTCATTGATGTGGGTGATGGTAAATTTATGTTTAAGGTAGGCGATGAGGAGATCACTTTTAAAATCTATGATACCATGTGATTCTCTAGAGAAAAAGATGATTCATGTTATTTTATTGACTCTATTGATCATGTTATTCAAGATTCATTATAGGAAATTATTTATAAGGACACTTTGGAACTATGTCTTGTTCAAGAAGATAAGGTAGATGACAATAATACTGTGATAAGTGAGACAAAAGTTGATTTAGATTCTAATGAGTCTTCACCAAAACAAAAAAAATTATGAGGACATTGAGCTAAACAATGAATTAAAATTAAAACCCTCTATTGAAGAACCTCCCAAATTGGAACTGAAGTAATTACCAAATCATTTAGAGTATACATTTCTTGGAGACAATTCTACATTACCAGTGATTATTGCTTTAGATTTAAAACCAAATGAGAAAAATGAGTTATTACAAGTGTTGAAGGAACATAGAAGAGCTCTAGCCTGGAAGATTTCTGACATTAGAGGGATCAGTCCTTCTTTCTGCACCTATAAAATTTTAATGGAAGATGAGTACAAACCATGTGTGCAAGCTCAAAGAAGGAAGTTGTTAAGGCTGAGGTAATTAAACTTCTAGATGCTGGAGTTATTTATCCTATTTTTGATAGTACCTGGGTGAGTTCTATGCAAGTTGTTCCTAAGAAATGAGGCATGGCTGTTGTGGCCAATGAGAAGAACGAGTTGATTCCAACGAGAACAGTCACGGGATGGAGATTTTGTATTGACTATAGGAAGTTGAATGACACCACGAGGAAAGATCATTTTCCTCTACCATTCATAGATCAAATGTTGGAGAGATTATCTGGTCACATGTATTATTGCTTCCTAGATGGACATTCTAGCTACTTTCAAAGCCCGAATGCTCTTAAGGGCCAAGAAAAAACAACATTTACATGTCCATATGGTACGTTTGCTTATCGAATAATGCCTTTTGGATTGTGTAATGCTCCTATGCTTATTGAACAATGCCTTTTGGATTGTGTAATGCTCCTACTCCTTTTCAGCGTTGCATGTTAGCCATCTTTAATGAACTTTTAGAAGATGTTATGGAGGTATTTATGGATGACTTCTCGGTATTCAGTAATTTTTTCCATCTTTGTCCTAAAAATTTAAAATGAGTTTTAATGAGATGTGAGGAAACAAACCTTGTGCTTAATTGAGAAAAAACATCACTTCATGGTTTGAGAAGGGATTGTGTTAGGCCATAAAATTTCTAGTTGTAATAACTCACTTTTTAGTGGTGTCGGAAATAGTGGTTTCCGGGCCACCAAATCTGACGAGTAAGTTCATAATTTTTATTATTTAATATTTACAAATCAAATGTTGTTTTAAAAAAGTTTTTGATATATTGATGATTAATTAAGTTCAAGTAGTAAAACCCTAAGGTCAAGTGGTTTTAGAAAATGAGGTATCGAGACCTCGTTTCTAAAAACCAAGTCATAAATATTTTTATAAATATTTAAGAGATGCCATTAAGGTGGTATTAAAGTTTCGTTGAAAAATTTTAACATTTAGATAGTTAATTAAGTGAAAAAGACTAAATCGTAAAAGTTGAAAAAGTCAATCGCTACTAGTTTAAAGGTGTTAATTCATTAAAGAATCATAATTGGATGGACTTAATGGATAAATTACCCATTCTTAAGATGGTGGACAATTTAAGTTTTAATTTCTTTTAATTTTATAAGTTTTATAAGTTATTTTATTATTAAAATAAAGAATAAAGGTTAAAAATATAATAATAATAAGAAAACATAAAGTTTTCTTCTTCATTTGGCTAGTTCACCACCGAAATACACCATTTTTATGCTTCAAGGTTTGGCTATGGCTATACCTTTGCATGGTCAAGATTGAGTGGAAAATCGAGGAGAATGAAAATTACCAAAATGCCCTTGTTCTTTGTCATTCCTGCAATTTAGCCAGGTAAGTTTGTATGAATTGAATTTTGTATTATATTGATTAAATTGAATGTTATGTGATTCTATTGTGATTGAATCAATATATTATATGTTATTATGTAATTTATTGTGTCAAGAAGCGATGAAAATTCAACGACGTACAACAACTATCAAGCTCTATTTGAACCTGAGGAATATATAGGATACAAATGACATGTCATTAGGGTTACCATGTTCTGGGTGCTGGTCCTGAATGTCCTACCAATGGCTGAGTTCCGATATGTGTTGTGGATACTCGACAGCTTGTGTGAGCAGCACCATGTAGCTACGTTCCGACTGACAGCTTGTGTGAGCAGACCTAGGTTACCATGTTTTTGGTGTTGGTCTTGAATGTCCTAACGATGGCTGAGGTCCAACATTAGTTGCGGATACTCAACAGTTTGTGTGAGCAGCATCGTGTAGCTTACTGACAACTTGTGTAAGCAGGACTATTTTACAGCTTGTGTGAGCTACGACTATATGTTTAGCACACTTTGTGTGACCTTTCTCGCGTATCCAGTATTATTTTAAGTGATATAAATGGGCATGAAAAGGGATGAGTTGGTAAGGGTTTCGATTGATTTCACTACGAAAATTATAGGAAGGTATGATGTATCGATGATCAAAGTAAGAACATTCACGATTACAAAAAGTATGATTTAAGTGATGCTATGTTTATGTACCATATCTTACCAAGGGATGATATAGCTAAGTTATGTGTTTAATTACTAACTTGTGACTATGGTTAATGCTATGCTTATGTCTTATGTGTTATGTATGTAAATGGAATGGTAAATGTTCAATATGAATTAAGATATGTATGTATGAAACTCATTAAAATGGTGATACATAGAAAACATGATATGTTATGAAATGGATGATAAATCCAATTAAATCATGCTCAAGTCTAATGGTTATCCATGTCAAATTCATATGAATCATGTTTAAATGAACTAACATGTGTTGTTGATGTGCTTAGGCTTATGCCAAGCTTGTGGATATTATTTATGTTTATAATTACGATCGTAATATACATATGAAACGGGTAAGAAAAGGAAGTGAAACGATAAGTACGTAATTGGGATGTATCATGATGTTATAAAAGGTCTAATGTGATAAATGATGTATTTATATGTGAGCAAATTGCTTATGCTATGGATGAATATACCTATATCATGGATAAAAACACTAAGTCGGGAATTGATAATGTTGTTTAGGCTTATGATAAGCATTTGGAACGTAATGAAAAGAAAGTAAATAGAAATATATATAATCTTATAGAAAGGTTGATGATTATATATTATGTCTCATGAAATCCTATCATGTTATGAATGGTTAATAATTATGTGACATTAATGAACTTATTGTGAGTTAACAATTATGGTTGGATAAATCTTGAGGCATTGGTATAGGCTTGTATTTAACCTATAAATTTCATTATTGAAATGTAATATTATGCTTATGGTTTAGAGGAGCTTACTAAGCATTCATTTCTTACTTAGTTGTTTTTCCTTCACTTTTTAGATTGTCAGAAGCTCGGTTGGATTGAAAGCTCATCAGAGATCTATCACACTATCCAACGATTATATCGGTAGATTTTGATGCTTTGCTAGTGGTTAAAATGACATGTATATGTGGACTATGTTTAATGTTTAATTGATGAGTTTGGCATGTATATGTCATTTTGGTTGATGATTATGACATGAAATGTTGCCTTGGATTTGAGGTACTTAAAGTACTATTGATGTCTTGTTGGTTGTGGTTAATATGGTCAAATTGATCCTTGTTTGGAAATGACCAAAATTGGTATATGTTAATGTATCTTTAAATGGAAAAAATGGTATGTGATAAATTGATCTCAATATAGTCAAAATATAGTTTATTTTGGAAAGGTTTTGAACTAGATATGCATGATGTAAATATGATATATAAATTTCAGTTGATTGGTACTATTTGGAAATGGTTGGTTTAAGTCATTTAGGTGGTTATGTTAGCATGTATGTATGGTCTTTAATTGGTTGCTATTTTGGCATTTTGGTACTTAAATTGTAATAACCCGAATTTTACTGTTACCGGAAAAGTGTATTTTTGGGTCTCCATTTCTGAAAAATAGATTCATAGATATTTATTAAAAATATTTATGAAGTAAAATGAGTGGTTAATTAGAGTTTAATTAAGTGAATTTAATTTAATTAAGAGTGATTAGGAAAAATGATTAAATTGAATGAAGTGAGAAAGTTTAATTATAGAATAAAAAAAAAGTGAAGAGACTAAATAAGCAAATAAGCCAAAAAGGAGTGCCAAATGTGTGATAAAAATAAAATACATGTGTACTAAATATTATACATACATTTGTAATATATGTATGTATTTACTTATTATTTAAGCAAAATTTAATGTTATTATTATTATTATTATTATTATTATTATTAAATTCATATTATATGATAAATAAATTAGTATAAAGACAAATGTATAGTAAATAAAATATACAAGTGTATGGATAAAAATACATACATTTGTAATATAAGTATTTAATTATTAATGGATATTTATTAATTATAAAAGATATTTATTAATTAAATAATTATGTTATAAGATTTTTGTATAATAAATAGATTAAGAGAAAACAAGTGTGATGATATAAATGGATACAAATGTTAGAAGAATATTTGTTATTAAATAGATTTTTATAATAGATATTTATTAAGTTATTATAAATATAATGGTTTAATGAAATAAAGAAAGAAAGGGAATAGAAATAGAAACAGAAAGCCTAACGAAATAGAGAAGGAAAGAAAGGAAGAAAGAAAAGAAAGGGAGAAAAGGGAAAATTGGGGGTTTGATGCTTGAAGCTTAAATAGGTAAGTCAATTAAGTCCTTTTTACTTAATTTTGATGTTTTAGAAGCTTGAGAATAAGATTTTGTTAAAATTAAGTTGACATATTGAAAGTTATTAGGTTTTTAAATATTGTTCATGTTGAATAAAATGATGAATTAGGGATTAAATTGATAGGAATTCAAGTTAGAAGTAAGATAAGGATTGAATTGTAAAGTAATTCATAAGTTTTGAATAGTAGGGACTAAATTGAAAGAAGTTTGAAATTATGGTTTTATGCTGAAATTAGAGAGTTGAAATTAGTTTGAAGTGAAAATTGAATGAAAATATTGAGTTAAATGTGAAGAATAAAAGTTAGTTTCGGTTTAGAGACTAAATTGGAATTTAGGCAAAAGATGAATAAAAATTGAAATATTCCAAATGAAAATTGAATGGTAGTGTATTGATAATATTTAATTAATTTTCGTAGCTGGCGTTGTGCCGGAAAATCTCGGCTAAGCGAGGAAAAGACAAAGTCGACGAGGGATAGCTTGAAAATTACGATTTGTATTTTTATAATCCGAACTTAATACATAGTTGTTGAATTTATTACTTGTTAAGTATAGTAAGTATTTAAATGTAAATATTTGAATAGGAATAAATATTGATTGGAATTAAAGAGTGAATTTTATTAATTGTTATATTTTGAATGAATGTTATGGTAAATAATTAAAGTGTGAATTATTGGTATTGTGTTTATTATTGAAATGAATTGATTTGAAAATGTGGTGAAATAATTATGAATATGTGTTTATTGTGGAATTTGATTATATGTTAATGAAAATTGAATTGAATTATATTGAATTGTATTGATTTATTAAATTATATGATTAATTGAAATATATACATATTGATTGAAAACCGAAAATTGGTTAAATACCCTATTAACATTATCGGGCTAGGTCGGATATAGTTGGCATGCCATAGGATATGGAAGAGTACGTGTGCCGACTCATCATTATCATTATCATTCTTCATTACGATTCAAAACTTTATGTGTCGGATATTGTTATCAAGTATCGCATCTTTATCGCTTTTTGAATTTGTTGCGATGAGGTACTCGTGTATCGTCTCGCCATCGCTATCGCTTCGCTTTGTCCGACGAGGCACTATGTGCCATACTGGTGTGTTGGTTGGATCCGCGTATCCGTCCAGGTCTAAGTCATGTTAATAGGGGTAAATAAAGGTACTGAATAACTGACTGTTACTAAATAATTGACTGTTACTGGATAACTGACTGCTACCGAATAAAAGATTGTTTCTGAATAATTGACTGTTACTGAATAATTTATCGTTACTGAATAACTAATTGTTAAAGAGTGACTGAATATTATTGAACGACTAATTGTTATTGAATGATTGAATGTTGCTGAATGAAACTGATAAATTGATCGATACAGAAAATTTAATTACTAATATTGAATAGCGAACAGAAGTATAAGTGAGACATATGAATGGAAAATATTATTATTTAAATGATTGTGAATTTATTTGAAAAGCTAATTGAGTTAATAGATGATAAAGATTGAATGAGTTGCAAAGCAATTATCCATGAAATTAATAAATGAATATTTATGATCATTAAATGATATTAAGTATATGTTTTACTATTTAATGTTTGGATTATAGAAATACTACCGAGTTCATACTCAGCGTACGGTTTGTTTCCGTGTGCAGGTTAAGTTAAAGCCAGATCGTTGAATCAGCATCCCAGGCCGATCCCGAATTCAATGAGGTAAAGCGTGATAATAGTTGGTAATGGCATGTGCCTAGAATGTCTATGTGTGTCATTTTGAATTGTCAATGTATTGATGAAATATTTAGAATTAGGCTTGGTAATGGTATATAATAGGATTTGGCTTAATTGGTATGAATTTAAATTATTTGATAATATGTTAAATTTGTGATAAATGTAAATAATTATTTTAATTAATAACCATAAATGAACTGTACTGACTGGTAATGCCCCGTAATCCTGTTCTGGGGATGGATAGGGGTTAGGGGGTGTTACAATTAGTGGTATCAGAGCTAACCAGGTTTAGCCGATTCTAGGATTAAGTCGAGTACTGAAAGGAGTCTAGAGGTACATGCCATAATTAAGTCAAAATTTAGTTGGGATCGGATGCTGATATATTTGTTTGGTACTATTTTATAGTTGAAAATGTTAAATGAACATATCGATGATATTGATTATGAAATGTATACTGGAGACGAATAGTCTCGTGAATTAAAAAGGAAACTGAATTGGTAATATTGAGTATTAACTCAATGAGTGATTAATTACTGAATGTTGACTGATGAAATGAGTGAGTAAAAAGAAATTGTATCTGCTACGACATCTACCCTTTCTGTTTCTCAATCGGTTCCCAAAGTGCTTCAAGGTACAAAGCTTGACTGAACAGGTAAGTTATCTATTGCTAATACTCCGTAAATATAGTGTGGAAGAATTGAGAATTTCAGCTGAAAATGATCTTGAAAGAAGTAAAATCTGGTTAGAGAATATTATCAGGATTGTCAATGAATTATTCTGTTCACTAACTAAATGTTAGAAAGGTATGATATTTCTGTTAAAAGAGTAAGCTATCAGTGGTGGAAAATATTGATTTATGTTGTAATTAAAAAAAAGGTTATTTGGAAATTTTTCGAAACAAGTTCTGAAAGAAATATATAACAGTTAGAGATTTCTTTATCAGAGATATAAAGAATTCTTGAAGCTTAAACAGAGTTATATGACTGTAATTGTATCCGAAGGGAATTCGTTTGATTTAATGAATATATCAGAGGATGTATTTCGACAGAGACTATATGGAACAAATTGTTTGAAGATAGTTTAAATAAAGACATAAAATCAAAGAATGTAGAATAAAGAGTGAAACATGTTTTATATATGATTCTTTTGATTATTATCTTAGTGATTGCTTGAAGAAAATTGAAAAAGATATTATTCAGATTTCAAGATTGAATAACACAGTTACTAGAGGTAAATTACCCTGTAACTCTGAAAATATGAGTGATAGTCGAAGCATGACAAATGACTTCACTGAAAAAAAATTTGGAGAATGAATATCAACCAAGGCATATGATTTATCTCTACTGGATGTCATTGCAGGTACTTTCTTTTTATTGACATTGATATGATTATTCAAAATTGATCTTGGTTTGACTATTCCTATGACTGCATGAGTCTGGTATCCACTATAGATTTGCCTGATGAGTTTACTGAATATGAGTTGAAGCATTAAATTTTTCAGATCAGTATTTATGGGCTGATAAGATCTATATGAATTGTTTGATAATGATACTACTGTTTTCTGATTGATTTGATGTTATTACTATTTGATGTGATCTTGAAAATGGAATGGTTAATTCTGCATGATGCTATGGCAAATTATAAGCAAAAGTATATTATATTGCAAAGTCAAGATAATGAAATGATTTTTTTCGAATAAGAGAAGATTGAATGATTTGTCTTTGTGATATTAATAATGTCAACACAGGAATGTGTTGGAAAAAGTTATGGTATTTACCTTATGTATCGGATATTAAAGTATCTGAGTCAAAGTTTAAATTAGTGGCAATTCTGATGTGTTTCCAGAAGAGTTACCCGGATTACTGTTAGTTGAAGAAGATGGATTTGCTATAGATCTTGTGATTGAAATGATATTGGAAAAATATATCTGAAATCAGAGGTTTTCTGAGACCAGTCAGTTATTATAAAAAATTTGGAAAAAGATTTTTGGATGATATAGTTACTCCAGAAAGATGTGGAATTGGAATGATCTGATAAAAATCATCAAGGTTTTGATCAGTTGAAAACTTAGTAAACTAAAGCACTAATTCTGGTTTAGCTTGAAAATCGGTAAAAAAACTTGTGATTTACAGGTATAGCAGTGTTTTGATGTAAAAAAAGTAAACTAATGGTTTATGTTATGGGAAGTTAGAATCACATGGAAAGAATTATCTGATATATGATTCAGAAGTGGTAGCTACTGTCCTTACATCAAAATATCAAGATATGATAGTTGATTATTATCCGGGAAAAACAAATGAAGGTATGTATACTCAGAATTCAAAAGTTTTGTTTTATGTTATGAGCTGTGAACATCCGACTGTTATTACCTGATGATGGCTCAAGTGTAGTTGGGATACAAGTTAGACTGACTTCTCTACAGCAAGTCTGCAAAGCTCAGAAATGTGATAACAAGTTACCAATTATATGGATATAGTGTACAAATGACTTCTGATTAAAAATTTCTGATTGGATTTGATGATTGTCTGCTATTTGGAAATAGAAGCTATACTGAAGAATTCAGAAGCTTATACAAAAGATTTTGCAAGAAATATGTAGTGGTAACATGTCTATGCATTCTGGAAGAATTAAGTTGTACTGTGATTTGAAGCAGATGTACTGATGACTTGGAATGAAAAACGATATTTTGAACTTGCATATAAATGTTTATATGTCAGCAAGTTAAACATGAACATCAGACATGGATACGTTCAGAATTGTTACAGCTAGTGATGATATCAGAATGGAAATGGGATAGAATTTCTATGGATCTTGAATTGGGATCACCTTTTATCTTTAGGATGATATTTGAAGAGTTGTTGAAGGAATGGCAAAGTCTACATATTTTATTCCGGTATGAATAAATTTCCTACTTGATAAATTGTCTGAAATATAGGTTTTTGAGATTGTCAGATTACATGGTATGTTAATTTCTGTTATTTCTGATTGAAATATATGGTTTATATTCTGATTCTAGAACAAGTATAAGAAGTTCTGGGTGCATGATAACAGTTTTCAGCACTATATAAAGCTTTGTATGATTGTGAATGTAAAACTTCATAGTATTTGATTGAATATGGTGAGAAAAGGAATATGCAGAGTTGTTTGATTTGTGAAACTGAAGCAAAAGTGGAAGTAATTCAAAACAGACTGAAAGCAACTTTTGATAGACAGAAATTGTATGTAGATTTAAAATGTCAGGATATCGAGCATTCTGTCAGTGATGCAGTATTTCTTAAAGTTTCACATTGGAAGAAAACTTTGAGATTAGGATGAAAAAGGGCTATGTGAATCTGTGGAAAAGTCGGACTGGTAATATATTGAATGGTTTAGCCTCTGAAGTTAAGGAAAATTTATGGGATTTTTAAGGATTTGATGTATAGATAATGCAAATTAGATCTTTTACATGTTATCTTGGCAAAGGATATTGAGATTTGGTATGATTTATCGTATGAAGAAAAGCCTGTTGAGATACTAGCTTGAGTAAGTGAAGCTATAATATTGAGGAAACAACACGAGAATCGAAAGAAACAGTGAGATCTTTGTACCCCACCTCTTTTTAGGTAAATTTGAGGACGAAATTGATTAAGGGGGAGAGAAATGTAATAACCTGAATTTTACTGTTACCGGAAAAGTGTGTTTTTGGGTCTCCATTTCTGAAAAATAGATTCGTAAATATTTATTAAAAATATTTATGAAGTAAAATGAGTGGTTAATTAGAGTTTAATTGAGTGAATTTAATTTAATTAAGAGTGATTAGGAAAAAGGATTAAATTGAATGAAGTGAGAAAGTTTAATTATAAAATAGAAAAAAAGTGAAGAGACTAAATAAGCAAATAAGCCAAAAAGTAGTTCCAAATGTGTGATAAAAATAAAATACATGTGTACTAAATATTATACATACATTTGTAATATATGTATGTATTTACTTATTATTTAAGCAAAATTTAATGTTGTTATTATTATTATTATTATTAAATTGATATTATATGATAAATAAATTAGTATAAAGACAAATGTATAGTAAATAAAATATACAAGTGTATGGATAAAAATACATACATTTGTAATATAATTATTTAATTATTAATGGATATTTATTAATTATAAAAGATATTTATTAATTAAATAATTATGTTATAAGATTTTTATATAATAAATAGATTAAGAGAAAACAAGTGTGATGATATAAATGGATACAAATGTTAGAAGAATATTTGTTATTAAATAGATTTTTATAATAGATATTTATTAAGTTATTATATATATAATGGTTTAATGAAATAAAGAAAGAAAGGGAATAGAAATAGAAACAGAAAGCCAAACGAAACAGAGAAGGAAAGAAAGAAAGAAAGAAAAGAAAGGGAGAAAAGGGAAAATGGGTTTGATGCTTGAAGCTTAAATAGGTAAGTCAATTAAGTCCTTTTTACTTAATTTTGATGTTTTAAAAGCTTTGGAATAAGATTTTGTTGATATTAAGTTGACATATTTAAAGTTATTAGGTTTTTAAATATTGCTCATGTTGAATAAAATGATGAATTAGGGATTAAATTGATAGGAATTCAAGTTAGAAGTGAGATAAGGATTTAATTGTAAAGTAATTCATAAGTTTTGAATAGTAGGGACTAAATTGAAAGAAATTTGAAATTATGGTTTTATACTGAAATTAGAGAGCTGAAATTAGTTTAAAGTGAAAATTGAATGAAAATATTGAGTTAAATGTGAAGAATAGAAGTTAGTTTCGATTTAGAGACTAAATTGGAATTTAGGCAAAAGATGAATAAAAATTGAAATATTCCAAATGAAAATTGAATGTTAGTGTATTGATAATATTTAACTAATTTCCGTAGCTGGCGTTGTGCCGGAAAATCTCGGCTAAGCGAGAAAAAAACAAAGTCGACGAGGGATAGCTTAAAAATTACAGTTTGTATTTCTATAATCCGAACTTAATACTTAATTGTTGAATTTATTACTTGATAAGTATAGTAAGTATTTAAAGGTAAATATTTGAATAGGAATAGATATTGATTGGAATTAAAGAGTGAATTTTATTAATTGTTATATTTTGAATGAATGTTATGGTAAATAATTAAAGTGTGAATTATTGGTATTGTGTTTATTATTGAAATGAATTGATTTGAAAATGTGGTGAAATAATTATGAATATGTGTTTATTGTGGAATTTGATTATATGTTAATGAAAATTGAATTGGATTATATTGAATTGGTTTATTAAATTATGTGATTAATTGAAATATATACATATTGATTGAAAACCGAAAATTGGTTAAATACCCTATTAACAGTATTGGGCTAGGTCAGATATAGTTGTCATGCCATAGAATATGGAAGAGTACGGGTTTTGCCGCTTCTCGATCGAGGCTCTTATGTGCCGACTCATCACATCATCTATCGCATCATATCGATTCGGCACTTTGTGTGTCGGATATTGTTACTCATATACGCATCTTATTCTTTATCGCTTCGTTTCGATTTGTTCCGATGAGGTACTCGTGTATCGTCATCGCCATCGCTATCATTCATCGCTCGCTTTGTCCGATGAGGCACTATGTGCCGTACTGGTGTGTTGGTTGGATCCGCGTATCCGTCCAGGTCCGAGTTATGTTAATAGGGGTAAATAAAGGTACTGAATAATCGATCACACTAAATAATTGATCATTACTAGATAAATCGATCGCTCTTCAATAAAAGATTGTTTCAATAATTGATCATTATCAATAATTTATCGTTCTTGAATAATCGATCATTAAAGAGTGACTGAATATTATTGAACGACTAATTGTTATTGAGTGATTGAATGTTACTGAATGAAACTAATAAATTGATCGATACAGAAAATTTAGTTACTGATATTGAATAGCAAACAGAAGTATGAGTGAGACATATGAATGAAAAATATTATTATTTAAATGATTGTGAATTTATTTGAAAAGCTAATTGAGTTAATAGACGATAAAGATTGAATGAGTTGAAAAGCAATTATCCATGAAATGAATAAATGAGTATTTATGATCATTAAATGATATTAAGTATATGTTTTACTATTTAATGTTTGGATTATAGAAATACTAGTGAGTTCATACTCAGCGTACGATTTGTTTCCGTGCGCAGGTTAAGTTAAAGCTAGATCGTTGAATCAGCATCCCAGGCGGATCCCGAATTCAATGAGGTAAAGCGTGATAATAGTTGGTAATGGCATGTGCCTAGAATGTCTATGTGTGTCATTTTGAATTGTCAATGTATTGATGAAATATTTAAAATTAGCCTTGGTAATGGTATTTAATAGGATTTGGCTTAATTGGTATGAATTTAAATTATTTGATAATATGTTAAATTTGTGATAAATGTAAATAATTATTTTAATTAATAACCATAAATGAACTGTACTGATTGGTAATGCCCCATAATCCTATTCTGGGGACAGATAAGGGTTAGGGGGTGTTACATAAATGGTGGTAGTTGGAATGATGAATAAATATGCATGCTATGAAATGTTGTTTTGATATGCTGAAATGTTGTTATTGAGGTATGGTTTGATATGGAAATAGATAGTGAGTATTGAGTAGATAAATGAATAATTTGGTATAATTGGATGTGGTTGGCATATGGCCAAGTTTGCTAAGGTTTAGTAATGATAGTTGTTGAATGGTCAAATTGGTATATTTGAGTATGATTGGTATGTGAACATTGTAGTAAATGTTGGTATAGAATTAGTTCAAATGGTTGGTTGATTTATTACTAAACTTAGCAAATGTATAATCAAGTTTGATTGTTGTGATTGAGGTGCCTTTTTGGGTAATGATCTAGCTTGAATATGCATGTGTTAGGTACAAATTGGATGCATGAATATATGTGCATTTGGCATGTGTAAGTGGCTAAGTTTTGGGTGAGGAAAATGGCTTGAAAATGACCTATTTTTCATCCACACGGCCTAAGACACTGGTGTGTGTCTCATTTGTGTGTGACACACAGCCATGCGACACGACCGTGTGTACCTTGTAGAGTTTTTGAAGGTTGCATTTTGAGAGTTACACGACCTGGCACTCGGGCATGTGGCTTGGCCATGTGACCCAAGTCAAAGAGTTACATAGGCTGGAAAATGGTCCTGTGTCCCTACTTCGAATGCTCACGTGGCCTGAGACACGGACGTGTGTCTCAACTGTGAGAGTCACACGGCCGTGTGACTCGTGCAGTATGTAAATTTTCAACTTTTCCCTAAAAATTCTATATGTTTTTTATTTAGTCTCGATTTGTTTTTAATGTGTTTTTAGGCCCTCGAGGGCTCTTATAAGGGACTATATGTATGGGATTGATTGATTTTTCTATGAATGGTGTTATGATTTAAATCTTTTGAATATTTTATTATTTTGAGTTGTAGACTTTCAGTAATGCTTCGTAACCCTATTCTGACGACGGATACGAGTTCGGGGTGTTACACTAGTAAAGAGATTGAGGTTGATATACCAAAAATTGAAACCATCAAAAAACTACCTCCCCCTAGTTTAATTAAGGCTACTCGAAGCTTTTTAGGCCATGTTGGGTTCTACAGAAGGTTTATCAAAGATTTTTCTAAAATAGCTAAGCCCTTAACTAATTTGCTAGAAAAAGATGTGCCATTCAATTTTAGTCAAGAATGCTTAGAAGCATTTAATACTCTTAAGGAAAAATTAATTAATGCCCCGGTTGTGGTTGCACCTAATTAGAATTTGCCCTTTGAACTAATGTGTGATGTGAGTGATTTTGCAGTAGGTGCAGTTCTTGGACAGCGAAGAGAAAAGCATTTGCACCCAATGTATTATGGTAGCTAGACTTTGACAGATGCACAAGAAAATAACACTACGACAGAAAATTAATTGCTAGCTATGATTTTTGCATTCGATAAATTTAGGCGATATTTAATATTGTCTGAAGTTGTTGTTTACACTAACCATTCCTCTCTTCTCTATCTTATAACTAAACCGGATGTAAAACCTCAACTTCTAAGGTGGATTTTATTATTGCAGGAGTTCGATTTAGAAACCCAAGATAAGAAGGGAGCTAAAAATCTTGCAACAGGTTACCTTTCAAGACTAGAGAATCCTCATCTCAAGGAGCTTAATGAGAACGAGATAAATGACTCATTTCCTGAGGAACAACTCTTGGTTATAACTCATTCTAAAGTCTCTTGGTTTGTTGATATCACGAATTACTTGGCTGCTAACATCCTACCAAAAGGGTTGATGCATCATGAAAAGAAGCAATTCTTTGCTGATGTGAAAAATTATTTTTGGTGGGACCCTTTTCTTTATCGTATATGTGTAGATCAAGTAATTCGAAGGTGTGTTACAAAATTAAAAGTGAATAAAATCTTAGAACACTGCCACTCAGAACCGACATGAGGACATTATAGTGGGATTAGGACAACATATAAAACACTTGAATCAGGTTTTTATTGGCCCACACTGTTTAAGGACACTTACAGGTATGTTGCTTCTTATGATAGATGCAGAGAACTGGTAATATTTCTAAACGTGATGAAATGCCTCAAACTTATATGCTTTTATGTGAAACTTTTGATGTTTGGGGCATTGATTTCATGGGACCATTTCCTAGCTCTTTTGGTAATAAATACAAACTAGTAGCAGTTGATTATATGTCAAAATGGGTAGAAGCTCAAGCTTTACCTACTAATGATGCTAGAGTGGTAGTTCGATTTCTTAAGAAGCTCTTTTCTCAATTTGGCACACCTAGAGCGATTATTAGTGATAGGGGTACACATTTTTGTAACGCTCAATTTATTAAGGCCCTTAAAAAGTATGGGGTGCATCATAGAACATTTACCCTTTATCACTTTCAAACTAGTGGGCAAGTTGAAGTTGTGAATCCAAAACTCAAATGCATCCTAGAAAAAACTGTAGAGTCAAATAGAAAGGATTGAGCGTTAAAACTAGATGATGCTTTATGGGCTTGTAGGACTGTATACAAAACACCCGTAAGAACATCTCCTTACAGACTTGTATATGGAAATAATTGTCATTTACTGCTTGAACTCAAACACAAAGCATTCTGGGCAATAAAATTTCTAAATTACGACCTGAAACTTGCAGGTGAGAAGAGATTGATGCAACTAAATGAGTTAGATGAGTGACGAGCTAATGCTTATGAGAACTCGAGATTATAGAAAGAAGTGAAAAAGTGACGTCACGACACTCGTTTGAAGCAGCCTAAACAATTCACAGTTGGGGATCATGTCTTTTTATACAATTCAAAGCTCAAATTGTTTCCCGGAAAGCTGAAATCAAAATGGTCAAGTCCATTCGTGGTACAAATGTTTTCCCGTACGGTATGATAGATGTAACACATCCGACATATGGAAAATTCAAGGTAAATAGAAATCGACTCAAATTTTATAATTGTAACGATTTTAGAAATAATAGAGATGAGCTTCGGCTTCGAAAACCACTGTAATCATACACAAGGTAAGTCAAGCTTAGACTTTAAATAAACGCTTATCGAGAGGCAACCTGAATGTTTAACTTTTGCTAGTTCTTTTAATTTCATTACATGTTAATTTAAAATCTAAAAAAATGTTTTTGACTTATACAGCCTGGACACACGGGCATCTCTCAAGCGACATGTGAAATGGGGTAATCAATAGTGCATCACACAGCTTGGCGATATAGTCGTGTGATCTACGCGGCTTGGACACACTGGTGTGTCCAAGGCTGTGTGAAGACTGGGCTCATTTTTAAAACGTCAGACGGGCCAAGAATGAGCCACTTAGGCGTGGGACACAGTCTTGTGGCCCAACACTGGCCTCACATGATCGTGTCGCCCTTTTAACCCCAAACCCTGATCCTCACTTCTTTTACTTTGTCTTTTTCCCACCCCTAATAGCCTAGCTGTTGTCGAACATCCCTTGCAACTCTGACCAACCCCGACCGTCTTTTCTCCTCGCAAGATCCACCACCACTTTGTCGCACCACCACCCCCATGCCCTCTTCCTATTTTATCCTTTCTTCCTCCCCTCCTCACCCTTCGAGCCCCCATGCCCTTTCTCTTTTTCCTCTCCTCTTTCCCCTTGTTTCCCTCGCCGATGACCCTAACCCTAGCCTAATCAAACCCTCTTCCTCCCTTCCTCACCTCGTCAGGCCTCCTTATCCCCTTTCCCCTTCGCCAAGTCATAACCGCCCCCCTCCCCTGAGCTGCCAGCCCCCGCGACCACTGCAACCAATCCCTATCTCTATTACGATTGTTTGTCTATTTTCTTCGTTTGGTTTTAATATTTGGTCATCTCTTTTTGTAGATTGATCATGACGAACACACGTAACAAATCTAAGGTTGATGCCCTCGTTTCGAAAAAGCAAAAGACTTTGGGTGCGACCTCCTCCTTGAGCGGTTCTACCGATGCATGCCATCCGTGTCTCTGATTTTTATAGGGTCCCCATGAGGATTTATATCAGCTTCTTCGACTAAGGTCATTCAACTTAGGCTAATGTATTGATTGGCCTGTTTTGGAATAGGTCCAATTAGCTGATCATGTCTGCGTTATCATTGCTATAGCCCCGCGGGATCGATTTTTCTCTATCGTCAAGCCTACATGCATGGAGCTGACTGTGGAGTTCTATTCTACATTTATCCTTCAGTAGTTGATGATGACCCATGATGAGTCGGCCACTATCACTTTCAGACTCAGAGGCACGTCGCGACATATGAGTGTCCCAAAGTTTGGAGCGGCATTGGGACTCTACACTGCCAAGTTCATGAGTGCCGAGAGCATCCTCCGATTATACTGACACATCTATTACTCATCAACTCTTTGTTGGGTAGACCTCATAGCAAGCACAACGCCTTATAAATTAGTCGCTTGAAGGCAACTTCTCTTCCTCCAGCTTTGAGATATATACATGCCATCCTAGCTCACACATTGATCGGTACAAGAGAGTGCAGCGGAGGCATCGGTACCACCAATGCTTATTTTTTATGAAGCATGTCTACGCGATGCATTTTTGATTTAGGCTACTTCATCGCTCCCGCTTTTCGTCATCAGACAAAACGCAGTAGGAGGGGTGCTATATGTTTAGGCCCTTATGTGACTTGACTCGCTCGAAATTTTGGTCTCCTCGACACACTGGAGTAGTCCTCCTCACTTTCACTAGTAGGCAAGATGTCCCTATAAGGATTATCAAGCATGAGGATGATCGAGCGGCTTCGTAGAGTGGATCCTCCTTAGTACCGACTATCTCGTTCTAACCCTCAGAATGAGCCCGAGGACTTTACTGATGACGTCCCCTTCCACCATGAGGATCCACCCCATCCTCCACCTTCGAGTTAGCGTACTGCTTCTTCTGCTGCTACCTTAGAGGACCTCTCTGAGTGGTTCACTCACTTCTAGCAGCATTGCTTTCAGAGGTTTGGTTGTAGTGACGCAACTTTGCAACAGATATTTCAACATCTCCATATATCCTTTTCAGCGCCAGCGCCTCACGACACCGATGCCTCTGACGATGAGGATCATTGAGTTTACTTGTTTTCTTTTTCTTTTTCTTTTTAATTGTTTTATTTTATGTTTTAGACTTCTTTCATTTTTTATCTTTTGAACTATGTTTTTATTTTTATAGTTGTTTCTAATTGAGTTTGTAACCTTTTTTTCTTCTTCACTATTTGTGTTTATTTTCTTATTAGTTTTCTCGGAGTCATGCACTGCATTTAGATTTGTCTACAATTCCGCTTTTCACCATTCTAGCCATTTTATCTAATATTTAGGGTAGTTTCAGTTTTCTCCATCTCTTATGATATTCTCCTTATAATGTGATTATACCTGTTTGTACATTGAGGACAATATACATCTTAAGTGTGAGGAGGATATTTATATAATTATTAGAAAATCTTTGAATTATATCTTGTGTTTAAAAAATTTTCTCATACTTCCATTAAAATAAATTTTTATTGATTTTGGATTTTTGTTGATGTGTTTTGGAATAATTTGTAACGCCCTAATTTTTGGGAATTCTGTGAACTTTGGCAAAATTTAAAATTATGTGTTCTGTCTGCTTGGCGTAGGTTTAAGTATGATAGTGGGCCTCTAGAAGGCCCAAGCTTAGGTTAAAACCTGGTAATTTTAATTAATTTTAAATCCATAAGAAAAAGGGTTCTGGTTAACTGGCCTTTTAAGTATTAATTGGGTAAAATCAAACACAAGGAAGCATGTGGCAAGGTGGCATGTGACACCACTGGGAAGGCTATAAAAGTGGCGTATGGATGCTAGGGAGAACTAAGGTTCGAGTCGCAAGGTAAGCAAATTATTGGTGTTAATTTTTATGTTCAAGAAAGGGATGTAATGGAACTGAAGTGAAACTCTGTTAGGAAGAGTTGGAGTTGCTCAGGAGATTGAGTAAGGAGGGGATAAGGGAGTGGATTTAGGAGCTGATCAAGGGGGATGATGATGGCCGAATAGTGGACTCTTGAGGAGCACGAGTTGGCCGGGCAAGGGTTTCTGTAGAGGGCAAATTTCGGCTAGGTTAAGTGCAAGTATAAATTCGGCATTAGGGGTAAGTTGTGCCGTTTCCTGACCATTCTTCCTCTTCTATTCTTTTCTCTACTCTTTGCCAACTTTTCTTTTTCTTCTTTTTCCTCTATAGCCGAATCTTCCTATCATCTTGTTCATCTCCATATTTTTCTTCAGTCGTTTCTAAACCTTCATAACCATTTGCCATAAAAAGCCAAAATCTCGAAAGCCTATATTTTCTTCTGTGCCGATTTCTCCTAGCCAAATCCTCTTACTTCTCTTCATCTTCTTGACCGATTCTCTAGTCTTCTGAACCCTAAGTTTCTGTCGACAAAGCCAGTACAAAACCCTCATCTTTTCTTCACTGTTACAAAAAGCCAAAAAACGCATAGCTATAGGAACATAGCCGAATTTTAAGATCATTGAAGGCTCGACTTTTGTTATCATTTGAGGGCTTAGAACTGCATCAGAATTGAGTAGGAACCAAGGGGAAACATTGACTGAAGGAACCGGTGGTAAGTCTTTCAAACCTATTCTTTATTTCGGGATTTGGAAAAGCCAAAATCCCTAAAGGCTAGGGAGGCTGTCGATTGGGTCTTCTAACTTTAAGGGTTGTGATGATTAATTATTTTGGTGTTAGTGTGATCTAGAGGTTGCTGATCAAAGGCTTGGACAAGCGAACGATCGGATCTTGATCTAGTCGCTACTATAGGCAAAGGTAGGTTCGCTAGTGCCTAAGGTGTTATTGGCCGAACATGGTAAGGGGTTAATACGTAGTTCATTTTCGATGGTTGGATTAACGTGGTAATAATATGATTGTAGGCAGTTCGTGCATGGATCTTGTCAACGAATCGTCATAAAATAGGTGTGCAACTGACACTCTCTCATAGACTAGATCGGCAAAAGTCGAAAAGCCGAAATGCCAAAAAGTCGGTATTTTGAGAACTTACGAGTGTGCGAATGCTCATAAGATTAATAGTTTGACGTCTATGATAAATTAAAGTGTTAAGACTACAGAGTGCACGTTTCCGTGCATTTCGATATTTTTGGGCTTAATGGGCCAAAATCGGAAAAATGGGCCAACAGGCCCAATTTGGTAAGAACACTCGGTAAGTGTTTCTGTTAGTACGTAAATGTCTATGATATGCATGAAAACCCTAAAAGCAATTAAATTACTAGAATACCCCTAAGTGTGAAAAATTACCATGATACCCCTAGGTGCAAAATGACCATTATACCCCTAGGGTTAAAATTGACTGAAAAGCATGATGATATGATTATGTATGATGTATGCCATGATTGTATATCTGTTGCATGGGGACATGGGTTATATTATGGAGGAAGCGTCCTGGTGGCTATGCCACAAAATATCTGATCTGGTGGCTCTGCCACGATTATCTATATCTGATGACTCTGTCACATTATCTGTTCTGGTAGCCATGCTGCATATTTCTGTGGCGTGTAGCGGTTGGGTGGGTCGAGTAGTCTCCCCACATGGCGTAAGGCTAGTTGGGGGTGCATATGGTTGGATATGGGTTGGGGTTTTGTATAATCATGTGATATCTGTTCTATTCTGTTATGGGCCTATGGGCTTTATTCTGAATTCTGTTCTGGGCTAAGGCCAACTTATTCTGTTTCTGTGGTTTGAGATATTGGTTAGGTTAAATTACACACTGAGTTTCCCAAAACTCACCGCTTTATTTTCATCCACGTAGGTAATCCCCAACCATAGTGGGCTTGGAGCTGTGAGGGATTCAGAGTGGCCACACGTTCTGCAAATTTGGTTTTCTGCTGGTGAGCTGGACATCCTTTTATTTTCGTTTATGGTTTTGGGTTTTTAAATGTAATAAGGCCACTTAATTATTTTGATGGTTTTAATATGTTTTATTAAGATAGGCATTAATTATATTTAATTGTCAAAATTAATTAACTTTAGGGCACGTTTTCCAAAAATAATAATTGATTTCAAAATAACACAACAACAAGTAAAGCTTCTGCAATGAAAATGTTTTTCCAAAATTAATCACTTTTCCTAAAATGGACTTAATCAAATGGGTTGCCTAAAAATATACGTGACGTTAAGGTGTGGCAATGGCGGTGTGCATGTCTAGGATTGGATCCGAAGGGAGCTTGGTACTTAAGCAGTCCGATGGACTCACCTCCTCTTTTTCGGTTTCCTACCTGGTGCATAGCTTCCATTCACTTTAGCTTGTAAAGAAACTATCTTTTAAAACACTAAGTAAGCTTCTCTAGATCAACATTATAAAATGTTTTGAACGCTTCGATGTGGCACGTCGGATCCGGTCATAACGTCTAGGCCGGGTTTGGAGTGTTATATTTAGTGGTATCAGAGCCAAGTTGCAACAACTCAGCTGTGGAATGGGTTTACAAAACAAAGTTTTTCGAAAACAAAATTTTATTGCAAAACTCGATTTTTAAAATTTAGATCTTTAGAAGGTGGCACCCGAATCTCTGGCCCAAGTCTGTAAGAATTCTAAAATTTTCTGAATATTTTCTCTAAATTATCTGTCTGCATTAAAATCCTTCAGGATACTCAAGTTAGAATGATACTGAGACTATAGAAACTTTTGTAACAGACTGAGACTGTAGCTAGACTACGATTCTGCGGAAACAAACTCTGAATTACTGTCTGTTCATAAAACATCTGTAATAAACACTGGAATATTTAATTGATGTATAAAATTCGTAATTAGATAATACGATATGAGTACGAGAGCAGCTCGTGAAAGAGGCTGTGGACGTGGTCGAGGTAGTGCTCGAGTAGAAACTGTATCTTCAGGGCATATGCCGATGCGACAGATGCACCGGTACCACCGGCAATGGAGGAGTCTCATGATCGTGGTGCGGGGGATGACGCCCTGTCACAAGTAATGCTTCAAGTTCTGGAAAGGGTTACCGGGGCAAGTACCAGTAATGGAATTCGAGGATCAATCTCTGAACGACTCCGACTAACGGAGCAGAGATCTTTAGGGGCGTGTCTAGTGTAGCCCCGAATATGGCGGAATATTGGTTAGAGGCCACAGAACGGATTATGGATGACTTGGACTGCTCTGTGGAGCAGAAGCTGAAGGGAACCGTATCTCTGCTGCGAGACGAGGCCTATCAACGGTGGCTCACCATGAGAGATGGAACCCCAGCTGATAGGGTAACTTGGGAGCTGTTTAAGATAACCTTTAAAGGAAAGTATGTTGAGGCGAGTTATGTGGACGCCCGCAGGAAGGAATTCTTGAATCTGGTTCAAAGAAATAAGTTGGTTACGGAGTACGAGGCTGAGTTTCTGAGGTTAAGCCGGTATGTTGTGGGAATAGTCACTACAGAGTATGAGCGTAGCGTGCGCTTCGAGGATAGACTCAGAGATGAACTTAAGGTGCTGATTGCTCTACAGAGGGAGCGTGATTTTGCAGTTCTAGTGGGAAAAGCTAAGATAGCTGAAGAGGTGAAGCGTACTGAGAGGAAGAACCGTGAGAAGGATCGAAACTGTTTCCGGAAGGATTCCAGACCTTCGGGTGGTGCAAATAGGAATGTTAAGAAAGCAAGAGTGGAGGAACCAGTTCGAGCAGTTTCGATGAATGTTGTCAGACCACCAATCTGTGGAGACTGTGGTAAGGTACACTTGGGTGAGTGTAGGAAATGTTCCGATGCTTATTTTTGGTATGGATCTATGGAACATAGAGTCAAAGACTGTCCTCAGAGAACTGATCAGGTTAAAGTTGCTGAACAGAGGGTTGCTCAACCTGTGAGAGGTGAACCACCACCACCGAGAGGACGTGGACAAGGTAGGGGCAAAAATAGAAATGGTCGAGGTCGAGGGGTGCCTGCAGAGGTGCCAAAAATGCTGAGGCTCGACAGCCAGCGTTGGTGTATGCAACTCGTCGTCGAGAGGAGGGCGATGCACCTGACGTCATAACTGGTACGTTTTTGGTTTCTAGCATGCTTTATACTGCTTTGGTGGATATTGGATCTACTCATTCTTATGTTGCGTGTGCCATATCTGGGTCGTTGGGTGTGCACTTTGAGAAGATTGTGAGTGGGGTATCTGTGCTAAGTCCTTTGGGTCATTCGGTTAGGGTAGACAAACTGTATAGGGATGTGCCCTTAGAAACTCAAGGTAGGATATTTCCTGGAGATTTGATGGAGTTACCGTTCGAAGAATTCGATCTCATTCTAGGAATGGACTGGCTAGTTAAGCATAAGGCAACTTTGGATTGTGCTGCTAAACGAATGGTGCTAAAGACCACAGAGGGTGAGGAGGTTATGATGATAGGTGAGCGAAGGGACTATTTGTCCAATGTGGTGTCGGCATTAAGAGCCGAAAAGTGGATTCGAAAAGGTTATGAGGCCTATTTGGCATTTGTAAGTCAGTCGGAGGCTGAGGGTCTGACAGTGAATATGGTTAGGACCGTAAAAGAGTTCCAAGATGTTTTTCTGAAGGAGCTTCCGGGATTGCCTCCAAATCGAGAGGTCGAGTTTGGAATCGACTTGTTGCCTGGAATGGCGCCAATGTCCATCGCACCGTATAGGATGGCACCGAAGGAGTTGGTGGAGTTAAAGGCACAAATTCAAGAGTTGTTGGATAGGGACTTTATTAGGCCAAGCGTGTCTCCATGGGGAGCACCGGTGTTATTCGTGAAGAAGAAGGATGGCACGATGCGAATGTGCTTTGATTATCGCCAGTTGAACAAACTGACGATTAAGAATAAGTATCTACTGCCAAGGATTGATGATTTGTTCGACCAGCTTAGAGGAGCTTCTGTATTTTCCAAGATCGATCTTTGATCTGGATATCATCAGTTAAGGGTTAAAGAGGCCAATATCCATAAGGCGGCATTCAGGACTTGGTATGGTCATTACGAGTTTCTGGTTATGGCATTTGGACTGACGAACGCTTCTGCAGCGTTATGGACCTGATGAATCGTGTATTCCAACCATTCTTGGATCGGTTCGTAGTCGTTTTTATTGGCGATATTTTAGTATATTCTGAAACTGAAGCAAAACATGATGAGCATCTCCGCATTGTGCTGCAAGTGTTAAGGGAGAAGAAACTCTATGCGAAGTTCAGCAAGTGTGAATTCTGGTTGAGGGAGGTAACCTTCTTAGGGCATGTGGTCTCTGCTGAGGGGATTAAGGTGGACCCTCGTAAGATTGAAGCAATTCTGGAATGGAAGCCACCTAGGTCAGTGTCAAAAATTTGGAGTTTCCTAGGGTTGGCAGGGTACTACAGAAGGTTTGTGGAAGGTTTTTTTGTGATGGTAGCACCCTTGACAAAACTCATAAGGAAAGGAATACCGTTTGTATGGACTGAAAAGCAACAGGAAGCTTTTGGGAAGTTGAAGACAGTTCTGATTGAAGCACCTGTATTAATTCAGCGGGAATTTGGGAAGGATTTTACTGTGTACAGTGACGCATCACATGTGGGTTTGGACTGTGTGTTGATGCAAGAGGGTAAGTTGGTTGCTTATGCATCACGATAGCTTAAGCCTCACGAAGGGAACTATCCTACTCATGATTTGGAGTTGTCAGCAGTGATCTTTGCACTTAAGATTTGGAGACATTACTTGTACGGAGAAGGGTGTATTATATACACAGACCATAAGAGTCTTAAGTATTTGCTGACTCAGAAGGAACTGAACCTTAGGCAAAGGAGATGGATAGAGTTGCTTAAGGATTATGATTATTCGATTGAGTATCACCCAAGCAAGGCTAATGTAGTAGCCGATGCTCTAAGTCGTAGAGCTGTATCTGATCTGAGAGCAATGTTTGCTCGTCTGAGTCTGTATGATGATGGGAGTCTGTTGGCTAAGTTGCAAGTAAGGCCAACCTGGGTGGATCTGATTAAGGAAAAGCAGTTGAGAGATGAGTCTTTGGTCGCTCGTTTCCAACAAGTTAAGGAAGGGGAAACTTCTGAGTTTGGGTTGAATAGCGAAAGAGTTCTGTGTTTCTGAGGAAGAATTTGCGTTCTGAAGGACCCTGACTTAAGGCAGTCAATACTGAAGGAAGCTCATGGGGGACTTTGTGCCATGTATCCTGGAGGGAATAAGTTGTATCACGACTTGCGAGAATTGTACCAGTGGCCTGTGCTTAAACGAGAAGTAACAGAATTTGTGGGGAAATGTCTGACATGCCAGCAAGTGAAAGTTGAGCATCAACTACCTTATGGATTGTTCCAGCTAGTAAAGATACCACTTTGGAAGTGGAAGAGGGTAACCATGGACTTTGTGAGTGGGCTACCCTTGACACCATCGACGAAAGACTCGATTTGGGTGATTGTGGATAGGTTAACCAAATCGGCCCATTTTATACCAGTCTACACTGACTTTTCACTTTAGAAGTTAGCCAAGTTGTATATGGAAGAGATTGTGCGACTTCATGGTGTCCCAGTTTCGATTATCTCTGACCGGGATCCTAGATTCACATCTCGATTTTGGCAAAAGTTGCATGAGGCGCTGGGAACGCAATTGAACTTTAGTACGAATTTCCATCCCGAAACTGATGGTTAGTCGAAAAGGGTTATTCAGATTCTGGAAGACATGTTGAGGGGATGCGTGATTGACTTTAGAGGTAGTTGGGAAGATTACTTGCCATTGGCAGAGTTTGCGTACAATAACAGTTATCAGGTGAGTAGTCAAACGGCACCGTATGAAGCGTTGTATGGATGAAGGTGTCGAACCCCTAGTTGTTGGACCGAACTAGGAGAATGATAGGTTCTTGGACCAGAGTTGGTGGCTGATACCGAAGATAAGGTCAAAGTAATTAGAGATCGGCTGAAGGAAGCATAAGGAGATTGAGTACTCAGTAGGTGATATGGTCTTCTTAAAGTTTTCTCCTTGGAAGAAGATTCTAAGGTTTGGTAAGAAGGGCAAGTTGAGTCCGAGGTTCATTGGGCCTTATCGGGTTTTGTAGCGAGTAGGCCCAATGGCTTATCAATTGGAATTGCCTCCGAAGTTAGACAGGATTCACAATGTTTTTCACATCTCCATGTTAAGGCGTTATCGTTCTGACCCTACTCATGTTGTGCCGGTTGGAGAAATTGAAGTACAAACTGATTTGACCTTTGAGGAAGAGCCTGTGCAAATATTGGATCGAGATGTTAAGGTTCTAAGAAGGAAATCTATCCCATTAGTGAAGGTGCTTTGGCGTAATCATGGTAGAAAGGAAGCTACTTGAGAGACAGAGGAGGTGATACAGCAACAATACCCTCATTTGTTCGGATCAGGTAAATTTCGACGATGAAATTTCTTTAAAGAGGGTAGAGCTGTAACGCCCCAATTTTCAGGAATTCTGTGAACTTTGGCAAAATTTAAAATTATGTGTTCTGTCTGCTTGGCGTAGGTTTAAGTATGATAGTGGGCCTCTAGAAGGCCCAAGCTTAGGTTAAAACCCAGTAATTTTAATTAATATTAAATCCATAAGAAAAAGGGGTCTGGTTAATTGGGCTTTTAAGTATTAATTAGGTAAAATAAAACACAAGAAAGCATGTAGCAAGGTGGCATGTGACGCCACTGGGAAGGCTATAAAAGTGGCGTGTGGATGCTAGGGAGAACTAAGGTTCAAGTCGCAAGGTAAGCAGATTATTGGTGTTAATTTTTATGTTCAGGAAAGGGATGTAATGGAACTGAAGTGAAACTCTGTTAGGAAGAGTTGGAGTTGCTCAGGAGATTGAGTAAGGAGGGGATAAGGGAGAGGATTTAGGAGCTAATCAAGGGGGATGATGATGGCCGAATAGTGGACTTTTGAGGAGCAAGATTTGGCCAGGCAAGGGTTTCTGTAGAGGGCAAATTTCGGCTAGGTTAAGTGCAAGTATACATTCGGCATTAGGGGTAAGTTGTGCCGTTTCCTGACCATTCTTCCTCTTCTATTCTTTTCTCCTCTCTTTGTCAACTTTTCTTTTTCTTCTTTTTCCTCTATGGCGGAATCCTCCTATCATCCTATTCATCTCCATCTTTTTCTTCAGTCGTTTCTAAACCTTCATAACTATTTGCCATAAAAAGCCAAAATCCCGAAAGCCTATATTTTCTTCTGTGCTAATTTCTCCTAGCCAAATCCTCTTACTTCTCTTCATCTTCTTGACCGATTCTCTAGTCCTCCGAACCCCAAGTTTCTGTCGACAAAGCCACTACAAAACCCTCATCTTTTCTTCACTATTACAAAAAGCCAAAAATGCATAGCCATAGGGACATAGCCGAATTTTAAGATCACTGAAGGCTCGACTTTTGTTATCATTTGAGGGCTTAGAACTGCATTAGAATTGAGTAGGAACCAAGGGGAAACATTGACTGAAGGAACTGGTGGTAAGTCTTTCAAACCTATTCTTTATTTCGGGATTTGGAAAAGCCGAAATCCCTAAAGGCTAGGGAGGCTATCGATTGGGTCTTCTAACTTTAAGGGTTGTGATGATTAATTATTTTGGTGTTAGTGTGATCTAGAGTTTGCTGATCAAAGGCTTGGACAAGCAGAACGATTAGATCCTGATCTAGTCGCTACTATCGGCAAAGGTAGGTTCGCTAGTGCCTAAGGTGTTATTGGCCGAACATGGTAAGGGGTTAATACGTAGTTCATTTTTTATGGTTAGATTAACATGGTAGTAATCTGATTGTTGGCCGTTCGTGCGTGGATCTCGTCAACGAATCGTCATAAAACAGGTGTGTAACTGACACCCTCTCATAGACTAGATCGGCAAAAGCTGAAAAGTCAGTATTTTGAGAACTTATGAGTGTGCGAATGCTCGTAAGATTAATAGTTTGATGTGTATGATAAATTAAAGTGTTAAGACTGCAGAGTGCACGTTTCTGTGCATTTCGATGTTTTTGGGCTTAATGGGCCAAAATAAAAAAAATGGGCCAACGGGCCTAATTCGGTAAGAGCACTCAGTAAGTGTTTCTGTTAGTACGTAAATGTCTATGATATGCATGAAAACCCTAAAAGCAGTTAAATTACTAGAATACCCCTAAGTGTGAAAAATTACCATGATACCCCTAGGTGCAAAATGACCATTATACCCTTAGGTTTAAAATTGACTAAAAAGCATGATGACCTGATTCTGTATGATGTATGCCATGATTGTATATCTGTTGCATGGGACATGGGTTATATTATGGAGGAAGCGTCCTGGTGGCTATGCCACAAAATATTTGATCTGGTGGCTTTGCTACATATATCTGTTGTGGCTCTGCCACGATTATCTGTATATGGTGACTCTGTCACATTATCTATTCTGGCAGCCATGCTGCACATTTCTGTGGCGTGTAGCGGTTGGGTGGGTCGAGTAGTCTCCCCATATGGCGTAAGGCTGGTATGGGGGTGCATATGGTTGGATATGGGTTGGGGTTCTGCATAATCATGTGATATCCGCTCGTTACATTGCATGGGCCTATGGGCTTTACTCACAGATTCGCTTGCAGGCTAAGGCCAACTTATTCTGTTTCTATGGTTTGAGTTGATATAGGCTATTGGTTGGGTTAAATTACACACTGAGTTTCCCAAAACTTACCCCTTTATTTTCATCAATATAGGTAATCCCCAACCATAGTGGGCTTGGAGCTGTGAGGGATTCGGAGTGGCCATACATTCTGCAATTTTGATTTTCTGCTGGTGAACTGGACATCCTTTTATTTTCGTTTATGGTTTTGGGTTTTTAAATGTAATAAGGTCGCTTAATTATTTTGATGGTTTTAATATGTTTTATTAAGATAGGCATTAATTATATTTAATTGTCGAAATTGATTATCTTTAGGGCACGTTTTCCAAAAACAATAATTGATTTCAAAATAACACGACAACAAGTAAAGCTTCCGAAATGAAAATGTTTTTCCAAAATTAATCACTTTTCCTAAAATGGACTTAATCAAATGGGTTTAATCAAATGGGTTGCCTAAAAATATACGTGACGTTAAGGTGTGGCAATGGCGGTGTGCATGTCTAGGATTGGATCCGAAGGGAGCTTGGTACTTAAGCAGTCCGATGGACTCACCTCCTCTTTTCCGGTTTCCTACCTGGTGCATAGCTTCCAGTCACTTTAACCTGTAAAGAAACTATCTTTTAAAATACTAAGTAAGCTTCTCTAGATCAACATTATAAAATGTTTTGAACGCTTCGATGTGGCACGTCGGATCCCGTCATAACGTCTAGGCCGGATTTGGGGTGTTACATAATTTGTAGATATTTGTGCATTGGTTGATTTAAAATTTTAGACATGAGAGAATCAAACAAGATAAGTCTATTTTCAGAATTAAAAATTTTCGGTTATTTCCCTGAATTAAGGTATTATCTTAAAGTTTTAAATTTACAAGTTTGACATCAAAACCCATGAATTTTTGTGAGATTTTGAGCCTTTAGAGCATATATTTTTCTTGCTCTTTTTTTATTGGTTATAAGCATGTCAATTTGATTTGTTATTTTAAAACTTGCTTCGATTATACATGTTGAGACCACACCTTTTATTTGATATACTGAGATTATAAAGACACTTAGGTTTTAACCAATTTATCCCATCAAAAGCCTACTTTTGTAATTAACCCTTAGTGAACCCCGTTGAGCCTAACACACCAGTTCTTGATTACCAATTAATGTTAACCCATAACTCTCTTTTTTTTTGTTGAGACTTTTTCCTGTTTTATTGACTCCATTTTTGTCAAGATTTAATATGGTTAATTGCCTAAATATGCTCTTTGTTTGATTTGCTGAATTATTTCTTTTTGATCCGAAGAAAAAAAGAAAAAATATACATATTGATTATTAATTAGTCTTATTGATTGAGCTTGAACAGTTGAATTCATATTTTGAGAAGAAGCTTGTTTTCTTATTCTTGAATAGTTCTTGATTCATGCACTTGTTTTTAATTCAGCATTTGTTTATTTTTCTAATTTGGTAATTTACCAATTGGATCTCGATTATAACCAACTTTTCTGGCCTTTCTCCACACCCTTAAACTAAGCCCTATTACAACCTCTTAAAAACTTTTAATTTGTGTATCATGTCATTTTATAGTGGTGGGGATTTGATTTTCATGCAAGCCTATGGTAATGACTTTTCTTGTTTTACTATTGAGTGCTTATTCTTGAACCTTAAACATTTTGACTGATTTGAGTGAATCTTTAGTGAGGATGTCGATTTCTGTTGATTTTGAATTAAAGGTAATTACTTATATAAGGGGAAATACCTATGTTTTCATGCTTTAAAAATTTTGACTTGGATTGTTTGGACCTTTAGTGCTCTTTTAGTTGAATTGTCAATGTATGTTTATTTGTGAATTATTTGGAAACATTATTGATGAGAATTATAAGTTGAGAAAGATTAATGAGAGTTGAGGATTTTGCTTGAGGACAAGCAAACGCTTAAGTGTGGGGATATTTGATAAGCTATAAAAGTAACATATTTTAATCTCATTCTTACTGCATTCTGGATGATTAATTACGCAAATTAGTGAATTTGATGCTCCTAATCCTTTAAATTCATGATTTTATAATTAGGAGAACATTTGGTAGCGAAAAGAGCAAAAAACGAGCCAAAATCAAAAAAATAAAGTTATTTTTAGGATGCACACGGCCTAGGCATTTTCATATGAGCTAGCCACACACCCAGCCTGTGTTGATTTGGCACCCTACTTCCCAAATACATGGAAAACCCAAATTTTTAAGCTTTCTGTGCATTCTAAACTCTATAAATACCAATTAGATGAATAGAGAAGGGAGCCAATAGATAAGATTGAAGAAAACACTCGAAGAACGCCATCAAAATCAACTAGGAAGCAGATCTCCATCAAGATCAAATATCTCCTTTTAATTTCTTTCAAAGTTTTATTGAGTTTCTTTATGCCTTGTGGTTTTTTTGACTTTGAGATGTTTCTATTCAGGATTATGAACTAATCCCCTAGATACCTAGGGGAGATGAAACCTATGATGAATCCTATTATTTGATTTCTATTTTACGCGATAAATACCTAATTCTTGTTCTCAGTTATGTATGCTTATTTCTTGTTTTAATATTTTTGGGATATTAATTCATATTTAATGTGCTAAATTTAGTAGAGCAAAAGTCCCTGTTTAAGAGTAGATCTAGCATAATTGAGTGGAGTTGTATGCAATTCTAGAAATAGGATGACATAAATCTACCGAATTAGAGTTAAATCTAATAAGGGAATCCAAATATCTAGTTAATGTGAAGATAGGGTTTTAATTAGAACAAGATTTCAATTAATCAACCCAGAGTCAGTTGTTTTTACTCTCGAAAGAGATTAAGATAATTTAGGTGTTTCTACGAATCAAGACATAAGTGAATAAATCATTTAAGTTAGATTCAAAATAATAAGTGAAGTCTAGGTGGATTCTTTCCTGGGTATTTGATGGTCACTAAACTAACTATAAATACGATAAAGGAAAACGCACCTATCGAACAATAGTGTAGCTATGGTTAGTAGTGAATATCATATCCACGAGGACTACAAGTACTAGTATTTACCGTCGTCTTATTATTTAGCCGAAAAATTGGAGTGATTGTGTTTCAATCTAAAATTACTAAACTAATTTAACTAAGAACACAACAGAGAATGAATCAAGGGAATAATCAAAGATAACCATTAAGATAGACAATACCCAGGAAAGAATCGACTTAGACTTCACCTTTTATTATGAATCTGAATTAAATGATTTATTTACTTGTGTCTTGATCCGTAGAAGTCCCTAAATTATGTTAATATCTCTTTTTATAGTAAGAACAATTGACTCTAAGTTGATTAATTGAAACCTCTTTCTAATTAAAACCCCTATCATCACATTAACTTGATCTTTGGATTCCCTCATTAGATTTGACTCTGAGCTAGTACATGTATGTTGTCCTATTTCAAAGATTGCATGCAACTCCACTCAATTATGCTTGTAACAGCCCGATTTAGACCCTAGTCAGAATAGTGGCTTCAGGACCATAAATCTGAGTCAAAAAAATATTTTAATATTATATTCCGTGCTTAAAGTATGTGAATTGATATGTGTGAAATTTTTGTATGAAAATTTTATCGTTTGTGTGCTAAATTTGCAAAAAGGACTTAATCGCGTAAATTGTAAAAGTGGCTAGTTATTTGTTAAAGTGTTATAATGCTATGTTCTTTTAATGTGGAGGCCTTACAATGAAATTAGGCCATTAATACATAGCTTGGACGGTTATGGGCTTATGTTATATGGTTTTCTAATTAAATTGCAAAGGCTAAAATGGTAAATGTTATATTATTATGAATTAAATAAAACAAATATCACAAGATAGTGGAGTATTCATCCTTTTTCATGACCGAATGTGGAGAAGAAAAGAAGCCATGGTTGTTTTTAAGTTTTGGCACTTAGGAAGCTAAATTCGGGTATGTGTTTTGCTTGGTTTTCGATAGTTTTTATGTTTTTGAGATCGTTGCTTTTTGTTTTACAAAACCCATGCTTGAATTTTAGAATTTAATGATGATTTGATGAGATGCCATTGTTGATTAATGAGCTTTGTGATGTTAATTGTTGATAAATGAAAGATATGTGATAGATAAATATATTTTGTATTAGGATTTTTTATGAATTTGAGTATGTTGGGCTAATTTGTGAAATGAGAAATTGAGGGACTAAAATGTAAAATAAATAACATGTATGGACTTGTATGAACATGGGTAGCATTCAGCCTAAGCATGGTGTGTGCAAATTTTGCATGTTTTGTGTTTTATACAATTTGGACTAAATTATAAAAAAGTGTAAAATGTTAGGGGTAAAATGGTAATTTACCAATCTACGTGTTTTTGGACTAAATTGAATGAAATTATGATTAAATAAGTTGAATTTGTATTGACTTAGATCAAGAAATGAGAAAATCAGATTTGGATCGGGAAAAGTCAAAAATTATCGAATAGTTGTTCCAGTCCGTTCGTGTCCATACGAGGTAAGTTCATAAGTAAATACATGTTGTTAAATTGAGATGTATGTGCATTATATGTGCTGAATTGAGTTGTAAAGAAATATATATTTGACTATGGTCTAAGTACGATGATAAATCGATTATGTTTGGCACTAAGTGTGCAACACTAAGATAGCTTTGATTTATTGAGATGGCACTAAGTGTGCGAATTGAAATAGCTTCGGCTATCTAAGGCACTAAGTGTGTGACACCAAGATAGCTTCGATTTATTGAGATGGCACTAAGTGTGCAAGATTGATTTGGCTTTGGCAAATCTGTGATGCACTATGTATGCGAATCCTCAGAGAATTGAAAGGCTTCCGAACGAGTTAAGGTATTGAACAAAGAGGTGAGAAAGAAATAAAAAAAAATAGAGGAAAGTTCAGGTATGTACAATACCTATGTGGTAGTTGATACTATGTGTGTAAAGCTTGATGAAATTGTATATAAGTGATAAATGGTCAAGGATTAGAATTGAATGATGTGTTATATACACTCGTTATATGAAATAGTGGTCCTATGCTTTGGACATGAGATTTACGAAACATGAAATATAGCTTTGGCTTGATTCAGAAACTTGAATTGATAATGAAATTAAAATGGTTGAGTTGGTTATACGATTCATGTATGCGAAGTTGGTTTATGTGAATAAGGAAATTATAGATGTTCGAGTTCTGGAAGTGTTTAGAAAGAAGTTGATATAACTTTATGTATGATTTGTAATAAATGACAATGGTTTGGTTGGCGATGAAATGAATATGTGCGAACTTGACTCATATGATCAAGTTAATTGTTTTTAATCGAATATGAAAGCATGGTTATATATTTATTTATAAATATGATAAGTGGAGTGATTTAATATGGTTATATGAGTTTACAATTACAATGAATGTATATGTGATTGAGAAATGTTAAATTCGGTTTAGCGATATTGGTTTATAAATGTCATTGAGGTGATATATTTACTTATGGCTTACTAAGCTCTCAAAGCTTATTCTGTGTGTTTTTCCTTTGCTTATAGAGTTTCAGAGATTTGCTCGGATTGGAAATTGATGGAGATGTCATCACACTATCCGGTTATCGTTTAGGTAAATAAAAGCTTTGAATTTGTGGTTAAGTGGCATGTATAGACTAGAGTTATGTTAATATGAATGTAATGTATATATAGCCATGTGATATGGCTTGATGTTGGTTGTGATTGCATATGTGTTTTTGGTATGAATTGTGTGGAGCAATTATGCTAGTATTATATGTTCATGAATGGCCAAAATGAATTGGTCAATTTGGTAAGTTATGGCATGAGATTGAATAGGGCAAAGTGAATGTGTGAATTATATGTTTTTGATATGATTTGGTATGTGTACTAAGCATGGTTTTGGTAACTTGTGATTTGACATGAATGGTGTATGCTTTGGTGAATGAATTGGTGAGAAATTGATTTGAAATATGTTTGATTTGGTGCTTGTAGGTTTGACCCAATTGGGGTGTCAAATTGGCTATTCAAATGGTCTATTTTTGTCCATACGGGAAGAGACACGGGCGTGTGTCTCAGCTGTGTACGACACACGGTCACGTTACACGGCTATGTGTCCTCTGAGGTACCCTACCATTGTAAGTCAGCTCAAACACGGCCAAGACACACGGGCGTGTGGTCTGGCCGTGTGACTCTAATTGGTATGCTAACGTTACAAACATAATACACCCTATTTTTGGCACGGCCTAGCACACGGCCTGAACACGGGCATGTGAAAGGAACACCGGCTGGACACATGGCCGTGTGGTCTGGCTGTGTGATACAAGCCAGAATGTATGCCCTGTTTGGCCATGGCTTAGACACACAGGCATGTCTAAGGTTGTGTGAGGCACACGGCCTATTCACACGGGCATGTGACCTTTACAGCTTAGAAAAATTGTTAAGATTTGGAAAAAAAATTTTATGAGCTTGGTTTCGTCCCGACCCCTTTCTAATGCATGTTTAAGCTCCCGATGACTTATTTAAGGGACTTTATATTGATGTTTGATTTCAGATGCTATGATGTTTATGAAATGAATGTTTAAATGTTTCGACTTGTCCGGTAGTGCCTTTAACCTTAGTTCGGCGACCAATACGGGTTAGGGGTGTTATAATGTTGATCTACTCTTAAATAAGGACTTTTCCTCCACTAAAATAAGCACATTAAACATGAATTAATATCTCGGAAATATTAAAACAAGAAATAAGCATATATAATTGAGAACATGAATCAAGTATTTACTGCGTAAAAAAAGAAATTAAATAAAAGATTCATCATAGATTTCATCTTCCCTAGGTATATACAGAATTTAGTTCATAATCCTGAATAAAAACATCTCAAAGTCATAATAACCACAAGACATAAAGAAACTCAATAAAACTTTGAAAGAAATTAAAAGGAGATCTTTGATCTTAATGGAGATCCGCTTCTGAGTTGATTCCGATGGTGTTCTTTGAGTGTTTTTCTTTGATCTTCTCTTATTGCCCTCTTATGTCTTCTTTTAATGGGTATTTACAGACTTTAGAATGTTCAGAAAGCCTAAAAATTGGGATTTTTCCACATTTTTGGGAAGTAGGATGCAAAATCGACATGGGCTGCCAAATGGACGTGTGTCTAGCTAGTGTGGCTCACACGGGAGTGTGCCCATCCCCTGTGGAAATGCCTAGTCTGTGTGGCTCCTGAAAACAGCTTAATCTGTCCGATTTTGGCTCATTTTTCGCTCTTTTCACTCCCAAATGCTCTCCTAAGTCTAGAAATATGAATTTAAAGGATTAGGAGCATCAAATTCACCAATTTGCACAATTAATCATCCAAAAAGGCATAAAGAATGAGATTAAAATATGTTACTTTTGTAGCTTATCAAATATCCCCACAGTTAAGCATTTGCTTGTCCTCAAGCAAAATCCTCAACTGACATTAAAAGTAATATTTCTCAACTTGTAATTCCCATCAATAATGTCTCAAAATAATTCACAAATAATCATGCATTAGCAATTCAACTAAAAGAGCATTAAAGTCTCAAACAATCCAAGCTAACATTTTTAAACATGAAAACATAGGTGTCTCCCATTATCTAAGTAATTACCTTTAATTCAAAATCGAAAAGAATCAACATCCTCACTAAAGATTCACTCAAATCACTCAAAGTGTTTAAGGTTGAAGAATAAGCCCTCAATAGTCAAATAAGAAAGGTCATTACCATAGGCTTGCATGAAAATCAAATCTCCACCACTATAAAATGAGATGATACATAAATCAAAAGCTCTTTAAGAGGTTGTAATGGGGCTTAGGTTAAGGGTGTGGATAAAAGCCAGAAAATTTGGTTATAATCGAGATCGAATTGATAAATTACTAAACTACAAAAAATAAAAAAGTGGTGAATTAAAAACAATTATATCAATCAAGAACTATTCAAAAATAAAAACGAGCTTCTTCTCAAAATATAAATTTAACTATTCAAGCTCAATCAACATAGAATTAAGTAATAATCAGTATATATTGATATTTTATTTTCTTTCATTTTTTTTTAGAAAAATCAGAAATAATTTAGCAAATCAACAAAAGAGAATAGCTAGACAATTAATCAAATCAAATCTCGACAAAAAAGGAGTCAATAAAACCGGAAAAAGTCGCAACCAAAAAATGAGTTATGGGTTAACATTAATGGGTAAATCAAGAAACGGTGTGTTAGGCTCAACGGGGTTCACTAAGGGTTAATTACGAAGGTAGGAATTTTTATGGGATAAGTAGGTTAAAACCTAAGTGCCTTTATCATATCAGTAAATCAAATCAAAGGTGTGGTCTCGACATGCATAATCGAAGCAAGCTCTAAAATAAAAAATCAGGTTGACACACTTGTAACCAATAATAAAATGAGCAAGAAAAATGTATGTTCGAAAGACTCAAAATCTCACAAAATATCATGGTTTTTGATGTCAAACTTGCAAATATCAAACTTCAAGATAATACTTCAATTTAGGGAAACAACCTAAAAAATTTTAATTTCTGAAAAATAACTTATCATGCTTGATTCTCTCATGTCTTAAATTTTAAATCAACCAATACACAAATATCTACAAATTAATCTAAAACACATCAAAAAAAATTCCAAATCGAAAAAAATTCATTCTAATGGAAGCATGAGATATTTACTTTAATACAAGACATAATTCAGGATTTTTTAATAATTATATAAATAACCTCCCCACACTTAAGATGTACATTGTCCTCAATGTACAAACAAATATAATCAAAATATAAGCAGAATATCATAAGAGAGAGAGAAAACTGAAACTAACCTGAATATTGGATGAAACCGCCAGAATGGTGAAAAGAGGAATTGTAGGCAAATCTAAATGTAGTGCATGATTCGGAGTAATCTAATAAGAAAATAAACACAAATAGTGAAGAAGATTAAAAGGTTACCAACTTGATTAGAAACAACTATAAAAATAAAAATAAAAATATAATTCAAAAGATAAGAAACAAAAAAAGTCTAAGAAAAGAAAAAGACCTAAAAATAAAATAAACATAAACATAAAATAAAAATAAATCTAAAACTAAAACTAAAACTAAAAAAAAAAAAAAATAAACTCAATGGTCCTCATCGTCAAAGGCATCGATGTCGTGAGTCGTCAGTGCTGAAGAGGATATATGGAGGTGCTGGCAGATCTGATGCAATGTTGCGTCAATACTGTCGAACCTCTGAAAGTAGTGCTGCTCGAAGCGAGTGAACTACTAGGAGAAGTCCTCTAAGGTAGCAGCAAAAGAAACAGGGCGATGACTTGAAGGTGAAGGATGAGGTGGACCCTCGTGATGGAAAGGGACATCATCAGAGAAGTCCTCAGGTTCATTCTGAGGGTCAGAATGATATAGTCGATACTGATGATGATCCACTCCATGAAGTTGCTCAATCATCCTCATATGGGTCATGCTCGATATTCCCTGTGGGGATATCTGCTCGACTAGTGCAAACGAGGAGGGCTGCTCTGGTGTGTTGATGAGACCAAAGTGTCGAGAGAGTTGAGTCACATAAAGGCCTAAACATATAGGACCCTTCTTGTTGCGCTCTGTCTAATGGCGAAAGGCGAGAGCGACGAAGTAGGCTACACCAAAAATATGCCCCGTAGCCATGCTCCATAGAAAATATACATTGGTGGTACCAACGATGTTGGTGTTCTCTCTCCTATCGGTCAATGTGTGAGGCAAGAGTACATGAATATACCGTAAGGCCAGAGGAAGAGAAGCCGCCTTCGAGCAACTCGCGCCATAAGGTGTCGTACTCGCCGCCAGGTCTACCCAACAAAGAGATGGTGGGTAGTGGATGCATTGATGTAAGCGGAGGAAGTTCTCGACACTCATGAACTCGACAGTGTATAGTCCCAAGGTAGCTTCGAACTTAGGGACACTCATATGTCATACTGTACTGCCAAGTCTGAAAGTGATGGTGCCTGGCTCGTCATTTGTTGTTGTCACCTACTGAAGGGTAAATGTAGAGCAGAACTCCAAAGTTAGCTCTATGTATGTGGGCTCGATGATGGAAAAGAACAGGTCCCGTGGGGCTGTAGCAATGATGGCTCGTACATGATTAGCTAAGTGGACCTGCTCCAAAGCAACCCAATCAATACATCGGCCTAAGCCGAGTGGCCTCAGTCAAAGCAACTGATATAAGCTCTCTTGGGGACCCTGTGAAAATTGGAGGTAGGGATGGCGTGCATCAGCGGAAGCGCTCGAGGAGGAGGCCGAGCTTGGATTCTTCCACTTTTTTGAAGCGGGGACAGCGACCTTGGATTTCCCTCTAGTATTAAAATCAAATAAATCAAATGTACGAATCCACACAGTAGGTACAATCCAATATGCAATAAAAACTGAAGTTCAACTCAACCATTTGATGAAAAAATTAAATTGACTTTAAACATAAAAAACTCAGAACGAGAATAAAAAAAAAAACTTAGGACTAAGAAATATAACCAATAATGAACAGTAATAAAATAAAAATGAATAATCAATAATCGCAAGAATAGTGCAATGAAAAATAATAATGACATAAGAAAAAAAATAAAAAGTAAAAAGAGACGTAACAGTAAAATAATGGTAAAATCAAGTGTAATATCAACTAAAAAGAAAATATGCAGAACACTGGTGAATGCAAATAATAAAAATGATAAGAAGAATGAAAATAAATATTTATAACTAACAAAAGAAAATAATAACTAATAATAAACAAATAATAATAAAAAAATAAAAAAATAATAAACAAAATAAAATAAAAAAGGGAAAGGTAAAAAGTGGGGAGCCGATAGTGGTTAGGGGCGATGGCTGGAGTGAGGGTTGCGTACGGTAGTCAGGTGGTGGAACGGGGTTGGTTGCGGGGTGGGGTATATGGCTAGGGGAAAGTTGAGGAGGGTGGGAGGAAGGTTGGGGCTATGAAGTTTGTGTGGCAGGGGGACGATGTGAGGGAGCGGGATAGGGAGAAGGCTTGGAGTTGGTGAGGGGTGGTCTGGGAGAGGAGTGGGTTCGCGTGGCTGCTCGACGAGGGCGCGACGAGGTGGGGGCTGTAGCTCGAAGGTGGGTCAGCGTGAGGGAGGTGAAGGGGTGAAAATTTAGGGAAGATGAAAGTAAAAAGAATTTAGGGTTTAGGGGTTAAACCCGTGTTAGGCCACACGGTCCTGTCACATGCCCGTGTGGTTTGTTCTCAGCCTGTGTGCGATAAAAAATTCAACCCAGTCTTCACACTGTCACGGACACGCCCATGTGGCATATACGACCGTGTGCTAGGTCGTGCGTATGTTCCTTCACTCCTCCCACGCCCATGTGGGTTGGTTGTGTCTCTTGCCTGTGTAACTCTTTGTCTTTGAATAAAATCGAAAAAATTAGCTCCAAGACTCACACTGCTTAGGACACGCCAGTGTGTTGAGGCTGTATGGACCATTTTAGGCCATGTAACCTTCAAATTTTTGAAAAATTTAGTCCCAGGGTTCACACGGCCAAGGACACTCCCGTGTGGGTCACATGGCCATGTTGCCAGCCCGTGTAACTTACTATCGAACCCCTTATTGTGGACACAGTCTGGGACACGCCCGTGTGTCCAGGCCGTGTGGGTCAAATATTTTTTTTTAAATTTCAAAATTAATTAGTTTTAAAACTAACATGAAATAAAATTAAAAGAATTAGTAGAGTGTTAACATTCGGGTTACCTCACGAGAAGAGCTTATTTAAAGTCTAAGCTCGATTTACCTTATGCACGCGCGGTAACGGTGGTTCTCAGAGCCGAAGCTCTTTTTTCTTGTTATCAATTCTATTATCAAAATAAGGTTTAAGTCAAGTACTATTTACCTTAAATGTGCCACATTCAAAATGAGTTACCTCGACTGTACCGTATGGGAAGACGTTCAGTACCGTAAAAGGGTTTCATCCGTTTGCATCAAGCTCCTAAGTGGCAATGTGTGGATCCGTTTTGTCTAGTAGTGCCTTGTCCCCAACCTTAAATCGGTTCATCATGTTCATATACTTATCATGGCATAACTCTAGCACTCTATCATGCTTTTTCGGTTTCTCCTTGACATGTGTCCACCATTCATATAGTTCATCGATTTGAAACATTCGTTCATCCTAAATCGTTCTGTTTCTATCATATTGACTGGAACATGGCTCTATTATATTTTTTCGAGGGGTTTCCTGCGAAGAAGGTTAAGCAACATGGTCATTGGCATTAACAGAAGATTTAAAATCATCTCGATCACTAGATGTTCTAACAGAATCACAAGCTTGAATAGTAATTGACTCATCACCTACACGAAAACTCACCCGTACCAACATCAATTATAGTTCTAGTAGTTGCAAAAAAGGGTCATCCTAAAATTAAACATACCTTACTACCCTCATCCATGTTTAACACAACAAAGTCAACGAGAAATATGAATTTATCGATTCTAACAAGCACATCCTCCATAAAACCCCTAAGATATATAATGGTTCTATATGCTAATTGAATACTCATCCTAGTTTGTTTGGGTTTTCTATGACCTAGTTGTTTAAAATTTTTATAGGGCATGACATTAATACTAGCCCCTAAATCAGCCAAAGCATTATCAATATTCAAACTACCAATTAAACAATGAATAGTAAAACTCCCTGGATCTTTTAGTTTGTTGGGTAGTTTATTTTGCAATATGGCCGAGCAAACTGCATTTAGCTCCACAGTCGACGAATTATCTAACTTCCTTTTGTTTGCTAAAAGCTCCTTTAAAAATTTGACATAATTGGACATCTGTGAAAGAGCTTCAACAAATGGTAAGTTAATATGTAATTTCTTTAAGAGTTTAAGAAATTTACAAAATTAATTTTTCGTGTGGTCTCTCTTAATTGCGTTAGGTTATGACACTCGAGGTTTATATTTTGTAGCAACTAGCTTTTGCTCTTTCTGGCTTACCTCAACCTTATCGTTATTTACCATAATTCTTACCTCGATTCTTGTTCAGATTCAACTAACCCTTCTTTGTCTCATACAGTAATTGCATGAAGCTGTTCTCTTGGGTTAATTTCAGTATTGCTAGGCAAACTACCTTTTGGTCTTTCCAAGATTAGTTTAGCAAGTTGACCGATTTGATTCTTGACTCCTTGAATTGATACTTGTTGATTTTAAGTGCTACTTCAGTGTTTTAAAAGTGGGTTTCTAACACTGAGATAAAATTCGTCAATATCTCTTTGAGATTTGGCTTTTTCACTTACTGTTAAGGTTGTTGTTGAAAGCCTAGTGGGGGTTGTGCTCTCTGATTTCCTTCACCACCCTAAGAGAAATTGGGATGGTTCCACCAAACTGCATTATAGTGGTTACTATAAGGGTTATTTTGAGGCCTAGAATTATTACCCATATAATTGATTTGTTCGTTCTCTGTGCTAGGAGCGAAGGGTAAACATTCTGAGCACCTACATAGAAACATATAAACCATCAATTTTCTTATTTAATTGTTTTACCTGATTTGATAACATGGTGACTGCATCTAAGTTGAAAACACCGGTTGCTTTCATCGGCTTCGTCCTCATAACTTGCCATTGATAATTATTCAATGTCATCTCTTCTATAAATTCATAAGCCATTTCGAGTGTTTTATTATTCAGAGTTCCACCGACTGCTGCATCAATTAATCACCTCGTTGAAGGGTTCAAACCATTGTAGAAGGTTTGAACTTATAGCCATAGAGGTAACCTATAGTGAGGGCACCTTCCCAATAAATCCTTATACATCTCCCACGCATCATATAACATCTCTAAATCAATCTATACAAAGAAAGAGATATCATTCCTCAACTTGGCTATCTTAGCTGGTGGGAAGTACTTCAAAAGGAACTTCTCGTTCATTTGAAGCCATGTGGTAATAGAACCTTGTGGTAAAGAGTTCAACCACTATTTAGCTTTGTTCCTCAACTAGAAAGAGAATAATTGTAACACCCCTAACCATATTTGTTGCCAAAAGAGGGTTACAGAGCATTACCATAAACATGTAACTGAAATCATTCATTTCTAACATTTCATAATCATTGCAAAATCCAAACATACACATGCATAACGTCCTTAATTCAAACCATCGAGGCCTTAGAAACACTTTAGAAATGATTCAGAACTAAATCAGAAACATTTAAAACTTTATGGAACAACTTAAAAAATTCACACTATAGGGGTCACACGGCTAAGACACACGCCCGTGTCTCACGCCATGTGGGCATTTGAAGTAGGGACGCACGGTCTTGTCCCAACCCGTGTCTGTGCCCATGTAACTCTCTGACTTGGGTCAAACAGTCAAGCCACACGCTCGTGTGCTAGGCCGTGTAAATCTTGAAATGTAAACTTTAAAAACCTACAGGGTACACACGACTATGTCGCATGGCCGTGTGTCACACATGGCTGAGACACACGCCCATGTCTTAGGCCGTATGGACAAGAAATAGGCCAAATTCAAGCTATTCATTTCACCCAACTCAAGCACACATTAACAAGCCATTTACATATATAATCAAACCTTTAAGCATACCTAAAATTTGCATACTAAGACCAAACCATATACCAAATTCCATTCAACCAATATGCCATATAAGCACCTCAAATCATACCTTCACTTAGTCTTATTATAAACATACCAAAACATACCACTTTTGACACATACCAACCTTACCAATTTAAACTCATTCCATAAAAAAATAACTTTACCATTTGAACCATTTCTCTTATGTATCAAAACCATATAAATGACACAAAACTAACCATTACCAAATGGTTCCAACATCCAATATATATACATACAAAATTTAGGTCCAAATGGTTATAATTCAACCAAACATGTTTGATTAAATCCTATATCAAAACATGCCCCAAATGATAACTTTGCAAACATGCCAAAACATACCACTTTGGACATAAAATCATGCATCAATTTGATCATATAACACCAACCATTAAGCATCAAAGTGCCAAAAGCACACCAACCATCAAGGCATCAAAATAACATAAGTTTCACATATTCAAAACAACATTACATGCCAATATCACACACAAGCATACCGATTTGGCCATTCAAAACATATCATACTAAAACATTTCAACATTAGCCATCAAGTCCAAAAATGCCAAAATGTCATCAATCGTAAAACCATATTTACAAGCCAAACATAGTGGCCATATCATTAAGCACAAAACACCTATTTATGTCATTATAACCGCAACCAAAGCATAAAAAGCTACTGATAAAATCGATAGATAGTGTGATGGATCTCCGACTAGCTTCCAACTTAATCGAACTTTTGATAATCTGTAAGGTAAAAGAAAAACTACGTAAGCAATGAATGCTTAATAAGCTCGTATAAACTTTAAGCATAATATTTCATTTCAATATTAAACTTTATAGAATAAACATAAATCTATGCCAATGCTATAAGATTCATAAATCGATATGATCATCAACTTACAAATGAGTAAGTTTATTAATGTCACATATTTATTGACCATTCATAACATGATAGGATTTCATGAGACATAACATATTTATCATCAATCCCTTTTATAAGATTATATATCATTCTATTTACTTACTTTCCATTCAGTCCCCAATGCTTATCATAAGCCTAAACAACATTATTAACTCTTGATTCAGTGTATTTATCCATAGCATAAGCAATTTGCTCAAATACAATACATCATAATACATCCCAACTACGTACTTACCATTTCATTTCCTTTTGTTACCCATTTTGATGCATAGTACAAGAATATTCATAAACATCGATCATATCCACAAGCTTGGCATAAGCCCTAGCACATCAACAACACATGTTAGTTCATTTCAACATGATTCATATGAATTTGACGTGGATAACCATTATACTTGAGTATGACTCAATTGGATTTATCATCCATCACAACCTACCATTTCATTTGCATACACATCACACACAAACATAAAATTAACCATAGCCACAAGCTAGTGATTAAACACATAACTTAGCAATATCATGACATGGTAAGATATGGTTACATAACATAGCATCACTTATATCATACATTTCATAAACATGAATATTCATACTTTGATCATTGGTACATCATACCTTTCCATATTTTTCGTAGTGAAGTCAATCGGAACCCTTATCGGAGCTCCCACAAAGTGTGCTAAATGATGGTCGTAATCTTTTCTTTTAATATTCGATGGCCAAAACCATCCCTTTTCATTAATCGATGGCCGTCACCATCCCTTTTCATAGTTGATGGTTGTCACCATCCCTTTTCATAATCAATAGTCGAAGCTATCCCTTTTCATAATCGATAGTCGAAGCTCTATCCCTTTTCATATTCAATAGTTGTCACCATCCCCTTTCATAGTTGATGGTCGTCACCATCCTTTTTCATAATCGATAGCTGAAGCTATCCTTGTTCATAATTGATAGCCGAAGCTATCCCTTTTAATAATCAATAGCCAAAGCTATCCCTTTTCATTGGTCGATGATCGCCGATGCCATTGGATTTTTCCACTGGGACAATTTGATATTATAAAATAATAGCATTTAAAACATAATTTAAAATGCTATTTAAACGTACAAACTTACCTAACTAAATTGAAGAAATGTTAAAGTATATGGGCATTTTGGTAATTTTCCACTCTCCTTGATTTTCCATCCGATTTTGATCTAAACTAATAATTGCATTCAATCTATTAATTTAGATAGTAAAAAAATATATTTTATGCAACTTAGTCATTTTTTACATTTTTACAAAATTGCCCCTAACATTTTACTCTTATTCAATTTAGTCTCTGAGCCTAAAACATGCAAATTAACCATTTTTATAGAAATTTCACACTAGCCAAACATTCATAGCCTCCATTTTAGCCCATTTTTGTAATAATTTCACATCAAATCCTTGTACTTTTATTTTTTTAACAATTTAGTCCTTAATCGTTAAATTCATCAAAAATCACTTAACAAAATACTTTTAAATAACAACTAATATTTAAAGTTCATCATTTAACATAAAAAAATCACTATATTCATCAATGGTAACATTCAGAATCTTTAATAGTTTCAAAATCGAAGGTACGGGCTAGCTGGACCTAGTTGTAACGATTTCAAAAACATAAAAATTTAAGGAAACGGGTGAAAAATAGACTACCAATTTGGCTTTTAAAATTTTTGAAACACCAAGGTTAACATTGGATTCTTTCTCCATTTGAAGAAGACAATGTAAAAGATGATTAAAAAATTTGGTTTTATTTATTTTAATTTAATTATCAAATTGCCATTTTAACCTTGGTTAATAATTATGTAATGCCCTGAATTTTATAAATTTGTTTCCGTAATTATTTGACACAATTGTGTATCTGCTTCAGTGGTTAAGTGTTCTGAGTGTGTGTGAAAAGTCTCAGGTTCAAGCCTTAGCTTGGGAAAAATTTTGGTTTTTGTTTGAATAAAGCCTTACCTTTGGTTGATAGGCTTATAAGAATTAATTTGTAAAAGCCTATCAGAATTGGCCTACTGGTCTGGTGGTTAAGGTGTGTGTTGGAGTGTGGGAAGTCTAGAGTTCAAATCACCGTGTAAGTAAGAGAATTATTTTTGTTATGTGTTTGGGCTAAGAGTTTGAGTTTCACTGGAAATCTGAGTAGTGGGGAGTTGGCAGAGAGAATTAAGGGGAAATATTGGGGGTTATCAGATTTTGGCTGATATCTTTTCAGTTTTCTTTTTCTTTCTTACTCCTGTCAGTTTTTCCTCTCTCTGCCGAAAAATTTTCCCATCTCTTTTCTTTTCAATTTTACTTTTATTTTACTACAATCGTATCTTCTTCCCCTCTCCTATGGCGTTACTTTGCGCGGTATCGGTAAATGAGATTTTGGTTTTATTGTAAGATGTGTTTTTAGGTTCTAATAGGGATTATATTAATACCTTGGCAGGGGCGAATTTTGAGCAGAGGGACTCCTCTTTCGTGGAGTCTTAGTCGTATCTTTCGAGGCGCAGGGGGTAAGATCAAATTGCTTGATAATTGTGTTAGTTTCGGATTTAACTTTGTACGACTGTTAAATGATTAATTAAGTGATATATTGGTCTAATATAGGTTTTGGAGTGTTGAGGATCATTTAAGTATTGAATCGTAACAGGTGTGTACTCTGAACGCACTGAAAACGAGATTCGGTGAAAGCCGAAAAGCATTCTGTCGACGCCACATGGGCGTGTGGTTGCCCGTGTCATAGGCCGTCTGGCAATACACAGGCATGTGGTCGCCAAACCAGGCCGTGCGCACATAACATGGGCACAATGGACACGACCGTGCGAAGGCTGGTAGGCCATGTGTGAGACACGGGTGTATGGGCCCACACGTATAATCCACAATAGCGTGTGGAAATTTGGGCCAGGCTGTGTGATCCATACGGCCAAGGCCAATTTGGGCCATGTGGGCCACACAGGCGTATGGGCCTATAGGGCAGGCCATATGGGCGTGCGAGCCCATTTTTCTAAAATGTTCTGAAAAGTTGTACGGGTTGCCCAAGACGACTGTGACCTATTGTGGGGTCGTTAAGCAATATGTAGACCCCTGATCTGTGATATGATATTGTGATGTATGTATATATATATTTTCTGATCTGATTATTAGTATATATCTGTTAATTTGCATTACAGCATGCCATACTTGTATGATGCATTGCATTAGGGGTGGATTTGATGAAGTGAAGGAAGAAGTGAAGGGCTTCATAATCCCGTTATCTAGCAGCTAAGCTGCGTATTTTATTATATGTGGCGCAGTACAGTACTCCATGGTGTGTAGGGTTGGATGGGTAGATTTTATCCCCATATTTGGTATGTAGGGATGGGTGGGTCGATTTTATCCCCACATAGTGTGTTGGGTTGGACGGAGATAGTGTGCAGGGTTTGTGGGCATATTTTTGTTATTCTTATATGATATGCATGCTATGTCTAAGATGGGCTAAGGCCCTAAGTGTACCTGATTCTATTTTCGAGTTGGCCAAGGCCCACACCGATTCTGTAAGGGCTCAAGCCCGAATTATTTTTGTATTCTGTTGACTGTATGTGTGCAGGCTAAACTGTGGGGATATACACACTGAGTTTACGAAAACTCACCTTTTCTTTGTTTATCTGTTCAAGTAATCCCCAACAGCAGGCGGATTGGTACAGTGGAGGACTCAACGGTGACCACATTCACATATGTTTTGGTTTATGAACTTTCTACTTGTGCTTTTCTTTTATTCGTTTGGGAATTTGATGTAATTTTGGACTTGGAATTTTGGTTTTGATCTGGTTTTTTGAACTGTGATTTTGGAATATGAATTGCAACGCTAAAGCATGTTTTTTTTTAAAACTTAACTAAGATTTTCGTAAGTAAAACGGTAACAAGAGTTAATTAGATTTTAAAGCTTCCACGTGTTAAGAAATGTTTCAAGCCAATTAATAAACTTACGATTTCTTTGAACTAAGTATCAGTTAGTATTTGGAACAATTTTTACGTGTTGAATGGTTTGCCAAAACACTCTCATGTGACATTGCCAGATTCAGCCGTAACGTCTAGGTTGGGTTTGGGGTGTTACAAATTAAATAAAACATCAAATTCATGTCCATTATTGTCCACTAACACCTTGAATGGTCTAATTACCATTTAAGTCCCCTTTCCATTATTCAATTAACCATTTAGTCACTCAAATCAAGTATTGATCGCATTTTACATCTTTTGCGATTTAGTCATTTTTAATTAATTAACTGATAAACCGTAATTTATACATATTATTATCCCATGCTTAACACATTTATGAATGATTTCTCCTTAGATTTTGTGAATTCGATGCTTCTAATCCTTTAATTTTATGTTTTATACTTAGGTGAGAACAAGAGAGCAAAAAGAACAAGAAACGGGCCGAAAACGGAGAAAATGGAGAAAATGGGCCAACATGGGAAATCAACACAGCCTAGACTTCCTCACACGGGTAGATCACACCGCCGTGTCCATTTCGCAGAATCAACCACGGCTGAAGTAATCGCACACGGGCGTGTCCCTATCGAACCCAAGTATAGTCCTATTCAGAAAAGGCCATTGTTGAGGGCTTTTAGACATTCTAAATCCTATTTAAACACCCTAGAGAAAGATTAAAGGGGACACAAAGAGTAGGAAGGAAGGAACTTGAAGGAAGCTGATTGATCCATCTCGGAAGCTGGATTCACCTCCAAGACTGAAGATCTCCCTTCAATTTCCTTCAGAGGTTTTTGGTTTTTCTTTATATTTTGTTATTATTCTTTTGAGATGTTTTATTTTATAGTTATTAACTAAATCCCCTAAATACCTAAGGGGGATGAAACCTAAGATAGATCTTGTTAATATTTTCTGAACTGTATGATAAATACTTGATTTGTTCTTAATTATGACTTTAACTCTTATTTGAATATTCCAGGATATTGATTCAATTATTGATGTGCTTATTCGGAGGATGAATAGTCCCTGTCTAAGAGTAGATCATTCATAATTAAGCAGAGTTGCATGCAATCCTAGAGATAGGACGACATAAATTTGTCAGATTAGAGTCAAATCTAATAAGGGAATCATAGATCGAGTTAATGCAAAACTAGGGGTTTTAATTAGGAAGAGATTTCAATTAATCAACCTAGGGTTAGACATTATTAGTCTTGAACAGGGATAATAACATAACTTAGGGATTTCTACAAATCAAGTCAAGTGAATAAATCGTCTAGTTCAGAGTCAATTAACAAGAGAAGTCTAGGTGGATTCTTCCTTGGGTGTTGTCTAAAATCAACCAGTTTTCCCAAAAGTATTTCCCCAAGTTATTTTTTGTGCATTCTTAGATTAGTTAATTAGTTAGATAAAATAACCTTCATTTTTCTTAGGCTAGATAATAAGAACAAAGTTAATTCTAGTACTTTTAGTTCCTTTGGGTTTGACATCCGTCTTGCTAAAACTATACTACTGTTTGATAGGTGCGCTTGCCTTCATCGTGATAATAGTTAGTTCAAGTATGATCAATTATAAATTTTTAAACTTATCGCGAGTGACAATCAAGTTTTTGGAGCCGTTTCTGGGGAACTAAGATATTAGGAACACTCAATTTTTATTACTTTAGCCATTTACTTTTATTGAAATTTAACTTTATTTTTATTTTTATTTACTAAATTTTCTTTTATTTTCTTCTGGCAGGTTTTTATAGTTTATGACTAGAAGAAACCCGTCAGGACCATTACTATTTGATAGTGAGATCGAAAACACAGCTTGCAGAAACCGGAGAGAAATTAGAAGAAGTCTAAGATACATAGAGGAAGAGCGAGAGGAAGATACTCCAACTACAATTGAGGAGATGGCTGAAAATCAGGAAAATTCGCTACCTCCTGTGATTGCTGCTGACCCAGTAAATCAGAATCCTGCTCCTCGTACTATGTATGATTATGCTAAACCTAATTTAACAGAAACTAAATCGAGTATAATTAGGCCTGCTATTGCTGCAAATAATTTTAAACTGAAACCTAACACAATTCAAAGGATCAACAGTTTGTTCAGTTTGATGGTTTGCAGGACGAAAACCCAAATACTCATTTAGCAAATTTTCTGGAACTTTGCGACACATTCAAGATCAATGGCGTTTCTGACGATGTCATTCACCTTTGGCTATTTCCCTTATCACTAAGGAATAAAGCTAAACAGTGGCTGAACTCGTTACCACGAGGATCGATCACTACTTGGGAACAAATGACCGAAAAGTTCTTACTTAAATATTTTCCACCTGCTAAAATAACTAAACTATGGAATGATATTTCTTCTTTTGTGCAGATGGATTTAGAAACACTTTACGATGCATGGGAGGGATACAAGGACCTACTGCGAAGGTGCCCTCACCATGGGTTACCTCTTTGGCTGCAAGTTCAAACATTTTATAATGGTGTGAACCCCTCGACCAGACAGATAATTGATATAGCTGCCGATGGAACCATAAACAACAAAACACCTGAAGAGGCTTACGAATTTATTGAAGAGATGTCACTGAATAACTATCAGTGGCAAGTCATGAGGACTAAGCCAACCAAAACAGCAGGCATTTATAACGTCGACGCGGTTAATATGTTATCAAACCAGGTGGAACTTTTAAATAAAAAGATTGATAGTTTATTTGGTTCTACGCAGGTACATCCAGTGATGAGGTGTGATTCAAATAGAGGCGTACATATAGAATATCAATCCTTCAATCCTACAATCGAGGAGAAACAAGTTCACTATATGGGTAATAATAACTCTAAATCTAGTTAGAGGAATCACCCAAATTTCTCATGAGGTGGTCAAGGAAATCAAAGGCCACAAAATCTTTTGGGTTTTCAACAACCACCTTATCAACAGGAAAAGAAACTGAACATTGAGGAGATGCTAACAAAATTCATCTCGGTGTCAGAAACTCGTTTCTAGAATACCAAGAAAGCACTTAAAAATCAACAAATGTCGATCCATGGGCTCGAAACTCAAATAGGCCAGCTATCCAAATTAATTTCTGAACGACCACAAGGTAGCTTGCCAAGTAATACTGAACCTAACCCAAGGGAACAGCTCAACGCGATTAACATTAGAAATGAGGAAAGGTTAGTTGCATCTGAACCAGAACCAAAGCAAGAAACTGTGGTATGCAAAGGTAAAGGTGAGGTAGGCCACAATGAGCAGAAACTAGTAAGTGTGGAATATAAACCTCGTGTGCCATACCCCAATACGACAAGGAAAGACCGCTCAGACGAACAATTTGGTAAATTCCTTAAACTTTTAAAGAAATATATTAACTTATCGTTTATTGAAGCTCTTTCACAGATGCCGAATGTAATGAAGTCCTTAAGGAGCTTTTAGCGAATAAGCGGAAGTTGGATGAGGCGTCACATGTGAAGTTAAACGCAGTTTGCTCGGCTATTCTACAAAATAAGCTGCCCAACAAATTAAAAGATCCAGGGAGTTTTACAATCCCTTATTTAATTGGTAGTTTAGATGTGAACAATGCGTTGGCCGATTTAGCGGCTAGTATCAATGTTATGCCTCACAAAATGTTTAAGAAACTGGGTCTTGGGAAACCCAAACAAACTAGGATGAGCATTCAATTAGCGGATAAAACTATCAGATTTCCTAGGGGTATTATTGAAGATGTACTCGTTAAAATTGACAAATTTATATTCCCAATGGATTTTGTTGTTCTAGACATAGAGGAAGATAGTAACACTCCTTTAATTTTAGAAAGGCCCTTTTTTAGCAACTGTTAGAACAATTATTGATGTTGGCACAAGCGAACTCACACTTTGTGTGGGAGATGAAACAATCACCCTTCAAGCTTGCAATTCGAACAACACATCAAAAATTGAAGATGGTTGTATAAATCATTCTAGTAAAACTGACCATATGTTGCAACCTACTTTGCAGGAAATAAGTTCGAAGAACTTACATAAGCTATGTTCAAGCAACAACAAAAGACCTATCTATGAAGAACGAAAGCTACAAATCGAGGAGCTAAATGAATGGCGGATACATAAACTGAGAACACAAATTAAACCAAAAACACACCATGATGAACTAAATTTTTCCCCAAATCAAATTAAGATTGGAGACAAAGTACTATTAGATACAGTAGACCCTCGTATTACCACTTTTGAACCGAATGGAGCAATCCCTCTTACGGCACTTAACATCTTTCCATACGGTACAGTCGAGGTAACTCATTCCAAATTTGGCACGTTTAAGGTAAATAGTACTCGTTTAAAACTTTATTTTGATAAAATTGATAGTAGGAATGAGGAGTATAAACTCCTCGAACCACCATGACCGCGTGAAACCGAGATAAGTCAAGCTTAGACTATAAATAAGTGCTTCTCGGGAGGCAATTCGAGCACTAATGGTATTAACTTCTTTAAATTCTAGTGTTTAACACCTAACTTACTAACTGAGCTCTTGCATATAGGTTTTCCAAACCCACATGGCTAGGCACACGGGCATGCTTTAGACTGTGTGAAAACAGGGCAAAAATTTTCCCAACACGGGATACGATAAGTTACCACGACCGTGCGACATGGTCGTGGGCGATCCTGCCAAAATAAAATGGGCGTGCGACACACCCGTGTCTTAGAATCATGGTTGAAATTGAGAAAGTAGAACGGGCGTGCGACACGCCCGTGCCCCTCACCCGTGGTCGACACTGTAAAACTAACATGGGTGTGAGCCTACAAACACGGGCGTGGGAAAAGTGAACGATGCAAGACACGGCCGTGTACACCAGCACGCCCAAAATTTGAAACCCACGAAAAACACGGGCTAAATAAAAGGCACACAGGCGTGTCCCACGGCCTTGTGCCCCAATACCTATTTTTCAAATTTTATTTTTCCTTAAAACTATTTTCATTTCATTTTTTAGGTTTTTTATAATTTTTAAGTACTATATATTTTTTACTTTTTCTTCATGAGTAATCCTATTTCTTTATATTTTCTAAAAGTTCCTGATTCTATCACAATTATAAAGAGCCACAAAGCACACTATTACTTAGGAACTTGAAACTCCATTGGAAAAGGTTCTCCACGACTGCCATGCCCTGCTTGAACACGACCATAGCTACGACGAGATATAATATTATTTTAGCGCAGCACTTGTGGAACCCAACCTCTACCACCACAGGAGTATTCTCCTCCACTCTGCATAACTCCAACCTAAGGATTTCATCCATTTAACGTTCAGGAAGTTTCACTCCTCTCCTTATCTTATGATCTTATATCTATATTTCCCACTAATTTTATCTTTGTACATTAAGGGCAATGTACATCTTAAGTGTGGGGGGGTCAATTATATCACTATCAGAAAAATTCTTGAATTTTGTCTTATTCTCATATGAATCATTCATATCATTATTAGAATAAATTTTGATTAATTTATGATTTTTATTAATATATCTTGAATTAAAACATAGGCATTCATGCATTAATTGTTTAAACTTTAAGACATTAGAGAATCAAACATGATAAGTTGATTTTTGAGAATTTAAAATTTTTATGTTGTTTTCCCCAAGTTTAGGTATTATCTCGAATCGAAATCCACAGGTTTAAACATCAAAAAGCTATAATTTTTGTGATATTTTGAGCCTTTAGAGCATCTATTATTTCTTTCATGCTCACTTTTATTGTTGCTTTGAGTGCGTCAATATCGAATTGCTATTCTAGAACTTGCTTGATTATGCATGTCAAGACCACACCATTTGATTTGATATGTCAAAATGATAGAGGCACTTAGGTTTAACCCACTCACTCCATAAAAGCCTACCTTCACAATTAACCCTTAGTAAACACCTTTGAGGCTAACATTCCATTCATTGATTTACCCTCAATATTAACCCATAACTCATTATTGTTGAAATCCCCACAATTAATTTTATCCCTATTTTTGTCGAGATTTGATTTGAATAAATTGCTTAGCTATGTTTTATTTTTGATAGTTAGTCTATGTTACTTGATTTGTTCCTAAAAAAAAACATACATACATATCTATATATTAGCAGTAAGTTGTATTTTTGAAGCTTGAGTGTTTAAGTCCATATTCTGAGAAGAAGCTCATTTGTACGCAATTGATGATTAAATATTTTTTTAGTTAGGTAATTTTTCAATTCAATATTGATTCTAACCTTCTCTTTCAGCTTGTGACCACACCCCCTAACCATAGCCACAACAACCTTCTAAAGACCTCTTGATTGATGTATCATCTCAATATATAGTGGTGGAGATTTGATTCTCATGCAAGCCTATGGTAATAACTTTTCATATTGACTATTGAGTGCTAATCTTATCATCCTTAAACACTTCAAGTGATTTGAGTGAATCTTTAGTGAGGATATTAAACTATGTGAGATTTTCAATCAAAGGTGATTACTTAGATGATGGGAGATGCCTATGTTTTTCGTGATTAAATGCTCAACTTGGAATCTTTGAAACTTTAATGTTCTTCTAGTTGAATTCTCAATGTATGACTACTTATGGATTAGTTTGAGATATTATTGATAGGATTTATAAGTTGAGAAAAATGAATTCTTAATTCAGAATTAAGGATTTTGCTCGAGGACGCTTAAGTGTGGGAGTATTTGATAAACCGTAATTTATACATATTCTTATCCCATGCTTAACACATTTATGAATGATTTCTCCTTAGATTTGGTGAATTCGATGCTCCTAATCCTTTAATTTTATGTTTTATACTTAGGTGAGCATAGGAGAGCAAAAAGAACGAGAAACGGGCCAAAAACAGAGAAAATAGGCCAACATGGGAAATCAACACGGCCTGGACTTCCTCACATGGGTAGATCACACGGTCGTGTCCATTTCGCAGAATCGACCACAGCCTGAAGTAATCGCACATGGGCGTGTCACACGGGCGTGTCCCTGTTGAACCCAAGTATAGTCCTATTCGGAAAAGGTCATTCTTGAGGGCTTTTAGGCATTCTAAATCCTCTTTAAACACCCTAGAGAAAGATTAAAGGGGACACAGAGAGTAGGAAGGAAGGAATTACTTGAAGGAATCTGATTGATCCATCTCGGAAGCCAGATTCACCTTCAAGACTGAAGATCTCCCTTCAATTTACTTTAGGGGTTTTTGGGTTTTCTTTATGTTTTGTTATTATTCTTCTGAGATGTTTTCTTTTATAGTTATGAACTAAATCCCCTAAATACCTAAGGGGATGAAACCTAAGACAGATCTTGTTAATATTTTCTGAACTGTATAATAAATACTTGATTTGTTCTTAATTATGACTTTAACTCTTGTTTGAATATTCCAGGATATTTATTCAAATATTGATGTGCTTATTCAGAGGATGAATAGTCCCTGTCTAAGAGTAGATCATTCATAATTAAGCAGAGTTGTATGCAATCCTAGAGATAGAATGACATAAATCTGTCGGATTAGAGTCAAATCTAATAAGGGAATCCATATATCGAGTTAATGTAAAACTAAGAGTTTTAATCAGAAAGAGATTTCAATTAATCAACCTAGGGTTAGATGTTATTAGTCTTGAACAGGGATAATAACATAACTTATGGATTTCTACGGATCAAGTCAAGTGAATAAATCGTCTGGTTCAGAGTCAATTAACAAGAGAAGTCTAGGTGGATTCTTCCTTGGGTGTTGTCTAAAATCAATCAGTTTTCCCAAAAGTATTTCCCTAAGTTATTTTCTGTGCATTCTTAGATTAGTTAATTAGTTAGATAAAGCAACCTTCATTTTTCTTAGGCTAGATAATAAGAAGAAAGTTAATACTAGTACTTTTATTTCTTTTGGGTTCGACATCCGGTCTTGCTAAAACTATACTACTGTTCGATAGGTGCGCTTGCCTTCATCGTGATAATAGTTAGTTCAAGTATGATCAATTATAAATTTTAAAACTTATCGCGAGTGACAATCATTAACTATCGAAATGTTGAAATTTTTCAACGAAACTTTAACATCACCTTAATCATACTTCAAAAATATTTATAAAAATATTTATGGCTTGGTTTATAGAAACGAGGTCCGGATACTTTATTTTCTAAAACCACTTGACCTTAGGGTCTTACTATTTGAACTTAATAAATCGCTTATATAACATAAATTATCAAATCAAAAACCTTTTTAAAATTACATTTTACTCGTAAATATTAAATAATAATATTTATGAACTTACTCGTCGAATTTGGTGGCCCAGAAACTACTATTTTCGACACCACTGAAAAATGGACTGTTACAATAACCGTAAGCAAATGGCATTGTCAGTGACGCCATTAATCTCGTAAGTGTCACAGATTTCATAGAAATTGGCCAAATGACTATTTGGATATTTGTCTTGCAAACCATTGAACTGAACAAACTATTGAATCATCTGAATAGTCTTCGGCTTTAGTTCGAAATTATTTGCAACAATGGTGGGTCTCACAATACTCGATTCAGCCCCAGTTAGAGTGAGTTTGGCATAATCATACATAGTACAAGGAATATGATCTAGATTTGCAGGATTTGCAGCAACTACAGGAGGTAGCTGGTTATTCTGATTATTACCCATCTCCTCAGTAATAATGAAGTCTTCTTGTTTGTCTACTATGTTCTGTCGACTTTGCCTTACTTTTCTACAGTTTATGCAAGCAATACTTTCAATTTGACTATCAAATAGTAATGGTCCCGACGGGTTTCTTATTATCATAAACTAAAATAACCTGCCAGAAGCAAATAAAAGAAAATTAATTAGAATATAAAAATTAAACTAAAAACAAAATAAAATGCAATAAAAATAAATTGTTAAATTAATAAAAATCAAGTGTTCCTAATATTTTAGTCCCAGAAATGACACCAAACACTTGATGGTCACTAAACTAACTATAAATATGACAAAGGCAAGCATAACTACCGAACAATAGTATAGTTATGGCTAGTAGAGAATATCGTATCCATGAGGACTAAAATTACTAGTATATACTGTCTTCTTATTATTTAGCTGAAAAATTGAAGTGATTGTGTTTTAATCTAAAATTACTAAACTAATTTAATCAAGAAAGCAATAGAGAATGAATCAAGGAAATAATCGAAGATAACCAATGAGATAGACAATACCCAGGAAAGAATCCACCTAGACTTCACCTTTTATTATGAATCTGAATTAAACGATTTATTCACTTATGCCTTGATCCGTATGAATCCCTAAATTATGTTAATATCTCTTTCGAAAGTAAGAACAACTGACTCTAGGTTGATTAATTGAAATCTTTTTCTAATTAAAACACCTATCGTCGCATTAACTAGATCTTTGGGTTCCCTTATTAGATTTAACTCTAATCTGGTAGATTTATGTCGTCCTATCTTTAGGATTGCATGTAACTCCACTCAATTATGCTAGATCTACTCTTAAATAAGGACTTTTCCTCCACTGAAATAAACACATTAAACATGAATTAATATCCCGAAAATATTAAAACAAGAAATAAACATACATAATTAAGAACTAGAATCAAGTATTTATCCCGTAAAAACAAAAATTAAATAAAAGGATTCATCATAGGTTTCATCCTCCCTAGGTATCTAGGGAACTTAGTACATAATCCTCAATAGAAACATCTTAAAGTTAGAATAACCACAAGACATAAAGAAACCCAATAAAACTTCGAAAGAAATTAAAAGGATATATTTGATCTTGATAAAGATTCACTTCCGAGATGATTGTGATGGTGTTCTTTAAGTGTTTTTCTTCGATCTTCTCTAATTGCCCTCTTATGTCTTCTTCTAATGGGTATTTATAGACTTTAGAATGCTCAAAAAGCCTAAAAATTGGGTTTTTTCGCATATTTGGGAAGTAGGATGCGAAGTCAACATTGGCTGGCACATGGGCATGTATCTAGCTCGTGTGGCTCACACAGCCGTGTGCCAAGCCCGTGTGGAAATGCCTAGGTTGTATGGCTCCTGGGAACAACTTAATTTGTTCGATTTTGGCTCGTTTTTGAATTTTTTTGGTCACAAATGCTCTCCTAAGTATAAAAACACAAATTTAAAGGATTAGGAGCATCAAATTCACTAATTTACATAAATTAATCATCCAAAAACGCCTTAAGAATGAGATTAAAATATATTACTTTTATAGATTATCAGTATTGTCAAACTCATTGGTTAATATTTGATTATTTCCTCAATTCATTCTCTTTTGCGTTGTCGAAACCTCTTTAAAAATGGTTAAAGTATTTTGAAAACGGGAGTCACCACCAACCTTTTAAAGTGTGATTGGATCACTTTACAAAACAATTTGGTCTACGAAATTACGAGAAAACAGGTTCGGGAGTCGGTTACATTCGAGGAAGGATTAGCACCCTCTTAACGCCCAAAATTGGTACCAAATTGAATAATATTGTCTTAATGTTAGAAGTTTGGAAGAATTTAGAAATGACATTTCCTTTAAAACCATAATATTTTAAGTTAAAAAGTATCAAGATTCCTTCGCTTCAAAAGAGTACAAACATCACATCCAAAATGATTGGACACGATATCTTTAAACTTTCGTAACTGAAATCATCTGGTGATTTATGAAACTCGTTTAAAAGGATATTTTTAGACATTCAGACAAACGGGAAATTGCAACCCAGCATGTTAGGGCACTACTTCCCAAGTTCCTAAATACCAACAACATTGCCTTTTTTTGAAATTCCTTTTGAATCAAATGAGATTTTTGTTTTGAAAATAATGATGTACTTTACATTTTTCAAGAAATTAATATTAAATAAAACTAGCTACATAATACATGCTTTATCATTTTATGCAAACATAGTATAGAAGATAAATAATGGCATAAATTACACAATATACATTGTCATTTTATGCATGGTCATAGATAACATAAATATACATGCATTATCGTTACATGCAAAATACAACGTAGAGCATAATGAATTCAATGATATAAATTGCATAATACATATATATAACAATATTGCATGCAAATGTACCTTAGATCAACATAAATAATTAATTTTCATGCAAATATGTAAAAACAAATAATAAATAATTTACTAAACATTAACGAAATAAAAAAAATAAGCAAAGTATAAACATATGAAATATAAATCAAATAAAATAAAAATAAAGATATTTAGAAATTTTTAGAATAATATGAAAATAATAAAGGAAAACTCCCTTTTTTAAAAAAAATGATTAATATATATATAAACCAAATTACAAGGTATAATAACTTAATATATTAACAAAATAATGCATTAAATATTACACACATATTTATTTAATAATAAAATAAAAAAACCTATATAATTAATGAGTGATAAAATAATATATATTTTATAATGAAATAAAAGTAATGTAAGAGATAATATATATAATAGGATTTATAAACAAAACATAAAATAATATAAAAAATATGATAAGTAATATAAAAATATATATAATAAAATGTATATAATATAATATATAATAAAAGGAAAATATTATAAGGAATAATATATGATAAAATATAAAATATATAAATAAAATATAATGAAATATAAATACTATCATATAAATAAGGATAATATACTATTATTTAATAATAATTTTAAAAGATTTAAAATTTGCACAATTAATGAATAATAATACAAAATTTATAATAAAAAAATATAAGGAATGATATATATAAATATAATATGATATAATTTATAAATATATAATAATAAAAATAATATAATATATAAAAAAAAGATAATATATAATATTTAGATAACTAATATTTATAAAAATAAATAATATAAAGTATTTAATAAATTATGCAAAAAAAAATATTTAAAAGGATTAAAATTAAATAAAGCTAAAGTTCTAAGGCCAATTTTAAAATAATAAAAATGAATTTTGGGCCTTCTAGAACACGCGTTAAAAGTTGAAGGACTCATTGGGAAATTATCCCTTATTCCTGATGTCGAAACCATTTTTAAATCGGGTTTGAAATAAAACGGGGTTCGACTTTGAAAAATGAAAACAGGAGTCGCCACCAATCTTTTTAGGTGTGATTGGATCACCTTATAAAATGTTTTGTTTTGTTTTAAAACATTAATTTTGGTCTACGAAAGTCGAGAAAACAGATTCGGGAGTCGTTACGTACGAGGAAGGGTTAGCACCCTCATAACGCCCAAAAATTGGTACCTAATTGATTATCAAAATGTCTTTAATGTCAGAAATTTAAAAATTTTAAGATGCAATCCTCTTTTAATAGTTTTGATTTTTGAAAATTAGGGTTCACTTGTATCAAATGAATCAAAATATTACATCCAATAAGTTAGGACACAATATTTTTAAGATATTTGACACTAAGTTAGCCTTTTTGGAAATCCCTATCTCGAAACAACAAAATGCCATATCCAGTAAGTTAGGACACAACGCCTTGAAATTTCGAGACAGTTGCTTGCACTTTGAAAACCTTAAAAACTTAGAAGGGTGCTTGACTATTTGAACTTAACGAGAAAAGTTGCAACCCAATAAGTTAGGGTACTACTTTTTTCGAAATTTCCAAACACCAAGCATTGCCTTTATTTTTGAAAACTTTAGAGTCTTGTTTTTAAAATCGATGCATGAAGGAGCATATTAACATAACATACGAGATAACATGTTATAATAATAGGTAAATAAAAAGCACAATAGCATAAATATCATACATTAACTAACATATATATAAGAAATAAAACATGGCAAATTTTAAATAAGTAAAATATACATAAAACACAATATATATTTAAGAAGAATAGGTAAAAACACATAAACATGTAATTCAACATATATTTAAACATATTAATAATAAAAAATGATGCATGATATACAATTTGACACATATATATAAAACAAAAATACAATAAAAATAATAATATGTCAAGCACTCAACATTTAATAAAATTATGAGACCAACATTTAATATATTGACATAATATAAAAAGGTTTAATATATATATTAAAATATAAATAAAGTGAGTAATTTTTTTAAAAATGTGTGAATTAAAATCAAATTTTTGGCAATGTAATGATAATATAGTATACATAATAACTTTAGTTTTAGGATTATAATAAAATAATAAAATATAAATATTATGATATTGTACTATGTAAAATATAAGATAATAAACATATTTAATAATACATGAAAACATAGTAATTAATAATGAATTTTGAAATAGTATAATAATATATAAAATACTAATTTTATAGTTTTGGATAAAAATATACATAGGTTTTAAAAAATATAAAGGAAATAATTAATAAAATATTTAATATCAATTTAATATGAAAATAATAATGTGAATAATAATATACATGAAAAAATAATAAATAATAATAATATGAAATATGAAATTGTTAAAATGTAAAATAATATAAATATATATAAATATATAAATATTATGTGATAAAAATATAATATAATGAATAATAAGTAATGATTTATGGTAAAATATATATTAATATGATAATAGAAAAATATGAAGTAATATAATATAATAAAATATAAGTAAATAATTATAAAATATATATAATACGTATATTCATATTAAAATATAATAATATGTGTATAAAGTTTAAAATAAATAGGTTATAAATAAGTTAAAAGGGATAAAAAGGACTAAAATTGAACATAAATAAAGGTCAGTGGCTTATTTAATAAAAATAACTGAGATCGGACCTAATTGAAACGACCACTAAAACCCTAGGGATTCATCGGGAAATTTTCCCTTGTCCCTAAATGGCATCGTTTCGTTATAGGCCTTAGAGTGGTTTCCGTTGGGACTAAATTGAAACAGGGATAAAAATTTGGGCCAGATTTAAAGGTAAAATAAACCTAATTAAAAAAGAAAAATGCGGAAGGACTAAAGGGATAAATATCCCAATAGTTAGAAACACGCGGATCCTTCGGGTTGGATTTATATAAACCCTTTTAACCTCGAAAATTTATTTTAAACTATCTCTTTAAAAAAAACCCAAAAAAAAAGCTCTGAAGAGTCCTCTGAGCTCCGGCCAAGGGCCATCACAACTCTGGTCATCGGGCCTTCACACGCGCCTTACGCGCCACCGTATATGGTGGCCGGAGATCCAAAAATTCCTCCTTTTGCCGGCAAAATCTTCCCTTTTTCTTTTTGTGTTGTTATTTCATAAAAAAAAACTTAAAAGAAACAAGAAAACGGTAAGTTTATTTTGATTTAGAAACTGTTATTTAGAAGCGAAATATAAACTGCTTCTTTGTTGTTTTTCGTTATTGTGTATACTTGAAAATGATATAGGAGAGCAAATAAAAAAGAAAAAAAAGAAAAAAAATTACCTTTGATCTTAAAAATGCTGCTGAGATTTTTCTTGTTAACCTCTCTTTCGATGTTTTTATTTCTCTCAATATCTCTCCGTGTTTTTTTTTTTTTAAAAGAAGGATCCCTCTTACAGGTTACAAAAGATGGCTTTATAGCCAGTGTTTCATTACATAAGCTGGGAAAGAAATCTTCGATTTCTTTCCATTTCTTGTCTACTATATCCACCGTATCTTTGACCGTGATCTGCTGAGATTCCTTTGTTTTAGTTTCCTTTTTCTTGCTCTACTTTTTTGTATCTCTTATGTTTCCTTTTCCATTTTGCAGGTACCCTGAAGATCTCGGTGATGGTCGTGCTGTTCGTGATGCGATTCGGGGCCGGACAGAGGGACGACCGGTGACCGGGGCACTAGTGGGCATTGAAGGCCCTCGGGACAGCGCATTAATGGTGGCCTCGAATTCGGGGACTGAACAGACGCTCCTCGAATCCTCTGGAACCTATTGCGGTGCCACAGTGTTTAGGAAACCCTAGGGTTTCCTTCTTCCCTTAAGTTCTTTGGGCCTTTGGGGCTGTTTTAAATTTGGCCTAGCCTGGTAGATGGGTTAAAACTGCCGTGTAATGTTTAGTTGGGTTAGCTGTAATTGGGTCATGGGCGTAAGTGGGTTGTTGGGTTTTAAGTATTTGGGCCAGTACTGTTTAGATATTTGGGCTTCGGATGTAAATGGGTATACGGGCAGCGACCGGATTAAATGTTTGGGCTCTGTTGTATTTTGGTGCTTTGTAAATGGACTCTTAATAAATTAATATTTATTTGCCCATTTATTTTCTTCTGTTTAAGCCCGGTCAAATTTGGGCTACTACATCTGCCCCTCTTTGGTCATTGCTGTGTAACGGGAATCGAGCAAAGATTTAGAAAGACCAAATTTAACCGGTCTTATCAACTCATGGTCTTCAATCTACATCTTGTAAACTTATGACTGTCATGTTGATATCTTCGATCTGCTCTCTGCCGAACACAGAGACGCCAAATCTGCTTTTTTGATTTGTTTTCTGACAATACAGAGATGCCAAATCATCTTAGATTTGTTTCAGCGTAAGCACGCGAAAGCCAAATCAGCTATGTCTTTGATTTGCTCCTTGTAAGCATAAGGATACCTGTAACACCCCAAACCCGGCCTAGACGCTATGGCCGAATCTGACGTGTCACATGTGTTTAAAAATTCGTGTTTCGTTTGGTTGATCAGAAATCGCCTAAAGTCAAGCTAACCAAAGTGAATGGAGGTCGGGCACCGTGTAGCATCCGAAAGCGGAGGAGGTGAGCCATGAAGGCCGCTAAGTACCAAGCTCCCGGATAGAACCAATCCTAGACATGCCCACAACCATTGCCACACTTTGGTAAACGAGTTGGAAAATTCATTTGAGTAGTTGTCTTTGTTAACCAATTATGTGTGACGTTGTGTTATTTAAAAGTAGGTATCATTTTGAAAACGCGTCCTAAGTCTAGCCCATTTATTTAATATCAGCCCATTTAACAAAATAATCCAGAAAAGCAAGGAAATAAAGTTAAGGTTAAAATGGCCTTATTACAACCCCAAAATAAATGATAAAAAAAAAAACCCATTTACTTATTGAAAAGTCCAAATACGATCATCATGGCCACTCTGAATCCCCTCCAGCTCCAAGTCCCCCAAGTCAAGGCTCACCTGTGAGATAAGAAAGAAAAGGGGGTGAGTTTGGGAAAACTCAGTGTGCAACAAGCCCCTTTCAGAGCCCAAATCAATATCAGCTTACTGGGCCTAAGCCCAAACTTAATTACCACCTTTACTGGGCCGAAGCCTTTTATAATTCATATCATAATACTGGGCCGAAGCCTTTTCATATCACACATATCATAATACTGGGCCGAAGCCTTTTCATATCTCACATATCATAATACTGGGCCGAAGCCTTATTCTGTAGACGGTATGGCCCATAGGCCCATTTCAATATCACATGTAAGATTAATGCATGAATGCAAGCCCATTTGGGGAGACTACTCGACCCACCAACCGCTACTCTCCACCCGTACCAACCAAGCTCTCCATGTGGGAATAACTCACCCACCCAACCAAACTCTCCACTTGGCAAAGATTTCTTTGCTTTATCATATAACCTGAGGCCTTGCCTCTTTTAATAATCAGGGCAAAAGCCCTTTTTAATAACTGGGGCATAAGCCCTTTCTGAAATCGGGGCATAAGCCCTTTTGCACTTCCTCCATCCACATACAAAACCCAACCCAAATGCATATCATAAATCTATCATTTACATCTCATACATATCATGTGCATACCATACATGTCACGTGCATATCATACATTTCATGTGCATATCATACATATCATGTACATATCATACATATTTTTATCGAAACCCATGTATAAACCTCATAATTAACCCTAGGGGTATAATGGTCACTTTCATGTTATAAGGGCATTCTCGTAATTTTACCAAATATTAGGGTTTCCATGTTCATCATCAGATTACTAACATTTCAAGTGTTTAAACAATGATTCGGCCCATTTCTAAGCGAACCGAGTTATTGGGCCAAAACCCCTAATGGGCCCTACGTGTCGATTTAGTCATCCAAGCCCACTTATCTCATATTCCATAATATTATTATCGCAAATGTCAACATGCAATTTAACAAGTTTTCATTTTCTATCAAAATTTACCCAAATGGGTCCGAAAGCCCATTGGGCCCGATTTTAGCCCCTCGAGGCCCAACTTACCGTAACGCAGAAATTTGCGCCATTACCTGTTTCAATGATCCCGATCATCAAACTTAACGTATCTACCTAACCTATGAGCTTTCGCATGCTCACAAGTCCTCAAGATGCGAATTTGGCATTTCGCTTTTCGGCATTTATTGAGTTAAGCCACGAAATTGGGTTTATTACACACCTGTTTGGCGATATTCCTCCACGAGATCTCCTACACGATTCCTCCTATAACCAACCGTTAATAAATCAGCTTCCATAGATGAAACCAAAACGGAAACCATTTAATACTAACACTTACACATTCGGCCACCCTCTAAAGTAGCCTAAAACCTTACCTTGTCGACACCGATTCCCTTAGATCCAGCCACTCCAAAGATTCAACCGACTCAAGCCACAATACGTGTTGCTGCTCCTTTACCATAAAAATCATAACATTAATAAAAGAATCATCCCATGAGCCTATACCCATAATCGGCCACTTCCACTAAAACATAGGGGTTTCTACCTTGTTAATAGTCCTACATAAAATTGCTTAAGGTTTTGATCACTTACCACCGTCTCTTCTTCTTGAATCTATCTAGCCCTAGGAGATAGGAGAGTTGATCACCGATAAACAAAATAAAGAAAGAAGATGGTCATTTGTAACCAAAAAGTCGGCACCACTTTGACTGCATGCTTTTCGACTTTTGCTTTAGGTGTTTTGGTAAAAGTAGAGATAAGGGAAGAACAATGGTGAAAGAAAGGGAATAGTGGGCTGATTTGGAAGAAGGAGAAGGATAAAAAGATGGTAGGAAGATGATAGGTTCGGCTGCAAAAAGAGAAAAAGAAGAAAGACCAATCTCCCAGAGAAAAACGGCACAGAAAACACTTAAGTGCCGAAATTCCCTAACTAAACCTCTTAGCCAATTTTTCCTCTCTCGGACTCCCTTATTCGCCAACTCTCTCCCCTTATCAAATCCCTAAAATCTCTCCCCTTATCACTCCTTAAATCAAGCATCTGACCGAATCCAAACTCCTCCTTAGCAGAATCCATTTGGACTCCACCACCTTCCCTTCCTGCACTTAAAAATAAATGCTTCTATTGCCAACACAGGAATCGATCCCATGACCTCCCAAACCTCTTACACGCCACCCTTATAGCTCCCTAGTGGCGTCACTTAGCCACTTTACTAGAGGCTCTTTTGTGATGCATTTTATCCATAACTTTACATAAGGGCCAACTAGCCAGAACCCCTAACTCTTAAATCCAAAATTCAACAATTCAACTGGGTTTTTGACCAACACATGGGCCTTCCATAAGCCCATTTATCTACTCAAAATATTAATTTCACATCCAACTACAAAATTTAAACAACTTTACCAAAATATTGAGAATCGCGAATTAACCGAAAATCAGGATGTTACAATACCAAACCATCTTGGATCTGCCTCAGTCTAATCATCTGAAGGTTAGATCTACTATGTGTCTGCCCTCCGTCGAATATGGAGACGCCAAACTTCGATTTGTTCTCTGACAATACAGAGATGCCAAATCATCTTAGACTTGCTTCAGCGTAAGCACGTGAAAGCTAAATTAGCTATGGTTTCGATTTGTTCCTTGTAAACACAAGGATGCCAAATCATCTTGGATCTGCTTCAGTATAAACATCTGAAGGCCAGATCTGCTATGTATCTGCTCTCCGTCGAATATGGAGACGCCAAACTTCGATTTGTTCTCTGACAATACAAAGATGCCAAATTATCTTAGATTTGCTTCATCGTAAGCACGTGAAAGCCAAATCAGCCATGTCTTCGATTTGTTCCTTGTAAGCACAAGGATGCCAAACCATCTTGGATCTTGCTTCAGCCAGATCTGCTATGCTACGGCCTATTACCCTACTGGTTAGAGGATTAAGGCGCGTCGTCTTTGATGACCTATAGAATGATTATGCCAGATAATTAGGATGCTATGATCGAAGTGAGTCGAATGTTCCTAATTAAATATGTTATGATGCAAAATTTTGTGAACATGACCCCTATCCTAGACGTCACCACTCATTCCTTCATTTGTCTTTTCTTTTCTCAAAGTATTATTCTTGCTCAGCCTGTAGGCCTGTACCCTTCCTCAAATGCTTCGATCCACTGAGGATGTCTGTAAGATAATCTTTCCTTAGAATTGAATCGTTGGTTTTGTCCATTTTCCTTTTGGACTGGAAGAAAGAAATTCCTCGAGTTCCTTCATCCCTTACTTATGTGAATTTCTTGAACAATTGTCCTGTTTTAGTTTCTTGTATTATCTAGAAATTCCAAAGTAATGTGCAAAACTTCGTTTGTGAACATATTTAGTTCATCTATCATTATTTCAATGCAACATACTTAAAGAATAATGGAAGATGAATAAATCTTTAAGAATAATTGGATTTGAATGAATTATCAAAAAAGATACAAAGGAAATTAATCTGATAGCCTATCTTTGAGAAGAAAAAAAAGAATCTAGAGATAGCAAATAGGTGAAAAATTAGATGCCCTAGATATCGCCGCTTGAGCGCTTATACATCAACTTCATGAAGGCATGTGTTTAGAAGATTCAAAGTACTCTGTCGATGCCCTAGTATGCAATGTTCTTGATTCTTTGTTGAGCAAGATTACTGGATGCTTCAAAATTTGAGTCACCCTTTCGGGTTTTGAACTCAAAGCCCTTTTGGTCACAGGACGCCCTTTGCGGGTTTTTACCTTGGCCTCTCCATTTTTCACTTTTTTCCTCTTCTCTCTTCTTTTTTTTTTCGAAACCTCAAAGAGCCCTTTGTGGGTTTTCACCTTGGATTCTCTTCCCCTTTAGACAAAGTATTTTTTAACTGAGTCTGAGTTCACTGGGTAGGGTAAACCTTTCCCATCCATTTCCTTTAAGATCAATGCACCGCCAGAGAAAGCTTTCTTCATGACATACGGCCCCTCCTAATTCGGCATCCATTTCCCTCTAAAGTCTTTTTGAATAGGAATGATCTTTTTCAGTACAAGGTCTCCCTCGTGGAACTCTCTTGGTCAAACTTTCTTATCATAAGCTCACATCATTCGCTTCTGATACATCTGACCATGTCGAATGGCTCTTAGCCTCTTTTCCTCAATCAAGTTCAACTGGTCATATCGGGATTGAACCCATTCAGCTTCATCTAATCTTATCTCCGTCAAAATTTGAATAGAAGATATTTCTACTTCAATAGATAACACTGCTTCCATCCCATATACTAACGAGAATGGGGTTGCCCCAATAGAGGTTTTGACAGATGTTCGATAGGCCAGAAGTGCAAACGGTAACTTCTCATGCCAATCTCTATAAGTTTCAGTCATCTTCCCCACTATTTTCTTAATGTTCTTGTTGGCAGCCTCCACTGCCCCATTCATTTTTGGACGATAGGGGGAAGAATTGTGATGCTTGATCTTGAACTGGTCGCAAACCTCTGCTATCGTTTTATTGTTCAAGTTCAATGCATTATCGGATATGATCTTCTCAGGCATTCCATACCGACAAATGATCTCCTTCTTCATGAATCGACTCACAGCTGACTTAGTAACATTCGCATAAGAAGCGGCCTCTACACATTTTGTAAAGTAGTCAATTACCACGAAGATAAACCGATGGCCATTTGAAGCTTTCGGTGATATTGGTCCAATGACATCCATGCCCCACATAGAGAAGGGCCATGGAGAAGTCATAACATGCAAAGGTGAAGGTGGTATATGAATTTTGTCCCCATAAATCTGACACTTATGGCATTTCTTGGTATAGTTGATACAGTCCCCTTCCATAATGGCCCAATAATAGCCAAACCTCGTGATTTGCCTTGCCATTGTGAACCCATTTGCATGCGTCCCACATACACCTTCATGAAATTCTTCTAAAATTAGCTTAGCTTCCACAGCACCGACACATCTCAAAAGTACTTGGTCTTTCCTTCTCTTGTACAGGATATCCCCGTCCAAGACATAGTCGCAAGCTAACCTTCTCAAAGTTCGTTTGTCATTTTCATTGGCCTGTTCAGGGTATTTACAATCTCTCACATATCGTAATATATCCTGATACCAAGGGTTATCATCCTTTTCTTCCTTCTCGATGTTACAACAATGAGCTGAAGCCTCGTAGACACTCATTTGAATTGGTCTCATCTCTTCCTCTTTATTCGCCTTAATCATTGAGGCCAAGGTTGCTAAAGCATCTGCAATCTGATTTTTGTCTCGTGGGAGATAATTGAAGGTGATGTCATCGAACTCCTCAAGTAACCCCAAAACTACCTTTCGATAATTGATCAATTTAGGGTCCCTTGTCTCCCATTCACTTCTGAGCTGATAAATTACCAACACAGAATCTTCATATACTTTTAGGGTTTTTATACCTCGCTCTATAGCTGCTTGAAGTCCCATGATGCATACTTCATACTCAGCCATATTGTTCGTGCAATCAAAGTCCAACTTGCACTTGAACGGGTAATGATCGCCATTCGGGGATACCAAGACTGCCCCAATTCCATTTCTGACTGCATTAGAAGCCCCAGCAAAATTGAGCTTCCAAGGAGAATCTTCAGTCGTTGCTATACATAGTAACTCCTCATTTGGAAAATCAAAGTTCAATGCCTCATAATCCTCTAGAGCCCTCATCGGCCAAGAAGTGCATCATGCTTTTCCTTTTATAGCCTTCTGACTTATGTAGACTATATCAAACTCTGAAAGCAAAATTTACCATCTAGCCATTCTCCCATTTAGAGCCATTGACTCCGTCATGTATTTCAATGGATCAAGCTTTGAGATGAGCCAAGTGGTATGGTATAGCATGTACTGTCTCAATCTCCGAGTTGTCTAAATCAGCGCACAGCATAACTTTTCAATTGGTGGATATCTCATTTCACAGTCAATGAATTTTTTACTAAGATAATAAATTTCTTTCTCCTTTTTCCCTGACTCGTCATGCTGACCAAGCACACATCCCATAGAATTACTGAACACTGACAAGTACAGTATTAACGGTTTATCTGGGCTAGGTGGAGATAGTACCAGAGTATTCAACAAATACTGCTTGACCTTTTCAAAAGCATTCTGGCATTCCTCATCCCAAGTACCTTGATTGTGCTTTCTGAGGAGGCGAAAGATAGGATCACATTTCTCGGTCAGTTGTGAAATGAACCGAGCGATGTAATTCAACCTTCCTAGGAATCCTCAAACTTCTTTTTGAGTTTGTGGTGGAGGCAATTCTCGTATTGCTCCGACTTTTTCTGAATCAACTTCTATTCCCTTTTCACTGACTACGAAACCCAATAGCTTTCCCGATCTAGCTCCGAAGGTGCACTTTGCCAGATTGAGCCTTAACTAAAACTTCCTCAACCTCAAGAATAGTCTTCTCAAAACTTCAATATGCTCTTTCTCTGTTCGGGACTTAGCAATCATGTCATCAACATATACCTCAATGTCCCTATGCATCATGTCGTGGAACAAGTTCACCATGGCCCGCTGGTAGGTTGCCCCTGCGTTCTTCAGTCCAAACGGCAATACTTTGTATCAAAAGGTGCCCCACAAGGTTTTGAAGGTGGTTTTATCCATGTCCTCTGGATGCATCATTATCTGATTGTACCCTGAGAAACCATCCATAAAGGAAAACAACGAATGTCCCGCCGTGTTGTCTACCAAACTGTCGATGTGCGGCAAAGGAAAGTTGTCTTTTGGGCTAACTTTATTAAGATCTCTATAATCAACGCACATTCGTACCTTCACGTCCTTCTTAGGGGCTGGCACAATATTAGCTACCCATTCAGAGTACTTGACCTCTTATAAGAATCTTGCATCGAACTGCTTCTTAATCTCATCTTTTATTTTTAGAACAATGTCTGGCCTTATTCTCCGTAACTTCTGTTGGACTAGTTTGCAATCTTGTCTTATCGGAAGACGATGTACTACAATGTCGGTACTCAATCCGGGCATATCCTGATATGACCATGCGAAGATATTCTTGAACTCTCGAAGTAACTCAACCAGACCATGCCTTGTGTCCTCGATAATCAGTCTTCCAATTTTCAGCTCCTTCCCTTCCTCTAGGGCTACATTTTTTATTGCCTCTTTCTCATGCGGCATAATTCGTTTTTCCTCCTGTTTTACCATTCTTAACAGATTAAGAGACATATCACAATCTTGAACATCTTCAAAATCCTGAGATTCCTCTAAACACATGTCTTACTCGCAAGAGAAATCAGGAGTTGCAGTATCAGTGCTCATATCATTGATATCTAGGGACCTGCGGGGGTATGAAAGAATATACAAAGAATGAATGAATCTAAGAATGATTGTTTATATGCTATGAAAAAAGTTTAACGAAATATTGATTGATAAATAGAAACCATATTCATCCAAATTGATAATAAAGTTATGTTTTATTAAAATAATAATAGATGATCATAAGCCTTTTTCACAAACGTAATCTTACTACTCCTAGGCCCTAGAGTAACAGACATGTTTCGAGAATTACTCTAAAAAATACCTAAAAACTACAGGAAGGTCCTCCGCAGTCTAATTGTTTAGAGAGCTCCTTGGTTCGTGAGGGCGAATGCCCTCGAAGCTTCATTGATTCAATCCCTCATTGTGTACAGCATTAATTTGATGACTTTCTTCTACCAGTAACCCTCCTGACTTAAAGGATTTAGATATAGGTGGGAATGTCATCGGTTTTCACTCCACTTTTCCTCCGTTCAAATGCGCCTTTCTTCTCGCTTGGCGCTTCTCAATCTCTTGCCTCTTGTGCTTATGGTCTGGCTTGAAGCCCAAACCAAAGCGATCTTTCTTCTCAATCAGTTTTGGGATTTGAACCCCTCCTTACAACTGTCTTCCTAGTCCTTTTCCTGGCAATGCTCCCTTCCCCATCATCATTTGCAGGGCCATCCTTGTGGCTCTAGACATTTTGGGTACTGGCACCTCACTTCCTTCCAAAATGAAGGTTGCATTGATGACTTCTAAAGACCGGAAAGAACACTCAATAGCCTCTTCATTCACCTCAACATAAAAGGCCTTGCTAGTGACTGCTGCTATAATGTCCTCCTTTACATTGATGGTTATTAATCGTCTATCTGTCACTAACTTTAATTTTTGGTGCAATGAGGAGGGCACCGCTCCTACCGAGTGTATCCATGGTCTCCCCAATAAATAATTATAGGAGGGCTTGATATCCATCACCAAGAAATCAACTTCATATGTATTTGGCCTAATTTCCAAAGGGATGTCAATTCGTCCCATCACTTTCCTTTCGGTTCCATCGAAGGCTCTTACCACATTGTGACATGCTTTCATATGCGAACTGTCAATGGGTAATCTGTTCAATGTGGATAATGAAAGGACGTTTAAATTCGACCCATTATTAACGAGTACACTTGGAAGTGTGTATCCCTTGCACCGATTAGTGATGTGCAAGGCCTTGGTTGACCCTATGCCCCCAGGTGGAATTTCATCATCATTGAAGTAGATAAAATTTTCAGCACTGATGTTATTCACCAACCGGTCCAACTTGTTAACGGACATGTCGTGGGTGACATATGTTTCGTTAAGTACCTTCAACAATGCATCCCGATGCACCACAGAACTCAGAAGTAGGGCTAATACTGATATACGCACTGGCTGCCTACGCAACTGCTGGACCACACTATACTCGCTATGCTTAAGGAACTTTAGAAACTCCTTAGCCTCCTCCTCCTTTACCGGCTCCTTGAAAGGCACTTCAACCTCTTTCTTCTTCTCAACGTTAATATCCTTTGTTTTCGTGGGATCCACTCTGATGCCTCCTCATCATAACGCTTCCCACTTCGTGTATGGGAACCTTCATTTTGCACGCCCCTAGACGCACTAGCTATACTCTCCCCCTCAGGTACTGTTACACTGTAGTCATAGCTCCATGGCACCCTCTTATCATCCTTGTAAGAGAAAGGAGTGGGTTTATGGATGACGACCTTGGGCCCAGTTTGTGCCCCCAGTTTATTATTCCCTGGTAAGGAAATAATAATTCTTGGTCGGCTGGTTCCTTGTCGTTCATTTTCCAGTACACATATTTGTCTTTTGCAAGAACTACCCTCAAAAATCTGTAACTCTTTGTTAATCATAAAGCCTTGCACCATGGCCTTGAACTCTTCACAATTTTGGATCATATGACCCACCTCTCCATGGAATTCACAATAGTTCCCCATTCTTTCTCTACCTTTTCTAGAGGTCAACAAACCTGTCTTCACCATCTCCTCCCATATTATTTTCATGGGTGTCTTCACCTTAGCAACATCTTCCTTGATTTTTCCTTCCCTAGTTTCATCAATGGCATTCACTCCTTGATTGCCATGATCTGGTAACAGATTTTCAGCATTAGGGGTACTGTTGAATTTCACAACCCTCATCTTGATAAGCCTCTCCATGGCTTTCTTGAATCCGGTGTAGTTTTCAATCGAATGCCCTGGTATTCCTGCATGATATTTGCATTTAGCATTTGCATCATACAATTTGGGGTACGATGGCTATAGCGGTTTCAAGTGAAATAGAGCAATGGCATGTACATCGTATAAGCTTTGATAAAGCTGACGATACGTCATAGGGATAGGCGTGAATTACATCCTCTCCGAATTCTGTCTTGTGCCCGATTCCTATCTTTGAGTACTTTGTTGCTCGACCGCAGCTGCTTTGGGTTGACCAACTGTGATTGCCCTTGAGTTGAAACTATTCATGTTATTCACCTCATTGTCCTTTCTCCTTGGGGCCGATCTTTTAGCCGTTTCCCCCTCAATTTTACCGCCCCTTATGGCGTCCTCAATCATCTCTTCTACCATAACTATATCCGCGAAACTTTTCGTGGTGCTTTCAATCATGTGAGTGATGAACGGCGCCTTCAAAGTGTTGATAAACAACATGGTGGTCTTCTTTTCTAACAGTGGTGGTTGTACTTGCATTACCACCTCCCTCCATCGTTGTGTGTATTGCCTAAAACTTTCATTAGGCTTTTTCTCCATTTTTTGAAGAGTGATCCTATCTGGCGTCATATCAATCACATGGTTGTACTGTTGCATGAAGGCTTGTGCAAGATCTCTCCATGAATCGATTCTTGCACGGCTCAACTGATTGTACCACCTAGCCGCTGCTCCTACTAAGCTGTCTTGAAAACAATGTATCAATAGTTGATCATTGTTCATATACCCAGTCATTCTCCTAGAAAACATTTTTATGTATGCCTCTGGGCAAGTAGTCCCGTTATACTTTTCAAACTCCGGCATCTTAAATTTGTGAGGAAACACCAAGTCTGGGACCAAACTTAAGTCTTTGGCATCAATCCCATGATGATTGCCAGTTCCTTCCAAAACCCTAAACTTCTCCTCCAACCACTTACAACGATCTTCCAACTATTTTGAGGATTCGGTTGCCATTCTTTCCCTCTCCATCATATCCAGATCAGGAGTGATAGGGTTGATCGGGCTATCGTCCAAATTATTTCCTGACCCAGATAGGAAATTCACGGGGATTCTAGCATCAACCGGCCCATGTTGAGGCCTCACAGTGACAGATGGCCTTCTAGGAGGTGCCTCGATTTGTAGTGGCACATGAGGCAGAGTAAAACCCGAAGGATGATCCTCACCCTCCTCACTAGTAATAGTCATGGGGGCCTTCCCTTTATCAGTGGCCCTTAGAAGCTGAGCCATTTCAGCCATCATATTCCTCTGAGCCTCTAGCATTTGCTCCCTCATGTCATTCTGCATCTTGGCCAACTGCTCTTGCAATTGGTCTTGCATATCCTTTTGCAATTGTTCGAACTTTTGATCCATACTCTTAGTTTTAGTGCGGGTGCCATAAGGATGTGTGATTTCCAGATTTTCTTTTCTACCTTTGGAAGTAAACTTTAACTAATTAGGGTCTTTCTATAACTTTTGAATGCATATGATGTGATGTAATGCAAATGCATGAATGCAAAAAGGCATCGATCTCGATTCAATCTCATTTAGAAAACTTTATTTAGAAAAAGAATATCTTTACATATAATAGATTACATATATGCCTTTGCCCTAATGCCCAAAGTTCTAACTTTATCTAATAAAAGGGCTAACTCTCGACCTTTATCAGACGTTGACTCATACATCATACTCAACGCATCAGCTCGTACTGCTAAGTCTCGAACATATTCAGCAATCTCTCGGATCTGGGCTATCCAATTCTCTTTCGGCACATCCACTCTCCTAGATGAGGCTTCTATATCTTTCAACGGGGAGTAGTTCTAAAGAAAACCCGACAAACAATCCCATCAATCAATCGTAAGTGACAGTAGAACCAAGCCAAAAGTAACTGAGCACACCCTATAAACCTGCCTGTACCACCCCTCCTACATGTACCTAAGGACTTGAATGTCTCCGCCAAAATCGTAGGGACGGAAGTGACCCTTATACTGAGTTGATGAAAAAGATTCATGGTTGCCTCGTCCACATATCCCAAAGCCCTAGGGAAAACCATCAGTCCATACAAACTTTAGGCAAAAATGTCTACCTTCTTCATCTCATCAGGGTGTGTCAAAATCAAATCTTTCAAAGTGCCTCACGAAATGCACTTGCACTCACCCTTCTCTTTAATTCTGGCCGTGATCCACTGCTTGCTCATCCCCGTAATGGTCATTAATTTCTTCCAAAAGGTAGGGACACAAGCAGCTCAAGAATAGATCCTATCACTCTGAAACCTGGGACAACGAAGTAAGGCAATGTACTCCTCCACGGTAGGTACCAAGTCTACTTCCCCAAAAGTGAAACAATTGTACACCGGGTTCCAAAACTGAGCAAAAGTTCAGAACAAGTGCTCATCTACCTGAATATCGAGCAAGGAAGGTAAATCTCCGTAATTATCGTAGAATAACTGCTTGGTCTCATTGCCCCACTGATCCCAAATTTCCTTAAGCTCTTGGATATTATTCTGTGTGACACTAATACGAGTATAATCTGACAGCTCCGACACATATCCCATAGTTATACTGTCTCCCTTTTCTAGTTGAGTTTGCTCTGACCATCTATGAACATCGGCGTTGCCCTCCACTCTATCAAGAAGTCCGTTCTCTATAATAAAACTTCCTAACTTAGAAACTGACCGTGAATCGATACCCTTGTAAATGCAAAATGTCGTGCAAACAAAAGAAAAGAAATAGTCAGTATCATATGATATCAATAAATATCAATGATAATTTATAAGAGTAATATCTAAAGTTTAACTCTAACTAAGTTGGGCTCTTACGGTTTTTCTATATGAGGTTGGTTCTAAAGTTTGAGGTACCCGAACTAGCAGATTCCTCGATCCTCACCCATTATAGGCTCATTTGAATCGAGTTTAGTTCAGGGGAATACATTTCCCTACGGCTACACGGAGATGAAAATCTCACGAAACCATAGGTACGGATGTATCCCGAAAGTGATCCACAATCCTGCACGGAGGTGAAAACCTCACGAAGGCGTAGCTTCTCACTCCCACTTAAGGGTGTGACCACAACAGTCATGCAAATGCAATGCGTATCAGAATATAGCAACACATGCAATAATACAAACACATGTAATGAAAAGAGGATTAAATTTTAAAATTTTTAATTTTCGACATTAAGACAAGAGATAATCAATTACACGGCTTGACTCTTTTATTAGTCCCCAGTGGAGTCGCCAAGCTGTCGAAACCATTTTTAAATCGGGTTTGAAATAAAACGGGGTTCGACTTTGAAAAACGAAAACAGGAGTCGCCACCAATCTTTTTAGGTGTGATTGGATCACCTTATAAAATGTTTTGTTTTGTTTTAAAACATTAATTTTAGTCTACGAAAGTCGAGAAAATAGATTTGGGAGTCGGTTACGTACGAGGAAGGGTTAGCACCCTCATAACACCCAAAAATTGGTACCTAATTGATTATCAAAATGTCTTTAATGTCGGAAATTTGAAAATTTTAAGATGCAATCCTCTTTTAATATTTTTGATTTTGAAAATTAGGATTCACTTGTATCAAATGAATCAAAATATTACATCCAATAAGTTAGGACACAATATTTTTAAGATATTTGACACTAAGTTAGCCTTTTTGGAAATCCCTATCTCGAAACAACAAAATGCCATATCCAGTAAGTTAGGACACAACGCCTTGAAATTCCGAGACAGTTGCTTGCACTTTGAAAACCTTAAAAACTTAGAAGGGTGCTTGACTATTTGAACTTAACGAGAAAAGTTGCAACCCAATAAGTTAGGGCACTACTTTTCTCGAAATTTCCCCAGCATTGCCTTTATTTTTGAAAACTTTAGAGTCTTGTTTTTAAAATCGATGCATGAATGAGCATATTAACATAACATACGAGATAACATGTTATAATCATAGGTAAATAAAAAGCACAATAGCATAAATATCATACATTAACTATCATATATATAAGAAATAAAAATGGCAAATTTTAAATAAGTAAAATATACATAAAACAAAATATATATTTAAGAAGAATAGGTAAAAACACATAAACATGTAATTCAACATATATTTAAACATATTAATAATAAAAAATGATGCATGATATACAATTTGACACATATATATAAAACAAAAATACAATAAAAATAATAATATGTCAAGCACTCAACATTTAATAAAATTATGAGACCAACATTTAATATATTGACATAATATAAAAAGGTTTAATATATATATTAAAATATAAATAAAGTGAGTAATTTTTTTAAAAATGTGTGAATTAAAATCAAATTTTTGGCAATGTAATGATAATATAGTATACATAATAACTTTAGTTTTAGGATTATAATAAAATAATAAAATATAAATACTATGATATTGTACTATGTAAAATATAAGATAATAAACATATTTAATAATACATGAAAACATAGTAATTAATAATGAATTTTGAAATAGTGTAATAATATATAAAATACTAATTTTATAGTTTTGGATAAAAATATACATAAGTTTTAAAAAATATAAAGGAAATAATTAATAAAATATTTAATATCAATTTAATATGAAAATAATAATGTGAATAATAATATACATGAAAAAAATATATAATAAATAATAATAATATGAAATAATATATTGTTAAAATGTAAAATAATATAATAATATAAAAATATAAAAATATTATGTGATAAAAATATAATATAATGAATAATAAGTAATGATATATGTTAAAATATATATTAATATGATAATAGAAAAATATGAAGTAATATAATATAATAAAATATAAGTAAATAATTATAAAATATATATAATACGTATATTCATATTAAAATATAATAATATATGTATAAAGTTTAAAATAAATAGGTTATAAATAAGTTAAAAGGGATAAAAGGGATTAAAATTGAACATAAATAAAAGTAAGTGGCTAATTTAATAAAAATAACTGAGATCGGACCTAATTGAAACGGCCACTAAAACCCTAGGGATTCATCAGGAAATTTTCCCTTGTCCTTAAACGGCATCGTTTCGTTATAGGCCTTAGAGTGGTTTCCGTTGGGACTAAATTGAAACAGGGATAAAAATTTGGGCCAGATTTAAAGGTAAAATAAACCTAATTACAAAAAGAAAAATGCGGAAGGACTAAAGGGATAAATATCCCAATAGTTAGAAATACGCGGATCCTTCGAGTCGGATCGGGTCGGATTTATATAAACCCTTTTAACCCCCGAAAATTCATTTTAAACTATTTCTTTCAAAAAAAAAAACCAAAAAGAAGCTCTGGAGAGTCCTCTGAGCTCCGGCCAAGGGCCGTCACAGCTCTGGTCATCGGGCCTTCACACGCGCCTTACGCGCCACCGTATACGGTCGCCGGAGGTCCAAAAATTCCTCCTTTCGCCGGCAAAATCTTCCCCTTTTCTTTTTGTGTTGTTATTTCGTAAAAAAAAAAAACTTAAAAGAAACAAGAAAATGGTAAGTTTATTTTGATTTAGAAACTGTTATTTAGAAGCGAAATATAAACTGCTTCTTTGTTGTTTTTCATTATTGTATATACTTGAAAATGATATAGGAGAGCAAATAAAAAAGAAAAAAAAATCACCTTTGGTCTTAAAAACGCTGCTGAGATTTTTCTTGTTAACCTCTCTTTCGATGTTTTTATTTCTCTCAATATCTCTCCGTGTTTTTTTTTTTTTAAAAGAAGGATCCCTCTTACAGGTTACAAAAGATGGCTTTATAGCCAGTGTTTCATTACATAAGCTGGGAAAGAAATCTTCGATTTCTTTCCATTTCTTGTCTACTGTATCCACCGTATCTTTGACCGTGATCTGCTGAGATTCCTTTGTTTTAGTTTCCTTTTTCTTGCTCTGTTTTTTCGTATTTGTTGTGTTTCCTTTTCCATTTTGCAGGTACCCCGAAGATCTCGGTGATGGTCGTGCTGTTCGTGATGCGATTCGGGGCCGGACAGAGGGACGACAGGTGACTGGGGCACTGGTGGGCATTGAAGGCCCTTGGGACAGCGTATTAATGGCGGCCTTGATTTCGGGGACTGAACAAACGCTCCCTGAATCCTCTAGAACCTATTGCGGCGCCACAGTGTTTAGGAAACCCTAGGGTTTTCTGCTTCCCTTAAGTCCTTTGGGCTTTTTGGGCTGTTTTAAATTTGGGCTAGCCTGGTAGATGGGTTAAAACTGCCGTGTAATGTTTAGTTGGGCTAGATGTAATTGGGTCATGGGCGTAAGTGGGTTGCTGGGTTTTAAGTATTTGGGCCAATACTGTGTAGATATTTGGGCTTCGGATGTAAATGGGTACACGGGCAGCGACCGGATTAAATGTTTGGGCTCTGTTGTATTTTGGTGCGTTGTAAATGGACTCTTAATAAATTAATATTTATTTTCCCATTTATTTTCTTCTGTTTAAGCCCGGGCAAATTTGGGCTACTACACCTGAAACGACATCGTTCCTAGAATAGGCCTTAAAGGAGTTGTTGGGACAAAATTGAGATAAAATCAAAATGTTAGGGCCAAATTCTAACAAAACAAAATGAAATTGAAAATAAAAGACACGAAAGGACCAATTGGGAAATTATCCCAATTTACAAAAACACGCGGGTCCTCCTCGGGTAATCGGGTCAACACACGGATCTAAACCTTGAAAGGACGCCGTTTTAGAGCTTATTGTTTTAAGCCAAATGACGTCATTCTAATAAGGCTATATAACCCAAATTTTAATTTAAAAAAAATCATCTTGAAACCTAGTTAAAAAAAATGAAAGAAATCCTCTGAAGGAGGATTTGGGGTCGACTCTCAGAGCTCTGTCGAGCTTCCGTTCTCAGGTGCCCATGCGCCCACACGCCATCGCGAACGCCGCCACATGCGACGGTCAGAATCTGGAAAAATTTTCATTTCAACGCAGATTAGAAACCGTTCGTCTCCTCTTTTCCCTTTTTATATTACCAGCGTATATTTTGAAAAAAAAATAAATGAAATATTCACCTTTGTATTCTTTTATAATTTGCCAATGTTTCTCTTGTTTTTATATCTATCAACTGTTTGTATCCTCCATTACAATTATAGCAGTCGGGCTTTTATAGCCACTGTTTACAATATATTTGCATCTTTATTTCATTTCCTTGCCATATTTGTTTCGTCTCTGTCGTTTCTTTCTCTTTTTTTTTTTGTAGGTGATCGAGGAAAATCCGACGATGATCATGCTGGCGACGTAGATCTACCGGTGGCGTTGATCACGGCGTGATTCGAAGCCTGGAATCATGGCCTGGAATCACGGCACTGATAGTGGGTTACTGGAACGACGCAAGATGAACAGTCGCATCGTTTGGCATGCTTGCGGCGCTAGTGCTTCTGGAAACCCTAGGGTTTCCTAATTCAATTTAAGTTTTGGGCCTTCCTAGGCTTCGCTGCTTTGGGTCTACTTGGGCTGTCCGTTTGTGGGTTGGGTGTAACCGGGTTGTTTGGGTTTAGACCAGTTAGGCTACAAGTGTAACCGGGTTTGGGCTTATCAGGCTTTGAGGCCTGTTTATTGTAAATGGACTGTGAACTTTTATTTTTTATTTAATTATGGGCTTGGGTAGAAATGGGCTACTACAGCTGCCCCTCTTTGCTCATTGTCGTGTAACGATAATAGTGCAAAGACTATAAAAGGACCCATTTTGCCCGGTCTAGCCCAAACTTAAGATCTTTCTTCAAATGGCCTTCAACCTATCTGCAACTTCAAAGGCATTGGACCATAAGTATGATAACTTCAATTTGCTTTATTGTAACTTCAGGAATGCAATATTTGCTATGTTCAACTTACTCCTCACTACTTCAGGGATGCCATGTTGATATCTTCGATCTACTCTCTGACAATACAAAGATGCCAAATCTGCTATCTTCGATCTGCTCTCTGACAATATAGAGACACCAAATCATCTTAGATTCGCTTCAGTGTAAACATGTGAAAGCCAAATCTACTATGTCTTCGATCTGCCCCTTGTAAATGCAAGGATGCCAAATCATCTTGGATCTACTTCGATGTAAAAACATCCAAAGGTTAGATCTGCTATGTCTTCGATTCTGCTTTCCATCGAATATGGAGATGCCAAAATTGTTTCTTCAATTTGTTCTCTGACAATACAGAGACACCTAAATCTACTATCTTCGATCTGCTCTCTGACAATACAGAGATGCCAAATCTGCTATCTTCGATCTGCTCTCTGACAATACAGAGACACCAAATCATCTTAGATTCGCTTTAGCGTAAACATGTGAAAGCCAAATCTGCTATGTCTTCGATCTGCCCCTTGTAAATGCAAGGATGCCAAATCATCTTGGATCTGCTTCGATGAAAAAAATATCCGAAGGTTAGATCTACTATGTCTTCAATTCTACTCTCCGTGGAATATGGAGATGCCAAAATTATTTCTTCAATTTGTTCTCTGACAATACATAGACACCAAATCTACTATCTTCGATCTTGTCTCTGACAATACAAAGATGCCAAATCTGCTATCTTTGATCTGCTCTCTGACAATACAGAGACGCCAAATCATCTTAGATCTGCTTCAGCGTAAACACGTGAAAGCCAGATCCGCTATGCTTTAGCCTGTTACCCTACTGCTTAGGGGGTTAAGGCGCATCAATCTTCATTGTCCCTTGAAGGACTTAACCTGTATAATGCGTATGAGTTCATGCCTAATGATTAGGATGCTATGATCAAAATGAGTCAAATGCTCCTAATTAAATTATAATGCAAAATGTTTATGAATATGACCTCTATTCCAGACGTCACCACTCATTCCTTCATCAAAGTTTATCCTTATTTGTCTCGAAGTATCATTCCTGCCTGTGGGTTTGTACCATTCTTCAAATGCCATGACCCACCGAAAATGTCTGTAAGATGATTTTCTCTTAGGATCGAATCGTTTGATTTGTCCAATCATCATTTTGGACTAAAGAAAGAATTTCCTCGAGTTCTTTCAAACCTCACTTACGTGAATTCCTCGAACAAATGTTTTGTTTCAGTTTCTTGTATTATCTAGAAATTTCCAGAGTAGTGAGAAAAACTTAATTTGTGAAAATTATTTAATTCATATATCATTATTTTAATGTAACGTACTTTAAGAATAATGGAAGATGAATTTAATCTTAAGAATAATTAGATTTGAATGAATTTGTCAGAAATACAAAGGAAATTTATCTGATAGCCTATCCTTGAGAAGAAAAAGAATCTAAAGATAGCAAACAGGACAAAAGTTAGATGCCCTAGATATCGCCGCTTGAGTGTCTATACACCAATTCCATAAAGACTTTCTTGAGTTCAACATATGTTTAAAAGATCCAAAGTACTTTGTTGATGCCCTGATATGCAACGAGTTTCACTCTTTGTTGAATCAGATATAGCAAGATTACCGTGTGTTCTTCAAAATTTGAGCTGCCATTTCGGGTTTTCAACTCAAAACCCCTTTGGTCACAAGGCACCCTTTGTGGGTTTTCACCTTGACCTCTCCATTTTTTTTTATAATTTCAAGGTGCCCTTTGCGGGTTTTTACCCTGGATTCTCCTCTCCTTTAGACAAAGTACTTTTTGACTGAGTCTGAAATCACTGGATTGGGTAAACTCTTCCTATCCATTTCCATTAAGATCAAAGCACCCCAAAAGAAAGCCTTTTTTACGACATACGACCCTTCCCAATTTGGTATCCATTTTCCTCTAAAGTCTTTCTGAATGGGAAAGATCTTTTTCAGCACAAGATCTCCCTCATGGAATTCTCTTGGTCACAATTTCTTGTCATAAGCTCGCATCATTCGCTTCTGATACATCTGACCATGGCGAATAGCTTTTAGCCTCTTTTCTTCGATCAAGTTTAACTGGTCATACCGTGATTGAATCCATTCTGCTTCATCCAGTTTTATTTCTGATAAAATTCGAAGAGAAGGTATTTCAACTTCAATGGGTAACACTGCCTCCATCCCATAAACCAACGAGAAAGGGGTTGCCCTAGTAGAAGTTCTGATGGACGTTCAATAAGCTAAGAGTGCAAACGGTAACTTCTCATGCCAATCCCTGTATGTTTTAGTCATTTTCCCTACTATCTTCTTTATGTTTTTGTTAGCAGCTTCCACTGCCCCGTTCATCTTTGGGAGATATGGAGATGAATTATAATGCTTAATCTTGAACTGACTACAAACTTCTGCATTGTCTGATAAATTATGATGAATTATGATGCCCCGTTCAAGTTTAATGCATTGTCTGATATGATCCTTTCAGGCATCCCATACCGACAAATGATCTCTTTCTTCAAGAATCAACTTACAGCTGACTTAGTAAAATTTGCATAAGAAGCAGCCTCTACCCCCTTCATGAAGCAATTAATGACCACCAAAATAAAGCGATGCCCATTTGAAGCTTTTGGTGATATTGGTCCAATGACATCCATGCCCCACATGGAGAAAGTCCATGGAAAAGTCATAACATGTAGAGGTGAAGGTGGTACATGAATCTTGTCTCCATAAATCTGACATTTATGGCATTTCTTGGCGTAGTTGATACAATCTTCCATAGTAGACCAATAATATCCAAACCTCATGATTTGTCCAGCCATTGTGAAACCATTAGCGTGCTTCCCACAAACACCCTCGTGAACTTCTTCCAAGATTAACTTAGCCTCCACGGCGTTAACACATCTCAACAGTACTTGGTCCTTTCTTCTTTTGTACAAGATGTCCCTATCCAAAATGCAATCGCAAGCTAATCTCCTTAAATTTCACTTATCATTTTCAGTTGCCTATTCTGGGTATTTACGATCTCTCACATATTGCAATATATCTTGATACCAAGGATTATCATCCTTTTCTTCTTCCTCAATGTTACAACAGCGAGCTGGAGCCTTAAAGATACTCATCTGAATGGGTCTCATCTCTTCCTCTGTATTCACTCTAATCATTGAAGCCAAGGTTGCTAGAGCATCTGCCATCTGGTTTTCGTCTCGTGGGATATAATTGAAAGTGATGTCATCGAACTCCTCAAGTAACCCCAAAATTACCTTTCGATAATTGATCAACTTAGGATCCCTTGTCTCCCATTCACCTTTAAGCTAGTAGATTACCAACGCAGAGTCTCCATATATTTCCAAGGCTCTTATTTCTCACTCTGTAGCCACTCGGAGCCCCATGATGCACGCTTTATACTCGGACATATTATTTGTGCAATCAAAATCCAACTTGCACGTGAATGGAAAATAATCACCATTTGGGGATACCAGGACTGCCTCAATTCCATTTCCCACCGCATTAGATGCCCCATCAAAGCTCAACTTCCAGGGATAATCCTCTGTAGTTGCTACACACATCAACTCCTCATTTGGGAAATCAAAATTCAACGGCTCATACTCTTCTAGAGCTCTGCTAGCCAGAAATTCCACTATCGTACTTCCTTTTATAGCCTTCTAGCTCACATAGACTATGTCGAACTCTGAAAGCAGAATTTTCCACCTCGCCATTCTCCCATTCAACGCTGCTAACTCCATTATATACTTCAAAGGATCAAGTTTTAAAATAAGCCAAGTAGTATGATATAGCATGTACTGTCTTAACCTTCGAGTCGTCTAGATTAAAGCACAACACAATTTCTCAATTGGCAAATATCTCATCTCACACTCTGTAAATTTCTTACTGAGGTAGTATATCACCTTCTCTTTTCTTCCCGACTCGTCATGTTGACCAAGCACACATCCCATAGAATTACTAAACACCGACAAGTACAGAATTAGTGGTTTATCTGGACTAGGTAGAGATAGTACTAGAGTATTTAACAAGTATTGCTTGACTTTATCAAAGGCATTCTGGCATTCCTCATCCCAAGTACCTTGGTTGTGTTTTCTAATGAGGCAAAATATAGGGTCACATTTCTCAGTTAATTGTGAAATAAACTGAGCAATATAATTCAACCTTCCAAGTAAACCCCGAACTTTTTTCTGAGTACGTGGTGAAGGAAAATCTCATATGGCTTAAACTTTGTCTGAGTCAACTTCTATTCCCTTTTTGCTAACCACAAAGCCTAATAATTTCCCTGACCTAGCTCCGAAAGTGCATTTTGCTGGATTAAGTTTTAACTGAAACTTTCTTAATCTCAAGAATAGTTTTCTCAAAACTTTAATATGTTCCTCATCTATTCGATATTTGGCAATCATATCATCGACATACACCTCAATTTCCTTGTGCATCATATCGTGAAATAAGGTCACCATAACCTTTTGGTATGTTGCCCCTGTATTCTTCAACCCAAAGGGCATTACTTTGTAACAGAAGGTACCCCACAATGTTATGAAGGTGGTTTTATCCATGTCTTCAGGATGCCTCTTTATCTGATTGTACCCCGAGAAACCATCCATAAAAGAGAATAACGAATATCCTGCTGTGTTGTCTACCAAAGTATTTATGTATGGCAGAGGGAAATTATCTTTTGGGCTAGCTTTGTTCAGATCTCTGTAATCAACGCACATTCGTACCTTCCCATCTTTCTTAGGAACTGGTACAATGTTAGCTACCCATTCAGAGTACTTCACCTCTTGTAAGAATCTCAGATCAAATCGCTTCTTGACTTCGTCCTTTATCTTCAATACGATATCTAGCCTCATTCTTCGCAACTTCGTTGGGTCAAGCTTACAACCCTGTCTTATTGGAAGGCGATGCACCACAATATCGGTATTTAACCCTGGCATATCTTGATAGGACCATGCGAAGATATCCTTGAACTGGCACAGCAACTTAATCAGTCCTTGTCTTGTGTCCTCGGCAATATGCATGCCAATTTTCACCTTTTTCCCTTCTTCTAGAGCTACATTCTCTATTGCCTCTTTCTCATGAGGCATGATTTGTTTCTCTTCCTGTTTTACCATCCTCAACAGATCCAGAGACACATCACAATCCTGGACATCTTCAAAATCCTGAGATTCCTCTAAACATATGTCTTACTCATGAGAGAAATCAGGATTTGTAATATCAGTGCTCATGTTATTGATATCTAGGGATCTATGAAGTATAAAGAATATACAAAGAATGAATGAATTTAAGAATGATTATTTATGTGCTACGAATGAAAGAATAAGAATTGCCAAAATTTAACGGAATATTGGTTAATAAAAATGAAACAATACTCGTTCAAATTGATAAAAGTTATGTTTTATTAAAAAATAATAGTTGGTCATAAGCCTATTTCACAAATGTGATCCTATTACTCCTAGGATCTAGAGTAACAAGAATGTTTCGAGAATTACTCTGAAGAATTCCTAAAGACTACAGGAAGTTCCTCCACAGTCCAATTATTTAGAGAGCTTCCCGGTTCGTAAGGGCGAATTCCCTAAAAGTTTCCTTGCTCGGATCCTTTGTCGTTTATAGCATTAATCTGATGACTTTCTTCTATAGGTAACCCTTTCGATATGAAGGTTTTGGATATTGGAGGGAATGTCACCGGCTCTCACTCCACTTCTCTTCCATTAAGGCGCGCCCTTTTTCCCTCTTGGCACTTCTCAACTTTCTTCTTCCTTTGTTTATAGTCTGGCTTGAAGCCCAAACCAAAGCGATCTCTCTTCTCTTTCAGCTCTAGGATCTGAGTCTCTCCTTGCAGGTATTTTTCTAACCCTATTCTTGGTAAGGCTCCCTTTCCCGCCATCATTTGTAGACCCATCCTCGTAGCTCTTGTTATCTTTGACACCGTTAGCTCACTCCCTTCTAAAATGAAGGTCACATTTACAAATTCTAAAGAGCAAAAGGAACACTCAATAGACTCTTCGTTCGTCTCAACATAAAGGGCCTTGCTAGTAACTGCTGCTATAATGTCCTCCTCTGCATTAATGGTTACTAACCATCTATCTGTCACTAACTTTAATTTCTGGTGCAACGATGAGGGCACCGCTCCTGATGAGTGTATCCATGGCCTTCCTAATAAGCAATTGTAGGAGGGCTTGATATCCATCACCAAGAAGTCTATTTCGTATATATTCGGCCCAATTTCCAAGGGGATGTCAATCCTTTCCATCACTTTCCTTTCTGTACCGTCAAAGGTTCTTACCACATTTTGACATGTCGTCATATGAGAATCGTCAATGGGTAATCTATTCAATGTAGACAATGGTAGAACATTCAAGGCCGATCCATTATCAACGAGCACGCTTGGGAGTGTGTACCCCTTGCATCGAGTGGTGATATGCAAGGCCTTAGTTGACCCCCTGCCCCCCGGTGGAATTTCATCATCATTAAAATAGATAAAATTATCTGCACTTATGTTATTCACCAGTCCAGCTTGTTAAGGGATATGTCATGGGTGACATATGTTTCGTTGAGCACCTTCATCAATCCATCCCGATGCACCTCAGAACTTAGAAGCAGAGCTAATACTGATATGCGAGACGGCTGCCTACGCAACTGCTCGACCACGCTATACTCGTTATGCTTAAGGAATTTTAAAAATTCCTTAGCCTCCTCCTCCTTTACTGGCTCCTTGACAGGCATTTTAGCCTCTTTTTCCTTCTCCGCACTAACATTCTTTATTTTTGTAGGCTCCTCTCTGACGCCCACTGCATCATACCACCTCCCGCACCGTGTATGGGAACCTTCAACTTATACATCCTTAGACGTACTGGCTATACTCTTCTCCTCCGGCACTGTCACACTACAGTCATAACTCCATGGTACCCTATTGCTATCATTATAAGGGAAAGACGTAGGCTTATGAATAACGACCTTAGGCACCGTTTGTGCTCCCACTTCATTATTCCCTAGTAGGGAAATAATAATCCTTGGCCGGCTAGTTCCTTTCTATTCATCCTCCAACACACATTCTTGTTTTTCATAAGAACTACCTTTAAAATTTTGTAGTTCTTTGTTGTCTATAAAGCCTTGTACCAAGGCCTTGAATTCTTCACAATCTTGAACTTCATGTCCTTCTTTCTCATGGAACTCACCATAGTTCCCTATTTCTCCTCTCTCGTTTTTAGAGGTTAACATACCTCTCTTCATCATCTCCTCCCAAATCACCTTCATAGGCATCCTCACCTCAGCAACATCTTCCTTCATTTTCCTTTCACTAACTTTGCCAATGGCATTTACTCCTTGATCGCCATGATTTGGCAACGGGTTTTCAGTATTAGGGGTATTGTCAAACTTTACTACCCCCATCTTAATAAGCCTCTCTACAGCCTTCTTAAAACCAGTACATTTTTCGATCGAATGCCCCGGTATTCCAGCATGGTATTCGCATCTGGCATTTGCATCATACCATTTGGGATATGGGGACTACAGTGGTTTCAAGTGAAAAGGAGAAATAGCATGTGCATCGTATAAGCTTTGATAAAGCTCACGATACGTCACGGGGATAGGTGTGAATTGCATCTTTTCGCACTCGCGCTTTGCACCCGACTCCGCGCTTTGAGAACTCTATCGCTCAATCGTAGCTGTTTTAGGTTGACCAACTGTGATTGCCCTCGTGTTGAAGGTGCTTGTGTTATTTACTTCGCTATCCTTTCTCTTTGGGGCCGATCTTTTGGTTGCTTTCCCCTCAATTTTGCCCCCCTTATGGCATTCTCAATCATCTCTCCCGCCATGATTATATCCGCAAAGCTTTTAGTGGTGCTCCCAATCATGTGGGTGATGAATGGAGCCTTTAGAGTATTGATAAACAACATGGTAGTCTCCTTCTCCAACAACGGTGGTTGAACTTGCATTTCCACCTCTCTCCATCTCTGTGCATATTGCCTAAAATTTTCATTAGGCTTTTTCTCCATGTTTTGCAGTGTGATCCTATCCGGAGTCATGTCAGTCACATGATTGTACTGCTGCATGAAAGCTTGTGTAAGATCCCTCCATGAACTTATTTTGGCCCGGCTCAGTTGATTATACCACTTGGCCGCTTCCCTAACCAAACTATTCTAAAAATAATGAATCAATAATTGATCATTGTTTACATAACCAGTCATCCGTCTGTAAAACATGGTAATATGGGCTTCTGGGCAAGTAGTCTCATTATACTTCTCGAATTCCTGCATTTTAAACTTATGGGGAAGAACCAAATCTGGAACTAAACTTAAGTCCTTAGCATCCATTCCTTAACAATTATCAGCACTTTCTAGTGCCCTAAATTTCTCCTCTAGCCATCTGCAATGTTCCTCTAATTGCCTTGATGATTCGAGTCTCATTTCTTCCCTCTCAGCTACATCTAGATCAGGGATAACCGGATTGGCAGGATTGTCTCCAGGATTGAATCCCGAACCAGTTTGAAAGTTCATGGGTATTCCAGCATCGACTTGACCCTGTTGAGGCCTTATTGTGACAGAAGGCCCTCGGGGATATGCCTCAGGTTGGGTTTGTACGTGAGGTGGAGTGAAACCAAGAGGATGACCCTCATTACCCTCTTCAGTGATAGTCATAGGGGCTTTTCCTTTATCTTTGGCCCTCAGTAGTTAAGCCATCTCAGCCATCATGTTCCTTTGAGCCTCCAACATTTGCTCCCTCATGTCATTTTGCATTTTTGCCAATTGCTCTTGTAATTGGTCCTACATGTCCTTCTGTAGCTGTTCAAATCTTTGGTCCATATTCTTTGACTTAGCGCATTTACTGTAAGGATGTATTGCTTCCAGGTTTTCTTTCTCTTATTCTCTTTCTCCCTAATAAATTTAACTAATTAGGGTCTTTCTATAAACTTGAATGCATATGATGTGATGAGATGCAAATGCAAAAAAAAAAAAATGTCGATTCTGATTCAGTTTCATTTTAGAAAACGTTATTTAAGGAACAAAAATCTTTTCATAAAATGGATTACAAATACACTTTCGCCCGTAGGCCTAGAGTCTTAACCCTATCCAATAACAATGTTAACTCTCGTCCTCTGTCTGACAATGACTCATACATTATACTCAGTGTTCTAGCTTGTATTGCCAAGGCCTGGAAGTGTTCAGCAACCTCTCGAATCTGAGCTAAGGCCTCTTCCATGACATGATCTCTATCTCCCACTTGATTCCGAAGATGGTGAAGTTCTCCCTTCCACTGTTCTTCTCTTGCCTCGAGCTGCTCAATCCGTAGCTCACAGTCCTGTAGTGCTGTTTCCAACCCTCCAATGTTGTGCTTCATTTTCTTGATCTTATCCAAGCTTTCCTTTAACTCGATCGCAGGGTTACGACTTTGGTGATGATGAAGAGATCGTCCAAGCTCAGCCACCTTAGTTTTTAATTCTTAATTTTCCTTCTCTAGGGTCTGATTACGCGACTACCTCTCTTGGAACTTTTTTTCCCAATACTCGGCCTTGGCTCTTTCCTCTTGAATCTCTTGTTGCCACTGCTCTGAAGATCTCCCTAATCCGACCCTTTTCCAGGTTACCTGGGCCTTCTTGTAGTGCGTCTTTAAATTATCTCGATCTTCCTCAATCTTTCTCTTTTCCTTTTTCACCTTATCGACTTCTATCTTTTGAACATCAACGTCGAGACTTAAGCACATTTTTTCCTCTTCGAGCTTCTCAATCCTCTTTTCAAGCTCTAAATTCTTCCTCTCGAACTCTTGCTTCATAAACTCCAACTCTGATGGAATCACTCGTAAGCTCTCCTTTAATGATCGAGCCACCCCAAAATTGGCCTAGGGACATTATCGTTGACTCTCCTACCAAACCACCCTTTATACTCAAGGATTGACGTCGAGCCTTCGGTCAATATCTTCATACAGAAAGGCTTCTTCAAAGCCTCAGAAATCTCTCGCATCCTCTTCTTGTAGTGATCTCCTTTATAAGAGAAATCACTCTGAGCTAAACCCTATGTAGTCGGTATGAACTGCCTCGCTCAATATTGCCTTAGAACAAGCAATGGTGTATATCCAACAACTCCTCAAATTCCTGGCAAAGGGATCCAATCAAAACTGCCACAATGGTAAAGGACTTCACTAGGAACCAACCAAGGAGCCTTCCACATAACATCTTCCTCTCGAAGATTCTGAAAAATGTCTATCCACCTCTCTTCTGAAATGTCATCTCTCCTAGGCATGTCTACTGCTTCCTTTAAGGGAGAATAATACTCAAAGAATACTCGGTAAGGAATCTTATCAAGCTTCTAGAAGTGGGTATGAAACCAAACCAACAGCAACTGTGCACATCCAATAAACCTTCCTTCACCAGCTCTTCGACATGCGCTCAGGGATCTTAACGTCTCAGCTAAGATTACAGGTATAGGTGTGTTCTGTTTACCCAGTCGATCGAATAAATCCATAACCACCTCATCTATGTCTCAAAAAGCCTTTGGAAAGATCACTAAACCATAAATACTTAAATCCAGGACATCTACCCTTTTTTTACGTCTAGATGTGTCGATATCAAATCTCTCAAAACGGCCCATGGAACGCACTTACTATCACCCTTTTGCTGCACACGAGCTACAGTCCAACTGCTCACTCATCCCAGTAATCATTACCAACTTCTTCGTAAAAGTTGGGAGGCTAGCAGGCCTAACATAAGCCTTGTGACCTTGAATCCTCGAGCAAGGCAATAAAGTCGTATACTCCTCCAAAGTAGGTACAAGATCAACATTGCCAAATGTAAAGCAACTATAAGCAGGGTTCCAGAACTGTACCATAGCTCGCAACAAATGCCTATCTATCTTGATGTCTAGCAACTAGGGAAGGTCTCCATAATTCTGATAGAAAAGCTGTTTAGCCTCGTCATCCCATTGGGCCCAAATGTCTCTTAACTCTTGAAACTCATTTTGTGTTGAATTAATACGAGTGAAGTCCCATAACTCTGATGTATACCCTTTGATGGCACTATCTCCCTTCTCTAACTGGTTTTTCTCTGACCAGGTACAGACAGAGGCGTTGTCCTCCACCTTTTTAAGATATTCGTTCCTCATTACAAAACTTTATAATCTAGAAATCAAACCTTGAATCGACACCTTTAAATGCTAAATGACATGCAATGACAGCAAAATAAAAAATAGGTTAGTGTCATATAAAAAAATGATAAACAAGTACTTACAAGGGTAACTTACTAAAGGTTATCCCTATTTCTCTAGGGTAAACACTTAAAGTTCACTATACGAGTTTTAGCTCTAAAGTAAGAGTACCTGAAACAGCAGATTCCTCGGTCTTCACCCATTATAGGCTCATATAGGTCAAGTTCAGTTCAGGGGGACACATTTCCCTATGGCCATACGGAGATGAAAATCTTACGAAGACGTAGGTACAGTATCCCGAAAGCAATCCACTAGCTCATACGAAGGTGAAAACCTCACGAAAGCGTAGCTTCTCACTCCCACTTAAGTGTGCGACCACAACGGTCATGCAAATGCAATGTACAACAATAAGATAACAAACATATGCAGCAAACACATGTAAAAAGGATCGAATTTTAAATTTTCCAAACTTCCGACATTAAGACATAAAATAATCAATTTCTTGGCTCGACTCTCTTAATTCCCTAGCGGAGTCGCCAAGCTATCGAAACCTCTTTAAAAATGGTTAAAGTATTTTGAAAACGGGAGTCGCCACCAACCTTTTAAAGTGTGATTGGATCACTTTACAAAACATTTTGGTCTACGAAATTACGAGAAAACAGGTTCGGGAGTCAGTTACATACGAGAAAGGATTAGCACCATCGTAACACCCAAAATTGGTACCAAATTGAATAATCTTATCTTAATGTCAGAAGTTTGGAAGAATTTAGAAATGAGATTTCCTTTAAAACCATAATATTTTAAGTTAAAAAGTATCAAGATTCCTTCGCTTCAAAAGAGTACAAACATCACATCCAGCATGATTGGACACGATATCTTTAAACTTTAAAGATACTGAAATATCTTGTGATTTATGAAACTCGTTTAAAAGGATATTTTTAGACATTCAAACAAACGGGAAATCGCAACCCAGCATGTTAGGGCACTACTTCCCGAGTTCCTAAATACCAACAACATTGCCTCTTTTTGAAATTCCTTTTGAATCAAATGAGATTTTTGTTTTGAAAATAATGATGTACTTTACATTTTTCAAGAAATTAATATTAAATAAAACTAGCTACATAATACATGCTTTTTCATTTTATGCAAACATAGTATAGAAGATAAATAATGGCATAAATTACACAATATACATTGTCACTTTATGCATGGTCATAGATAACATAAATATACATGCATTATCGTTACATGCAAAATACAGCGTAGAGCATAATGAATTCAATGATATAAATTGCATAATATATATATAACAACATTGCATATAAATGTACCTTAGATCAACATAAATAATTAATTTTCATGCAAATATGTAAAAGCAAATAGTAAATAATTTACTAAACATTAACGAAATAAAAATAAATAAATAAGCAAAGTATAAACATATGAAATATAAATCAAATAAAATAAAAATAAAGATATTTAGAAATTTTTAGAATAATATGAAAATAATAAAGGAAAACTCCCTTTTTTTAAAAAAAATGATTAATATATATATAAACCAAATTACAAGGTATAATAACTTAATATATTAACAAAATAATGCATTAAATATTACACATATTTATTTAATAATAAAATAAAAAAACCTATATAATTAATGAGTGATAAAATAATATATATTTTATAATGAAATAAAAGTAATGTAAGAGACAATATATATAATAGGATTTATAAGCAAAACATATAATAATATAAACAATATGATAAGTAATATAAAATATATATATAATAAAATGTATATAATATAATATATAATAAAAGGAAAATATTATAAGGAATAATATATAATAAAATATAAAATATATAAATAAAATATAATGAAATATAAATACTATCATATAAATAACGATAATATACTATTATTTAATAATAATTTTAAAAAGATTTAAAATTTGCACAATTAATGAATAATAATACATCATTTATAATAAAAATATATAGGAATGATATATATAAATATAATATGATATAATTTATAAATATATAATAATAAAAACAATATAATATATAAACAAAAAAGATAATATATATTATTTAGATAACTAATATTTATAAAAATAAATAATATAAAGTATTTAATAAATTATGCAAAAAAAATATTTAAAAGGATTAAAATTAAATAAAGCTAAAGTTCTAGGGCCAATTTTAAAATAATAAAAATGAATTTTGGGCCTTTTGGAACACGCGTTAAAAGTTGAAGGACTCATTGGGAAATTATCCCTTATTCCTAATGTAACGCTCCGTACCCGAGACCGTCACTGGATTCAAACAAGAGGTGTTAACAGACTTAATTCATTACTTAAACTGCTCAAATGATTTATTTTTTTAAAATTTCCAGTCAAGCTAGCAATCTGCGTCACAGTCGCTTAAAAATTCATATCTTGAGTTCCGAAACTCGAAATCCAATTCTGTCAATTTTACCTGAAATTAGACTCATATATCTATTTACTAATTATTTTCTATAATTTTTGGTCAAGCCAATTAGTACAGTTTATTAGTTAAATTCTCCCCTATTTCAGGGTTCGACTGCTCTGACCTCTGTGTATTTCTAATCAGATATCTCTTTGTACAAAATTTCAATGTCTATGACGTTTGTTTTTATTAAAACTAGACTCAATAAGAAATCTGTACATATAAAGCATAACTTCTTTTTATTTTTTTAAAATTTATTATGAATTTATAAAATCAGAACAGGGGATCCAAAAATCACTCTGGCCCTATTTCACAAAAATTCAAATATCTCATAAAATATAATTCATATACCTGTTTTGTTCAATCCATATGAAAATAGACTCATTAAACTTAAATTTCATAACTTACTCATCATTTAATTCCATTTCTACTATGTTTAGTGATTTTTCAAATTTACATCACTGCTGCTGCCAGATTCTGTTTTATGGCAAATTTCACTTTACTAAGGATTTTCATGGACTAAATATCATTTTAAACATACATAACATCAAATATGACTTAGATTGACCATTCCAATGGCTAATCATTTACAAACCCTTTTCTTGCCAAACCATAGCCATATCATAAGATCATTTACACAAAGTGAGTATTTTGCTATACATGCCACATTCAAAACACACAAGCAATTTTACCAATTTAGGCCTTCGGATAGTGTGAACGAGTCTTCGACCTACCCCGATTCTCAAGCCGGCTTGTCAAAACTACAATGAAAGAAAAGGAGAGAGTAAGCACAAATGCTTAGTAAGTTCACATGCAAATAGCAAGTAACATAATCACACAATCCCACAAAAACATTATTTGCATAAACAACACCAAGACATTCATGTTTCATTTGTATTTAATATCTTTCTACGATTTCATCATACCAAGTTCTCAACCCAAGGGTTTAAGCACATACCTCTCAAATTTTCTCATTTACCACACTTTTCAACATGTCACCTTCATTTTAGGCCTTCTGTTTATTCACTTAAGATTCACCCGTTGAACACATCGGAATATAATTCGAATATGCGGATCTCATGAACATAAGAGCCATACCCGCAGCTAGACAAACTCAATAGCCTGCGGAACTTATGTAGCCAAGCTACCATGTAACCCGTCCATAAGTGAACTCGGACTCAACTCAACGAGCTCGGGCGTTCGCATCCATAAGTGAACTCGGACTCAACTCAACAAGCTCGGATGCCTAGTTACATCTCACGAACTCGGACTCAACTCAACGAGTTCAAAACTCAACCATCCTAGTGACATGTCACTTGTATTCTAATCTATTCCCAAGGTTCAAACGGGCTTTTTCCTCGTTCACATATCTTTGCCGTCTTCCATGGAATATCGAAACCGACACTCGGTAGCAATTCATATTTAATAAGTAATAAACATAATTTGCATATTACTCAACAATAACCACAAAGCATAATATTTCATAATAATAATCATCATATGATATAAATATCGTTAAGTTAATTAAAATGAAAATTATGTTACTACATTTACACATAAACTTACCTCGGTACAAAATTATTAGCAATCGAGCCTATTCTTCGTAAACTTTGTTTTCCCCTCGATCGCGACTTGAATCTCGTTTCTCTTGATCTATAATGCCAAATTAATCTTATTTAATACATACATTCATCAAAACAGCATTTAATACAAACTTTGGCAAAATTACATTTTTGCCCCTAAACTTTTGCATAATTACACTTTTGCCCCTAGGCTCGGGAATTAAACTTCATCCCTTATTCTTATGTTTTATGAAATGCTGATCATTTTTCTCTTCTATGGTAACATCAAATTCACACTCTAACATGTACTTATGACTATTAGGTATTTTTACCGATTAAGCCCTTTTACTCGTTTTCGCTTAAAACCGAGTAGTACAAGTTGTCTAACATAATTTAAAACCTCATTTTCTATCATAAGGCACCAAAATACACAAATTTCACCTATGGGTATTTTTCCAAATATGAACCCTAGGTTGAATTATTGCTAGCATAAGCTTAATCGAGCTACCGGGATTCCAAAAACGTAAAGAACATTAAAAACGGGGCTTGAAATCACTTACTATGGAGCTTGGAAGCTTGAAACAAACCCTAGCTATGGATAACCCTTGAAATTTTGGCCTAATGAAGAAGATGGACAAAAATTGGCTTTTAATTTTGTTTTTAATTCATTTTAATAACTAAATGACCAAAATGCCCTTACTACTAAACTTTCCAAAAATTCCATCCATGTCCAATTTTTGTCCATAGACTTAGAAATTGGTCAAATTTCTATTTAATACCTCCTCATTAATATTCCAAAACAATTTCACACTAAAAACTCTAGAATGCAAGTTTTACAAATTATTCGATTTAGTCCCTAATTTCAATATAAGCACTTTAGGCATAGGATTTCATCATGAAATTTTCACACAATCATGAAATCATATCATAAACATCAAAATAATTATAAAATAATTATCTCTATCTAGAATTTGTGGTCACGAAACCACTATTCCGATTAGGCCCTAAATCGGGATATTACAACTCTCCCCCCTTTAAGGATTTTCGTCCTCGAAAATCTTACCGGCAAACAGGTGTGGGTATTGGTTTCTCATAGTTTCTTCAGGTTTCCATGTAGTCTCTTCTACCTTGTGCTTTTTCCACAATACTTTCACGAGAGTGACACTTTTATTTCTTAGTTGTTTGACTTCTCGAGCTAAAATCTTAATCGTTTCTTCTTTGTAAGTCATATCCAGTCGTAATTCAATTTCTGTCGGTGAAATTATATGTGAAGGATCTGAACGATATCGACGTAACATAGATACGTAGAACACATCATGAATCTTCTCTAATTCAGGTGGTAATGCTAGCCGATATGCTACCGGTCTAACTTTTTCAATTATTTCATACGGTCCAATAAAACGCGGACTTAACTTTCCCTTCTGTCCAAATCTAAGGACTTTCTTCTATGGAGACACTTTCAAAAATACCTTATCACCAACTTGAAACTCGATTTCTCTTCGTTTCAAATCCGCATAAGATTTCTGTCTATCTGAAGCAGCTTTCAAACAATCTCGAATCACTTTCACCTTTTCTTCGGTTTCTTTTATTAGATCAACTCCATAAATCTGATTTTCCTTGAGTTCAGTCCAATACAATGGCGTCCGACATTTACGACCATACAATGCTTCATAAGGTGCCATCTTTAAACTCATCTGATAACTATTATTATAAGTAAATTCTAACAACGGTAAGTACCTTTCCCGACTACCTTGAAATTCCAATACGCAACATCTGAGCATGTCTTCAAGAATCTGAATTACTCTCTCTGATTGTCCATCAGTTTGTGGATGAAAGGCAGTGCTGAAATTTAACTTTGTACCTAATGCCTCTTGCAACTTTTGCCAAAACCGTGAAGTAAATCTCGGATCTCTATCCGAAATGATTGACAAAGGTATTCCATGAAGTCTAACAATCTCACGGATATACAATTCAGCCAACTTATTAAGAGAATAATCCGTACGTACCGGAATAAAATGAGCCGATTTAGTCAATCTGTCAACTATTACCCAGATGGCATTTTTCTTCCCCGGAGTTAACGGCAACCCTGATATAAAATCCATAGTAATCCGATCCCATTTCTATTCAGGAACCATGATAGGCTGGAGTAATCCCGAAGGTACTTGGTGTTCAGCTTTCACTTGTTGACAAACTAAGCACTTTGATACAAACTCAGAAATATCTCTTTTCATTCCACTCCACCAGTACATTTTCTTCAAGTCATTATACATTTTCATACTGCCCGGATGAACCGCCAAACAACCATTATGTGCTTATGCAAAATCTTTTGAATCAACTCATCATTTTTTGGTACACAAATCTGATTTTTAAACATCAAGCAACCATCAGAATCGACTCTGAAATCTGATCCCGTATCATCTTCACACTGCTTTCTCTTGGCTTGCAAATCTTGATCATTTTTCTAAGCTTCAGAAATCTCTTGTAAAAACATCGGTCTTGCTTTTAACTCTGCTAGAATCAATCCATCATTTAATATTTTTAATCGAGTGTTCATAGCTCTCAAAGCAAATAGCAATTTTCTGCTTAAAGTATTGGCAACCACATTCGCTTTTCTCGGATGGTAATCAATAACAAGCTCGTAATCTTTCAATAACTCCAACCATCTTCGCTGTCTCAAATTCAAGTCTTTTTGTGACATTAAGTATTTAAGACTTTTGTGGTCGGTATATACTCGGCACTTTTCACCATACAAATAATGTCGCCAAATTTTCAAAGCAAACACTATAGCAGCCAATTCCAAATCATGAGTCAGATAATTTCTTTCATGAGATTTTAACTGTCTCGAAGCATAAGCCACCACTTTTCCTTCTTGCATAAGTACACATCCTAAGCCATTTCGAGAAGCATCACTATACACCACAAATTTTTTACCTGATTCGGGTTGTACCAACACTGGTGCTTCAATTAATAACTTTTTCAATTATTCAAAACTTTGTTGACATTCTTCTGTCCATTCAAATTTAACATTCTTCCGGAGTAGTCTAGTCATAGGAGCAGCAATTATAGAAAATCCATTTACAAACCGCCGATAATACCCAGCTAGCCCCAAGAAACTTCTAACCTCGGTTACATTTTTCTATGGTTTCCAATCAACAATGGCTGAAATCTTACTAGGATCAACCCGTATACCATCACTCAAAACAATATGACCCAAAAATCCAACTTTCTGAGCCAAAATTCACTTTTACTAAACTTAGCATACAAATGCTTATCTCACAAAGTTTGCAAAACTATCCTCAAATGCTCAAAGATGCTCTGTCTCATCTTTTGAATAAATTAAAATATCATCTATAAACACCACAACAAATTTGTCCAAGTATGACTGAAATATGCGATTCATCAAATCCATAAACACAGTAGGAGCATTTGTCAACCCGAATGGCATAAATAAAAATTCATAATGACCGTACCTTGTTCTAAAAGCGCTTTAGGCACATCCGACTCTTTTACTCGCAATGTAGTACCCGGATCTCAAGTCAATCTTTGAAAACCATGTCGCTCCTTTTAGCTGATCAAATAAATCATCAATTCTTGGCAACGGATATTTGTTTTTGATTGTCACCTTGTTTAACTGCCGATAGTCAACACACAACCTCATAGAACCATCCTTCTTTTTCACAAATAACACAGGAGCACCCCAAGGTGAAAAACTTAGTCTCACAAAGCCTTTATCAGTCAACTCTTGCAATTGCGACTTTAATTCTTTCAACTCTGCTGGTGCCATTCTATATGGAGCAATTGAGATTGGAGTCGCTCCCCATATCAAATCAATACCAAATTCTACTTCCACATCGAGGCAAACCCAACAATTCTTCCGAAATACGTTTGCAAATTCACACACAACCAAGACGATTCAACTTTCTTTTCAACTTCTTTTGTATTAATTACATACGCCAAATAAGCTTTATAACCCTTTCTCTAATATCTCTGAGCCGACATTGAAGAAATCATACTAGATAATGCCTCTGATTTGTCTGGTTCAACCCGTAGAATTTTACCACTTTCACACTTTAATTCTATAACCTTTTCTTTGCAATTTACTATAGCATCATGTAATGTCAACCAATCCATACCCAAAATAACATCAAATTCATCAAACGGCAACAACATCAAATCGGCCGAAAAGTAATGACCCCGAATCATTAAAGGGAATATCTTGCATACTTTATCAACTATCACACATTTGCCTAACGGATTCGACACTCTAATCATAAATTCTGTGTTCTCAACATGTATATTCATACTAAACACCAGTTTCATGCATACATATGAATGAGTAGAACCGAGATCAATCAAAGCAATAACATTAACATCATAAAAAGAAAATATACCAGTAATCACATTGGGTGATGAAGCATCTTCACGTGCCTTTATAGCATAAGTTCTAGCTGGAGCCCTTGCTTTAGATTTAGCTACTGAATCTCTGGCTACATTTTTGCTGCTTGCTTCATTTCTAGGTTTTCTCGAGTATCTTCCCCTCGAGTCTACACCACTAGCTTTTACATTCTGAAATTTTTCTTTCTCAGCTCTCTCTGGGAAGTCTCTAATAAAAGGATCCGGAGAACCACACTAAAAACATTCATTCACTCTACATGGGCTAAAATGATTTCTGCCACACCGTTGGCACTCGGGCTTAACAAATCTCGTATTTCCCACACTAGCTGTAGAAGTAGTCTGAGATTTAGGACCCACATTTTGCTTGTTAAAATTTCCATATGATTGTCCAACCGAAACCTGTGAACGAGGATTCATATTTCTAGATTTTCTATATTGCTGTGAGGATGAACTGCTCGTCGGTCTTTTCTTCCAATTTCTAGTCTCAACCTCTACCTTTTTCTTCTCTTTAAGTAGTTCTTCAGCCTTGGAAGCTCGATCAACCAGTACTACCATTTCTTTTAATTCAAGAATCCCAACAAATACTTTGATGTCTTCATTGAGTCCATCTTCAAATTGTCTGCACATTGTAGCTTCTGTAGGAATATATTCTCTAGCATACTTACTCAACCTGACAAACTCCCTTTCGTATTCAGTAACTATCATGTTCCCCTACTTTAATTCAAGAAACTCTTTACGCTTCTGATCAATAAATCTTTCACTGATATATTTCTTCTAAAATTCTTCTTGAAAGAACTCCCAAGTTACTTTCTCTTTTGGTACTACTGAAGTCAATGTCTTGCACCAATGATAAGCTGAATCCCTCAACAATGATATAGCACATTTCAAGCATTCTTCAGGTGTACAAGACAATTCATCAAATACTCGAATAGAATTCTCGAGCCAAAACTCGCTTTCTCAAAGATCATCATCAATATTTGCCCCAATTCTTGGCCCCTTGTTTACTGGATTTTGTCAACTGGAGTTCTGTGAAATTTTATCGATCTACACCTTGAGGCATCGGGGTGCAGGTTGAGGAATCGGGGAGGTGGGGAGGTTGTGCATTCGAGTTCGTGACGAACGAACTCGATGATACTGAGCACTCATCATCTCAAGAAAGGCTTCCCAGCCCCTCTCCTCCTTGACCGACAAGTAGAGGAGGTGGATTTTCAGTTGGCACCACCCATTCAGCCAGAGCTGGTGCATTACTCTCTACATCATCGCCGCAATCGGATCGGATCCATTTACTATAAAAAAATCATTTAAAAGGCCGTGTCGTCACACTATCACAATTTATATATATGGCATGTATAGCAAAACCCGTACATACAACACATTAGTCCGAGAACCAACTAAACCTGCTCTGATACCACCAAATGTAACGCCCCGTACCTGAGACCGTCGCCGGATTCCAACATGAGGTGCTAACAAACTTAATTCATTACTTAAACCGCCCAAACGATTTATTTTTTTAAAATTTCCAGTCAAGCTAGCAATCTACGTCACAGTCTCTTAAAAATTCATATCTCGAGTTCCAAAACTCAAAATCCAATTCCGTAAATTTTACCTGAAACTAGACTCATATATCTATTTAATAATTATTTTCTATAAATTTTGGTCAAGCCAATTAGTACAGTTTATTAGTTAAATTCTCCCCTATTTTGGGGTTCGACTGCTCTGACCTCTGTGTATTACGAATCAGATATCTCTCTGTACAGAATTTCAATATCTATGACGTTTATTTTTTCTTAAAACTAGAATCAATAAGAAATCTTTACATATAAAGCATGACTTCTATTTATTTTTTTACAATTTATTATGAATTTTTAAAGTCAGAATAGGGGATCCAAAAATTACTCTGGCCCTGTTTCACAAAAATTCAAATATCTCATAAAATATAATTCATATACCTTTTTTGTTCAATCCATATGAAAATAGACTCATTAATCTTAAATTTCATAACTTACTCATCATTTAATTCCATTTCTACTATTTTTAGTGATTTTTCAAATTTAAATCACTGCTGCTGCCAGATTCTATTTTATGGCAAATTTCACTTTACTAAGGATTTTCATGGACTAAATATCATTTTAAACATACATAACATCAAATATGACTTAGATTGGCCATTCCAATGGCTAATCATTTACAAACCCTTTTCTTGCCAAACCATAGCCATATCATAAGATCATTTACACAAAGTGAGTATTTTGCCATACATGCCACATTCAAAACACACAAGCCATTTTACCAATTCAGGCCTTTGGATAGTGTGAACGAGCCTTCGACCTATCCCGATTCTCAAGTCGGCTTGTCAAAACTACAATGAAAGAAAAGGAAGGAGTAAGCACAAATGCTTAGTAAGTTCACATGCAAATAACAAGTAACATAATCACACAATCCCATAAAAACATTATTTGCATAAACAACACCAAGACATTCATGTTTCATTTGTATTTAACATCTTTCTACGATTTCATCATACCAAGTTCTCAACCCAAGGGTTTAAGCACATACCTGTCAGATTTTCTCATTTACCACACTTACCAACATGTCACCTTCATTTTAGGCCTTCTATTTATTCACTTAAGATTCACCCGTTGAACACATCGGAATATAATTCGAATACGCGGATCTCATGAACATAAGAGCCATACCCGCAGACTAGACAAACTCAATAGCTCATGGAACTTATGTAGCCAAGCTACCATGTAACCCGCCCATAAGTGAACTTGGACTCAACTCAACGAGCTCGGGCGTTCGCATCCATAAGTGAACTCGGACTCAACTCAACAAGCTCGGATGCCTAGTTACATCTCATGAACTCGGACTCAACTCAACGAGTTCAAAACTCAACCATCCTAGTGACATGTCACTTGTATTCTAATCTATTCCCAAGGTTCAAACGGGCTTTTTCCTTGTTCACATATCTTTTCCGTCTTCTATGGAATATCGAAACCGACACTCGGTCGCAATTCATATTTAACAAGTAATAAACATAATTTGCATATTACTCAACAATAACCACAAAGCATAATATTTCATAATAATAATCATCATATGATATAAATATCATTAAGTTAATTAAAATGACAATTATGTTACTACATTTACACATAAACTTACCTCGGTACAAAATTATTAGCAATCGAGCCTATTCTTCGTAAACTTTGTTTTCCCCTCGATCGCAACTTGAATCTCGTTTCTCTTGATCTATAATGCCAAATTAATCTTATTTAATACATACATTCATCAAAACAGCATTTAATACAAACTTTGGCAAAATTACATTTTTGCCCCTAAACTTTTGCATAATTACACTTTTGCCCTTAGGCTTAGGAATTAAACTTCATCCCTTATTCTTATGTTTTATGACATGCTGATCATTTTTCTCTTCTATGGTAACATCAAATTCACACTCTAACATGTACTTATGACTATTAGGTATTTTTACCGATTAAGCCCTTTTACTCGTTTTCGCTTAAAACCGAGTAGTACAAGTTGTCTAACATAATTTAAAACCTCATTTTCTATCATAAAGCACCAAAATACACAAATTTCACCTATGGGTATTTTTCCAAATATGAACCCTAGGTTGAATTATTGCTAGCATAAGCTTAATCGAGCTACCGGGATTCCAAAAACGTAAAGAACATTAAAAACGGGGCTTGAAATCACTTACTATGGAGCTTGGAAGCTTGAAACAAACCCTAGATATGGATAACCCTTGAAGTTTCGGCCTAATGAAGAAGATGGACAAAAATTGGCTTTTAATTCTGTTTTTAATTCATTTTAATAACTAAATGACCAAAATGCCCTTACTACTAAACTTTCCAAAAATTCCATCCATGTCCAATTTTTTGTCCATAGACTTAGAAATTGGTCAAATTTCTATTTAATACCTCCTCATTAATATTCCAAAACAATTTCATACTAAAAACTCCTAGAATGCAAGTTTTACAAATTATTCGATTTAGTCCCTAATTGCAATCTAAGCACTTTAGGCATAGGATTTCATCACGAAATTTTCACACAATCATGCAATCATATCATAAACATCAAAATAATTATAAAATAATTATCTCTATCTCGAATTTGTGGTCACGACATTATTCCGATTAGGCCCTAATTCGGGATATTACACCTGAAACGACATTGTTCCTAGAATAGGCCTCAGAGGAGTTGTTGGGACAAAATTGAGATAAAAACAAAATGTCAGGGCCAAATTCTAACAAAATAAAATGAAATTGAACATAAAAGACACGGAAGGACCAATTGGGAAATTATCCCAATTTACAAAAACACACGGATCCTCCCCGGGTAATCGGGTCAACACGTGGATCTGAACCTTGAAACGACGCTGTTTTAGAGCTTATTGTTTTAAGCCAAACAATGTCGTTCTAATAAGGCTATATAAGCTAAATTTTAACTTAAAAAAAATCATTTTGAAACCCAGTTAAAAAAATGAAAGAAATCCTCTGAAAGAGGATTTGGGGTCGACCTCGGAGCTCTGTCGAGCTTCCGTTCTCAGGTGCCCACACGCCCACGCGCCACCGCGAACGCCTCCATGTACGATGGTCAGAATCTGGAAAACTTTCCGTTTCAACGCAGATTAGAAACCGTTCGTCTCCTCTTTTCCCTTTTTATATTACCAGCGTATATTTTGTAAAAAAAATAAATGAAATATTCACCTTTGTATTCTTTTATAATCTGCCAATGTTTCTCTTGTTTTATATCTATCAACTGTTTGTATCCTCCATTACAATGATAGCACTTGGGCTTTTATAGCCACTGTTTACAATATATTTACATCTTTATTTCATTTCCTTGCCATATATGTTTCATCTCTGTCGTTTCTTTCTCTTTTTTTTTGCAGGTGATCAAGGAAAATCCAGTAACGATCGTACTGGCGACGTAGATCTACCGGTGGCGTTGATCATGATGTGATTCGAAGCCTGGAATCATGGCCTAGAATCACGGCACTGATAGTGGGTTACTGGAACAACGCAAGATGAACAGTCACGTCGTTTGGCATGCTTGCGGCGCTAGTGTTTCTGGAAACCCTAGGGTTTCCTAATTCAATTTAGGTTTTGGGCCTTCCTGGGCTTCGCTGCTTTAGGTCTACTTGGGCCGTCCGTTTGTGGGTTGGGTGTAGTCGGGTTGTTTGGGTTTAGACTAGTTAGGCTACAAGTGTAACCGGGTTTGGGCTTATCAGGCTTTGAGGCCTGTTTATTTTAAATGGACTGTGAACTTTTATTTTTTATTTAACTACGGGCCCGGGCAGAAATGGGCTACTACATGCGTTCTTAGTAAAATTAGTTTAGTAAATTTTGATTAAAACACATCACTCCAAATTGTCGAGTAAATAACAGAAAAATGGTAATTACTAATACTTTTTGTCCTCGTAAATACGATATTCTCTACTCACCATAGCTATACTATTGTTCGATAGGTGTGCTTGCCTTAGTTGTATTTATAGTTAGTGTAGCAGCCCAAATCTGCCTGGGCCTGTGAGATAAATGAATAAACAAATAAAAATAAATAAATAAGAGTTTATTTATTTCAGTCCAGTTTACAAAAGCCCAAATGTTTGTGGCCCAAATACTTAAAACCTCAGATATTACCCACTCAGCCCAATAATTTTCAAACCCAAACTTAAACTAAACCCACAGTTAAACCCGTTATACAATTAACCCAGGACTAAAGCGCCCAACCCAACTGCCCAAATTTATTACACCAAGGCGAGAAACCTAGGGCTTACGCTTTTTCCTCCTCGAGTCACCACTGTTTCTGGAAGATTCAGGGAGTGTCTGTCCCGTTCCCCAAAATCGAGACGGCCATCAATGGTCAACAATGCATTGTCACAGTCCCTTCAACGCACCACGACCCATCAGCTCGGCCATCAATCACACCTCCACCAGTGGGCCGAAATTTTAGCACCGTGCTAGGGCTATTTCCACCGATCATGCCGAATCATCGTCAAGCCTTTGTCACCGCCGGATTTCTCGCGAGCACCTGCAAAAAAGGAAAAGAATCATAGCAAAAAGGGAAACAAACAGGGAAAGAAATCAAAGATTTCTTTCCCCAAAACACAATAATCTGCAGAAGGGCTATAAAAACCCTTTTATAATATGTAAATGTTACGTTTTTTCTGAGAAGGCACATATACATAATAAAAATACAGCGGTATTATCGAAGAACAAAGGTGATTCATTTTTTTAAATCTTTTGTTATGAATATATGCATATGAAGGATAAAACAAATAGAAAGGAGATTACCTTTTGTTTCGGTGAGAAAGGCAGAATTTTAGGATCGCGACTGCCGTACACAACGGTGTCAAAGGTGGCACGTGGGCCCGTGGGAACCCAATGACGGAGGCACGATGGCACTCCGAGGGTCTGCCCACATTCCTCTTTCAGAGGATTTTCCCTTGTTTTTTTTTAAAACAGAATGCAAAAATGATTTCAATGCCTTAAATTTGGTTTATATAAGCCTGATGAAACAGTGTCGTTTTGGTTTAATTCAATAAACACAAAATGGTGTCGTATCAATGCTGAGGATTCGCGTGTTGACCCGTGACCCGAGAAGGATCCGCGTGTTTTTGGAAATTGGGATAATTGCCCAATTGATCCTTCCGGTTTATTAAATTTTATAATCTCATTTCATTTTATTTTTAATTCGGCCCTAATATTATATAGTTGTTTTAATTTCGTCCCAATGGTTACTAAACTTCATTCTGAGGAACGACGTCGTTTTGGGGATAAGGGAAAATTTCCCAATGAGTCCCTAGGATTTTAATGGGCATCTCAATAAGGCCCAAGTTCTTTTTTAAAATTAACCTCTGATTTTTTATTTAAATTTAATTTTGGTCCTCTTATTTCTTTTTAAAATTTTTAAAATTTATTTATTTTAAAAATTTATATATTACTTTTATTTTAATATAAATATTATTTTTATATAACATTTCATATTTATATATTATTATTTATTTTAAACTACTTATTATATAATTTTTTAAAAATTGGAAAATTATTATTAAATATTTTTAACTTGTATACTTTTATATTACATGCTATAAAAATTTACCTTTCATTACATATACTATTTATATTATTATTATACATGACTTATTTTGAAATTTATTATTAAATATTGTTCTTTAATTTATGTTTTATGTATATTTTTAAAAAAAATAATTACTTACTTTATTTTATATTTTAATACGTATTAAATCTTTTATATATTGTTATATTTTATATCATTTATATATTAAATGCTAGTTTCATAATATTATTAAGTGTTGTTGGTTTGGTATATATGTTACTACATTATTATTATTTTTATACATTATCACACTTGTTTTGTATATATATTTATATGTCTAATGGTATATCATGCATCGTTTTTTATTTAATTATTATTTTGTATGTTCGTATATTTTGCTTATTCATCTTCAGTATATGCTATGTATATCTTAATATGTATGTTGCTATGTAACTAAGATTTGCTATATTTATGTATGTATCTAGTATAGGACCTTTATATTATTGCTACCATATTATTTAAATGATTTAGCTACCTATTATTGTAATATGCTATATTATATGTTATAATGTATATATATGGTTCTTCATGCATTAATTAAAAGCAAGATTCAAATGTCTTCAAAAGTAAAAAGGCAAAGCTTGGTATTTGGAAACTTCGAGAAAGGTAGTGCCCTAACTTATTGGATTGCGACCTTTCTCGTTGAGTTTGAATAGTCAAACACCTTCTAAGTTTTTAAGGTTTTCAAAATACGAGCAACTGTCTTGGAATTTCAAAGCATTGTGTCTTAACTTACTGGATATGGCGTTTTGTTGTTTTGAGATAGGGATTTTCAAAAAGGTCTAGCTTAGTTTCGGATGTCTTAAAATATTACTTCCTAACTTATTGGATGTAATATTGTGATTCATTTGATACAAGTGAACCCTAATTTTCAAAATTAAAATATTATAAAGAGGATTGCATCTTAAAAATTTTAATCTTCTAACATTAAAGACACTTGATAATCAATTAGGTACCAATTTTTTTGGGCGTTACGAGGGTGCTAACCCTTCCTCGTACGTAAATGACTCCCGAATCCATTTTCTCAACTTTCGTAGACCAAAATTAATGTTTTAAAACAAAACATTTTATAAGGTGATCCAATCACACCTAAAAAGATTGGTGGCGACTCCTGTTTTCGTTTTTCTTAAGGTCGATTCCCATTTTCCAAAACACGATTTAAAAATGGTTTCGACAGCTTGGCGACTCCATTGGGGACTAATAAGAGAGTCAAGCCGTGTAATTGATTATCTCTTGTCTTGATGTCGGAAATTAAAAATTTTAAAATTTAATCCTCTTTGCATTACACATGTTTGTATTATTGCATGTACTGCTATATTCGGATACGCATTGCATTTGCATGACCGTTGTGGTCACACCCTTAAGTGGGAGTGAGAAGCTACGCCTTCGTGAGGTTTTCGCCTCCGTGCAGGATAGTGGATCACTTTCGGGATACATTCGTACCTATGGTTTCGTGAGATTTTCATCTCCGTGTTGCCATAGGGAAATGTATTCCACTAAACTGAACTTGATTCAAATAAGCCTATAATGGGTGAGGATCGAGGAATCTGCGGGTTTGGGTACCTCAAACTTTAGAAACAAACCACATATAGAAAAACCGTAAGAGCTCAATATAGATAGAATTATATTTAGATTATCTTTGTGTTTGTTAATATCATATGATACTGACTGCTTTCTTTCTTTTGTGCATGTCATTTTGCATTTAAAAGGTATCGATTCACGGTTAGTTTTCTAAGTTAGAAAGTTTTATTATGGAGAACGGACTTCTTGATAAAGTGGAGGGCAACGCTAATGTCCATAGATGGTCTGAGCAAACTCAGCTAGGAAATGGGGATAGCATAACTGTGGGATATGTGTCGAAGCTGTTAGACTACACTCGTATCCGTGTCACACAGAATAATCTGCAGAAGCTTAAGGCAATTAGGGATCAGTGGGGCAATGAGACCAAACAATCATTCTACGGAAAGTATGGAGATTTGCCCTATTTGTTTGATATTCAGGTTGATGAGCACTTGTTTTGAGCTCTCGCTCAGTTTTGGAACCCAGCATACAGTTGTTTTACCTTTGGAGAGGTAGATTTAGTGCCTACTGTGGCGGAGTACACAACCTTACTTCGGTGTCCTAGATTTTAGTGTGATAGGATTTTTCTCGAGCTGCTTGTGTCCAACCTTTGGTAAGAAGCTGATGACCATTACGAGGATGAGCGAGCAGTGGATCATGGTTAGAATTAAGGAGAAGGGTGAGAGTAAGTGCATTTCATGGGGAGCTTTGAAAGATCTAATCCAAACACATCCAGTTGAGGCAAAGAGGGTAGACATTTTTGCCTTAAGCATATACGGATTGATGGTTTTCCCCAGGGCCTTGGGATATGTGGACAAGGCGACATAGATCTTTTCCATCGACTTAGCAAACAGGTCACTTCTATTCCTGCGATTTTGGCGGAGACATTCAGGTTCTTGAATGCATGTAGGAGAGCCAGTGCAGGCAGGTTTGTTGGTTGTGCTCAGTTACTTTTAGCTTGGTTCTACAGTCACTTTCGATTAATAGATAGGGTGGTTTGTCAGGTTTTTTTCGAGGATTACTCCCTGCTAAAAGACATAGCAGCTTCAACTAGGAGAGTTGATGTTCCTGAGAAAAATTGGATAATGCTACTTCAGAACCTGCAGTCAAAGGATGTAGAGTGTAAAGCTCTATGGATGATTCCTGGTGAGATTCTTTATCGATGTGGTAGTTTTGATTGGGTCCCTTTGTTGGGAATTTGGGGTGCCATTGGTTATGCCCCTTTGCTTGTGTTGAGGCAACATGGATTGAGACAGTTCATACCGACAACTTATGGGTTGGTTCAAAGTGAGTTCGTATATAGAGGAGCTGACTACAAGAGGAAAGCCAGTGAGATCTCTAGTGCTTGGAACAAGACTTGTCGATTAAAGGGAGTAGCTATTAGCCCTACTACGACTCTGGGGTATGTCAAGTGGAGAGGTAGAAGGATTAATGATAACATCCCTAGGCCAAGCATGGAAGGAGCTCGACCGATGGAGGAATATTTACAGGTGATGCCCTTGGAGTTAGAAATTATGAAGCAAGAGTTCGAGAGAAAGAACTTGAGCTCGAGAAGAGGATAGTAAAGCTCGAGGAAGAAAAGATATACTTGAGCCTAGACGTTGATGTTCAAAAGAGAGAGGTCGAAAAAGAAAGAAAGGAGAAAAAGAAGATTGAGGAAGACCGAGATGATTTAAAGGAGCATTACAAAAAGGCACAAGTATCCTTGAAGAAAGCGAGAATAGGAGGGTCTTCAGATCAGCTACAGAAAGAGGTTCGAGAGGAAAAGTCCAAAGCTGAATATTGGGAGAGGAAGTTCCAAGAGATGCAATTATGAAATTCGACCTTAGAAAAAGAAAATAAAGGGTTAAAAACTAAGGTGACTGAACTTAGGCGATCCCTTCATCTGCAGCGAAATCGTGATTCCACGGTAGAGGTAAAGAAGCTAAAAGGCAAAGTTGAGGAGTTGGAATCAGCGTCGCAAGATAGTAAGTTTTTTATCGAGCAGCTGAGGCACAAGAGGATTATTTAAAGGGGGAACTGTGCCAGTCTAAAGAACAAGTTAGGGATAGAGATTACCTTATTGGGGAAGCTATAATTCAGATCTGAGAGGTAGCTAAACACGTTTGAGACTTGGCAGTACGAGCTGAGACATTGAGTATGATGAATGAGTCATCGTCGGATGTAGGTCGAGAGTTAGCCCTTTTATTAGATAGAGTTAAAACTTTGGGCATTAGGGCAAAAGCGTATTTGTAATCCTTTTATATGTAAAGATATTCATTTTCTAAATAAAGTCTTCTAAATGAGATTGAATCAGAATCGATGTCTTTTTTGCATTCATGCATTTACACTTCATAGCATTTTATCGCATCATTTGTATTCAAGTTATAGAAAGACCTTAATTAGTTAAAATTACCACAGAAGTAGAAAAGAAAATCTGGAAACCACACATCAGTACGGAACTCGTGCAAAATCTAGGAATATGGATCAAAGGTTTGAACAGTTACAAAAAGACAAGCAGGACCAATTGCAAGAGCAATTAGACAAAATGCAAAACGACATGAGGGATCAAATGATGGAGGCTCAGAGGAACATGATGACTGAAATGGCTCAACTACTGAGGGCCACAAATAAAGGAAAGGCTCCCATGGCAATCACTGAAGATGAGGGTCATTTCCCCGGAGGCCATCTGTCACTATAAGGCCTCAACAAGTGCCAGTTGATGCTGAAATTCCCATAAATTTCCCAACTGATTCAAGATTCAATTTGAGTGATAGTCCTGCAAATCCTGCCATTCCTGACCTAGACATGGTTGAAAAGAGGACTTGAGAACTGAGGCTACAAGACAGTTGGAAGAACGCTGCAAATGGTTGGAAGAAAAATTCAAGGCTTTAGAGAATGTTGATGGGCATCATAGAGTTGATGCCAAAGAACTAAGCTTCGTCCCAGACTTGGTGCTTCCTTATAAATTCAAGATGCTAGAATTTGAGAAGTACAATGGGACTACTTGCCCAGAAGCCCACATTACGATGTTCTGTAGAAGAATGACTAGGTATGTGAATAATGATCAACTGTTGATCCACTGTTTCCAAGAAAGTTTAATTGGAGCAAAGAATGTGTGGTACAATCACCGAAATGGGGCGAGAATAAGTTCATGGAGGGATCTTGCACAAGCCTTTATTCAGCAGTACAATTATATAACTGACATGACTCCAGACAGGATCAGGCTACAAAACATGGAGAAAAAGCCTAATAAAAATTTTAGGCAGTACGTACAAAGGTGGAGAGAGGTGGCAATACAAGTTCAACCACCATTATTGGAGAAGGAGACAACCATGTTATTCATCAACACTTTGAAGGCTCCATTCATTACTCACATGATTGGGAGTACTATTTGAAGGCTCCATTCATTACTCACATGATTGGGAGTACTACTAAAAGTTTCGCGGATATAGTTACGGCAGGAGAGATGATTGAGAATGCCATAAGGAGTGGCAAAATCGAGGGGGAAGCAACCAAAAGATCGACCCCAAGAAGAAAGGATGGAGAAGTGCATAACACAAGCACCTACAACGCGAGGGCAATCACAGTTGGTCAAACTAAAATAGCTACGGTTGAGCAACAAAACTCTCAAAAGAAGGAGTCGGGTGCAAGGCAAAATTCTGAAAGGATACAATTCATACCTATACCTGTGACGTATTGTGAGCTTTATTAAAGCTTATACGATGCATATGCTATTTCTCCTTTTCACTTAAAACCACTGCAACCCCTATATCCCAAGTGGTATGATGCAAATACCAGATGCAAATACCATGCTGGGATACAGGGACATTCGATCAAAAACTATACCGGTTTTAAAAAGGCCATAGAAAGGCTTATTCAGGTAGGGGTAGTGAAGTTCGACAATACCCCTAACACTGAAAACTCGCTGCCAAATCATGGCGATCAAGGAGTGAATGCCATTGGTGAAGCTGGTGAGAAAAGAATAAAAGAAAATGTTGCTGAGGTGAGGATGCCTATGAAGGTGATCTGGGAGGAGATCATGAAGAGAGGTATGTTAACCTCTAAAAATAAGAGAGAATAAACAAGGAATCATGGTGAGTTCCATGAAGATTACGAAGATTTCAAGGCCTTGGTGCAGGGCTTTATAGACAATAAAGAGCTACAAATTTTTGAAGATAGCTCTTGTGAAAAACAAGTATGTGTGCTGGAGGATGAACAGCAAAGAACTAGTCGGCCAAGGATTATTATTTCTCTACTGGGGAATAATGAAGTGGGGGTGCAAACGGTGCCTAAAGTCATTATCCATAAACCTGTGTCCTTTCCTTATAAGGATAACAAGAAGGTATCATGGAGTTATAACTGTCAGGTATCAATACCGGAGAAGGATGATGTAACCAGGACGTCTAAGGATGTACAAGTTGAGGGTTCCCATACATAGAGTGGGAAACGGTATAATACGATGAGCATCAGAAAGGAGCTCATAAAAATGAAGAATGCTAGTGTGGAGAAAGAAAAAGAAGCTGAAGTACCTATCAAGGAGCCAGTAAAAGAGGAAGAGGCTAAGGAATTTCTAAAGTTCCTTAAGCATAGCGAGTCTATGTGGTCGAGCAGTTGCGTAGGCAGCCAGCTCGCATATCAATATTGGCTCTACTTTTGAGTTCTGAGGCGCATAGGGAGGCATTGATGAAGGTGCTTAACGAGACATATGTCACCTATGACATATCCGTTAACAAGCTAGACCAGTTGGTGAACAACATTAGCGCAGATAATTTCATCTACTTTAATGATGATGAAATCCCACCGGGAGGCAGGAGGTCGACTAAAGCCTTGCATATTACTACTCGATGCAGGGGCTATATACATCCAAGTGTGCTTCTTGACAATGGATCAGCTTTGAATTTTTTACCGTTGTCTACTCTGAACAGATTACCCATTGACGATTCTCACATGAAGACATGTCAAAATGTGGTAAGAGCCTTCGACGGTACAAAAAGGAAGGTGATAGGAAGGATTGAAATCCCCTTGGAAATTGGGCCGAATATATACGAAGTAGATTTCTTGGTGATAGATATTAAACCTTCCTACAATTGTTTACTAGGCAGGCCATGGATACACTCTGCGGGAGCAGTGCCCTCATCATTGCACCAAAAATTGAAGTTAGTGACAAATGAACGGTTAGTAACCATCAATGCAGAGGAGGACATTATAGCCACAGTCACTAGAAAGGCCCCTTATGTCGAGACAAATGAAGAGTCTATTGAGTGTTCCTTTCGCTCTTTAGAATTTGTAAATGCAACCTTCATTTCGGAAGGAAGTGGGCTACTGGTGCGCAATGTAACAGGAGCCATGAGGATGGCTCTACAAATGATGGCGGGAAAGGGAGCCTTACCAGGAAAAGGGTTAGGAAAATACCTACAAGGAAGGACTCAGATACCCGAACTAAGAAAGAAGAGAGATCACTTTGGTCTGGGCTTCAAGCCAGACTATAAGCAAAGAAGGAAGGAAGTTGAGAAGCGCCAAGAGGGAAGAAGGGCGCACTTAAATAGAAGAGAAGTGGAGTGGGAGCCGATGACATTCCCTCCAATATCCCAAACTTTCATATCAAGAGGGTTACTCATAGAAGGAAGTCATCAGATTAATGCTATACAGGATGAAAGATCGAGACAAGTAAACCTCGAGGGCATTCGTCCTTACAAATTGGGAAGCTCTTTGAATAATTGGACTGTGGAGGAACTTCCTGTAGTCTTTAGGAATTCTTCAGAGTAATTCTCGAAACATTCATGTTACTCTAGAGCCTAGGAGTAATAGAATTACATTTGTGAAATAGGCTTATGATCATCTATTATCTTTTAATAAAACATAACTTTTATCAATTCAACGAGTATTGTTTCATTTTTATCAATCAATATTCCATCAAATTTTGACAATTCTTCTTCTTTCATTCATAGTACGTAAATAATCATTCTTAAATTCATTCATTCTTTGTATATTTTTTATGCTTCATAGATCTCTAGATATCAATGACATGAGCACTGATATTACAAATCCTAATTTCTCTCATGAGCAAGACATGTGTTTAGAGGAATCTCAGGGTTTTGAAGATGTCCAGGACGGTGATGTGTCTTTGGATCTTTTGAGGATAGTAAAATAGGAGGAGAAACAAATCATGCCACATGAGAAAGAGGCGATAGAGAATGTAGCTCTAGAGAAAGGGAAAGAAGTGAAAATTGGTACTCATATTGCCGATGATACTAGGCAAGGACTGATTGAGTTGCTACGAGAGTTCAAGGATATCTTTGCATGGTCCTATCAAGATATGCCAAGGTTAAATACTGATATTGTGGTGCATCGTCTTCCGATAAGATAGGATTGTAAGCCAGTACAACAAAAGCTGCGAAGAATGAGGCCAGATATCGTATTGAAAATAAAAGATGAAGTCAAGAAGCAGTTTGATGTAAGATTCTTGCAAGAGGTGAAGTACTCTGAATGGGTAGCTAACATTGTACCAGTTCCTAAGAAAGATGGGAAGGTACGAATGTGTGTTGATTACAGAGATCTGAATAAAGCTAGCCCAAAAGATGATTTCCCTCTACCACACATAGACACTTTGGTAGACAATACAGCAGGATATTCGTTGTTCTCCTTCATGGATGGTTTCTCAGGGTACAATCAGATAAAGATGCATCCTGAGGACATGGACAAAACCACTTTCATAACATTGTGGGGCACCTTTTGTTACAAGGTAATGCCTTTTGGGTTGAAGAATGCAGGGGCAACATACCAGAGGGCTATGGTGACTTTATTTCACAATATGATGCACAAGGAAATTGAGGTGTATGTTGATGACATGATTGCCAAATCTCGAACAGAGGAGGAACATATTGAAGTTTTAAGGAAATTATTCTTAAGATTAAAAAAGTTTCAATTAAAACTTAATCCGACAAAATGTACCTTCAGAGTTAAGTCGGGGAAATTACTAGGCTTTGTGGTCAGCAAAAAGGAATAGAAGTTGACTCAGACAAAGTTAAAGCCATACGAGATTTGCCTCCACCATGTACTCAGAAGGAAGTTCGCGGTTTTCTTGGAAGGTTGAATTATATCGCTCGGTTTATTTCACAATTAACCGAGATTAGAAAATACAACCAGGGTACTTAGAATGAGGAATGCCAGAATGCCTTTTATAAAGTCAAGCAATATTTGTTAAACGCTCCAGTACTATCTCCACTTTGTCCAGATAAGCCATTAATTCTGTACTTGTCAGTATTTAGTAATTCCATGGGGTGTGTGCTTGGTCAACATGACGAGTCGGGAAGAAAGGAGAAGGCGATATACTACCTCAGTAAGAAATTTATAGAGTGTGAGATGAGATATTTGCCAATTGAGAAACTGTGTTCTGCTTTAATCTGGACAACTCGAAGGTTAAGACAGTACATGCTATATCATACTGCTTGGCTTGTTTCAAAACTTGATCCTTTGAAGTATTGAATGGGAGAATGGCAAGGTGGCAAATTCTGCTTTCAGAGTTTGACATAGTCTATGTAAGCCAGAAGGCTATAAAAGGAAGCGCGATAGCAGAATTTCTAGCTAGTAAAGCTCTAGAGGACCATGAGCCATTGAATTTCGATTTCCCAAATGAGGAGTTGATGTGTGTGGCAACTACAGAGGATTTTTCTTGGAAGTTGAGTTTTGATGGGGTATCCAATGCAGTAGGAAATGGAATTGGGGCAGTATTGATATCCCCAAATGGTGATTATTATCCATTCACTTGTAAGTTGGATTTTGATTGCACAAACAATATGGCTGAGTATGAAGCATGCATCATAGGACTCCGAGCAGCTATAGAGCAAGGAATAAGAATCTTGAAGGTATATGGAGACTCTGCATTGGTAATTTACTAGTTTAGAGGTGAATGGGAGACAAGGGATCCTAAATTAATTAATTATCGAAAGATAGTTTTGGGGTTACTTAAGCAGTTTGATGACGTCACTTTCAACTATATCCCACGAGACGAAAACCAGATGGCAGATGCTCTAGCAACCTTGGCTTCATTGATTAGAGTGAATAAAGAGAAAGAGATGAGACCCATTCAAATGAGTATCTTTGAAGCTCCAGCTAGCTATTGTAACATTGAGGAGGAAGAAAAGGATGATAACCCTTGGTATCAGGATATATTGCAATATGTGAGAGATCGTAAATATCCAGAACAGGCAACTAAAAATGATAAACAAACTTTAAGCCTGCGATTACGTTTTGGATGGTGACATCTTGTACAAAAGAAGAAATGATCAAGTACTGTTGAGATGTGTTGATGCTGTGGAGGCAAAGTTAATCTTAGAGGAAGTTCATGAGCGTGTTTGTGGGACGCATGCTAATGGTTTCACGATGGCTAGACAAATCATGAGGTTTGGATATTATTGGTTTACTATGGAAGGGGATTGTATCAACTACGCCAAGAAATGCCATAAATGTTAGATCTATGGAGATAAGATTCATGTACCACATTCACCTTCACATGTTATGACTTCTCCATGGCCTTTTTTCCATGTAGGGCATGGATGTTATTGGGCCAATATCGCCAAAAGCTTCAAATGGACATCGCTTAATTTTTGTGGTCATTGATTACTTCACGAAGTGGGTAGAGGCTGCTTCTTATGCAAATGTTACTAAGTCAGCTGTAAGTCATTTCTTGAAGAAAGAGATCATTTGTCGGTATGGGATGCCTGAGAGGATCATATCAGACAATGCATTAAACTTGAACAACAAAACGATAGCAGAAGTTTGTAGTCAGTTCAAGATTAAGCATCATAATTCATCTCCATATCACCCAAAGATGAATGGGGCAGTGGAAGCTGCTAACAAAAACATCAAGAAGATAGTGGGGGAAAATGACTGAAACCTACAGAGACTGGCATGAGAAGTTACCATTTGCACTCTTAGCCTATAGAATGTCCGTTAGAACTTCTACTGGGGCAACTCATTTCTCGTTGGTTTATGGGATGGAGGCGGTGTTACCCATTGAAGTTGAAATACCGTTCCTCTGAGTTTTGTCAAAGATAAAGTTGGATGATGTAGAGTAGATTCAATCGCGATATGACCAATTGAACTTGATTGAAGAGAAGAGACTAAAAGCTATTCACCATGGTCAGATGTATCAGAAGCGAATGATGCGAGCTTACGACAAGAGGGTTCGTCCAAGAGAGTTCTGTGAGGGGGACCTTGTGCAAAAAAAATTCTTCCTATTTAGAAGGACTTTAGAGGAAAATGGATGCCAAATTGGGGAGGGCCATATGTCGTAAAGAAGCCTTTCTCTGGAGGTGCAGTGATTTTGACAAAAATGGATGAGAAGAGTTTACCCAATCCAGTGAATCCAGACTCAGTCAAAAAGTACTTTGTCTAAAGAGGAAGAGAATCTGAGGTGAAAACCCGCAAAGGGCGCCTTGAGTTTTCAGAAAAAATAGAGAGGCCAAGGCGAAGACCATAAAGTGCACCTTGTGACCAAAGGGGTTTTGAGTTGAAAACCCGAGAGGGCAGCTCAAATTTTGAAAAGCACACAGTAATCTTGCTATATCTACTTTAACAAAGAGTGAAGCATGTTGCATATCAGGGCATCAACAAAGTACTTTGGATTGTTTAAATACATGTTGAACTCAGGAAAGACTTCATGGAGCTGGTGTATAGACGCTCAAGCGGCGATATCTAGAGCATCTAACTTTTATCCTATTTGCTATCTTTAGATTCTATTTCTTCTTAAAGATAGGCTTTCAGATTAATTTCCTTTGTATTTTTGACAAATTCATTTAAATCTAGTTATTCTCAAGATTGAATTCATCTTCCATTATTCTTAAAAAGTGTGTTGCATTAAATAATGATAGATGAACTAAATAATTTTCACAAATGAAGTTTTGCTTATCACCCTGGAAGTTTCTAGATAATACAAGAAACTAAAATGGAATAACTTTTCGAGGAATTCACGTAAATAAGGTTCGAAAAAACTCCAAGGAAATTCCTTCATTGGTCCAAAATGATGATTGGACAAATCAAACGATTCGATCCTAAGTGGGGATCACCTTACAAACATTTTTGATGGGTCATAGCATTTGAAGAATGGTACAAACCCAATAAGAATGATATTTCGAGAAAAATAAGATGAGCTTTAACTAAGGAATGAGTAGTGACGTCTGGAATAGGGGTCATATTTGTAACGCCCTAATTTTTGAGATTTTTTGAGTTTTCGTGATTTTTGGTAAATTTTGAAATTTTTGTGTTTTGAATATTGGTATTATGTTTAACTGTGGTAGTGGGCCTTTAAAAGGCCCAAGCTTCAGTTATACACGGTGAAATATTGAGGTTGGATTCTTAAGTGAATGGGAGATTTGGTTAAGTGGGCTTTCAAGAAGAACTGCGTAAGTTATGACACAGATAAGGCCTTGGTAAAGTGGCAAGGTGGCGCCACTAGGTTCCTAAAAAAATGGCGCCTGAGAAGGAATTGGAGGTCCAGGGTTCAAGTTGTAAGGTAGGTATATTGTTTTTTTTTTTTAATTTTTAGGCATGTACTGGGCATGTGATCACTTAAGAGAATTTCGGCAAGGGCCTTAGGGAGGTTGGGCCAATTGCTTTAGTTGATATTAGGGTTAGGTTCTTTTCTTTTTCTATCCTAGAGAATTAGGGTTAGCCACCTAAAAGCTTTCTCTCATCTTTTCTGAATTCTCACAAGAGCAAAAAATACAAGTCTTTTTCTCATTGTGCCAAATTTTCTTCTTCTCTTTTCCTCCATGTTTTCTCTTCCTTTATGCTTCTCCTTCTAGCTGAAACTTTCTGACCATCTTATTCACCTCCTCTGCCGATTCCATCCTCCATTAAACCTTCATCACCGATTGCCATTAAAAAGCAGAAATCCTGAAAACTCACTACTTGTGCCGATTTCTCCAAAGCCAAAATCCTTCAATATTTTTGTTCTTTTTGATCAACATTCATCTTCTCTAAACCTTTAGTATCTGTCGACAACATTACTCCAAGGTTATAGCCTCAAATCATCATCTTCTTCATCACCTAAAAAGTCGAAATGCCATAGATTTAGGGGCCTATAGCCGAAACTTCAGATCTCCTGGATTCGAGTTTTACCATCGTTTAGAGGATAGATCTGCATTAGATCTGCGTAGGAATCAAAGAGGAATAAGTGGTAAGTGCTCATCACTTCAGATCTGGACTTATTTTACAAGTTAGAAAAAGCCGAAGTCCCTAAAATCTAGGGAGGCTGTCGATTTTGGAATAGGGCTTTAAGGGTCCTTAACCGATGATTTCTTTTGGTGATTAGTGTCTTCTTGAGTGTTAGAACGAAGGCTTGGATCGTTGGAGCAATCAAACTTGGATCTAGTCATCAGTTTTCGGCAAAAAGGTAAGATTTTAAAGGTTGTTAGGGGCATGGTTCGAACATGGGTAAGTGAATATTGAGATTAGTGTTGTGGTTTGCAATCTAAGAATTGTGGTAATCCATTGTAGGACACCATAAGGGATCTCAGTAGCAGTCTTCGCGAAACAGGTGTGTATCGAACACCCTTTCATAGTTCAATTCGACAAAAGCTAAAATGCTAAAATTCTGGCATTTTTGTGGGGTTGTAAGTGTGTGAGTGCTCACAAGACATTTAGAAATCATTAGATCTGAAATCGCAAAGTGGTAAGTTAGCCGTGTGTGAAATTTCGTGCACTTCGGTAATTAGGCCTCGATAGGCTAAAACTGGGCCCAATGGGCTTATGGGTCCATACGGGTAAGATAATTAAAAAAATAAGCAATAAATATGTTCTGTTAGACTGCGGTATCGAAACTTCTTAAATCGGTAAACTGGTCATAATACTTGGATTAAATGGGCTTAAATTACTAGTGGACACTGTAGGGCCTTTAAGATTAAGGTTGACCTGAATGCTTGTTTGACTGTTACTATTTACTGCATACCATGTTACTATTATTATATGATGCATGGGACTAGGATATTGATGGAGGAAGTACTAAAAGTGGCTTGTCCACGTACTGGAGACTTTGCCTCAATTTACTGATATTGAGCAGCAATGCTGCAACTATGGAGTGTAGGGATGGGTGGGTTGAGATCTTCCCCACATAGAGTGTAGGGCTGGTACAGGTGGAGTGTAGCGGTTGGTTATAGGCTGGGTTGGGCTTGCATATACGTATGTATATATGTTCTGTTCTGGAATTGGGCCTATGGGCCACACTGTTATCTGTAAGGGGCTAAGGCCCGCCATCAGATTCGAAAAGGGCTTCATCCGATAATTACTCATTACAAAAAGGGGCTTAGGTCCAATGGGCTCGAGCTGACTTGGGTTTTGGATAGGTTACCGTACACACTGAGTTTTCCAAACTCACCCCTCTCTCTTCCATCCTTGCAGGTGAGCCCTAGTTGGTGGACTTGGAGCTGGGCGGGATTCTGAGTGGTTACGAAGATTGATTTCTGGTTTTAAATAAGTTCGCATTTTACTTTTGATTATTTTATTTTGCTTAAAGTTGTAATAAGGCCGCTCTTTTAATTATTTTTATTTTGGGATTATTAAACTGGTTAGCACTAGGGCGTGATTTATAAAAGTTACTTGTTTTCAAAATATCATGATAACCGAGTAAAGCTTTCGCAACGTAATGTTTTAAAAAGGAAATAAATATTTTAAATAAGACTTAAACTAAATTTGATGTTCGTGAACGAGTAATATACTTTAAATGCGGCAATAGATGTGTGCATGTCTAGGATTGGTTCCGGGAAGAGCTTGGTACTTAAGCAGTCCAATAGACTCACCTCCTCTTTTCTGGCTTCCTACCTGGCGCACAGCTTCCATTCAGTTAAACTTAAAACAAAAACATCCTTTAAACCCTAAGAGAGATTTTTAGATAAAACATAATTTTTTAGCAACATTTTCCATGTAGCACGCTGAATTTGGCCGTAACGTCTGGGCCGAGTTTGGAGTGTTACATTTAGTGGTATCAGAGCTAAGTTACAATTCAAAACTTTAAGCCCAAAGGGGGTATTCTTGGAAATATTCGACTTTTAAAAATAAATTTTTCTATTTAAAGGAGATAGTCTCTGAACATGGTTTCTTTAAATGTTTGAGAAATGGATTCTAAAAAGGCTTAAATCTTTTAAGTTTGTCTGAAAACTAATAAGGTGGCACACTGAATCGCCAGCACCAAGTCTGTAAGTATTTTTCTCTGCTCTATATATATACTGAACTGTACTAAAAATAACACTGTAGCTAGTACTGAGCCTTGGATACGTTACTATAGGTAAGGTAGTATTAATACTACAAAACTGAGACTGTAGGGTAAACTAAGTATGAGGAAACTGAGATAGTAGTTAAACTGCGGTTGCGCGAGAACAAATCTGAACCTTTATCTATTCATAAGACATTCTGCAATAAATAGTGGAAACAGTAAACTAACGACATAAAATTCGTAAACAGATAAATCGATATGAGTATGAGAGTTGCTCGGGGAAAAGGCCTTGGTCGAGGCTGAGGTAGTACTCAAGCTGGATCTGTGTCTTCTGAACACATATCAGCTGGTGAAGTACGACCACCACTGGTGGACAAAAATGGGCTGTATGATCAGGCCGCAGGGGACGACGCTTTGTCCCAGGCCATGCTAAGAATTTTAGAAAGGATGGCCAGAGCTAATGTCGGGCCCATGAATAGGGGGTCCATTTCTGAGCGACTCTGGGCCAATAGAGTGGAGGTTTTTAGGGGCGTATCTGGAGTAGCCCCAAATGTGGCTGAGTACTGATGGAAGCCACGGAGCGGATTATGGATGATCCGGGTGCCGCTTTCGGAGCGAGTTAAAAGCGCGGCGTGTCGTTCTTTGCGCAGACGAGGCGTATCAATGGTGGATCACTGTGAAAGACGGTACCCCAGCTGAGAGGGTAATATGGGAGATGTTTAAGCAGTCTTTCAAGGCGAAATATGTCAGGGCTAGCTATGTGGATGCACGAAGAAAGGAATTCCTAAACCTGACTCAAGGTAGTAAGACCGTTACTGAATATGAGGCAGAGTTTCTGTGATTGAGCCAGTACGCTAGTGGCATCATCTCCACCGAATATGAACGCAGTGTTCGTTTTGAGGATAGCCTCAGGGATGAGCTAAGGGTGCTCATAGCTCCACAGAGAGAGCGTGATTTTGCTGCACTGGTAGAAAAGGATAAGATAGCCGAAGAGGTCAAGCAAGCCAAATGAAAGAACCGCGATAGGGATCGAAACCGATTCAGGAGGGATGCTAAACCAGCTGGTGCTGTAAACTGAAATGTTAAGAGAGCTAGGATAGAGGAACCAGTTCGAACAGTTCTGGTGAACACAGTCAGACCATAAGCTTGTGGAGATTGTAGTAGAATGCATTTGGGGGAGTGCTGGAAGCGTTCTGGGGCTTGTCTTTGTTGTGGGTCAAAGGAGCATAGGATCAGGGATTGTCCTAGGAGGGCAGCTCAGGCTCAAGTAGCTAAGCAAGGGGCTGTGCAACAGGTTCAACCAGTGCGAGGTGGACCGCCGCTGCCGAGAGGTCGTGGACAAGGTCGCGGTGGCAATGGCTGTGGGCGTGGGGCACCTGGCATGGGTACTGGTAATGTTGAGGCTCATCAGCCAGCTTTGGTATATGCTGCTCGTCGTCGCGAGGAGGGTGACGCACCTGATGTCATAATTGGTATATTTTTTATCTCTGGTATACCTTATACTACTCTGATAGATGTGGGGTTAACTCATTCGTATATTGCATATGACATTTTTGGGGCATTAGGTATTCACTTTGAGGAGACTGTGTGTGGGGTAACTGTGATAAGCCCTTTAGGTCACTCGGTCAAGGTAGAGAAACTCTTCAGGAAGGTGCCTTTAGAGACTCAAGGTAGGATTTTCTATGGAGACTTGATGGAGTTACCGTTTGGAGAATTCGATTTGATCCTAGGGATGGATTGGTTGACCAAACATAAGGCAACTTTGGATTGCGCGACTAAGAGGATGATGTTAAGGACTGAGGAGGATGAAGAGGTAATGATTATTGGAGAACGAAGAGATTACTTGTCCAATGTAGTATCGGCTTTGAGGGTTGAGAAACTGATGCATAAGGGATGCGAGGCATATTTGGCTTTTGTAAGCCAAGCTGAAACTGAGGATCTAACTGTGGAGACCATCAGAACTGTTAAGGAATTCTGGGATGTTTTACCAGAAGAGCTTCCTAGATTACCTCCGAATCGAGGAGTCGAGTTTGGAATCGATTTGCTACCTGGAATAGCTCCAGTATCCATCGCACCCTATAGGATGGCACCGAAGGAGTTAGTGGAACTGAAAGCTCAAATTCAAGAGTTGTTGGATAGAGGCTTCATTAGACCTAGTGTGTCTCCATAGGGAGCACCAGTCCTATTTGTGAAGAAAAAGGACGGGACGATGTGCATGTGCATCGATTATTGCCAGTTGAACAAACTGAAGATAAAGAATAAATACCCACTGCCGAGAATTGATGATTTATTCGACCAACTTAGGGGAGCTTCGGTATTTTCCAAAATTGATCTTCGTTCTGGATACCATCAGTTGAAGGTAAAGGAAGTGAATATTCATATGACAGCATTCAGAACTCGATATGGTCATTACGAGTTTCTGGTTATGCTGTTTGGGTTGACGAACGCGCCTGTAGTGTTTATGGATCTGATGAATCGAGTATTCCAACCTTACTTGGATCGGTTCGTAGTTGTCTTTATTGACGATATCCTAGTGTATTCTGAAACGGAAATGAAACATGATGAGCATCTATGCATTGTGCTGCAAGTGTTAAGGGAGAAGGAACTCTATGCGAAATTCAGCAAGTGTGAATTCTGGTTGAGGGAGGTAACCATCTTAGGGCATGTGGTCTCTGTCGAGGGGATTAAGGTGGACCCTCATAAAATTGAAGCAATTCTGGAATAGAAGCCACCTAGGTCAGTATCAAAAATTTAGAGTTTCCTAGGGTTGGCAGGATACTACAGAAGAATTGTGGAAGGTTTCTCGGTGATGGCAGCACCCTTGACAAAACTCATAAGGAAAGGAGTACCGTTTGTATGGACCGAGAAACAGCAAAAAGCTTTTGACTAGTTGAAAAAGGTATTGACTGAAGCGCCAGTGTTGATTCAACCGGAGTCTGGGAAGGACTTCACTGTGTACAGCGATGTGTCGCATGTGGAGTTAGAATGTGTACTGATACAAGAGGGTAAGGTGGTCGCTTATACTTCGCGACAGCTTAAGCCTCATGAAGCGAACTAACCTACGCACGATTTAGAGTTAGCAGTGGTGATTTTTACGTTAAAAATCTGGAGACATTATTTATATGGAGAAAAGTGTATCATATACACAGACCATAAGAGCCTAAAGTATCTGTTGACTCAGAAGGAGTTAAACCTTAGGCAACGAAGATGGGTAGAGTTGCTTAAGGATTACGACTGTTCGATTGAGTACCACCCAGGTAAGGTTAACGTGGTGGCTGATGCGTTGAGTCGAAGGGTTGTTAATGATTTAAGAGCCTTGTTTTCACGTTTGAGTCTGTTGGACGATGGAAGTCTGTTGGCAGAATTGCAAGTGAGGCTTATTTGGACTGAATAGATTAAAGAAAAATAGTTGAAGGATGATTCATTACTTCTTCAGTTTCGGCAAGTTAAGAATGGTGAATATAAGGATTTTGGACTGAATACCGATGGAGTTCTGTGCTTTCGTGGAAGAGTTTGTATTCCGAAGGACCCTGAATTGAGGCGGACAATTGTAAAAGAGGCTCATGGTGGACCCTGTGCCATGCATCCTGGAGGGAATAAGTTATATCAAGATCTGCGAGAGTTGTACTGGTGGCTTGAATTACAATGGGAGGTGACTGAAATTGTTGGGAAATGTCTGACGTGCCAGCAAGTTAAGGCCGAGCACCAATTGCCTTCTAGATTACTGCAATCGGTGAAAATTCTGCTATGGAAGTGGGAGAGAGTAACTATGGATTTTGTGAGTGGGTTACCTTTGACACCCACTAAGAAAGATTTGGTGTGGGTAGTTATGGATAGGTTAACAAAATCTGCCCATTTCATACCTCTTCATACTAATTACTCACTGAAAAAGTTGGCCAAGTTATATGTGGCAGAGATAGTGTGATTGCATGAGGTGCCAGTGTCGATTATTTCTAATCGAGACCCTAGGTTTACATCTCGATTCTGGCGGAAGTTGCAAGAAGCGTTGGGTATACGATTGGATTTTAGTACTACTTTTCACCCACAGACCGATGGACAGTCGGAAAGGGTTATTCAAGTTTTGGAGGATATGTTGATTTTCGCGGTAGTTGGGAGGGCTACTTGCCATTGGCAGAGTTTGCATACAACAACAGCTATCAAACAAGTATTCAGATGGCTCTATATGAGGACAGAATTGGGTGAACGACAAGTGCTTGGACCGAAATTAGTGGCAGATACTGAAAGTAAGGTTAAGTTGATAAGGGATTGATTAAAGGAGGCGTCTGATAGACAGAAGTCGTATGCGGATTTAAAGCGCAAAGAGATTGAGCTCGCTATTGGGGATATGGTTTTCTTGAAGGTTTCACCTTGGAAGAAGATCTTGAGGTTCGGCAAGAAAGGCAAACTGAGTCCGCGGTTTATTGGGCCTTATCGGATTCTCAAACGGGTAGGGCCAGTAGCATATCAGATAGAGTTACCACCGGAGTTGGATAGAATCCATGACATCTTTCATGTGTCAATGCTGAGACGATATCGATCGGATCCTTCACATATTGTGCCGGTGGAGGAGATTGAAGTAAAGACTGATTTGACCTTTGAGGAGGAACCCGTGCAAGTTTTAGATCGAGAGGTTAAAGTTTTAAGAAGGAAGTCGGTTCCATTGGTAAAGGTACTGTGGCGCAATCATGGAAGGGAAGAGGCTACTTGGTAGTCAGAAGAGACTATGCGTCAGCAATACCCTCAGTTATTTGGATCAGGTAAATTTCGAGGCTGAAATTTCTTTAAGGGGGTAGAGTTGTAACGCCCTTATTTTTGGGATTTTTTGGGGTTTTCGTGATTTTTGGTAAATTTTAAAATTTTCGTGTTTTGAATATTAGTATTATGTTTAAATGTGGTAGTGGGCCTTTAGAAGGCCCAAGCTTCAGTTATACACGGTAAAATATCGAGGTTGGATTCTTAAGTGAATGAGAGATTTGGTTAAGTGGGCTTTCAAGAAGAACTGCGTAAGTTATGACACAGATAAGGCCTTGGTAAAGTGGCAAGGTGGCGCCACTAGGTTCCTAAAAAATTGGCGCCTGAGAAGGAATTGGAGGTCTAGGGTTCAAGTTGTAAGGTAGGTATATTGTTATTTTTTTTAATTTTTAGGCATGTACTGGGCATGTGATCACTCAAGAGAATTTCGGCAAGGGCCTTAGAGAGGTTGGGCCGATTTCTTTAGTTGATTTTAGGGTTAGGTTCTTTTCTTTTTCTATCCTAGAGAATTAGGTTTAGCCACCTGAAAGCTTTCTCTCATCTTTTCTGAATTCTTACAAGAGCCGAAAACACAAGTCTTTTTCTCATTGTGCTGAATTTTTTTCTTCTCTTTTCCTCTATGTTTTCTCTTCCTTTATGCTTCTCCTTCTAGCCAAAACTTTCTGACCATCTTATTCACCTCCTCTGCCAATTCCATCCTCCATTAAACCTTCATCACCGATTGCCATTAAAAAGCTGAAATCCTGAAAACTCACTACTTGTGCCGATTTCTCCAAAGCCAAAATCCTTCAGTATTTTTGTTCTTTTTGATCAACATTCATCTTCTCCAAACCCTTAGTATATGTCGGCAACATTACTCTAAGGTTATAGCCTCAAATCATCATCTTCTTCATCACCTAAAAAGCCGAAATACCATAGATTTAGGGGCTTATAGTCGAAACTTCAGATCTCCTGGATTCAAGTTCTACCATCGTTTAGAGGATAGATCTGCGTAGGAATCAAAGAGGAATAAGTGGTAAGTGCTCATCACTTTAGATCTAGATTTATTTTACAAGTTAGAAAAAGCCAAAGTCCCCAAAATCTAGGGAGGCTGTCGATTTGGGCGCAGGGATTTAAGGGTCCTTAACTGATGATTTCTTTTGGTGATTAGTGTCTTCTTGAGTGTTGGAACGAAGGCTTGGACCATTGGAGCAATCAGACTTGGAACGAAGGCTTAGATCATTGGAGCAATCAGACTTGGATCTAGTCATCGATTTCTGGCAAAAAGGTAAGATTTTAAAGGTTGTTAGGGGCATGGTTCGAACATGGGTAAGTGAATATTGAGATTAGTGTTGTGGTTTGCAATCTAAGAATTATGGTAATCCATTGTAGGACATCGTAAGGGATCTTAGTAGCAGTCATCGCGAAACAGGTGTGTATCGAACACCCTTTCATAGTTCAGTTCGGCAAAAGCCGAAATACCGAAATTCTGGCATTTTGTGGGGTTGTAAGTGTGCAAGTGCTCACAAGACATTTAGAAATCATTAGATCTAAAATCGAAAGTGGTAAGTTAGCCGTGTGTGAAATTTTGTGCACTTCGGTAATTGGGCCTCGATAGGCTAAAACTGGGCCCAATGGGCTTACGGGTCCGTACGGGTAAGATAATTAAAAAATGACCAATAATTATGTTCTGTTAGACTACGGTATTAAAACTGCTTAAATAGGTAAACTGGTCATAATACTTGGATTAAATGGACTTAAATTGCTAGTGGACACTGTAGGGCCTTTAGGATTAAGGTTGACCTGAATGCATGTTTGACTGTTACTGTTTACTGCATACCATGTTACTATTATTATCTGATGCATGGGACTGGGATATTGATCGAGGAAGTACTGAAAGTGGCTCGTCCACATACTAGAGGCTTTGCCTCAATTTACCGATATTGAGCAGCAATGCTGCAACTATGGAGTGTAGGGCTGGGTGGGTTGAGATATTCCCCACATGGAGTGTAGGGCTGGTACGGGTGGAGTGTAGCGGTTGGTTATAGGCTGGGTTGGGCTTGCTTACACGTATGTATATATGTTCTGTTCTGGAATTGGGCCTATGGGTCACACTGTTATCTATATGGGGCTAAAGCCTAGTTTACTGTATTCTGAAAAGGGCTTCGGTCTGGTAATTACTGTTACCTAAAAGGGGCTTAGGCCCAATGGGCTCGAGCTGACTTGGGCTTTGGATGGGTTACCATACACACTGAGTTTTCCAAACTCACCCCTCTCTCTTCCATCCTTGCAGGTGAGCCCTAGTTGGTGGACTTAGAGCTGGGCGGGATTCTGAGTGGCCACGAAGATTGATTTCTGGTTTTAAATAAGTTCGCATTTTACTTTTGATTATTTTATTTTGCTTAAAGTTGTAATAAGGCCGCTCCTTTAATTATTTTTATTTTGGGATTATTAAACTGGTTAGTACTAGGGCGCGATTTATAAAAGTTACTTGTTTTCAAAATATCACGATAACCGAGTAAAGCTTCTGCAGTGTAATGTTTTAAAAAGGAAATAAATATTTTAAATAAGACTTAAACTAAATTTGCTGTTCGTGAACGAGTAACATGCTTTAAGTGTGGCAATGGATGTGTGCATGTCTAAGATTGGTTCCGGGAAGAGCTTGGTACTTAAGCAGTCCAATAGACTCACCTCCTCTTTTCTGGCTTCCTACCTAGTGCATAGCTTCCATTCACTTAAACTTAAAACAAAAACATCCTTTAAACCCTAAGAGAGATTTTTAGATAAAACGTAACTTTTTTAGCAACATTTTCCATGTGGCACGCTGAATCGGCCGTCACGTCTGGGCCGATTTTGGGGTGTTACAATATTCATAAACATTTTTGCTTTATAGCAATCTTAATTAGGAGCATTTGATTCATTTCGATCATGGCATCCTAATCATTAGCCATGAAATCATACATATTATACAGGTCATGTCTTTCAAAGGACAATAAAGACTGATGTGCCTCAAACCCTTAAGCAGTAGGGTAGCAGGTTAAAGATAGCAGATTTGACGTCTATGTATTGTCAGGGAGCAGATCGAAGATAGTGAATTTGGCATCTCTGTATTGGCAGAGAACAGATCAAAGATAGCAGATTTGGCATCACCGTATTGGCAGAGAGCAGATCGAAGATAGCAGATTTGGCATCTCTGTATTGTCAGAGAGCAGATCAAAGATGACAGATTTGGCATCTCTGTATTGGCAGAGAGCAGATAAAAAATGACAGATTTGGCGTCTCTGTATTGGCAGAGAGCAGATCGAAGATAGTAGATTTGGCATCTCTATATTGGCGGAGAGCAGATCGAAGATGACAGATTTGGCGTCTCTGTATTGGCAGAGAGCAGATCGAAGGCAGCAGATTTGGCGTCTTTGTATTGTCGAAGAGCAAATCGAAGATGATAGATTTGGCGATTCAGATTAGTGAGAGCGGATCGAAGATAGCGATTTGGCGTCTGTATTGGCAGAGCGGATCGAAGATAGCGATTTGGCGTCTCAGATTGGTAGAGAGCATTGAAGACAAGCAGAGTTGGCGTCTCTATTGATTGCGAGAGAGCATCGAAGATAGCAGATTTGGCGTCTCAGATGTATTGGCAGAGCGGATCGAAGACAAGCAGATTTGGCGTCTGTATTGTCGAGAAGCGGATCGAATATGACAGATTTGGCGTCTCTGTATTGGTAGAGAGCAGATCAAAGATAGCAGATTTGGCATCTCTGTATTGGTAGAGAGTAGATCGAAGATAACAGATTCGGCATCTCTGTATTGGCAGAGAGCAGATCGAAGACAGCAGATTTGGCGTCTCTGTATTGTCAGAGAGCATATCGAAGATGACAAATTTGGCATCTCTGTATTGTCAGAGAGTAGATCGAAAATAACAGATTGGTGTTCCTGAGTTTTCAAGAAGCAGGTTGAAGATAACCAATTTGATACTCCTAAAGATATCAGAATACCCTCGAGGAAGATGAGGTCAAGATTTTGAGATTTAGCCAGGCCGGGAAAATTTGGTCCATTTATAGTCTTTGCTCAATTCCTATTACACAGCAATGAGCAAAGAGGGGCAGCTGTAGCAGCCCAAATCTGCCCGGGCTTGTGAGATAAATGAATAAACAAATAAAAATAAATAAATAAGAGTTTATTTATTTCAGTCCAGTTTACAAAAGCCCAAATGTTTGTGGCCCAAATACTTAAAACCTCAGACCATTACCCACTCAGCCCAATAATTTTCAAACCCAAACTTAAACTAAACCCACACATAAACCCGTTACATAATTAACCCAGGACTAAAGCGGCCCAACTAGCCCAGCGAATTACACCAAGGCAGGAAACCCTAGGGTTTTTGCCTTTTTCCTCCTCGAGCTGCCACTGCTTCTGAAAGATTCAGGGAGCGTCTGTCCCGTTCCCCAAAATCGAGACGGCCATCAATGGTTATCAATGCATTGTCACAGGCCCTTCAATGCACCACGACCCTTCAGCTCGGCCACCGATCATGCCTCCACCAGTAGGCCAAAATTTCAGCACCGTGTTAGGGCCATTTCCACCGATCGTGTCGAATCATCGTGAAGCCTTCGTCACCGCCGGATTTCTCGTGAGCACCTGCAAAAAAGGAAAAGAATCATAGCAAAAAGGGAATCAAACAGGGAAAGAAATCAAATATTTCTTTCCCCAAAACAAAATAATCTGCAGAAGGGCTATAAAAACCCTTTCATAATCTGTAAATGTTACGTTTTTTTGAGGAGGCACATATACATAATAAAAATACAACAGTATTATCGAAGAACAAAGGTGATTAATTTCTTTAATTCTTTTGTTATGAATATATGCATATGAAGGCTAAAACAAATAGAAAGGAGATTACCTTTTGTTTCGGTGAGAAAGGCAGAATTTTAGGATCGCGACCGCCATACACGACGGTGTCAAAGGTGGCGCGTGGGAACTCGATGACGGAGGCACGATGGCACTCCGAGGGTCTGCCCACATTCCTCTTTCAGAGGATTTTCCCTTGTTTTTTTTTTAAAACAGAATGCAAAAATGATTTCAAAGCCTTAAATTTGGTTTATATAAGCCTGATGAAACGGTGCAGTTTTGGTTTAATTCAATAAACACAAAACGGCGTCGTATCAATGCTGAGGATCCGCGTGTTGACCCGTGACCCGAGAAGGATCCGCATGTTTTTGGAAATTGGGATAATTGCCCAATTGATTTTTCCGGTTTATTAAATTTTATAATCTCATTTCATTTTATTTTTAATTCGGCCCTAATATTATATAGTTGTTTTAATTTAGTCCCAATGGTTATTAAACTTCATTCTGAGGAATGACGTCGTTTTGGGGATAAGGGAAAATTTCCCAATGAGTCCCTAGGATTTTAATGAGCATCTCAATAAGGCCCAAGTTCTTTTTTAAAATTAACCTTTAATTTTTTATTTATATTTAATTTTAGACCTCTTATTTCTTTTTAAAAATTTTAAAATTTATTTATTTTAAAAATTTATATATTACTTTTATTTTAATATAAATATTATTTTTATATAACATTTCATATTTATATATTATTATTTATTTTAAACTACTTATTATATAATTTTTTTAAAAATTGACAAATTATTATTAAATATTTTTAACTTGTATACTTTTATATTACATGCTATAAAAATTTACCTTTCATTACATATACTATTTATATTATTATTATACATGACTTATTTTGAAATTTATTATTAAATATTGTTCTTTAATTTATGTTTTATGTATATTTTTTTAAAAAAATAATTACTCACTTTATTTTATATTTTAATACGTATTAAATCTTTTATATATTGTTATATTTTATATCATTTATATATTAAATGCTAGTTTCATAATATTATTAAGTGTTGTTAGTTTGGTATATATGTTACTACATTATTATTATTTTTATACATTATCACACTTGTTTTGTTTATATATTTATATGTCTAATGGTATATCATGCATCGTTTTTTATTTAATTATTATTTTGTATGTTAGTATATTTTGCTTATCCATCTTCAATATATGCTATGTATATCTTAATATGTATGTTGCTATGTAACTAAGATTTGCTATATTTATGTATGTATCTAGTATAGGACCTTTATATTATTGCTACCATATTATTTAAATGCATGATTTGGCTACCTATTATTGTAATATGCTATATTATATGTTATAATGTATATATATGGTTCTTCATGCATTAATTAAAAGTAAGATTCAAATGTCTTCAAAATTAAAAAGCCAAGGCTTGGTATTTGGAAACTTCGAGAAAGGTAGTGCCCTAACTTATTGGATTGCGACCTTTCTCGTTGAGTTCAAATAGTCAAACACCCTTCTAAGTTTTTAAGGTTTTCAAAATACGAGCAACTATCTTGGAATTTCAAAGCATTGTGTCCTAACTTACTGGATATGGCGTTTTGTCATTTTGAGATAGGGATTTTCAAAAGGGGCTAGCTTAGTTTCGGATGTCTTAAAATATTACTTCCTAACTTATTGGATGTAATATTGTGATTCATTTGATACAAGTGAACCCTAATTTTCAAAATTAAAATATTATAAAGAGGATTGCATCTTAAAAATTTTAATCTTCCGACATTAAAGAAATTTAATAATCAATTAGGTACCAATTTTTCTGGGCGTTACGAGGGTGCTAACCCTTCCTCGTACGTAACTGACTCCCGAATCCGTTTTCTCGACTTTCGTAGACCAAAATTAATGTTTTAAAACAAAACATTTTATAAGGTGATCCAATCACACCTAAAAAGATTGGTGGCGACACCCGTTTTCGTTTTTCTTAAAGTCGATTCCCATTTTCCAAAACACGATTTAAAAATGGTTTCGACGGTTAGTATAGTGATCATCAGTGCCATCAACTTGTATAGTATCAAAACGGATGATTGCTCATGTTAGAACATTTTGTAAATGTAGTAACGTATTTTAACAAACAAGAGAGGGAGTGGAAACATAGGTCGTCACACAAGAGTGAGGCTAGGTGGTTTACTTATATTAGAAGAGGTCTTTTTAAAGATATTTAAAAATGCTGCTCATATTTGGGTTAGAAAAAGTGATAAAAGTAGGTGCAAAAGCATCTAAAAAAAATACTCGAGTAAGTTTTTTTCACTACGGATTCTGATGGTTGGGTTAAAATTTTACCCAATTTAAATACCTCGAATAGAAAAATGCAATATGCTTATAAATTCTTGCTTTTAATGTTAAAAAGTGTAAATATATGGTGTTGGTTTTCCATTTTTAATTTTTTTTTTGGTTTTCCCGTATAGATATAAACTAATATAATTGCACATATACTGCACAAGTTTTGAACTTCAATTATCAGATTTTTAAAATATAAATTAAAAATACAATAATTGATAATTACACATATGCTGCACAACTTTTGTAGATATGCTGAATTTTATAATATGCTTTCACATCAAAGACGTTTCTGTTTATGAGATAAACCAAATTTATAAGGAAGCGATAGTTATCGGCGTCGCCCCAAACAAATGGAGCATCAAGTAAAGAGTTGGGATTCATGTTATTCTTCGATGTCAAAATTAAAATAGAGATACGAAAGATGCAATAAACTTAAAAAAAAAACTAGAATCAAGATAGACAAGAAAAACTATTACTTTGGCAGGCAATCTGAAATGATTATAATCTTAGATAACAGATCCAAACGGATAGTTGATGATAATGTAACGCCCAATAACCGAGACCGTCGCCGGAGTCGAACACGAGGTGTTAACAGACTTAATTCATTACTTTAAACAGCTCAAATAATTTATTTTTAAAATTTTTAGTCAAGCTATCAATCTGCATCATAGTCACTTAAAAATTCATATCTCGAGTTCTGAAACTCGAAATCCAATTCCATATATTTTCCCTGAAACTAGACTCATATATACATTTACTAATTTTTTTATAGAATTTTTTGTCAAGCAAATTAGTAAATTTTATTAGTTAAAGTCTCCCCTATTTCAGGGTTTGACTGCTCTGACCTCTATTTATTTCAAATCAGATATCTCCCTGTACAGAGTTTCAATGACTATGCCGTTTATTTCTAATAAAACTAGACTCAATAATAAATCTTTACATGTAAATCATGACTTCTAATTATCTTTGAAAAATTTATGGTGAATTTCCAAAGTCAGAACAAGGGATCCAGAAATTGCTCTGGCCCTGTTTCACAAAAATTTAAACATCTCATAAAATATAACTCATATACCTATTTTGTTCCATCCATATGAAAATAGACTCATCAAGCTTCAATTCCATAACTTATTCATTATTTAATTCCATTTCTACTATTTTTAGTGATTTTTCAAATTCACGTCACTACTGCTATCTGAATCTATTTTATGGTAAATTTTACCCATTTCATGGTTCCCATGGATTTGCTAGCAATTTAGCATACATAACACCAAATATGATCATGATTAGCCATTCCAATGGCTAATCATTACCAAGCATTTCCATACCACTCAATAACCATATCATAAGACCATATATACAAAATGATTATAATGCTATACATGCCATACTCAAAATATACAAGCCATTATGCCAAGATGGTATACGAATAGTGTGAGCGTGCCTCCGACCGTTTTCGATTTCCGAGCTAGCTTGTCAACACTACAAGGAATGAAAAGGAGGAGTAAGTACAAATGCTTAGTAAGTTCACATTCAAATAGCAAGTAACACAACTATATAAGCAAACATAAACATCATTTGCATGATCATCACCGAGACATTCATATCACATTTTCATTTATCATCTTACCATATTGTTGTTATATCGAGTTTTCAACCCGAGGGTTAAGTACATACCTGTTCAAAGTATCCATTTCACAACACTTACCAATACGTCCCTTTCATCTCGAGTATTCCTCCATTTGAGTAGAATTTTACCCGTTGAACACATCGGAATATAATTCGGATACACGAAAAGTTTGCACATAAGTGCCACATATGTAGCCAAGCTACCATGTAACCCGCCCATAAGTGAACTCGGACTCAACTCAACGAGCTCGGGCGTTCGTATCCATAAGTGAACTCGGACTCAACTCAACGAGCTCGGATGCCTAGTTACATCTCTCGAACTCGGACTCAACTTAACGAGTTCGGACATTCGTATCCATAAGTGAACTCGGACTTAACTCAACGAGTTCGAATGCCCAAATATCCCAGTGACATGTCACTTGTATCCTAATCCATTCCTAAGGTTCAACGGGACCTTTTTCCCAATCATGTGTCTCAACCATCTTCTACGGAATGCCGATACCGATACTCGATAGTATTTCACATTTTCCAAGTATATCACATAATTTGACATATTATCAAACAATTATCACGAGTATAATATTTCATCATAATTATCATATCATTTAAATAACATAAAAACATTTAAAATAATAACTCTGTTACCAACATTTACATATGAACTTACCTCGTATGTGAAAATGACTACTTTTACCATTTCGTCCACAACTTGGTATTTTCCCCATTTTAGCCTGAATTTTAGTTTTCCTTTCTCTATCATTTAAAATATAGTCTAATTAGGGCTCACATTATTCAAATTAACCCAAAATCATATTTTGACAAAATTACGCTTTGCCCTAAACTTTTGCATATTTACACTTTTGCCCCAAAGCTCGCAAATTAAACTTCAGCATATTTTCTTATGTTTTATGACATGCTGAACATTTTTCCCTTCTATGACAACATCAAATTCTCACTCTAACACATAGTTATGAACAATAACAATTTTTACCGATTAAGCCATTTGACTCATTTTTGCTTAAAATCGCTTAGCAAAAGTTATTTAACATAATTTCAGCCTTCATATTCTACCATAAAACATCAAAATAAACACATTTCACCTATGGGTATTTTTCCAAATATGAACCCTAGCTTAAATTATTGCTAGAATAAGCTTAATCAAGTTACCGGGATTCTAAAAACGTAAAGAACTTGAAAAACGGGGCTAGAACGAATTTACAATCGAGCTTGGAAGCTTGAAAAACCCTATCCATGGTTTCTCCTTGCTATATTCGGCCATGGGGTTGAAGATGAGCAAAATTGGCTTTTAATTTTGTATTTTAATTCATTTTACCCCTAAATGACCAAAATGCCCTTACTACTAAACTTTCCAAAAATTCCATCCATGTCCAATTTTTGTCCATAGACTTAGAAATTGGTAAAATTTCTATTTTAGACCTCCTAATTAATATTTCAAGACAATTTCATACTAGAAACTTCTAGAATGCAAGTTTTGCAAATTATTCGATTTAGTCCCTAATTTCAATTTAAGCACTTTATGCATAAAATTTCTTCACGAAATTTTCACACAATCATGCAATCATATCATAGACCTCAAAATAATCATAAAATAATTATTTTTATTTTGGATTTTGTGGTCACGAAACCACTATTTCGACTAGGCCCAAAATCAGGATATTACAGATAAAGTCCATCAAAACTTTTAGCTCGTCAATATCATCTTCACTTTTCTATTTGGTGCATCTAAATTGGGTAAACCTTTTACTCGACCATCGGGATCTGTAATGAACAATCAGTTACTCGCGTATTCCATGTAGATGCTTTTGCACCTCCTTTCATTACTTTCCCTTGACCAACGATGATTAGCATTTTGAAATATTTTTTAAAAGATTTCTCCTAATATAAGTAAACCACCTATCCTAACTCCTACCCTACATGAAGACCTACATTTCCATTCCATCTTCTTTTTGTTAAAATACGTTACTACTTTTTAGAATGTTCTAACGCGAGCAACCATTCGTTTTCATAGCGTACATATTGATGACACCTTAATATGTCATAGTTATTGTGATTTTCAGCCAGAAAATTGTATATCCGTAAAGCAACCATTTTGTCTTTATTAGGAAGAAAAGTCAAGCAATTGTCTTCCTTTGAAAACTTTAAAACCCCTTGATATAGACAACAGGGTAGCTTTTTGGATGTACAATTTTTTGGTTGAGCATCACAATAATGATGACATACTGAGGTGTCATCAACTTGTTTACTATCAAAACAAATGGTTGCTATCATTAGAGTATTTGGTAAACGTAGTAACATATTTTAACAAAAAGGAAAGGAAGTGGAAACGTAGGTATTCACAGAGATCAGGAGTGAGGTTAGGTGGTTTACTTATATTGGAAGAGATTTTTTTAAAAGATATTTCAAAATCCTGCTTGTATTTAGGTTAGAACAAGTGATGAAAGGAGGTCTAAAAGCACTTACAAAGAATACTCAAGTAAGTGTTTGTTCATTACGGATTCTGATGGTTGGGTAAAAATTTTACCCAACTTAGATACTTTAAAAAGTAAAATGCAATTTGCTGATAAATGCTTACTTTTACTGTTCAAAAGTGCAAATATATGTTGTTGGTTTTTCGTTTTTAATACTATTTTAGTTTTCCCATCTATATATAAACTAATATAATTGCACATTTTCTACAAAGGTTTTGAACTTCAATTATCAAAATTTTAAAATATAAATTAAAATATAATAATTGATAATTGCACATATGTTGCACAAGTTTTGCAAATATGCTAAATTTTATAATATTATTTCACATCAAGCACATTTCTCTTTATGAGATAATCAAACTTTATAAGGAAGCGATAGTTATCGGCGTCGACCCAAACAAATAGAGCATTAAGTAAAAACTTGAGATTCACGTTGTTCTTCTTAATGTGGAAATTAAAATAGAGATAAAAAAGATGCAATAACCTTACAAAAATTTAGAATCGAAATACCCAAGAAAAGCTTCCAGTTTAGCAAACAATCTGCATTGATTATAATCTCGGATAATAGATTCGAACGGATAGTTGATAATGAAGTCCATCAAAACTTTTATCTCGGGAATATTATCTTTCATTTTGCTATTCATTGTATCTAAATTTGGAAAAAAAATTACCCGACCATTGGGATCGGTAATAAACAATTAGTTCCTCACGTATTTCATTTAGATACTTTTGCTCCTCCTTTCATCACTTTCCCTTGCCCAACTACGATCAGCATTTTGAAATATTTTTAAAAGATTTCTTCTAATATAAGTAAACCACCTATCCTAACTCTTACCCTGTGTGAAGATCTACGTTTCCACTCCCTCTTCTTTTTGTTAAAATACTTTACTACTTTTCAGAATGGTCTAACACGAGCAACCATTCATTTTCGTAGTATAAATATTGATGACGCCTTAATATGTCATCATTATTGTGATTTTCAGCCAGAAAATTGTATATCCATAAAGCAACATTTTTTTTCATTATTAGGAAGAAAATTCGAGCAACTATCTTCCCTTAAAAACTTTAAATCCCCTTGATATAGACAACAGGCCAGCTTCTGGGATGTAAAAAATTTTTATTGAACATCACAATAACAATGACATACTGAGGTGTCATCAACTTGTATACTATCAAAATGAATGCTTGCTAGCATTAGAGTATTTTGTAAACGTAGTAACGTATTTTAACAAAAAGGAAAGGTAGTGGAAACGTTGGTATTCACGCAGGGCAGGAGTGAGGCTAGGTGATTTACTTATATTATAAGAGGTTTTTTTAAAGATATTTCAAAATGCTGCTCATATTTGGGTTAGAAAAAGTGATGAAAGAAGGTACAAAATTGCTTACAAAAAATACTCAAGTAAATGTTTGTTCATTACGGGTTTCGATGGTTGGGTAAAAATTTTACCAATTTAGATACTTTGAATAGAAAAATGCAATATGTTGATAAATTCTTACTTTTACCGTTCAAAAGTGCAAATATATGGTGTTGGTGTTTCATTTTTCATGCTGTTTTAGTTTTCCTGTATATATATAAACTAATATAATTGCACATATGCTGTAAAAGTTTTGAACTTAAATTATCAGATTTTTAAAATATGAATTAAAATATAATAATTGATAATTGCACATATGCTCCACAAGTTTTGCAAATATGCTAATTTTTATAATATGCTTTCACATCAAGCACATTTCTCTTTATGAAATAATCAAGATTTATAAGGAAGGGACAATTATCGGCATCGGCCCAACCAAAAGGAGCACTAAGTAAAACTTTTGTGATCCACATTGTTCTTCTTAATGTCAAAATTAAAATAGAGATAAAAAAGATGCAATAAACTTACAAAAATTTACAATCAAGATAGCTAAGAAAAGCTTCTAGCTTAGTATAACAAATACGAACGGATAGTTGATAATGAAGTCCATCAAAACTTTTAGCTCGTCAATATCATCTTTCATTTTTCTATCCGGACTATATAAATTGGGTAAAATTTTTACCTGACCATTGGGATCCATAATGAACAATCAATTACTCACGTATTCCATGTAGATACTTTTACACCTCCTTTCATAAGTTTCCCTTGCCCAAATATGATATGCATTTTGAAATTGTAACACCCCAAACCCGAATCCGTCGTTGAAATAGGGTTGCAGAGCATTACCAGAGTTTACAGAACATTTACAAATAATTCATGTCAATTTCTATTTATTTTCTGATATTGTTCTTAACGTTCCTTAAATGGACCCTCGAGGCCCTATATGAGCTTTTGAATCGAATCGGGACTTAATCGAGAACTCCAAAAATTTTTCGTGAAATTTCAAAAAATTTCCAAGTTACAGGGTTCACACGCCCGTATGCTCCAAGGGGACACGCCCGTACTGCAGGCCATGTTCGACACCATGTAACTCTCTGACTTGTGTCACACGGCCAGCCACACACCCGTGTGCTAGGCCTTTTGGTTAATTAAAATTTTCAAAATTAGGTGCAGGTTTCACACGGCCAAGACACACGCCTGTGTTACAAGCTGTGTAGCACACACGGCTGAGGCACATGCCTGTGCATCTGCCCGTGTGCTCAATTCTGAGCATTTTTTTTCTCAAATTTAAGATGCAGGGGACACACGGCCTAACTACACGCCCATGTACTAAGCCGTGTGTCACACATGGTCTAGACACACGCCCGTGTGTCTACCCGTGTGGACAAAATAAAGCCATTTCTAGCCTCATTTCTCACCCAAAATTTTACCATTATCCTTGCACCAAAACTTACATCCAAATACCAACCAAACCAAGCATTGATTTTAAAAAAATTTTAACGTCTAATATGATATAACATAGCATCCATACATGTTTAAATTCTTACCTTTGTTTAACCTAAACATTGAACATCATTTGGTCATTTATACTTAACACAAAAGTGTTTATCATGACATTAAGCTTTATAAGTGCCAAAACATACCATTACTAGTCATTCCAATGGATAGATTACAAATAACATATTTAAGCCATCTATGGCCAAGTTAACCTATACATGCCATTACACCAAAACAAGTGTACTATTTATACCAAAATAAGTTTGTAAATAGTGTGATGATGCTCTAACTAATCTCCAACCTTTGCGAGCTTTCAAGCACTATTAAACAGGAAAAATAAAACTAAATAAGCATTATATGCTTAGTAAGTTCGTATAACAGGAATTAAAACTTACCAATTTATATTTATTAACATTAAGCATTCAATAACACACTTTTTCACTTTTTCATCAATTTGGAAATTTTACCTATACACATACACTCAATCAAACAAGTTAGTTACATAATGTAACACCCCTCACCCATATTCAACATCGAAATAGGGTTACAGAGCATTACCAAACTTACAAAATAATTAAACATCCAATTAGCATACATTTTCTCAATTCAAGCATTCATCATTCAATCTTAATCAATTTGTCCCTTATACGAGCCTACGAGGCCCTAAACATGCTTTGGGAGTGGTTTGGGATAAACTGATAACTCAAGAAACTTTCACGTAACTTTGAAAATTTTTCTCAAAATAAGGGACACAAACCCTTGTGACCAGGCCGTATGTCTCACACGGCCACCAGATACGCCCATGCCACAAGCCGTGTAGACATTCAAAATGGAAGCACGTAGTCGTATCCCAGCCCGTGTCCTACCCCATGTAACTCTCTAACTTGGGTCACACGGCCAACACACATGCCCGTGTGCCCTAAAAATGGTCATACACGCCCATGTGCCAGGCCGTGTGCTAGGCCATGCCAATCATGTAGGGTATACTGACTTATGCCACACGGCCAAGTCACACGCCCATGTGTGAGGCCGTGTGGAGCATACTGACTTGATTTCAAATTCAACACTAGGGGACACACGGCCATGTAACATGACCGTGTGTCACACACGGCTGAGACACACGCCCGCGTCTCTGCCCGCGTAGACAAAAATAGGCTATTTACCAAGCCATTTTGCCACCCATTTTGCACATACCTATACAAGCTCTAATGGTGCCATTTCAAGACATAAATATGCAGCTAAATATCATCAACCAATGTACAAATCATACCATAACAATTTCAACCATTCTAATACTCAATTCAATACCAATTCATTGTCAACAATAGAAGTCACAAATAAGCCACAATTTACCATTTATTTACATACCTAATTCACATATACAATTCAATTAACTCAACAGTTTCAAACATGCATTATCATTCACCAATTCACAAGTACATAACTTCCCAAATTATCACCCCTTTTAGCAATCAAATTACCTAATATCATTAAACATTATAAATTGAACCTCAATCACACTATATAGGTCAATTACCAAACTCAAAATAGAACCATTTGCACATTTACAAACATCATCAAATTCATCATAATAAGCCAACTCAAATGGCCAAAATACATGTTCATCGAACATATCAAAATGACTCAAGCCTATACATGCCATATACCATATTTACACAACTAAAAAAGTACCAAAATAGATGTCCGATAGTGCGATGAAGTTCCTGACGATCCCCGGATTCGAGCTACCTTCAAAATACTATAAAAACATAGAAAAATAAACAAACTAAGCTATAAAGCTTAGTAAGTTCGTATGAAAAAATAAAATAATCTCATCATTCATTAACATTTCTAAATAGATGACATAAATTGCATTAAAACATCAATTACTAAGTTAACATAAAGTTCTCAACTTCCATTAGCTTGTTATTCGAATAGTTTTCTGTACATACTTCTACCGATATGTATCTATTTCTCACCAAATTCTCTTACCAAACCACTTCGGGCTTATAAATGCTTACGGTACGAGTACATCGATTTTTCTAATGCTATAGTCCAACTATGGTCTTACACATATATTGTCATGGCCCTGCTGTGGTCTTACATTCACATGCCATAACCCGATTATGGTCTTGTTTTCTAATTTTCCATAGCCCTGCTATGGTCTTATTTAGCAACTCGTTTACTTAAACCGTACATTTAAATTAAGTTCTACACATTTAGCTATAAGATAATTACAATCTCAATACCATCCATCAATTGAATAAATACACATTTAAGTTCAATTATACAAACTTACCTCGTGTACGGAAATGACGAAACGGACCGACTATTCTATTTATTTTCTTTTTCCACGAAACGGGACCGACTGTTCAATTAATTTGCTTTTTCCCCGATCTACGTCCGAATTCCTATTTTCTTGATCTATAAATAATCAAAATCAGCTTATTTATTCCTCTATTTATTCAATTCAATCCAAAATATACTTTTGAGCTATTTTACACATTAGCCTCTAAACTTTCACATTTTTTACAATTTAGTCCTTATTTCACAAAATCACAAATTCATGAAAATTTCAAAACACCCATGCTTAGCCGAATTACCATTATACCTTTAGTAGCCCATATTTTTCATTTATTTCACATTTCAACCACACGTTTTCAACATTTCTCAATTTAATCCCTATTTTGCATTTTCACTAAAAATCACTTAACAAAACTTGTATATCTATCAACAAGCATTCAAAATCTATTAAGAAACTTCAAAATGCACATGTATTCATCAATGGAATCATTCAAAATCTTTGAAAATTTTTCAAAATAGTCCCTGGGCTAGCTAGACCTAGTTGCATCGATCTTAAGAACGTAGAAATCATTAAAAAGGGGACAAAATACATACCTAATTGCCAAGATTAAAGTTGCTGAATTCAAAAGCACAAAAATGGCTTTCTCCAACCCTAAATTTTGGCCAAGAAGATGAATGAAAGAATAATTTCATTTTTTTATTAAATTATACATTAATTTCTAAATACCAATTTTAACCTTAAAAATATTTAATAACTACACCAAATACCACTCCACTATCATCCATTAACTCTCAAATGGGTTAATTACCACTTAAGGACCTTTACTTTAAGGTCCTATAGCTATTAGACACCTTTAGCTATTAGAACTCAAGTTTTACACTTTACGCGATTTAGTCCTTTTTATTGAATTGACCAACCAAACAATAAAATTTCTTAATGAAATTTTCACACAATCATTCAATCATGTTGTAAACATTAAAATAATAATAAAATAAATATTTTAACCTCGAATTTGTGGTCCCAAAATCACTATTCTGATTTGACTAAAAACGGGTTGTTACACATGCATCAAGTAAGCATAGATGAGCTCATCATACTATATTCTTTCAAGACATCATTTATTTCGTCTCATAATTCTCATATTATGTCAAGTATTTTATCCGTTGAATCATTGAAATTCCAATGGATGTTCAACTGTTCACTCAAGGTGTACAATTTAATAACTTTCCAATTGATTGTCACTCGCGATAAGTTTTAATATTTATAATTGATCCTACTTGAAACTGACTATTATCACGATGAAGGCAAGCGTACCTATCGAACAGTAGTATAGTTTATAGCAAGACCGGATGTCGAACCCAAAGAAACTAAAAGTACTAGTATTAACCTTTTTTTTATAATCTAGCCTAAGAATAAAGGGAGTTGTTTTATCTAAACTAATTAACTAAACTAAGAATGAACAGAAAGTAAATTGGGGAAATACTTTTGGGAAAACTGATTGATTTAGACAATACCCAAGGAAAAATCCACCTAGACTTCACTAGTTATTCAACTCTGAACCAGACGATTTATTCACTTGACTTGGTCCGTAGAAATCCCTAATTTATATTATTATCCCTCTCGAGACTAATAATGTCTAACCCTAGGTTGATTAATTGAAATTTGTATCTAATTAAAACCCCTAATGTTAAATTAACTCGATTTATGTATTCCCTTATTAGATTTGACTCTAATCCGGCAGATTTATGTCGTCCTATCTCTAGGATTGCATGCAACTCTGCTTAATTATGAATGATCTACTCTTAGACAGGGACTATTCATCCTCTTAATAAGTACATCAATACTTGAATCAATATCCTGGAATATTCAAACAAGAGTTAAGAACATAATTAAGAACAAGTCAAGTATTTATTATATAGTTTAGAGAATATTAACAAGATCCATCTTAGCTTTCATCCCCCTTAGGTATTTAGGGGATTTAGTTCACTATGATAAAAGAAAACATCTTAAAACAATAATAATGACAAAACATAAATAAAACGCAAAAATCCCTGAAGGAAATTGAAGGGAGATCTTCAATCTTGAAGGAGAATCTGGCTTCTGAGATGGATCAATCAGCTTTCTTCGAGTAATTCCTTACTTCCTACTCTCTGTCTCCTTTCAATCCTCCTCTTGGATCTTTTAAATAGGCTTTTGAATGCTTTCCAACCTCAAAATTGCCCTTTCTCAATAGAACTCAACTTGGGCTCGACAGGGCCACGGCCGCGTGCCACGCCCGTGTGCAAATGCTTCAAACCGTGTTCAAGGCTGTGAAAAAGACACGGGCGTATGTTCTACCCGTGTGAGGAAGTCTAGGGCGTGTTGATTTCCCACGTTGGCCTATTTTCTCCATTTTTGGCTCATTTCTCGTTCTTTTTATTTTCTTATGCTCACCTAAGTATAAGATATGAAATTAAAGGATTAGGAGCATCAAATTCCACAAATCTAATGATAATTCATCCGAAAATGTGCTAAGCATGGGATAAAAATATGTATAAATTACGACTTACCACCAATTCATATTCAGGAGTACCCATTAGGGAACTTAATCGGAAGGCACACTCTCGAGCTTCATAACATATAACAAGATTACCAGTCTAGGCTAAATCTTTTTTGTAATCTATGCTCAAAAGAGCTCAATTAGGATTACCAGTCCAGGCTAAATCCTAATTGTAACATATGCTCGAGAGGGATTATATCATGGTTACCAATCCAGGCTAAATCCCATCAGCAACAATGCAGAATCTCATTCAGTAAGGAAATTTCATTTATCCATCCAAATCCAATATTCAAACGAAATTTAACCCTTCTCAAATAATCTCAAGCATGTAATCTTGTCTTATGTTATAACATTCAAATTAACTCACATAAATATATAAAACACATTTCATACAACATAACATTCAATTTATCATATTTACAAGCTCAATTAAGTTATACGAACTTACCTCGACAGTTGTTCGCGTATATAAATCTACTAATCCAAAACTTTCTCTTTTCCTCTATCTAACATCGAATTTGTGTTATCTGAATCTATATACATGAATTTATTCATCAATTTATCACATTTCACATTCAAGTGGACTCAATTTACATCCTAGGCAAAATTACCATTTTGCCCCTAACTTTTTCATAAATTCCAATTTCGTCCCTAGGCTCGGAAAATGAAATTTATGCAATTTACTCCCTATTCCAAGTCTAACCAAATTGCACTATAAAATTTACAGCACATACGACCTATAAAATTTGAAATTTTTCTTCAATTTTCACAACTTTACATTTTAGTCCCTAAACATATTTTCATCAAAAATCACTTTGTAAAATTTTTTATCTATCAACAACCTTTCATTTTCTACCATAAATTTCAAATTTTCAACATATTCGTCCATGACATAATTTCCATAATTTGATAACTTTTCAAATTGATCCCTCAAATAGATAGATTAAGCTATCCTGGTTTCAAAAATATCAAAATTACTAAAAACAGGACAAGAAAACTTACCTAGTTAAGCCAAGAAAGTTTCTTCTCTCTCTCCTAGGGTTTCCATGTATTTTGGGGATGAAGATGACATAAAATAAGATAATATTTCTTTTATCATCTTTTAATTAATTAAATTAATTCAACTTCCAATTTAGTCCTTGCCCTTTTTCTAAATTTCCATGGATAAGTCACCAAAAAATATCTAAATACTTTTCTTTAATGGTCTAATTACAATATAATGACCTTAAGTTTTGAATTTCATAGCTATTTAATCCTTCTAGCTACTAGAATTTAACTTTTGCATTTTATGCGATTTGGTCCTTCCCGTAATTAAACACATAATCAGTAAAATTCTCTTATCAAAATTTTCACATGACATTTCTAACATAATACGGACCATGTAATAAAATTAAAATAAATTTTATTTTTGGCTCGAATTTGTGGTCCCGAAACCACTATTCTGATTTCACTGAAATTGGGCTGTTACAGAAATATTTTTAAAATATTTCTTCTAATACAAGTAAACCACCTATCCTCACTCCTACCCTGCGTCAAGATCTACATTTCCACTCCCACTTTTTTTTTTTTGTTAAAATACTTTAAACCTTTTCAGAATGGTCTAATGCGAACAACCATTCGTTTTCGTAGTATAAATATTGATGACGCCCCAATTTGTCATTGTTATTGTGATTTTCAGCTAGAAAATTGTATTTCTTCAAAGGTACATGTTTGTCTGTATAAGGAAGAAAAGTTGAGTGAATGTCTTCGCTTGAAAACTTTTAAAGCCCCTAATACAAACAACAGGGCAGCTTTACAGATGTACAAATTTCTGGCTGAGGATCATAATAACTATGACATACTTAGGTGTCATCAACTTGTATACTATGAAAATGAATTTTTGATAGCATTACTGCATTTCATAAATGGAGTAATGTATTTTAACTAAAAATAGAGGGAATGGAAACCTTGGTCTGCACACAGGAGTGAGGTTAGGTGGTTTACTTATACTAGAAGAGGTTTTTTTAAAGATATTTCAAAATGCTGCTCGTATTTAGGTTAGAAAAAGTGATGAAATGATGTGCAAAAGCATCTACAAAGAATACTCAAGTAAGTGTTTGTTTATTACGCATTCCGATGGTCAGGTAAAATTTTTAATCAATTTAGATCATTCGAATAGCAAAATAATATGCTTAGAAATTCTTACTTTTACCATTCAAAAAGGCAAATATATTGTTTTTCTTTTTCATTTTTAAATTCGTTTTGGTTTTCCCGTATATATATAAACTAATATAATTGAACATATGTTGCACAACTTTTAAACTTCAATTATAATATTTTAAAAATATGAATTAAAATATAATAATTGATAATTACACATAAGCTGCACAAGTTTTGCAAATATGTTGAATTTTATAATATGTTTTCACGCCAAGCACATTTCTCTTTATGAGATCATCCAAATTTATAAGGAAGCAACAGTTATCGCTGTCGACCCAAAGAAATAGAGAACAAAGTAAAATCTTGTGATTCACGTTGTTCTTCTCAATGTGGAAATTAAAATAGAGATATGAAAGATGCAATAAACTTACAAAAATTTAGAATCGATAAAGCCAAGAAAAGCTTCCAGTTTAGCAGCCAATCTACATTGATTATAATCTCGGATAACTGATCCGAACAGATAGTTGATAATGAAGTCCATCAAAACTTTTAACTCATCAATATCATCTTTCATTTTGCTATTCGGTGTATCTAAATTGGGTAAAATTTGTACCCGACCATAGGGATCTATAATGAACAATCAATTACTCACGTATTCTGTGTAGTTGCTTTTGCACCTCCTTCTATCACTTTCCCTTTCCCAAATATGATGAGCATTTTGAAATATCTTTGAAAGATTTCTTTTAATATAAGTAAACCACCTAGCCGCACTCCTACCCTGCGTGAAGACCTATGTCTACATTCCCTCTCCTTTTAGTTAAAATACGTTACTATGTTTACAAAAAATGTTCTAATGCTAGAAACTATTCATTTTCATAGTAAACGAGTTGATGACACCTAATATGTCATCGTCATTGTGAATTTCAGTAAGAAAATTGTATTTCTGCAATGCTACTTGTTTGTTCATTACGAATTCCAATGGTAGGGTAAAAATTTTACCTAATTTAGATACTCCGAATAGCAAAATGAAAAATGCTTATAAATTCTTACTTTTATCAGTCAAAAGTGCAAATATATGGTGTTAGCTTTCCATTTTTAATATTGTTTTGTTTTCCCTGTGCATATATATAAACTAATATAATGGCACAGATGTTGCACAAGTTTTGAACTTCAATTATCAGATTTTCAAAATGCGAATCAAAATATAATAATTGATAATTGCATATGCATTGCAAAATTTTTGCAAATATGCTGAATTTTATAATATGCTTTCACATCAAACACATTCCTCTTTATGAGATAATTTAAAATTTATAAGCAAGCGATAGTTATCGGGGTCGACCCAAACAAATGGAGCATTAAGTAAAAACTTATGATTCATGTTTTCCATCTTAATGTTAAAATTAAAATAGAGATAAGAAAGAGGTAGTAAACTTACAAAAATTTAGAATTGAAATAGCCAAGAAAAGCTTCCAGTTTAACAGGTAATATGCATTGATTATAATCTCGGATAACAAATCCGAACGAATAGTTGACAATTAAGTCCATCAAAACTTTTAGCTCGTCAATATCATCTTTCTTTCATTTTGCTATTCGGTGTATCCAAATTGGCTAAATTTTTTACCCGACCATAGGGATCCTGTAACACCCCAAACTCGGCCTAGACGTTATGGCTGAATTTGGTGATGTCACATGGAAAGATTTTGAAAACTGGTTGATTTAATTAACTAATGATTTATAAAATCCACATTCCTTCGTGTTAAATACAGAAAACATTATTTTAACAGTTTGGTTTCCAAATACTTATTACAGCGGAAGCTTTAATCATTTATGTTTGAAAACGCAGTCATGTTTTTAGGAAAATCATTGTTTGCATAAAACTGTTGTTTTTAATAAAACATTTTACCAAAGTAATTAAATCAGAAATAACCAGTTAGAAATCAAACAGTCCAGAGAGTCCCAAAAAATTACAACTCTCAAAACAATTACCAGATCATAGATAAACCATAAATAAATGATTTTCAGCAATTTTACGAATATGTGGTCACCGCTAAGTCCATGCAGCACCGGTCCGCCTAAGACTGTGGATTACCTGATAGAATAAACAAACAGACGTGAGTTTACGTAAACTCAAGGTGTAACCCAGCAGAATTAAGCACGCAATCACACAGAATTATAATCGCAGACAGAAACAAATACAGATCTATATTCAGATATCAGATTACAGAATCAGATTTATATATACAAAATCCTGCCCCCATCCTCTACACACCATCTCTGACCATCCCATCACACCATGTGGGCTTAAAAACGCACACCCATCCCTACACACCATGTTGTGCCATGAAGACACATATTTTAGAAAATATGCAGTCAAGCTGCCCGAGTATGGGCAATTAATGCCTTACAAAATACTTCCTCCTCATATATCAATCCCACCCTAAATAGTTACAAAGCATACATACAGAATTAATAGATAAATCATGCTTAACATGCTTATATAAATAGATAACATATATTCATAACATAGACATGCCCATAACTATGTTTCAGTCTAACAGATTAGATAGTTTTAGGGTTTAGTTAGCCTTTACCTACCCTATGGTAGGCCCACAGTCGATTAGGACGACCCGTGCAACCCTACAGAATATTTCAGTATAATGGGCCCACATGCCTGTGTGGCTTGCCCATGTGGGTCCACATGCCCGTGATGCCCACACACCCAGATTGGCCTAGCCTGTGCGGCCCACAAATCCTGGTCCTAAATCCACATGCCTGTGTGACACGCCCGTGTGGGCCCATAAGTCCAAATTGGCCTTGCCCGTGTAGCCCACACGGCCACACTTGAGCCACCACACAGTTGTGTGCTGTGCACGACCATGCCTTCGTCGACCACACGGCCCGTGTACTCGTACACGGCCTACCACACGCCCGTGTTGTGCCCACAGATTCATTTTTTAAATTTTGTCGAATCTCATTTTTTTGCATTTCGGGTACACACCTTTTACGGTTATGATGAAAAAGTAAACAAACTCCTCCAATCTAAACCGAATAAGGTGGACTCACTTACCGTCTACACCCCCGTGTACTCGCACAAGTTCGATTTTTGCAAAGAAATTGTTGTTCCCACCACTTCTTCTACGCAAAAAGTGCAACAAGGATTTAACCCTTAGAAATCAAATGACAAAAGAATGCAAACGCAAACCCACTTACCTAATACACCAAAACCAAACATTCAGATCGCACAAGAACAAGGATTAGGGGCAGAGTCAAGGAAAGGAATTAAAAATTAACCCTTTGAAAGAGAGTAAAGGAGACGAAGCAAGATTGGGGATTTTTCTTTGTTTTGGAAGACAGGTAACGTTAGGAAGAAACCAGAATTTTGAGGAAAAAATTAAAAATTAAAATAAAATCAGATGTAACAGTCTATCCCCAGACTTTCTACATCAAAACTACCCATTACTCAGAATTCTACTTCAACTGAAACTCAACCATTAAACCGAGCAAAAATAATATCCACACTTGCGCAAGGATTCAAAACAGGACCTCCAACACACCAATACCCTTACCACTCGAACCAATAGACTTATTCTGATGTGGTTTTACAGATAATTAAAAATAAGCCCACTGAACAAAAATAAGGCTTGGATAAAAAAGTAACAAAATTTAGCAAATGTGAGACTTGAACCCAAGACCTCTGAAACACTCTCAGAACACTTAAGCATTGAAGCACATACACAATTGTGTAACATTTTCATAGAAACAGACAAATAATATTCAGGGCATTATAGATCAGCAATGAATAATCAGTTACTCACGTATTCTGTGTAGATGCTTTTGCACCTCATTTCATCACTTTTCCTTGCCAAAATATGATTAGCATTCTGAAGTATCTTTGAAAGATTTCCTTTAATATAAGCAAACCACTTAGCCACACTCCTACCCTACGTGAAGACCTACGTTTCTACTTCATCTTCTTTTAGTTAAAATACATCACTACTTTTCAGAATGATCTAACGCAAGCAACCATTCGTTTTCGTAGTATAAATATTGATAACGCCACAATATGTCATCGTCATTGTGAATTTCAGCTGAATAATAGTATTTCTGCAAAGCTACCTATTTCTCTGTATAAGGAAGAAAAGTCGAGCGACTATCTTCGCTAGAAAACTTTAAAAGCCTCTAATATAGACAATAAGGCAACTTTGCAAAAATACAATTATTCAGCTAAAATTCACAATGACACTAACATATTTGGCGTCATCAATATTCCTACTACGAAAACAAATGGTTGCTCGCGTTACACCATATATTTCGAAATGCTGCTCGTATTTTGGTTAGAAAATGTGGTGCAAGGAGCTGCAAAAGCATCTACAAAGAATACTCAAGTAAGTGTTTTTTCATTACAAATTCCAATGGTCGAGTAAAAATTTTAACCAATTTAGATACTTCAAATAGCAAAATGCAATATGCTTATAAATTCTTACTTTTACCGTTCAAAAGTACAAATATATGGTGTTGGTTTTCCTGTATATATATAAATTAATATAATTGCACATATGTTGGACAAGTTTTGAACTTCAATTATCAGATTTTAAAAATATGAATTAAAATATAATAATTGATTATTTTACATATGCTGCACAAGTTTTGCACATATGCTGAATTTTATAATATGTTTTCACCTCAAGCACATTTCTCGTTATGAGATCATCTAAATTTATAAGGAAGCGATAGTTATCAGCATCGACCCAAACAAATGAAGAATTAAGTAAAAATCTAACACCCTAAACCTGGCCTAGACGTTATTGCCGAATCTGGCGATGTCACATTGAAGTGTTTTTCGTAAAGTGTGAAATCGTTGAACAACCCAATCTTTATTTAACCTCTCTGTGTGATCTTAAAGATGATTTTAAGAAGTTAGTTCATTTTAAAAAATGTGAGTCATTTGTCAAAAAGTTAACCATGTTAAACGTCATTATTATTTTCACTAAAACGTTATTTCTTGCGGAAGCTCTTAAAACAGGTTGCGTATTCGTGGTATCTTTGAAAAACTTTTATCTTTTTGAAAACTCACATCTTTTCCTACTACTAGCAGTATTAAATCAAAACAAATCCCAAATTAAAAATAAAATCCAAAGAGGCCTTATTACAATAAAAATACCCCCACTAATAATTTTTATAATTAAAATCAAATGCAAAAATAATAGTAGTTGTGTGGCCACCTCTGAGTTGCCCGCTGCACCGATCCACCTAAGTCTGGGGATTACTTGCGTAGATAAAAAAAGGGTGAGTTTATGAAAACTCAGCGTGTAATCCCATATCAACAACCATACAGTGAACAAATACAGTCTGGGCCTAAGCCCATTTCAGTAATGGTTCAGTTTCAATTAGGGCCTTAGCCCATTACAATATTGGTATCAGTTTGGGCCTGAGCCCATCTCAGTGACAGTAACGGTACAGATATGCAATCAAGAAATCCTACCCAACTAGCCTCTACACTCCATCTCCGTCCAACCCTACACTCCATATGGGGATATAATCAACCCACCCATCCCTACACTCCAAGTAGCACTGGTTGCGGGACTAAACAATATTTACAATAGAGCTGCCAGTACAGTACACTTCCTCCAATCATATTAAAACCCATCCCCATACAATGCATCATGCAACATGTCGTGTCATATCATAATATTATATATGAGCTCAGTACAGATAAAATAGCATGCTAAAATATAGTCATACATGAATATAGATCCATACATCACATAGGGGCATAACAGTCTTTCAGTCAATTAGTGGTCTAGGTAAACTTACCGACCCAACAGTAGGTCCACAGTCGTCTCGGGCGACCCGTGAACCCTTAACAGTCAAACAGCGAAAATGGGCCCATGGCCCAAAATGACCTTGGCCATATGGATTACACAGCCTGGTCCAATAATTTCCACATACCCGTGTGGTTCACCCTTGTGGGGTCCACATGCTTGTGGGGCCCACACGACCCAATACGGCCTAGCCCATGAATTCGCACATGGTCAGCCTCGTCGATCATACGCTCATGTTTAGTCCCACGGGCTACCACAAGGGTAGCTGCACGCCCGTGTGGTGTCGACTATTCACACTTTTCAGCTTTTTCCTGATTTACGATTAAGGGCAGTGTTTACAGGCACCTTGTTCGCGAAAGTGTACAAATAGCCCACGAGCACTCCAAACCTTTTAACCACAACATTCGGTTAATCGCCTACTAATTGAATTAAAAGGAACACTAGCCAAACACTTATCCCCTTAGTCAAACAACCACTAACCTTGATTGAGCAACTGAGGCTTCACGCCTTCACACCGTAGAAAAAGAATAACCACTAGCCTCTCAATTGTTACCTGCATTAAGCTGAAACTCCTATTAATAGTTACTCACAACAACAGTTTGAACCACAATGAGTATCAAATTTACCGAAAGTGTAGAATCGCGCAAAGGAGATGAGTCAATTGGAAAGAAATATCAAAACCAACCTTCCCTTAAAACTTGATCAAAATAAAGCTATAGATTACCTGAAATTGACTTACCTCGAGTCGCAAAACTCAGTATTGAGCCGAAAGAAAATCTAAGAAAGAAGAGAATGAATGAGGGGAAAAAGAACCAAGAACCCAAAAATTCGGCAGCACAGTGGGAAAGAACCAATAAAAATCACAATGGCACACAAAGATAGAAAGGGGAAGAGAGACTAGAAGCAACCGCATTTTGGGAAAGGAAACAATTCCCTTTCAGCTTGAGAAAGAAGGCTAAGAAGAAGAAGAAGATGAAGAACACCTAACTCACCAATTTCTAAAATAGCTAGAGGTTGAGAAAACTCGACTTGCCGCAAAAGTAATAGAAGTAAGAAGAGAGAAAGAAAGAAAACTAAACTATCAGCAAAAATTTGGAAAAACTAAAGGTTAGCCGAAATTCCTCCTACCAATTTTAGTTCTACCTAAACACTCCCCTCCACTTTCCACAAAACCACTCCTAAAATTACTCCTAAGATCACTCAACCAAATCCCCACTTATCCATATCCTTTAACAACCGAAATTTCCTCCAACAACTTCTTAAAATTCAGCCCAATCCCCACACTAATCAAACACTCAAGTTTTGGTCAAACTACAACTCTCCCCTGGCCAACAGAAAAAATAAATTCCCTACTTGCGCCAGTACTCGAACATCAGACCTTCTGCTCAATAACACTCCTTTTAACCACCAAACCAGCAGGCCCATTCTATCATGTTTTACCCACATTTATTTATGAGCCTACTGACTAGAGATAGGGGTTATTCCATTAAAAACAAAAATTTTGCCCAAGCTAATGCTTGAACCCAAGAATTCTCAAACACTTCCCAGTACACTTAACCACTGAAGTAAACATATAATTTTGTGTAACATAAACATACGAAATTAAACATTAAGGATTTTTGGGGCGCTACAAAAAACTTGTGATTCATGTTTTTCTTCTCAATGTGGAAATTAAAATAATGGTACGAAAGATTCAATAACGTTACAAAAATTTAGAATCGAGATAGTCAAGAAAAGCTTCCAGTTTAGCAGGCAATCTGCATTCATTATAATCTCGGATAACTGATTCAAATGGATAGTTGATAATGAAGTCTATCAAAACTTTTAGCTCGTCAATGTCATCTTTCATTTTGCTATTCGATGGATATAAATTGCGTAAAATTTTTACGCGACCATAGGGATTCATAATGAACAATAAGTTACTAGCGTATTCCGTGTAGATGCTTTTACACCTTTCATCACTTTCCCTTGCCCAAATATGAGTAGCTTTTTGAAATATATTTGAAAGATTTCTTTTAATATAAGTAAACCACCTAGCCACATTCTTACCCTACGTGATAACCTACGTTTCCAATCCATCTTCTTTTAGTTAAAATACGTTACTACTTTTCAGAATATTCTAACGTGAGCAACCATTCATTTTCATAGTATACAAGTTGATGACACCACAATATGTCATCATCATTGTGAATTTCAGCCAAAAAATTGTATTTCTACAAAGCTACCTGTTTGTCTATATAGGGAAGAAAAGTCAAGCGAATGTCTTCACTTGAAAACTATAAAGGCCCTTAATAAAGACAATTAACAGCTTTGTGGATGTATAAATTTCTTACTGAGCATCATAATAATGATGACATACTGAGGTATCATCAACTAGTATACTATGAAATTGAACTTCTGCTGGCATTAGAGCATTTTGTAAATTTAGTAACATATTTTAACTAAAAGGAGAGGGAGTGCAAATGTTGGTCTTCATACAGGGTGAGGTTAGATGGTTTACTTATATTAGAAGAGGTTTTGTTTAAAGATATTTCAAAATGCTGCTCATATTTGGGTTAGAAAAAGTGATGAAATGAGGTGCAAAAGCATCTACAAAGAATACTCAAGAAAGTGTTTGTTCATTATGCATTCCGATGGTTGGATAAAAATTTTAACTAATTTAGATACTTCGAATAGCAAAATGCAATATGCTTATAAATTCTTACTTTCACCCGTTCAAAAAGGCAAATATATGGTGTTTGCTTTTCATTTTTAAATTCGATTTGGTTTTCCCGTATATATATAAACTAATATAATTGAACATATGTTGCACAACTTTTAAACTTCAATTATCATATTTCAAAAATATGAATTAAAATATAATAATTGATAATTACACATATGATGCACAAGTTTTGCAAATATGCTGAATTTTATAATATGTTTTCACGTCAAGTACATTTCTCTTTATGAGATAATCCAAATTTATAAGGAAGCAACAGTTATCGCTGTCGACCCAAACAAATGGAGAATGAAGTAAAATCTTATGATTCATGTTGTTCTTCTCAATGTGGAAATTAAAATAGAGATACGAAAGATGCAATAAACTTACAAAAATTTAGAATCAATATAGCCAAGAAAAGCTTCCAGTTTAATAGCCAATTTGCATTGATTCTAATATCGAATAACTGATTTGAATGGATAGTTGATAATGAAGTCCATCAAAACTTTTAGCTCGTCAATATCATCTTTCATTTTGCTATTCGGTGTATCTAAATTGGGTAAAATTTGTACTCGACCATAGGGATCTATAATGAACAATCAGTTACTCACGTATTCTGTGTAGATACTTTTGCACCTCCTTCCATCACTTTCCTTTGCCTAAATATGATCAGCATTTTGAAATATCTTTGACAGATTTCTTTTAATATAAATAAACCACTTAGCCGCACTTTTACCCTGCGTGAAGACCTATGTTTACATTACCTCTCCTTTTAGTTAAAATACATTACTACGTTTACAAAAAATGTTTTAATGCTAGCAACCATTCATTTTCATAGTAAACGAGTTGATGACACCTAATATGTCATCGTCATTGCGAATTTCAGCTAGAAAATTTTATTTCTGCAATGCTACTTGTTTGTTCATTACGAATTCCAATGGTTAGGTAAAAATTTTACCCAATTTAGATACTTCCAATAGCAAAATGCAATATTCTTATAAAATCTTACTTTTACCGTTCAAAAGTGCAAATATATGGTTTTGGCTTTCCATTTTTAATATTGTTTTGTTTTTCCCGTGTATATATATAAACTAATATAATGGCACATATGTTGAACAAGTTTTAAACTTCAATTATCAGATTTTTAAAATGCAAATTAAAATATAATAATTGATAATTGCATATATATTGCACAAGTTTTGCAAATATGCTGAATTTTATAATATGCTTTCACATCAAACACATTCCTCTTTATGAGATAATTTAAATTTTATAAGCAAGCGACAGTTATCGGCGTCGACCCAAACAAATGGAACATTAAGTAAAAACTTATGATTCACGTTCTCATCCTTAATGTTGAAATTAAAATAGAGATAAGAAAGACGCGGTAAACTTACAAAAATTTAGAATTGAAATAGCCAAGAATAGCTTCCAGATTAGCAGGTAATATGCATTGATTATAATCTCGGATAACAAATCCGAATGAATAGTTGACAATGAAGTCCATCAAAACCTTTAGCTCGTCATTATCATCTTTCATTTTGCTATTCAGTGTATCTAAATTGGCTAAATTTTTTACCTAACCATAGGGATCCGCAATGAACAATCAGTTACTCATGTATTCTATGCAGATGCTTTTGCAACTCCTTTCATCACTTTCCTTTGCCAAAATATGATCAGCATTATGAAGTATCTTTGAAATATTTCTTTTAATATAAGTAAACCACCTGGCCGCACTCCTACCCTGCGTGAAGACCTACGTTCCACTTCGTCTTCTTTTCGTTAAAATACATTACTACTTTTCGAAATGGTCTAACACGAGCAACCATTCATTTTCTTGGTATAAATATTGATGACGCCACAATATGTCATCGTCTTGTGAATTTCAGCTGAATAATTGTATTTTTGCAAAGCTACCTGTTTGTCTGTATAAGGAAGAGAAGTTGAGCGATTGTCTTCGCTAGAAAACTTTAAAAGCCTCTAATATAGACAACAGGGCAGCTTTGCAAAAATACAATTATTCGACTGAAATTCACAATGACGATGACATATTGAGGCATCGTCAATATTTATACTACAAAAATGAATGGTTGCTCGCGTTACACCATATATTTCAAAATGCTGCTCGTATTTTGGTTAGAAAATGTGAGCCAAGGAGGTGTAAAAGCGTCTACAAAGAATACTCAAGTAAGTGGTTTTTCATTACAAATTCCAATGGTCAGGTAAAAATTTTAACCAATTTAGATACTTCAAATAGCAAAATGAAATATGCTTATAAATTCTTACTTTTACCGTTCAAAAGTGCAAATATATGGTGTTGGTTTTCCCGTATATATATAAACTAATATAATTGCACATATGTTGGGCAAGTTTTGAACTTCAATTATCAAATTTTACAAATATGAATTAAAATATAATAATTGATTATTTCACATATGTCGCACAAGTTTTGCAAATATGTTGAATTTTATAATATGTTTTCACTGCAAGCACATTTCTCTTTATGAGATAATCTAAATTTATAAGGAAGCGACAATTATCGGTGTCGAACCAAACAAATGAAGAATTAACTAAAAACTTGTGATCCACGATGTTCTTCTCAATGTGGAAATTAAAATAGTGATACGAAAGATTTACTAACCTTACAAAAATTTAGAATCAAGATAGCCAAGAAAAGCTTCCAGTTTAGCAGGTAATCTATGTTCATTATAATCTCAGATAACTGATTCGAATATATAGTTGATAATGAAGTCTGTCAAAACTTTTAGCTCGTCAATGTCATCTTTCATTTTGTTATTCGGTGTATCTAAATTGGGTAAAAATTTTACGCTAGCATAGGGATCCATAATGAACAATAAGTTACTAGCGTATTTCGTGTAGATGCTTTTGCACCTCTTGTGACACCCCATACCCGTATCCTATGCTGAGATGAAATACGAGGTGTTACCTACCTTGAACTTGTGCTTACAACAATTTCCGAGTCTCTAAGACTTGGACAAATTCAAAACTTCCTCAAACTTATCAGTACATCCTTAATATGGGCCTACGAGGCCCAAAACACACATCGAAAATCATTAGGGACCAATTTGGGTCCTTAGCCAACTTTAAAAAATGACACTTGTCACAGGGGCACACGCCCATGCGGGAGGGGCAACACGCCCGTGTGACCATTTCGACATGGTCGTGCTATTGGTCCGTGTGGCTCACACGGCCTAAGCAATATAGGGACACGCCAGTGTCCTCCACCCGTGTGGAAATAATTCTAAATGGACACCTATAGGGGTTTTCACACGACCTGGCATGCGTCCATGTCCTTGGCCCGTGTCCTTCACACATCTATGACACGCCCGTGTCCTAGCCCGTGTGCAAAAACCTGGACATTCTATTTCTGACGTCAGCAACCTCAAAATGTCACACGGCCAAGGCACACGCCCGTGTGCTAGGCCGTGTCATTCACACGGCTGAGACACACAGCCGTGTCTCTGCCCGTGTGTTTACTATCATGCATACTGACTTGAAATTTTTACATGTAGGGGACACACGGCCGAACCACACGCCCATGGGGCAAACCGTGTGTCACACACGCCCGTGTGTCTACCCGTGTGGACAATATAGGGCTATTTACCAAGCCTTTTTGCCTCCCTTACTTACACAACCTACACAATAGCAACCAAAACCAATATAATACTATCTCATACAACCAAATCAGCCACAATAGACAACATTCCATTTTTGCAATTTACTCAACCATGAAAATAATACTATTCTATATAAATCAAAATGAATATTAGCCATCATTTGAGGCTTAATACAAAATGAGGGATTTATCCCAAGCCAACAAATTTGGCCAAATTAATAATAACACAAAACACAAGTCTAGTTCCCTATACATGCCATATTCAACAATATAAATCAAACTGTACCGAATGTTTCGATTGATAGTGTGATAGATACCTCTAACATCCGTTGGTCCTTGAGCTAGATAGGTGGCACTATAAGAAAAAGGAAAAAAAAAAAAGAGAGGGAGTAAGCATAAAGCCTAGTAAGTTGCACATAAATAGACATACAACACAACTTTACCATACATCAACAAGCTCATAATACACAAGTGGGCATAAGCAAAACTTACTCATTAATATTCAATACACAGCATATAGTCTATATTGAGCTCACATTTCGTATGTAGGCACTTAATTTTGCCCGGGCCCAAAAATAAGTCCAAAAATAAAAATAATAAACCCAAAAAAAAAAACGAAGTCCAAGTTCAGTCCAGAATTACAAATATAATTTAGCCCAATCAGAATGGCCCATTGCTTGAAAAGATTTAAGATCCATCTACAATGGAAATATCATCTTTAAGGATATGCAATCTTAGATATGATACAATCTTAGATATGATATGCAATCTTGAAGACATGATCTTGTAATCTTGGAGATTTAATTTGTAGATATCCTTTAATCTTAACCGTTGATGTAATTGATCTCATGCCGTTTGATTTGGGAGGCTCAACTATAAATAGAGGCCTCTCCCTTCATTGTAAATCACTTGAGTTTTGGGAAGCAATAAGAATTCTTGAGAGCATTCACTCAACTTTCTCTCCCTCTTGCGTTCTTACTCTCTGTGGTTTGTTCTTATTTTATTCTTCGTCTATCTTAGTTTTTCAACCTTTTTTTTATTTTAATTTCTTCATTTTTCAAATATGTATATTTATTCCTATCTTTTATACATTTGATTATGTATTTTATATATTATAATATTTAACCTTTTTTATATAGTTTATTTTCAAATATATATTTTCTATGCATGTATATATATTATATTATCATTTCATGTATTTTGAACTATTGCATTATATTTTTATAATTTGTAAATGTTCTATTTATTCATTTTTTTTAGTGTATGTCATTTATCTTATTTGTGCATAGTTTCATTTTTTTTATATGCTATGTTTAATTATTTCTTTCATGTGCTATTTTATGATATATATTGTTGTATAATTTTTGCATGTATTATGTTTTTCTTTTAGTTTACTCATGTTTTTATTTGTTTATTATCTTATATTTACCCTAGTATAATTTTTTTCATTAAACATATGTTCATGTTATTTAGTTTTGTCTTAATGATATTATTTATGTTTGTATGGAAATGTTAGAATATTTTGTACATCTATGCTTCATGATGCATTAATATGTCATCCTAAAATGTCATTTAAAATAATATTCCAAGGTTTTTTTTAAAAATAAAAAATAAAAGGCAATGCTTGATGTTTGGAAACTTCGAGAAAGGTAGTGCCCTAACTTACTGGGTTGCGACTTTTCTCGTTGAATTCGAATAGTCAAGCACCCTTCTAAGTGATTTTGAGTTTTCAAAACTTAAACAATTAGTTCAAGATTTCAAAACATAGTGTCCTAACTTACTGGATATGGCGTTTTGTTGTTTCGAGATAGAAATTTTCAAAAGACGAGTTTAGCTTCGAAGGTTTTAAAATGTTGCGTCCTAACTTACTGGATGTGATGTTTTGACTCGTTTGAAATAAGTGAGCCTTAATTTTCAAAATTGAGACATTCTAATTAAAAGAGGTTTGCATCTTAAAACTTTCAAATTTCTGACATTAAAGACACTTGATAATCAATTAGGTACCAATTTTTGGGCATTACGACGGTACTAACCCTTCCTCGTATGTAACCGACTCCCGAATTCGTTTTCTCGACTTTCGTAGACCAAAATTAATGTTTTAAAACAAAACATTTTATAAGGTGATCCAATCACACCTAAAAAGATTGGTGCCGACTCCCGTTTTCATTTTTCTTAAAGTCGATTCCCATTTTCCAAAACTCGATTTAAAAATGGTTTCGACATCGTACATACCAAATAGGTAGCTGTACCACTCACAACACAGTTATACTTTCCTCATTAACTTGAAAACATAACTTTCACTTTTGAACCATTTGAAATACTATCGGATATTCCATAAGCCTCAAACATAGTGTAAGGTGTTGATGCCATGTCCTAGACACAATCTTACACTGGCTCATATCTCAAGTCAATGCCATGTCCCAGACATGGTCTTACACTGACTATCATCTTGTAGCCGATACTTGTCCCAAACATGTCTTACACTGGCTTACATCTCGAGGCCAATGCATGTCCCAGAAATGTCTTACACTATCACTCGTCTTAATGCCGATGTCATGTCCCAAGCATGGTCTTACACTGGCTCTCATAATGTGGCACTAACTCACACAAGTGACCCAATCGTCAAGGCATGAATATCTGATTTATTTCCTAGGGTTCAACGGAAATTCTACTATCTCTATTTTCATCATATTTTCTCATTTCCACAATCAAGCAATTTATGCTATAATAATTTCAATACAATTAAAATACATATATTATCAATATAGTTGTACTATTTACATACAACTTACCTCGGATTACAAAATGTGGCGACTAGCCGATTTAGTCGATTTGCTTGGCTTTCCCCCGGTCTAGTTTTAGATTCGGTATTTCTCGATATATAATAGCAACATATACTTATTTAGTCACTAAATAAAATTAAACAATCAAAAATTTATATCTTTAGTAAAATGACCATTTTGCCCCTAAACTTTGACAAAATGACCATTTTCCCCTAAGCCCGAAAATCGATTTTCATCAAATTTCTTTGTATCTTAAGCCTAGCCGAACCCTTTTTACTCTTATAGCAACTCTAAAATCCCACTATTTCACATAGTTAGCATCTATTTTATAACTTATTCAATATAGTCCTTTTAGGTGTTTTCATGCTAACACCTTTCCCAAAAGTTGTTTATAACACCTCTAAGACTACTTTTCTTCCATAAAAGTTTAGAAAAAATTACAAATCAATTCATTTCAAAACCCTACAACCTTAATCATTTTGAAAAATAGTACCCTCATTTGAAAGCTCATGCTTCAAGGGTCTCAAAAATGTAAAAATCATCAAGAAAACTATCAAAATCACTTACCTATGAGAATAGAGAGTGGCTGAAATTTTTTGAAAGTCCAAAACCCTTATTCTTGCTGATATTTTCGGTGGAAAAGAAGATGAAAAAGGGATGATATCATCTTTTTTTTATTTTATTTCTTTTTTTTCAATTTAGCCACCCAATTTCACCTAACATTTTGACCATTTTAGTTTCCTTGTCTAATGGCTAGCCATCACCTATTTAATGGCCTAAATTCACATTAAAGACCCCCAAATTATGATACATGGAAATTTGACACCCTTAGCTATCATTTTAAGACTTTTGCACTTTATACAATTTAGTCCTTTTTCGCAATTGGGCTCACAAACGTTAAAATTAACTCGTCAAATTTTTCATGCACTCTTATAAACATGCTATAACACCAATTTAATAATAAAATAATTTTTTTAACTTTGAATTTGTGGTCCCGAGACCACTATTCCAAATGGGCCCAAAATCAGGATGTTACACCTCCTTTCATCACTTTCCCTTGCCCAAATATGAGTAGCTTTTTGAAATATCTTTTAAAAATTTATTTTAATATAAGTAAACCACCTAGACACACTCCTACCCTGTGTGATGACCTATGTTTCCACTCTATCTTCTTTCAGCTAAAATACTGTTTTTTAGAATATTCTAACGCGAGCAACCATTCATTTTCATAGTATACAAGTTGATGACACCACAATATGTCATCGTCATTGTTAATTTTAGCCAAAAAAATTGAATTTCTGCAAAGCTACCTATTTTTCTGTATAAGGAAAAGAAGTCGAGCGAATGTATTCGCTTGAAAATTGTAAAGGCCTTTAATACAAACAATTAACAGCTTTGCGGATGTATAAATTTCTAGCTGAGCATCATAATAACTATGACATATTGAGGTGTAATCAACTAGTATACTATGAAAATGAACTTTTGTTGGCATTAGAGCATTTTGTAAAAGTAGTAACGTATTTTAACTAAAAGGAGAGGGAGTGTAAATGTAACACCCCAAACCCGGCCTGGACGTTATGGCCGAATCTGACGTGTCACACGTAGTTTAAAAATCCATGTTTCGTTTTATTACCTAAAAACTGACCATTGATGGCTAACCAGAGTGAATGGAGGCTGAGCACCAGGTAGGTATCCGAAACAGAGGAGGTGAGCCATGAAGGCTACTTAAGTACCAAGCTCTTGTTTGGATCCAATCCTAGACATGCCCACAACCATTGCCACACTTTGGTAAACTGGTTGAAATTTCCTTAAAGTGGTTATCTTTGTTATACCCATTATGTACGTCGTTGTGTTACTTTGAAAACAGGTATCACTTTGAAAACTCGTCCTAAGTCTAGCCCATTTTGATTATTATTAGAAAATATAGAGTTATTTTAAAGATAATCCCAAATAAATAGTTAAAATGGCCTTATTACAACCCAAATATAAATAATATTAAAAGTTAAGATAAACTAAAAGAAAAACCGTTTATTCGTTAAAAAGTCCAAACGTGATCATCATGGCCACCCCAAATCCCCTCCGGCTCCAAGTCCCCATATCAAGGCTCACCTGCAAAGATTAGAAAGAAAGGGGGGGTGAGTTTGGAAAACTCAGTGTGCAACAAGCCCCCTTCAGAGCCCAAGTCAATATCAGCCTACTAGGCCTAAGCCCAAATTTAATTACCACATATACTGGACCGAAGCCTTTATTTGTTCATATACTGGGCCGAAGCCTTTATTTGTTCATATACTGGGCCAAAGCCTTTTCATTATTCATATCACTGGGCCGAAGCCTTTTTCAGAAATGATGATGGCCCATAGGCCCATTTCAACATCACATGTAACATTCATGCAAGAATGCAAACCCATTTGGGGAGACTACTCAACCTACCATCCGCTACTCTCCACCCGTACCAACCAAGCTCTCCATGTGGGAATAACTCAACCCACCCAACCAAACTCTCCACTGGCAAAGATAGTCATATCATATAAATCGAGGCCTAGCCTCTTTAAATAACTAGGGCAAAAGCCCTTTTAGTAAATGGCCAGAGCAAAGCCGTTTTCACTTCCTCCATCCATATAAAACCCAACCCAATGCATTTAGGAATACATCATGTGCATATCATACTTATTATGTGCATATCATACATATCATGTGCATATCATACATGTCATGTGCATATCGTACATATCATGTGTATATCATATCAATCATGTACATCAAAATCTCATATATCAAATTCGTAACTAAACCCTAGGGGTATAATGGTCATTTTTACCTAGGGGCAAAATAGTCATTTTCATATGATAAAGGTAATTTCATAATTTTACCAAGTATTAGGGTTTTCCATGTTCATTAATAGTTACTATCAATACATAGGTTTTATACCGCGATTCTGGCCCATTTTTAGCGAAACCGAGTTATTGGGCCAAAACCCCTAATGGGCCTACATAGCCGATTTAGTCATCTAGGCCCACTTATCCTATATTCCAAAATAGTATTATCAGTCTCAACGTGCAATTTAAAAGGTTTTCATTTCCTACCGAATTTACCCAAATGGGCCCAAAAGCCCATTGGGCCCGATTTTAACCCCTCTAGGCCCAACTTACCGTAAATGCCAAACATCATGCTCTTACCTTTTCCAACGTTCACGATCATCGTTATAGAGGATCTAATTAATCGATGAGCGTTTGCTTGCTCACAAGTCCTTAAAATGCCAGAATTTCGGCATTTCAGCTTTTCGGCATTTATTGAGTTAAGCTACAAAAGAAGGTTCGTAACACACCTGTTTGGCGATATTCCTCGACAAGATCTCCTACACGATTTCTCCTATAATCAACCGTTAATAAATCAGCTTCCATTAATTGACCCAAAACACGAACCAACTTATATTAGTACTTACACATTCGGCCACCATCCAAAATGGCCTTAAGAACCCTACCTTGCCGATATTGATTGACTAGATCTAGCCACTCCGGAGATCCAAAATGGCTCAATCGACACTACGCCTTGCTGCTCCTCCACTATAGAAATCATAAAAAAATTAAAAGAAGAACTGCATAAAGCCTAAACCCATATTCGGCCACCTCCCTAAACTGGAGAGGTTTCAGCTTTTGGCCATAAATTACTCTAGAATTCGAGCACTTACCCCATTCTTTCTCCTCTTGAATCCGTTATGCCTAAAAGATAAAGGAATTGAACGCCAACAATTGAAAAGGGGAGAAAAGGTTTTTGGTAACAAAGAATCGGCACCCCCCTATCTTCACTGATTTCGGCTTTTGCGATATTTCAGCAGAAATAGAGATAAGGGAAAGAAACAATGGTGAATGGAGGGAAATAGTGGGCTGGTTTGGAAGAAGGAGAAGGAAGAAAAGATGGTAGATTCGGATGCAAAAGAAAAAGGGAGAAAAAGACTAATCCTTCAGGGAGAAAATGGCACAAAAATACCTAAGTGCCGAAAATCCCTAACTAAACCTCTTTGCTGAAATTTCCCCCCTCCAATCTCCCTTATTCGGCCAACTCTATCCCCATATCAAATCCCTAAAATCTCTCCCCTTATCCCTCCTTAATCCATGCATTTGACTGATTCAAACTCTCCTCTAGCAGAATCCACGTGGACTCCAACACTTACCCTTCCTGCACATAAAAATAACTGCATCTATTTTCCATCACAGGGAATCGATCCCAAGTCCTCCCTTAAGCTCCACATGCCACCTTTTTAGGAGCTTAGTGGCGTCACCCTTGCCACTTTACTAAAGCTCTTTTTGTGATACATTTCTCCCACAACTTTACATAAGGCCACCTAGCCAGAACCCCTAACTCTTAAGTCCAAAATTCAGAAATTCAACCGGGTTTTGGCCAACACATGGGCCTTCCATAAGCCATTTACCTACCCAAAATATGAATTTCACAACCAAATACCAAATTTTAAAAACTTTAACAAAATATTGAGAACCGCGAATAAATCCGAAAATTAGGATGTTACAGTAAACGTTGGTCTTCACACAGGAGTGAGGTTAGGTGGTTTACTTAGATTAGAAGAGGTTGTTTTAAAGACATTTCAAAATGCATCTACAAAGAAAACTCGAGTAAGTGTTTTTTCCTTACGAACTCCGATGGTAGAGTAAAAATTTTACCCAATTTATATACTTCGAATAGAAATATGCAATATACTGATAAATTCTTACTTTTACCATTAAAAAGTGCAAATATATTCTGTCGGTTTTCCATTTTTAATATTGTTTTGGTTTTCTCGTATATATATAAACTAACATAATTGAACATATGCTGCAAAATTTTTGAACTTAGATTATCAAATTTTAAAATATGAATTAAAATATCATAATTATAATTATACATATGTTGCACAAATTTTTCAAATATGTTGAATTTTATAATATGTTTTCACATTAAGCGCATTTCTCTTTATGAGATAATCCAAATTTATAAGGAAGCGACAATTATCAATGCCACCCAAACAAATGGAGCATTAAATAAAAGCTTGTAATTCACGTTGTTCTTCTCAATGTGGAAATTAAAATAGAGATACGAAAGATGCAATAAACTTAAAAAAATTTAGAACCGAGATAGCCAAGAAAAGCTTCTATTTTAGCAAGCAATCTGCGGTGATTATAATATCGAATAACAAATCCGAACGGATAGTAGATAATGAAATCCATCAAAACTTTTAGCTTGTCAATATCATTTTTCATTTTGCTATTCGGTGTATCTAAATTGGGTAAAAAAATTTACCAGACCATCGAAATCCACAATAAAATTTAGTTACTCGCGTATTTCGTGTAGATGCTGTAGTACCTCCTTTCATCACTTACATTTTGCTATTCGGTGTATCTAAATTGGGTAAAAATTTTACCCGACCGTCGGGAGCCATAATGAACAATCAGTTACTCGTGTATTCTATATAGATGCTTTTGCACCTCCTTTCATCACTTTTCCTTGCCTAAATACGAGCAGTATTTTGAAATATCTTTAAAAAAATTCTTCTAATATAAGTAAACCCCCTAGCCTCAAACCTGCGTGAAGAACTATGTTTCCACTCCATCTTTTTTGTTAAAATACGTTACTACATTTTCAGAATGTTCTAACACGAGCAAACATTTGTTTTCATAGTATACAAGTTGATGACGCCACAATATGTCATCGTCTTTGTGATGGTCTGCCAGAAATTTGTATATTCGCAAAGCTACCATTTTATCTAACGCGAGCAACAATTTGTTTTCATAGTATACAAGTTGATGACGCCTCAATATGTCATTGTCATTGTGAATTTTAGCTGGAAAATTGTATTTCTGCAAAGCTACCTTTTTTTTTTTTGTATAAGGAAGAAAAGTCGAGCTAATGTCTTCACTTGAAAACTTTAAAAGCCCCTAATAGAGACAGTAGGGTAGCTTTGCTGATGTACAAATTTCTGGCTAACCATCATAATAACACTAACATACTGAGGTTTCATCAACTTGTATACTATGAAAATAATTTTTTCTGGTATTAGAGCATTTTGTAAATATAGTAATGTATTTTAACTAAAAGGAGAGTCAATGGAAACGTTAGTCTTCACACAGGGGTGAGGTTAGGTGCTTTACTTATATTAGAAGAAGTTTTTTTAAAGATATTTCAAAATACTGCTTGTATTTGGGTTAGAAACAGTGATGAAAGGAAGTGCAAAAGAATCTACAAAGAATACTCGAGTAAGTATTTGTTCATTAAGTATTCCAATGATCGAGTAAAAATTTTACCCAATTTAGATACTTCGAATAGAAAAATGCAATATGCTTATAAATTCTTACTTTTACCGTTCGAAAGTGCAAATATATAGTGTTTTTTTTTCATTTCTAAATTCGTTTTGGTTTTCCTGTATATATATATAAACTAATATAATTGAACATATGCTACACAAGTTTTGAACTTCAATTATCATATTTTATAATTTTGAATTACAAGATAATAATTGATAATTGCACATATGTTGCACAACTTTTGTACATATACTGAATTTTATAATATGCTTTCACATCAACCACGTTTTTCTTTATGAATTAATACAAATTTATAAGTAAGCAATAATTATTGATGTTGACCTAAACAAATGGAGCATTAAGTAAAAACTTGTGATTCACGCTATTCTTCTTAGTGTGGAAATTAAAATAGAGATACGAAAGATGCAATAAAGTTACAAAAATTTAGAATCGAGATAGCCAATAAAAGCTTTCAGTTTAGCAGGCAATCTGTATTGGTTCTAATCTCGAATAATAGATCTAAGCGGATAGTTGATAATGAAGTCCATCAAAACTTTTAGCTCGTCAATATCATCTTTCATTTTGCTATTCAATGTATCCAAATTGGATAAAAATTTTACCCGACCATCGAAATCCGTAATAAAAATCAGTCACTCACTTATTTTGTGTAAATGATTTTGCACCTTCTTTCTTCACTTTCCCTTGCCCAAATATAATCAGCATGTTGAAATATCTTTGAAAGATTTCTTTTAATAAAAGTAAACCACATAGCCGCATTCCTACCCTGCGTGAAGACCTACGTCCCCACTCCATCTTCTTTTAGATAAAATACATTACTACTTTTCAGAATGTTTTAGCGCAAGCAACTATTTCTTTTCATAGTATACAAGTTGATGACACCTCAATATGTCATCGTCATTGTTAATTTCAGCTAGAAAATTGTATTTCTTCAAAGCTACCTCTTTTTCTATATAATGAAGAAAAGTCGAGCGAATGTCTTCGCTTGAAAACTTTAAAAGCCCTAATACAGGCAATAGCACAGCTTTGCAGATGTACAAATTTTTGGTTGAGCATCATAATAACGATGACATACTGAGGTTTCATCAACTTGTATACTATGAAAATGATTTTTGCTGGCATTAGAGCATTTCGTAAACGTAGTAACGTATTTTAACTAAAAAGAGAGGGAATGGAAGTATTGGTTTGCACACAGGAGTAAGGTTAGGTGCTTTACTTATATTGGAAGAGGTTTTTTTAAAGATATTTCAAAATGCTGCTCGTATTTCGGTTAGAAAAAGTGATGAAAGGAGGTGCAAAAGCATCTAAAAAGAATACTCGAGTAAGTGTTTGGTCATTACGTATTCCGATGGTTGGGTAAAAATTTTACCCAATTTAGATACTTCAAATAGAAAAAAGCAATATGCTTATAAAATCTTACTTTTACCTTTCAAAAGTGAAAATATATGGTGTTTGCTTTTCATTTTTAAATTTATTTTGGTTTTCCCGTATATATATAAACTAAAATAATTGAACATATGCTGCACAAGTTTTGAACTTTAATTATCATATTTGAAAAATATCAAATGAAATATAATAATTGATAATTACACATATGCTACACAAGTTTTGCAATTATGCTGAATTTTATAATATGTTTTCAAGTCAAGCACATCTCTCTTTATGAGATAATCCAAATTTATAAGAAAGTGACAGTTATCGATGTCGACCCAAACAAATGGAGCATTAAGTAAAAAATTGTTATTCACATTATTCTTCTCAATGTGGAAATTAATACAGACATACAAAAGTACAATAAACTTACGAAAATTTAGAATCAAGATAGCTAAGAAAAGCTTCCAGTTTAGCAAGCAATCTGCATTGGTTATAATCTCGGATAACAAATCCGAACGGATAGTTGCCAATGAAGTCCATCAAAACTTTTTGCTCGTTAATATCATCTTTCATTTTGCTATACAAAGAATACTCAAGTAAGTGTTTGTTCATTACATATTTCAATGGTCGGGTAAAAAAATTACCCAATTTATATCCTTCGAATAGCAAAATGCAATATGCTTAAAAATTCTTACTTTTACCGTTCAAAAGTGCAGATATATGGTGTTTGTTTTTCGTTTTTAAATTCGTTTTGGTTTTCCCGTATATATATACACTAATATAATTGAACATATGCTACACCACTTTTCAACTTCAATTATCATATTTTAAAAATATGAATTAAAATATAAAAATTGAGAATTACACATATGCTGCACAAGTTTTGTAATTATGCTGAATTTTAGAATATGTTTCCTTATCAAGCACATTTCTCTTTATGAAATAATCCAAATTTATAAGGAAGCGACAGTTATCGGTGTCGACCCAAACAAATGGAGCATTAAGTAAAAACTTGTGATTCACACTGTTCTTCTCAATGTGGAAATTAAAATAGAGATATGATAGATGAAATAAACTTAAAAAATGTAGGATCAAGATAGCCAAGAAAAGCTTCCAGTTTAGCAGGCAATCTGCATTGATTATAATCTCGGATAACAAATTCGAACAGATAGTTGATAATGAAGTCCATCAAAACTTTTAGTTGTCAATATCATCTTTTATTTTGCTATTTGGTTTATCTAAATTGGGTAAAACTTTTACTCGACCATCAGGATCCTTAATGAACAATCAGTTACTCACATATTCCATGTAGATGATTTTGTACCTCCTTTCATCACTTTCACTTTCCCTACGTGAAGAACTACGTTTCCACTCCATCCTTTTTGTTAAAATACATTACTGCATTTTCAGGATGTTTTAACACGAGCAAATATTTTTTTTCATAGTATACAAGTTGATGACGCCACAATATGTCATTGTCTTTGTGATGGTCTGCGAAAAATTTGTATCTCCGCAAAGTTAAGAAACCAATTGTTTTCATAGTATATAAGTTGACGACACCTCAATATGTCATCGTCATTGTGAATTTCAGCTAGAAAATTGTATTTCTACAAAGGTACCTTTTTTTTTGTATAACGAAGAAAATTCGAGCAAATATCTTCGCTTGAAAACTTTAAAAGCCCCTAATATAGACAACATGGCAGCTTTACAGATGTACAAATTTCTAGTTGAGCATCATAATGACAATGACATACTGAGGTGTCATCAACTTGTATACTATGAAAATGAATTTTCGCTTGCATTAGAGCATTTTGTAAACATAGTAACGTATTTTAACTAAAAGGAGAGGGAATGGAAACGTTGGTTTTCACACAGGAGATAGGTTAGGTAGTTTAGTTCTATTATAAGAAGTTTTTTTAAAGATATTTCAAAATGCTGCTAGTATTTAGGTTAGAAAAATTAATGAGTGGAGATGCAAAAGCATCTACAAAGAATACTCGAGTAAGTGTTCCAATGGTCAGGTAAAAATGCTGCTAGTATTTAGGTTACGTATTCCGATGGTCGGGTAAAAATTCTTCCAAACTTGGATACTTCATATAGCAAAATGCAATATGCTTATACATTCTTACTTTTACCGTTCAAAAGTGCAACTATATGGTGTTTGTTTTTTGTTTTTAAATTTCTTTTTGGTTTTTCCGTATATATATAAACTAATATAATTGAGCATATGTTGCACAACTTTAGAACTTCAATTACCATATTTTAAAAATATGAATTAAAATATAATAATTGATAATTACAAATATACAACACAAGTTTTGCAATTATGTTGAATTTTATAATATGTTTTCAGTCAAGCATATTTTTCTTTATGAGATAATCCAAATTTATAAGGAAGCAACAGTTATCGATGTCGACCCAAACAAATGGAGCATTAAGTAAAAACTTGTGATTCATGTTGTTCTTCTCAACATGGAAATTAAAATAGAGATACGAAGGATGTAATAAACTTACAAAAATATAGAATCGAGATAACCAAGAAAAGCTTCCAGTTTAGCAGCAATTTACATTGATTATAATCTCAGATAACAAATCCGAACGAATATTTGATAATGAAGTCCATCAAAACTTTTAGCTCGTCAATATCATCTTTCATTTTGCTATTCAGTGTATCTAAATTGGGTAAATTTTTTACTCCACCATTGGGATCCGTCATGAACAATCAGTTACTCGCGTATTCCATGTAGATAGTTTTGCACCTCCTTTCATCACTTTCCCTTGCCCAAATATGATCAACATTTTGAACTATCTTTGAAAGATTGTTTTTACTATAAGTAAACCACCTAACCGCACTCCTACCCTGCGTGAAGACCTACATTTCCACTCCATCTTCTTTTAGTTTAAATACGTCACTGCTTTTTAGAATGTTCTAGCGTGAGCAACCATTCATTTTCATAGTATAAAAGTTGATGACACCTCAATATGTCATCTTCATTGTGGATTTAGCCGGAAAATTATATTTGTGCAAAGCTGTAACAGCCTGATTTTGGGGCTAGTTGGAACAGTGGTTTTGGGACCACTAATTCGAGGTCAAAGAAATTAGTTTTAATATTATTTTATGTGTTGTGGCATGATTATATGAGAGTATGAAAATTTTGGTGAATTAATTTTAGCGATTGCATGCTTAGTTGCGAGAAAGGACTAAATCACATAAAGTGCAAAAGTCCTATTTTGTTAGTTAAGAGTGTCAAATAGCTAGAGAGCCAAAATTTAAGGTCTTTAAAGGGAAAATAGACCCTTAAAATGCAGCATGATCAGCCATAAGGACATAGAATTAGGCTAGTCAATGTTAGGTAAAAATTTGGTGACTTGTTTGACTAAAAAGAAATAAAATAAAAAAAAAGATGATATCACCCCTTTCACCTCTTCTTTTTCACCAAAATTCTCAGCAAAAATAAGGGTTTTGAAGCTTTGAAATTTTATCCAAGCTAGCCTCTTGCAAGTAAGTCAATTTGAGAGTTATTTTTGATAGTTTTTGCACTTTTAGAACCCCTAAAGCTTAATCTAGCTATTAAGGGGACTATTTTATGAAATGATTGATAGTCTAGGGGACTTACCATGAAAGTATTTGTATGTTTGCTGAGTTTTTATGGGAGAAAATGAGTCTTGGTTGTTGAGTGAACAACTTTTATGAAAGAACTTATCATGAAAATCCTAATAGGACCATTTTGTAAAGTTTGTAAAATAGATAGCAATGTTGTGAAATATTGGGAATTTGGGGTGGTCATTAGAGAAATAAATGGTCGATTAGGTTTGGTTAATAATGAAATTCGATAAAAATCGATTTCTGGATCATAATTTTTGCAAAATTTAAGGGCAAAACAGTCATTTTACCAAAGTATGAGTCTTAAGTTGAATTGAATGATGTGTGTATTAAATAAGGTAATTTTCAACATTTTAGATCAAGAGAAACGTTATTCAGGTCTTGATCGAGGGAAGAACAAAGTTTACGAGGATTAGGCTCGTTCCTATCATTTTGTGCCAGGGTAAGTACATATGTAAATAACGTGTCATTGTAGCTTACTTTTAACTGTTTTATTTTTACTATGTATCATAATTTTACTCGATACCATGAAAGTATAAATAATGAGATATAAGAGTAACCTACATTATGAACAAGTACGACAACATCAGGTTAGATATGAGATCCCGTCGAACCTCGGAAATAGTATAGGATACAAAAGGTAAGTCATGAGAAATTAAGCGGTCTAAACTCATGAGTTGAGTCTGAATTCATGAGATAAGTAATATGTAATGTGGGTCCGGGTACTGACTTTGTGAGCAGGCCCATGAGTAGCTCAATGAGCAGGCATGTAAGTATTACAAAGTACGAAGTAGATTTGGCTATTTGTATAGTACTTAGAAGTAAACTATCTGTGTATTCATTGGTATTTCTGAGTGTTCAATGGGTAACTCGATGAATGGATTTGCCGATACTTCCAATGAGGTATGTCAGTAGAGAGAATGAACTTGAGTTATTTTACGGGTAATTATAGGTATGTGTACTAAACTCTCGAATGAAGACCTTAGTATGTGATGAGATGTAGTAAGTATGCATTAAAGAATTGAAGAGCTAAATAGTGAGGTTAAAATGATATATCATTTAAGTATGATACGTTATTATTGATGAATGTGTTTCTAGTTACACTTATTTGCATATATGTACTTACTAAGCTTCCATGCTTACCCTGTTTCCTTTCCCTTTTCTTATAGTGCTACCAAAGTAACTCGAGAGTCATCTACTACGTCGGGGAAGTCAGTCACACTATCCTTGAAGCACTTGGTATAGCTAGTTTTATCATTTTGATTATGGAATGTATAGGAACTCTTGATTTTGTTTTAGTGTCATATTATTTTGGGGCCAAATGTGTTTTCTTATTTTAGTATTCGACATTTTGTATAAGGCCATGAATATGGCTAATATTGAAAGTTATCATATGAATGCAAGGTAGTTTTTCATGAATGTGAAATTGTTGGCATGGTTAGATATATGAAACGTATTTAGGCCTTAACTATGGTTGTCTGGTTGGAAAATCATATTAAGTTAGACTTGATATACTGGTTGGTGTTTAAATTGTGTTTCAGGGTGGCAAAGGGCTTGGTAAATAGCCTTATATTGTCCACACGGGTAGACACACAGGTGTGTGTCTAGGCCGTGTGTGACACATGGTCAGCCCCAGGGGTGTGTTGTCCGGCCGTGTGTCCCATGCACATAAGAATTTCATGTCAATATGCATGGTAGAAAACACACGGGCAGAGACACGACCGTGTGTCTTAGCCATGTGGAGGACATGGCCTCCGGCCATAGGCGTGTGCCTTGGCCGTGTGCCCCTTATTGGATGCTGACGTCAGAAACAGAATATCAAGGTTTTTAGAAATGGTCTAGGACACGGGCATGTAATGGCCGTGTGAGGAACACGGGCTATAGACACGGGCGTGTGTCAGGCCGTGTAAAAACCCCTATACGTTCGAACATGGAATTTAATTCACACGGGCGTGTCCCTTGTTGTTTAGGCCGTGTGTGTCACACGGGCCATTAGCACGGCCATGTTATAATGGCCACACGGACGTGTTGCCCTTTCACACGAGCATATGCCCTATTTCAAGGGTCATTTTTGTTAAGTCTGTATAAGGACCCAAATTGGCCCTGAGTAGTTTCCAAGAGATGTTTTGGACCTTATAGGCCCATGATAAGAAGTCTTAGACAAAGTTTGAAAGAGTTTTAATTTGACCGAGTCTTATTAACATCAAAATATTTGTATGCATGTGGTTAAGTATGGTAACGCCTCGTATTCTGTCCTGACGTGGGGCTCGAGTGTGGGGTGTTACATTTAGTGGTATTAGAGCTATGATTTAGTCGGTTCTCGGACTAACCTAGCGTGTGTACGAGTCTAGCTATACATGCCATAAATAAATTGTGATAGTGTAATGGCTCCTGATTTAGTTATCATATTTTCTTATAGTAATGGATCCCGATCGAACTATGGCAGAGGATGTAGAAAGTAATGTACCAGCTCCTGCTGAAGGGGCGGTGCCATCCGATAATCGACCTCCCATTGTTAGTCAGGGAGGGGGAGAAGGGGCTCGGGAAGCCTTTCTCCATATGATGAATAAATGGTACACGAAGTTCGTCCAAGCGAACCCGAATGCTCAACCCCCTCCACCTCCACCTATTCCTCATCCTGTCCCTGTAGCACCCCAGGGTATAGATTTCATGAGACTGAATAGACCCCTAGTGGACAAGAACCAAAAGCATGGAGCCGAGGAGTTTCATGCTAATAAAGATGATGATCCCGAAAGGGCAGAGTTCTGGATTGAGAATACCATCAGAGTATTCGATGAATTATCTTGTACGTCCGAAGAATGCTTAAAGTGTGCCTTATCCTTGTTGAGGGACTCGGTATACCACTAGTGGGAGACGTTAGATTTAGTGGTACCTCACGAGAGGGTTACATGGGAATTCTTCCAAGAAGAATTCTGGAAGAAATACATTAATGAGAGATTCATGGATCAAAAGCGTAAGAAATTTCTTGACTTGAAACAAGGCCGCATGACGGTTACTGAATATGAAAGTCTAACTTAGTAAGAATGCTCGAGAGTATGTGTCCTCCGAGGCTAAGATGTGTCAAAGGTTTGAAGACAGACTTAATGAGGATAACATATTATCAGTGGGTGTCCTTGAATTGAAGGAGTTTATGGTGCTCGTTGATCGGGCTTGTAAGGCCGAAGAATTGATTAAGGAGAAGAAGAAAACTGAGGCAGAGACTAGAGATGCAAGGAAGAGGCATTCAAGCAAGTTATTTCCATCTCAGTCTAAGAAATCTAGAGACATTTACTCTCGTTCTCATGTGTCAGCTGGGCACTCGTATAGAGATCGTAAGAAGCAAGATTCAGGTTTTAAATCTCGGGCTGCGTCAGTGGCTAGTACGGGTAATGACAGGTCTTCTCGACTAGAGTGCCAGCATTGTGGTAGAAATCATTTTGGCAAGTGTAGAATGAATGATGGATCCTATTTCCGATGTGGTTCTTCAGACCATTTTATTAAGGATTTCCCTGAGATGAACGAGAAATAAAAATTTCAAAGTACAAAGCCAAGTGGCATAAATTCTAAAGGAAGACCAGAAAAAAATGTCAGAATTAGGGCTAGCAGCAAGAATGTGACGAGAGACACCATAGGAAGATCAGAAGCTAGAACTCCGGCTAGAACCTATGCTACACATGCATGTGAATATGCATCTTCTCCCGATGTGGCCACTGGTACATTAGCTCTCTATGATAATACTGTTATTGCTTTGATTGACCCTAGTTCTACTCATTCGTATGTGTGCATGAAATTAGTGTCTAGAATGAACATACCTGTCGAGTCTACAGAGTTTATGATTAAGGTGTCAAACCCTTTAGGCAAACATATAATAGTCGATAAAGTATGCAATAAATGTCTTTTGATAGTTAGAGGTCACTGTTTCCTGGCCGATTTGATGTTGTTACCAATCAATGAGTTTGATGTCATATTTGGTATGAACTGGTTGACACTTTATGATGCTGTCATAAATTGTAGACAAAAAGGTTATTATATTGAAATGTGAAAATGGTGAAACTCTTTGGGTTAAATCAAATGAAACAGAGAATTTGGCTATTGTGATATCGTCAACGTCTGCCCAGAAATATTTGAGAAAAGGTTGTGAAGCTTATTTGGCTTTTATAACGAATGCTAAAGAGTCTGAGTTGAAGGTTGAGACAGTACCAATTGTATGTGAATATGCAGATGTATTTTCGAAAGAATTGTTTGGGTTACCCCCTAATAGAGAAGTTGAATTTGGTATAGAGTTAATGCCAGGGACAACGCCTATCTCGATTGCTCTGTATCGAATGGCTCCGTCTGAGTTGAAGCAACTAAAGTCACAATTATAAGAGTTGACCAATAAAGGCTTTGTGAGACCAAGCTTTTCACTGTGGGGTGCTCCGGTGCTATTTGTAAAAAAGAAAGATGGATTCTTGAGGTTGTGCATAGATTACTGACAGTTAAATAAGAAGACAATCAAGATTCGCTGTCGCGGATTGATGACTTGTTTGATCAATTGAAAGGAACAGCGTGGTTCTCTAAAATAGACTTAAGATCCGGCTACTATCAACTGAGAATTATAGAGTCAGATATGCCTAAGACTACTTTTAGGACGAGGTATGGCCACTACGAGTTCCTCGTCATGCCTTTTGGCTTAACAAATGCTCCCGCCATGTTTATGGATTTAATGAATAGAATATTTTAACCATATTAGATAAGTTTGTTGTTGTATTTATCAATGATATCCTAATCTATTCTAGAGATAAAGTAGAACATGCTGAGCACTTGAGAACTATTCTACAGACTCTGAGAGACAATCAGTTGTATGCCAAGTTTAGCAAGAGTGAGTTTTGGCTTTGAGAAGTCAAATTTTTGGGTCACATTATCTCGAGTGATGGCATTAGGGTTGACCCCAGCAAAATTTCTACTATTGTTGAATGAAAACCACCAAAGAATGTGATCGAGGTTAGAAGCTTTTTGGGTTTGGCTGGTTATTATAGGCGGTTTGTAAAGGACTTCTTCATGATTGCTACTCCCATGACGAGGTTACTGCAAAAAGAGGTTAAGTTTTAATGGTCGGATAAGTGTCAGCAGAGTTTAGAGAAGTTGAATAAGTTGTTGGCTGAGGCTCCAGTATTAGTGCAACCCGATCCAGGAAAAGAGTTCGTGATTTATAGCGATGCTTCTCTAAATGGCTTGGGATGCGTACTTATGCAAGAAGGCAAGCTTATAGCTTATGCCTCAATACAATTGAAACCTCACGAGAAGAATTATCTGACATATAACCTAGAGTTGGCCACCATAGTGTTTGCCTTGAAGATCTGGCGGCATTATTTTTTCGAACAGATATGCCATGTATACACCAACCATAAAAGTCTTAAGGACTTGATGACTCAGAAGGATTTAAATTTGAGACAATGGAGGTGGTTGGAACTATTAAAAGATTATGAGTTGATTATCGGCTACCATCCGGGTAAGGCGAATGTGGTCGCAGATACATTGAGTAGAAAATCATTATTTGCATTGAGAGCAATGAAAGCCCAATTGGCCTTGTCAGAGAATGGTTCGATTATAGCTGAGCTAAAAGCTAGACCGATGTTTCTCCAAGAAATTTGTGAAGTTCAGATGAGTGATAATGAATGGTTAGCCAAAAGAACTCAGTGTGAATCGGGTGTTGAATCAGATTTTCAAATTGATTCCGATGGTTGCTTGAAGTTTCGAGATAGGATTTTTGTTCCTAAGGATACCGAATTGATTCAAAAAATTTTAATTGAGGCACATAGGGGTTGTTTGTCGGTACACCCTGGAAGTACGAAAATGTACAATGATTTGAAGAAAATATATTGGTGGTTGGGTATGAACAGAGGCATTTTGGAGTTTGTATCAAAATGCTTAGTATGCCAACAAGTGAAAGCCGAACACCAAGTACCTTTAGGTTTACTTCAGCCTATCATGGTCCCCGAGTGGAAGTGGGATCAGATCACAAAGGAATTTTTAACGGGTTTACCGGTAACTCTGAGGAAGAAAGATGCCGTATAGGCTGTGGTTGATCAACTGACAAAGTTGGCTCACTTTATTCCAGTGCGAACAGACTTTTCACTTGATAAGCTAGCCGACTTATACATTTCCGAGATTGTGAGACTTCATGGAGTACCCTTGTTGATTGTTTTGGATAGGGACACAAGGTTTACTTTGAGGTTTTGTAAAATTTTGCAAGAGGCTATGGGAACGAAACTGAATTTTAATACGGCGTTTCACCCGCAAACTGATGGTCAGTCGAAGAGAGTAATTCAGATCTTAGAGGATATGTTGCATTGTTGTGTTCTAGAATTTCAAGGCAATTGGGAAAGGTATCTACCGCTGGTCGAATTTGCCTACAATAATAGTTACCAGTAGAGTTTGAAGATGGCGCCCTATGAGGCTTTGTGTGGGCGTAAGTGTCGAACGCCCTTATATTGGACTGAGCTTAGAGAGAGTCGGATTCACAGGGTTGACTTAGTAAAGGAGACTGAATAAAAAGTTAAAGTGATTCAGGTTTAAAGGCCGCTTCGGATAGACATAAATCTTATCCAGATTTGAAACGAAAGGAAATCGAATTTCAGGTCGGTGACAAAGTATTTTTGAGAGTGTCTCCTTGGAAAAAAGTTCTCAGATTTGGAAAAAAGGGTAAATTGAGTCCGCGTTTTATCGGACCTTATGAGTTGATTGAGAAAATAGGACCGGTAGCTTATCGGTTAGCCTTACCATTAGAATTGGAAAAGATCCACGATATGTTCCACGTATCCTAGTTACGCCGATACCACTCTAACCTTTCACATGTGATTTCTCTGACTAAAGTGGAGATTATATCGGACAAGTCTAATGGGAAGGAACCCGTTAAGATTCTAGCTCGAGTAGTTAAATAATTACGGAATAAGAGCATTCCCCTTGTGAAAGTATTATGGCAGAGAAATGGAGTCAAAGAGGCTACATAGGAAACCGAGGAGACTATGAGAGATCAATACTCGAACTTATTCACCGGTAAGATTTTCAGGGACAAAAATCCCTAAGGGGGAGAATTGTAACAGCCCGATTTTGAGGCTAGTCAGAATAGTGGTTTTGGGACCACTAATCTGAGGTTGGAGAAATTAGTTTTAATATTATTTTATGTGTTGTGACATGATTATATGAGAGTATGAAAATTTTGGTGAATTAATTTTAGCGATTGCATGCTTAATTGCGAGAAAGGACTAAATCGCATAAAGTGCAAAAGTCCTATTTTGTTAGCTAAGAGTGTCCAATAGCTAGAGAGCCAAAATTTAAGGTCTTTAAGGGAAAATAGACCCTTAAAATGCATCATCGCCAACCATGGGGACAAAGAATTAGGCTAGTCAATGCTAGGTAAAAATTTGGTGACTTGTTTGACTTAAAAGAAATAAAATAAACAAAAGATGATATCACCCCTTTCACCTCTTCTTCTTCACCAAAATTCTCAGCAAAAATAAGGGTTTTGAAGCTTTGAAATTTTAGTCAAGCTAGCCTCTTGCAAGTAAGTCAATTTGAGAGTTATTTTTGATAATTTTTGCACTTTTGGAACCCCTAAAGCTTAATCTAGCTATTAAGGGGACTATTTTATGAAATGATTGATAGTCTAGGGACCTACCATGAAAGGATTTGTATGTTTGCTGAGTTTTTATGGGAGAAAATGATTCTTGGTTGTTGAGTGAACAACTTTTGTGGAAGAACTTCTCATGAAAACCCTAATAGGACTATTTTGTAGAGTTTGTAAAATAGATAGTAATGTTGTGAAATATTGGGAATTTGGGGTGGTCACTAGAGAAATAAATGGTCAGTTAGGGTTGGTTAATAAGAAAGATTGACAAAAATTAATTTTTGGGCCTAGGGGTAAAATCGTAATTTTTGTGAAGTTTAAGGGCAAAACGGTCATTTTACCAAAGTATGAGTCTTAAGTTGAATTGAATGATGTGTGTATTAAATAAGCTAATTTTTGACATTTTAGATCAACAGAAATGTGATCCGGGTCTTGATCAAAGGAATAACAAAATTTACGAGGATTAGGCTCGTTCCTATCATTTTGTGCCGAGGTAAGTTCATATGTAAATAACGTGTCATTGTAGCTTACTTTTAAATGTTTTATTTTTACTATGTATCATAATTTTACTCGACACCATGAAAATATAAATAATGCAATATAAGAGTAACCTACATTATGAACAAGTACGACAACGTCAGGTTAGATACGAGATCCCGTCGAACCTTAGAAATAGTATAGGATACAAAAGGTAAGTCATGAGAAATTGAGTAGTCTGAACTCATGAGTTGAGTCTGAGTTCATGAGATAAGTAACATGTAATGTGGATCCGGGTACTGACTTTGTGAGCAGGCTCGTAAGTAGCTCAATGAGCGGGTATTACATGATAGAGCTATGGGGTCCGAGTACTGACTTGGTAAAAAGGCCCATGAGTAGCTCAAATATGTAAGTATTACAAAGTACGATGCAGCTTTGGCTATCTGTATAGTACTTAGAAGTAAAGTATCTGTGTATTCATTGGTATTTCTGAGTGTTTAATGGGTAACTCGATGAATGGATTTGGCGATACTTCTAATGAGGTATGTCAGTAGAGAGAATGAACTTAAGTTATTTTACGGGTAATTACAGGTATGTATACTAAACTCTCGAACGAAGACCTTAGTATGTGATGAGATGTAGTAAGTATGCATAAAAGGAGTGAAGAGCTAAATAGTGAGGTTAAAATGATATGTCATTTAATTATGATAAGCTATTGTTGATGAATGTGTTTCTAATTGCACTTATTTGCATATATGTACTTACTAAGCTTCCATGCTTACCCTCTTTCCTTTCCCTTTTCTTATAGTGCCGCCAAAGTAACTTGAGGGTCATCGACTACGTCGGGGAAGCCAGTCACACTATCCTTGAGGGACACGGGCCATAGACACGGGTGTGTGTCAGGCCGTGTGAAAACCCCTGCAGGTTTGAACATGGAATTTAATTCACACGGGCATGGGACACGGGCGTGTCCCTAGGTGCTTAGGCAGTGTGTGTCACACGGGCAATCAACACGGCCATGTCATAATGGCCACACGAGCGTGTGCCCTGTTTCAAGGGTCATTTTTGTTAAGTAGGTATAAGGACCCAAATTGGTCCTGAGTAGTTTCCAAGAGATGTTTCGGACCTTATAGGCCCATGATAAGAAGTTTTAGACAAAGTTTGAAAAAGTTTTAATTTGACCGAGTCTTATTAACATCGAAATGTTTGTATGTATTTGGTTAAGTGTGGTAACGCCTCGTATTCCATCTCGACGTGGGGGTCGGGTGTGGGGTGTTACAAAAGCTACCTATTTTTTTGTATAAGGAAGAAGAGTCAAGCGAATGTCTTTGCTTGAAAACTTCAAAAGCCCCTAATACAGACAACAGAGCTGCTTTGTGAATGTACAAATTTTCTGTTGAGCATCATAATAACGATGACATACTAAGGTGTCATCAACTTGTATACCATGAGAATGATTTTTTGTTGGTATTATAGCATTTCATAAATGTAGTAATGACTTTTAACTAATAGGAAAGGGAATGGAAACGTTGGTCTTCATACTGGAGTGAGGTTAGGTGGTTTACTTATGTTAAAAGAGGTTTTTTTAAAGATATTTCAAAATGATGCTCGTATTTGGGTTAGAAAAAAGTGAGAAAGGAGTTGCAAAAGCATCTACAAAAAAATACTCAATTAAGTGTTTGTTCATTATGTATTCCGATAGTCGGGTAAAATATAATTTAGATACTTCGAATAGCAAAATGCAATATGCTTATAAATTCTTACTTTTATCATTCGAAAGTGCAAATATATTGTGTGTGTTTTTTGTTTTGGTTTTCCTTTATATATATAAACTAATATAATTGAACATATGCTGGGCAAGTTTTGAACTTCAATTATCATATTTTAAAATTTTGAATTACAGTATATTAATTGATAATTGCACATATGTTGCACAACTTTTGTAGATATACTGAAGTTTATATTATGCTTTCACATTAATCACATTTTTCTTTATGAGATCATCCAAATTTATAAAGAAGAGACACTTATTAGCGTCTCCCGAAACAAAAGAAGCATCAAGTAAAAACTTGTGATTCATGTTGTTCCTATCAATGTGGAAATTAAAATACGAAGGATGCAATAAACTTACAAAACTTTAGAATCAAGATAGCCAAGAAAAGCTATCAATTTAGCAAGTAATCTGAAATGATTATAATCTCGAATAAAAAATCCGAACAAATAGTTGATGATGAAGTCCATCAAAATTTTTAGCTCTTCAATATCATTATTCATTTTTCTATTCGGTGTTTCTAAATTCAGTAAGATTTTTACCTGACCATCGAAATCCTTAATGAAAATCAACTACTCACATATTTTGTGTATATGTTTTCCACCACCTTTATCACTTTCTCTAACTCAAATATGAGCCACTTTTTGAAATATCTTTTAAAAAATTCTTGTAATATAAGTAAACCCCTACCTTACTACTATGTGAAGAACTACATTTCCACTCCATCCTTTATGTTAAAATACGTTACTATGTTTTTCAGAATATTTTAACACGAGCAACCATTTATTTTCATAGTATACAAGTTGATGACGCCAAAATATGTCATCGCCTTTGTGATGCTCAGCTAGAAATTATCATATCCGCAAAGCTACCATTGTATCTAAATGAGGAAGAAAAGTCAAGTGAATTTCTTTGCATGAAAACTTTAAAACCTTCTAATACAAACAAAAGGAAAGCTTTGCGGATGTACAAATTTCTGGCTGAGCATCACAATGATGATGACATACTAAGCTGTCATCAACTTATATACTATGCGATCTCTTTGTATGTACATGTGAATATAATTTTGTTAATTATGTATTTATTAGGAATGAAAGTATCACATATATATATAGTTGAGAAGTGGTTATTAACATTGTTTCTTGGATTTAAAATTAACTGTACGAGACTATAATGAGTTCTAATATGTATACGGAAATGTTGAAGTGCCTTCATTTCACCTTGATGCCCTTGTAAATTGTTCGGTGTCCCTATTTGCACATTTTTGCCCCTAAATGCACTCTAGTGCCTCTGACAGCACATTCGTGCCCCTAAATGCACTCTAGTGCCTCTGACAGCACATTCGTGGCCCTGAATGCACTCTAGTGCCCTTGATTGCACACTCGTGCTCCTGATTACACTTTGGTGCCCTTGTTTTGATCAATGATGCCTCTGAAAATGAGTGAGGTTCAAGTATGTGAACAGGGTAATGATGAACTTGATTAAATGATATGAAGAATTACATGGAATTGACATATTCTAGTTATGATGAATCCTTTAAAACTTATAGACAAAGCAATTGAGAATTTTATTTATCATGTTATAACTTTTTAAGTGATTCCTTTACTTAAAGCAAGTCAAGTAGAATTTACATTATGGTCTTACTAAGCTATTTAAGCTTAATGATTTTTCTCATGTCATTTTGTAGTTAATGATTTCGGACGGCTTGAAGGATCAACATCAAATCTCACATTATCCATTTACTTTTGGTAGCTTTTATATCTCTTTTTAGACTGTGGCATGTATATAGGTTTTGTTGTAAGCTTAATATTAGAAATGTTGGAAGATATGAAAATTTATTTAGTACTTATGAATGTGTTATGTAATGTTGAATGGTAAACTTCAATAATATGTTTAGAAGATAATGGTGTGGTTAGTTATGAAAGTTGAATTGAGGTGTGTTAATGGATAAAGTTTTGGGGTAATGTTTGGTTATAATTGAGGTACCTATAAATGGTACATTGGTTAGAAGTTTAAGTTATTAATTTTGATATGTTTTAAGTGTATGTTTTGATTATTTTGGCCATAAGATGATTTGTGTTTTAGGTGTACCTTATTGGGCAAGTTTTGTCTTGATTTTAGCTTATTTAAGGGATTAATTTGGAAGCACATGGTCTGAGACACGAGCTATCACATAGTCATGTGCCACACATGATCACCCCATACAGTCGTGCGTGCTCTGTTAGTTTTAGTGCAGGTTTCACACGGTTTGAGACACATGCTGAGACATGGACGTGTGTCTCATGTCATTGAGTTACACAGGCTAGCACACGGCCTGCAACACGACCACGTGAGCCAATTCAATGAATTATATGATCTATGACACGAGGTAGAATACGGTCATGTGTCCTTACTTCGAATGCTCACACAATCTAAGTTGTTCTACATAACTTGGTTACACAACCGTGTGACCTCTGTTTTCTAAATTTTCAAGTTTTTTCCTAAATTTATGTTTTGATTCATTTTGATCACCGATTGGTTTCAAACTAATTTTAGGGCCCCATAAACCCGATTAAATGCCTATGCTAATAGTTATTATATGAATTGATATATGTTTATAAATTAATTGAATATTTGTTCTAAATTAAGATAAAATGTTCTATTTAGTTCTGTAACACTCTGATCTTTAATCTGGAAACAAAAATGGGATACAGGTGTTAAAATCGCTCTATTAGATTGTCGCGGCTTCGTTCAACCAACTTGTTATGCAATTGCATTCGTCATCCTAAGAAGTCCATTCATCATTAAACCATTTATAATTAAACTTTTTCATAATTAAATCTTCTAGTCAACAAGGTAAATAAAAAATTCAGAAAAAAATAACACAATTAATGAATATAAAAATTAGTAAAAATTAGTACAATATCTAACCCATTCTTCTTTCGACTAATATTATTTACAAGTAATTGATTCAATAACAATTATCACTGTTGCAATCCCCAACAAGGACGCAAACAACTTGACTGCCTCTTGATGTACTAATGTCTAGAGTGTGAATACTACTACAAAATATATGGATTTAAGGCGGTGTCTGCAAGTGTATAGGTCAAATTGTAATATAGTTACACCAAAGTAGGTAAGTACCTCCGAGGATCGTACCTAAGGGATTATAGTTTGGGGAAAACTTCTATCAAGCAATTATTGGAAATAATTACTAATCTACTTGAGTCACGAATTAGGAATGTTAATATGAAGAAAGATGATGATAATATTAATAAACTAAATAAATTGAATTAATCCTAATTCTACTCCTATGTTCATGTATCAGTTTCTCCTATCCCTTGTTTTGACTACACTAGTTCCATTAGCCTAGATCCAATTACTTTACCTAATTTTCAACCAGCTAGCCATCAACTTAGTTGCTCCTCTAGGTGATTAACTAACCTAATGAGTCGACAAGAACTACTTATCTCTTGATCTCACTGTCTATACCAATTCAGGGATGAGGTGTTCATAGATAGGCTATACCAATTTTCGGTTAATTCCCACCTAAATGACATCATAGGGTCGTCAAGCCTAGGGTTTAAGTTCTTCCTCTCCCAAACAACTGATCCATTAAGAATCTCTATCCTTTTAATCAATTACTACAATTAGAACAGTTGAAACATGTGGATATGTATAACGCATAAATTGATTCTAATCTTTGCACAAACATTCAATTAAACAATGTTAAAGAAAGAGATATAAAGAATAGAATAATGGAAAAGAGATGCTCATGGATTTATCGATGAAACTGCAGCTCCAGAACAATCTCCACTCACAAAAGTCTCACTTCGAAAAAGGATCTTCTGATTACAAGAACATAAAATACTCTAAGTGAAAACCAGGAATGAAATAAACACCTAAGAATAATTTTTGTCTCCCTAAAATTGTGTCTCTAAACTGATTACCATGGCCTTTATATAAGATAAACTCAGAATATTAAAGTGCCTAAATTATCCTTGATGTCCTTTGTAACAGCCTGTTTTTGGTCAAATTAGAAAAGTGGTTTTGAGACCATAAATTCAAAGTCAAAATATTTATTTTATTATTATTTTCATGTTTACAACATGATTGAATGATTGTGTGAAAGTTTCATTTAGAAATTTTATCGTTTGACTAGTCAATTTGATAAAAAGAACTTAATTGCATAAAGTGCAAAATTATTGTTCTATTAGTTAAGAGTGTCAAATAGCTTTGGCTTTTAAATATGATGGCCTTAAATGGTAATTAAACCACTATTATTGGTAATGGACATTTATGGGCTTATAATAAGCGATTTAAATGTTTTACAACAAAGGTTAATAAGGTAATTTAGTGAATTAATAAGTAAAATAATAAAAACAATAAGATTATCATCTTTGTTAAGCCTTTTCTACCAAAATTTTAGAAGAAAGAAACTCCATGGATGCATGTATATCTGGCCAAGCTTCCTAGCTCAATTGTAAGTCCGTTTTTGTCCCGTTTTTAATTATTTCTATGTTTTTGAAATCGTTGCAGCTTATTCTAGCTAGCCCAGGGACTAATTTTCAAAATTGTTAAAGATTTTAGATGTTACTATTGATGAAATAGCATGTGTTTTGAATTTTCCTGATAGATTATGAATGCTTGTTGATAGATATACAAGTTTTGCTAAGTGATTTTTAGTGAAAATGCAAATTAAGGATTAAATTGTGAAAAGTGGAAATTTAGTGGTTAAAATATGAAATAAATGAAAAATATGGGTTGCTAAGGTTATAATAGTAATTCGGCTAGGCTTGGGTTGTGATGAAATTGAATGAATTTTGTTTTACGAGCCTAGGGACTAAATTGTAAAAGTTGTGAAATTCTAGGGTAAAAGTGTAAATGTGCTTAAATGTTTGTTTTGGATTAAATTGAATAGAGAGATTATTAAATAATTTAAATTTGAATATATTTAGAACAAGAAAAGCAAAATTCGATCTAGATTGGGGGAAAACTAAAGTTATCGACTAATCGACCTATTTCGTCATTTTCACATCCGAGGTAAGTTCGTATGTAATAAGAATTTATATAGTTATGTTTTAAATGCTTTGATATTGTATGAATTTTGAATTTGACTCTACGGATACATTCAGCGAAGATTCAACATTGAAAATCCCTGTTGAACTTTAGGAATAGATTAGGATACTAGTGACATGTCATTAGGGGATACATTGAGTTGGCTTCGGGCCATGATTGTAACAGTCTGATTTTGACCCTAGTCAAAATAGTGGTTTCGGGACCACAAATTTGAGTTAGAAAAATATTTTAATATTGTTTACCGTGCTTATGATATGTGAATTAGCATGTGTGAAAGTTTCGTATAAAAATTTGGTTGTTTGTGTGCTTAATTTGATAAAAGGACCTAATCACGTAAAATGTAAAAGTTGCATGTTGTTTGTTAAAAGTTCCTTATTTGACTTGGCTTATTAAATGAGAGGTCCTTATGTTTTGACTATTGAACTTATGAGTGGACATTACTGGCCTTGTTATTAATGTTATAAAAGTTATAAGGCTAAGGGTAAAATGGTAAATGATGAATTAATATATGTTTAATAAAATCAAAACATGAAATTGGTTATTATTCATGTTTTATAGCCGAAAATAGCAAAGAAAATAAAAGAAAAAGAACACCTAGGGTTTGGCCATTGTATTCTTTGATTGAGGTATGAGTTTTGTTCGGTTTTTGATAATTTCTACATTTTTGTAATCGTTGCTTCGAGTGCTATCTAACCCATGCCTCAATTTCTAATTTTATTGATGATTTGGAAATGTGCCATGGATGAATTCATGAGCTTTGTGATGTTATATGTTGAAATACGAAAGCTTGGTGTTGGGTTTACATGTTTTGTCTTTGGATTTTTGATGAAATTGAGTAATTTAGGCTAATTTATAAAAATGTTATTTTGATGGACTAAAATGTAAAATAAATGAAATGAATGGAATTGTATGAGAACTAGGACAATTTGGCTAAGCTTGTGTACAAGCAAAATTTTTGTATTTTGTGATTTTGTGAATTAGGGACTGAAGTGTCAAAATGTGAAAATGTGAGGACTAGTTCGTAAAATGCCCTAAATATGTGTCTATGGATTGTTTTGAATGATTTAGTGAATAAAAGAGTTAATTTTGAATATGTAGATCAAGAAAAGAGGAATTCAGACTTAGACCGAAGGAAGTTGAAAGTTGTAGAGTAAACAGTCCGAGTCGACAATTTCGAGTCCAAGGTAAGTTCATACGTAAAATATGATGTTATAAGTATGTTTTGATGCTTTGATTATACATATATTGTATAAATGTTTGGTTTGGATGAATACAATGATAAATCAAGGATAATTGGCACTAAGTGTGCGATTGAAATTAGCTTCGGCTATATGAGGCACTAAGTGTGCGATACCGACTTAGCTTCGGTTAATTGAGATGGCACTAAGTGTGTAGAATAGTTCTAGCTTCGGCTAACCTTTATAGCACTAAGTGTGCGGATGTTTAACGTACGAGTAATTTACGGAAAGTCTTAAAATATCCAAACGAAAGGTGAAAATGACAGTGAATAATTACGGGAAGATTCAGGTATGTACGATACCTTTGTGGTAGATGATATTATGTATGTGAAGTTCATTGAATTGATATGAACATATGGATTGGGTTGGTATAGATTTAATAGATGATTTGAGAATTTGTAAATACTTAGGTGTTGATGTTTTATGTTTTATGTTTTATATACTATTGATGATTATAGTACGAGCTTACTAAACTTTTGAAAGCTTACTTTGTGTGTGTTTGCATTGTTTTATAGATATCAAAGCTACTGCAAGCTCGGAGATCGTCAAGGATCGTCACCACACTATCGAACCTCATTTTGGTACTTTGAAAATGTTTATATAAAAGTATGGCATGTATAGGCTAGTAGTTGTGGGATTATGTTTTGTGATGTATATACTTAGCCATGTGATTTGGCTAGTTGGTGTTTAAACTCATAGTTGATAATGGCTTATGGTATGTTTTGTTAATGTGCAATTGTGGTATGTTTTAGTTGGACAAAAGAAATGGTAAATGTTGGTAAGTTTTGGTAGTTTTAGCATGAGATTGAATGATCTATGGAAGGAAATGTTTTGGTATGATCTTACCTTATGTTTAGCATGAATTAGTAATGTTTATGAGTATAAAAATGGTGGATATTGTTATGATATGAATGATGAATGTTTTGGCATAAAAATTGGTTGAAATGGTGGTGCAAATATGCTTATTTCTTTGCTTGTAGGTTGTCCCAAATTGGGGTGGCAAGTTGGCTATTCAAATGGCCTATTTTTGTCCACACGGGCGAAGACATGGGTGTGTATCTCAGCCGTGTATGACACACGGCTATGTTGCACAGCTGAGTGTCCCTTGGGGTACTCTACAAATGTAAGTCAGGCTCGAGCACGGCCAAAGCACAGGGCGTGTGGCTAGCCTTGTGGCCCAAGTCAGGCTCGACCACGGCCAAGACACACCCGTGTGTCTTGCAACTGTGTGGTCAAGTCAGTAGCTATGCCCTGTTTTGCCACTGCTTAGACACACGGGCATGTCTAAGGCCGTGTGAGGCACACGGTCTGTTCACACAGACGTGTGACCTTTTAAACGTTGAAAATTTTTCTAAGTTCTAAAGCTTTTATATGTTATCAATTTGGTCTCGAATGCATGTTTAAGCATCGTATACTCGATTTTATGTTCTTAATGAATGTGAATGAATGAGATTTACTGTAATGAGATGATATTTGATATTTGATTATTATGAATTGTGTTATGGGTTAAGTAATGCCTCTTAACCTATTCCGGCAATAGTTACGGGCTAGGGGTGTTACAATGATATTAGCACTTCGGGTGCGAGTTCTACCGATTTGGCTTCGAGCTATGAATATCAGCTGATTTGGCTTCGGGCCATGATATCTGTATTTCGAATATAAGCTACCTTGATTTGGCTTAGGGCCATGGTATAGGTACTTAGTGTGCGAGTTAGTGTGCGAGAATCTTGAGCATCCGACTTTTATTCCAAATGGTTCAAACGAAAGATGTGATTGAGTATGAGAATGATATAAGATGGTACAGGTACGTGTGTGACATGTATAAGCTTTAGTTCAAAGAAACTTGTGAAGAATGTGATTAATATCATAATTGTGTATATGAGAGGTTTATTAGCTAATATATGCTAAATGTTGATATATATATATATATATATATATATTCAAATTGTTGAATTATAATCTTGAGATTGAATTGAGTTTATTTTATACGAGCTTACTAAGCTTTATAGCTTACTTTATTTATTTTCCCGTGTTTTATAGTGTTATCAAGCTAGCTCGGATTCAGGGATCATCGGAGATCGCTTCACACTATCCACCTATCATTTGGTACCTATGAACTTTGGTATTTTAAGTATATGGCATGTATAGGGACTTGGTCTTTTGGTATATGTATTTTGGCCATTTGTGTTGGCTTGTAAATATTAGGTTTGGTTTATATATACATAGCCATATGAGTTGGCTTATAATGGTGAATTTGATGATGTATAAAAGTGTGCAAATGGGCTTTGTTTGAGTTTAGTAATTGCCTTATAAATGTTAGTTATGATAGTATTTGATGCTTGTTGAAAATGGATATGGTGAATATCAAATGGTTGATGAATTGGTAATTAGTATGCTTATGAGTTTAGGTAATTTGATGCATGTTTGAAAATGACCATATTGATGAATGAAAAAGGTAAAATTTGGTATGTATTTGAATTGCATATTGTGATATGGTGAGTCTTGTATTTGTTGGTATTGAAATGGAATAAATGATGCTTGGTTGAAGTTGATTAAATGCGCATTTATGCCTTGTATTGTTACCAATTGGTTTGATGTAGGTGTGTACAAGTTTGGGTGGCAAATTATCTTGGTAAATAGCCTATTTTTGTCCACACGGGCAGAAACATGGACGTGTGTCTTGTAACAGCCCGATTTAGACCCTAATCGAAACGGTGGTTTCGGGACCATGAATCAGAGTTAGAAAAATATTTTTAAATTATTTTCTGTGTTTATTTTGTGTGAATTTATATCTGTGAAATTTTCATAATTTAATTTCGTCGTTTAGGTGTCCGATTTAATAAAAGGACTTAATCCCGTAATAGAAAATTTGGTGGTTTAATTTGTAAAATACTAATCTGTTATTGGCTTTATAAGTTAAGGCTTTTAAATGGTAAATAAGCCCTTTGTTTTAATATGGACGGCATTATGCTTATAAAACATGGTTTTAATATAAAGTCATTAAGGGTAAATTAGGAAACTAATAATAAAAGTTGATTTATATCATAAAATATAACATAAGAAAACATAGTGCTCATGTTTCTTTCTACATAGCCAAAACTAAAAACAAAGAAAAGAGAAGAAACCTAGTTCGACCATCTTCCAAGCAAAAATCAAGGTTCGTTCTTTGTCGGTTTTTGATAATTTCTAGGTTTTTGAGATCGTTGCTTCGAGTACTACAAAACCCATGCTTGATTTTTTTATTTTGATGAATATTTTGAGTTGTGCCATTGTTGATAGCTTGTGATTTTTGTTGTTTGATGATGAAAAATGAAAGATATGTTTTAGATTAACATATTTTGTATTGGAGTTTTAGATGATTTTGAGTAATTAGGACTTAATTGAAAAAATAATAATTTTAGGGACTAAAATTTGAAATAAATGAAATATATGGACTTGTATGGTAAAGGGGAAGATTCGGCCAAACATGGGCATTTGGAAATTTTGTGTATTTTGTGTTTTGTGTATAGGGACTAAATTGTAAAAATTATAAATGTTAGGAGTAAAATGGTAATTTGCCCATTTATGTGTTTTTGGACTAAATTGAATGAAAATATGTTTGAATGAGCTTAATTTGAATATGTTTAGATCAAGAACCAAAGAAATCAGATTTGGATCAGGGAAAAACGAAAGTTGTTGACTAGATACCCGATTCCGTTTTGTATCATCCGAGGTAAGTTTATAAGCAAATAGACGTGTTTGTTGATAATTTAATGTTATATTTACATGCTGTTATGAAATGTTAAGATTAAATTATGCTATGGTCGAATGTGTTTGAATATGGTTACCACACTTTCGAGTTCGATTCGACCGAAATACGACGTCCGAAAGCCCCGTATGAACCTTAGGAATAGCAAGGATACATATGTCATGACATAGGATTCCGATATATGTGTGCGAGTAAGTCCATGGCATCGATTTGTGATTTCGATATGTGTTTACGAGTAAGACCCTGTTTGGGATAGTGGGATCAATATGTGGTTGCATGCAAGACCACGTCTGGGACGTTGGCATTATACGAATTATATGATTATCCAGGTGTCCTATCCAATTCCAAATGGTTCATCGGGCAAAGGTAAATTATGTTCGGATGTGTTAAATGAACAAAAGAAGTGACAGGTATGAATTAGCTTACTAGTTATCAATGATAAGTTTTGTATATGACTTGTTTAATAATATAAGTTATATATGATATAAAGCATGAATTTCCATGATTTAATTAAGTGTATTCGGCTTGAACAAGTGGTGTGGATATTATGAAAATGATCCTTGGACACGCATCTATTTGTAATCATGTATATATTAGGCTATAGATATAGTTTGTGTATGTGATGTTTTAAATGAATTCTTGAGCTTATATAAATATGTATACTTGTGAAATGGATTACATAATGATAATTTAAATTAGGAAGCCGATTGATAATTGGCTAATATGTTCATGGGAGCATTCGGCTAAGGTAGCTTTGCACATGGAAATGTAGTATTTTATCAACTTGTATATGTTATTAAGCTGTTTATTTTCTTATACCTTACTAATCTACGATAGCTTATTCTGTGTTTTATGTTACTCTGTTTTATAGATTTTGAAGTCAAGCTACAAGTTCGGGGATTGTCAGCCAAGCTCATCACACTATCTACTGTTTTGGTACCTTATTAGTTAAACTTAAATTATGGCATGTATAGGCTGGCTTATACTTTGAAGTGTTGGATTTATTTTGAACATGTGTATTTTAAGCCATGCGAAAATGGCTAAATTCCTAAGTTTGGTTTTAGTTATGTTTTGGTTGTGGTTTAATGTGTTTTAGTTATAATGTTGCATGGCATGATAGGTATAATACGTATGTTAAATGTTATACGTTTGAAAAATGGATGTTGCAATGACATTGGGTAATCCTCTTTGCATAGCATGATTACTTGCCACGACTATGACATTGGTAAAGGTAAAATGAACAAGAATTAGCTTGATCACGATTTCAATAATGAGTGGATACATTCGAATTTATGTATTTTAGTTTGGTGTTCATCGAATTTGGGTATTGATGTATATATATATTGTATATGTTTCATGAATAAGATTTAGTCACATGTATGGTAAACGTATTATTTTAAGTGTGATTAAATTATAGCAAGTTACACTTATTATATACGTACCTTATTGATAGGTCCGATAATGGTACTATATATTGAAAGTGCATATAATTGCCTGTAATAGATTTGGTATATACTATTGAATTATGTTAATGTTATATTTGATGTTTAGGGTAAGCATTTCACGTACCGAAAATGGTTAAAATCTTGGGTTTGCATTCGGCTTTGATTAAGCTATGACCTAGGTTTAATATAATTACAATGCCGTATGGAATGTTGATCATTTTTGTGTTGTTTTTGAAAGTGTATTGAGTATATAAAGATGTGCATGGTAGAGTAATTTGTTGGGAATTTATATATTATTAAATATGTACTAATAAATTACCTATATACCAACACATTAATGCCGCACAACTTATATGAATAAAAAGGATTAGTAAAGGTAAAATGAACAAGAATTAGCTTGATCACGATTTCAATAATGAGTGGATACATTCGAATTTATGTATTTTAGTTTGGTGTTCATCGAATTTGGGTATTGATGTATATATATATTGTATATGTTTCATGAATAAGATTTAGTCACATGTATGGTAAACGTATTATTTTAAGTGTGATTAAATTATAGCAAGTTACACTTATTATATACGTACCTTATTGATAGGTCCGATAATGGTACTATATATTGAAAGTGCATATAATTGCCTGTAATAGATTTGGTATATACTATTGAATTATGTTAATGTTATATTTGATGTTTAGGGTAAGCATTTCATGTACCGAAAATGGTTAAAATCTTGGGTTTGCATTCGGCTTTGATTAAGCTATGACCTAGGTTTAATATAATTACAATGCCGTATGGAATGTTGATCATTTTTGTGTTGTTTTTGAAAGTGTATTGAGTATATAAAGATGTGCATGGTAGAGTAATTTGTTGGGAATTTATATATTATTAAATATGTACTAATAAATTACCTATATACCAACACATTAATGCCGCACAACTTATATGAATAAAAAGGATTAGTAATAAAATTTAGTTTAATGGATAATTAACTTGTGTATATGCATGACTCATATAAGTATAAAAATATAGATCAAGTATTCTGAAAGGAAATTATTGATTCGTTACAAGTTCTATATATGCAATGAATTGTTTTAAATATTTATATATCTTTGGATTAAATTTTACTTAAGCTACGTGGTGATTGATGATAAACTTGTGATTTGATATTAGGTTGAGTCATAAGCTTTGTTGTAATTTAGACTTCGAATTAATATGGAAATATTCATATCTATGCTTTTGTCTAGTAATGTCCCGTAACCCCTTTCAGGCAACGGATACGGGTTAGGGGTGTTACATTTTATTAGTATCAGAGCTACAATTTAGTCGGTTCTAGGACTAACGTAGCGTATGTGAGTTTAGCTATACATGCCATAATTATATAATGTGATAGTGTGATGACTTCTGACATTTGAAATGTGTTTTTATATAGTAAATGGATCCCGACAGAGCTGTAGCTGATGATTTTGAGAGTGTTGTGCCTGCTCCCGCGCAAGGGACAATGCAGGCTGATTCTCGACCGACTTCGAGTAATCAAGAAAGTGAGGCTAAACAAGCCTTCTATCAAATGATGAATAATTGGTTCACTCAATATATTCGGACTAACCCGACTGCACAACAACCTCCACCCCCCATTAATCCATCTTTCATGCCTGTTGTACCTCATGTAAGTGATCCGTTGCGATTGAATAGACCACCGGTCGATAAAGTCAGAAAACATGGAGCTGAAGAGTTTAAAGCCACTGATGATGATGTCGCTGAGTGGGCTGAGTTCTGGCTTGATAACACCATTCGTGTGTTAGATGAGCTATCTTGTACTCCAGATGAATGTTTGAAATGTGCTATATCCTTTATTCGAGACACAGCATATCACTAGTGGAATACCCTCATATCTATAGTTTCAAGAGAGCAGGTGACCTGGGAATTCTTTCAGACTGAGTTTCGTAAGAAATATATCAGTCAAAGATTTATCGATCAGAAGCGTAAAGAATTTCTGGAGCTGAAACAGGGTAGGATGACAGTGACAGAGTATGAGCAGAAATTCGTGAGACTCATCCGGTATGCCCGAGAGTGTGTTTCCACTGAAACTATAACGTGTAAAAGATTTGAAGATGGGCTGAATGAAGACATTAAATTCTTAGTTTGCATACTTGAGATAAAAGAGTTTGGGGTACTTGTTGAGCGAGTATGCAAAGCTGAAGAGCTCGGGAAAGAGAAAAAGAAAGTTGATTTTGAAGCTAGAGACTCGCATAAGAGATCATTCAGTAAGTCAGTCCAGTCAACCTCAAAGAAGTCCCGAGATGATTTCAGTCATTCTAGAGCTACTGCGGGTTACTCTAGATGGGATCAGAATAGATCACCTGCTAGCTCAAGAGCTACCTCGGTAGCCAGTGTGGGTAATGTTAGATCTAATCAACCGGAATGTGAGCATTGTGGTAAATGACATCCCACGTAGTTGCAGATTGCATGATCGGGCCTATTTTAAATATGGATTGACAGATCATTTCATTCGAGATTGCCCAGGGTTAGCTGAAGGGGATCCAGTGCAGAACATAAGATCGGGTAATACTGCAACTCAGGGTAGACCACCTAGAAATGCAGGTGCTGCGAGTGGCAGTCAGAGAGGAAATAAAAATACAGCAAACAGATCTGAGGCTCGTGCACTTGCCAGAGCCTATGCCATTCGCGCGCGAGAGGAGGCTTCATCTCCAGATGTCATTACTGGTACATTCACTCTTTATAATACTAATGCAATTGCATTGATTGATCCTGGTTTCACTCATTCATATGTGTGTGGGACATTAGTATTCAGCAATACTCTACCTGTTAAGTCTACTGAGTTTGTGATTAGAGTGTCAAACCCCTTGGGCTAGTGTGTTATGGTCGATAAAATGTGTAAGAATTGCCCTTTAATTGTTCGAGATCTGTGCTTTTCGGCTAATTTGATGTTTCTACCATGTGATGAGTTCGACATAATTCTAGGTATGGATTGGTTGACTTTACATGATGCTATTGTGAACTGCAAAAGAAAGACCATTGACCTACAGAGCGAGAATGATAAAGTTATTCGGATTGAATCTAGTGATTTGTGTGGTTTACCAGCAGTGATTTCTTCGATGCTAGCTTAAAAATATGTGAAAAAAGGGCGTGAAGCTTATTTTGCCTACGTGCTTGACAGCAAAGCGGCTGAAAGAAACATTGAATCGGTACCTGTTGTATGTGAGTATCCGGATGTGTTTCCAGAAGAATTACCGGGTTTGCCACCTATTAGAGAAATAGAGTTTGGTATTGAGTTAATGCCTGGGATGACTCTGATATCCATAGCCTCGTACAAAATGGAACCTACAAAATTAAAAGAATTGAAAGCTCAGTTGCAAGAATTGACAGATACAGGTTTCGTGCGACCGAGTTTCTCTCCGTGGGGTGCACCTATGTTGTTTGTGAAAAAGAAAGATGGAACTATGAGAATGTACATCGATTACAGACAGCTTAATAAGGTGACTATAAAGAATAAGTATCCGTTGCCATGAATTGATGATCTGTTTGACCAACTAAAAGGGGCTAAGTATTTTCGAAGATCAAGCTACTATCAGTTGCGAGTTAAAGATTCAGATGTGCCAAAGACTGCTTTCAGAACGAGGTACGGACATTATGAGTTTTTGGTTATGCCTTTCAGACTCACTAATGCACCTGCTATTTTCATGGATTTGATGAATCAAATTTTCAGACTGTATCTGGACTGGTTTGTGGTGTGTTTATAGATGACATTTTGATCTACTCTCGTGATGAAGTTGAACATGCCGGACATTTGAGACTTGTATTACAGACATTGCGAGATAAATAGTTATATGCGAAATTCAGTAAATATGAGTTCTAGTTAAGTAAAGTTAGCTTTCTATGCCATGTAGTATCAGCGTCGGGTATTTGGATGGATCCGAGTAAAATTTTCAGCTATACTGCATTGGAAACCTCCGAAGAATGTTTCTGAAGTCCGAAGCTTTCTAGGACTTGCTGGTTATTATAGATGGTTCATGAAAGGTTTCTTTATGATTGTAGCCCCGATGACAAAGCTATTGCAGAAAGATGTCAAGTTCGAGTGGTTAAAGAAGTGCCAGAAAAGCTTTGATCAATTGAAAGCCCTTTTGACTGAAGCTCTAGTGCTAGTTCAGCAAAATCGGGTAAAGAATTTGTTATATATAGTGATGCATCTTTAAATGGTTTGGGTTGTGTTCTGATGCAGGAAGGCAGAGTGATAGCTTATTCCTCGGGATAGTTGAAGCCATATGAAAAGAACTATCCTACACACGACCTAGAATTGGCAGCCATTGTATTAGCCTTGAAAATTTGGCGTCACTATCTGTTCGGTGAGAAATGTCATGTTTATTCTGACCATAAACGCCTGAAATATTTGATGACTCAGAAGGATCTGAATTTGAGACCACGTCGATGGTTAGAATTGTTAAAAGACTACGAGTTTGTGATTGACTATCACTCGGGAAAGTCTAACGTTGTTGCTAATGCTTTAAGACAAAAATCACTGCTGGTTTGCGTGCAATGAATGCGCATATGGCTATGTCTGATGATGGTTCGATAGTAGCTGAATTGAAAGCTAGATCGTTATTTGTTTAATAAATATGTGATGCCCAGAAGGTTGATAATGAATTGATTGCAAAATGAACTCAGTGTGAGACGGATGCTGATTCGGAGTTCAGATTTGATGCTAATGACTGTTTGAGATTTAGAGACCGAATATGCATTCCGAGGAATTTAGAGTTGATTCAGATGATTTTGAATGAAGCTCACAATAGTCGACTATCTGTTCACCCAGGTAGTACAAATGTATAATGATCTGAAACAGCTTTACTAGTGGCATGGAATGAAACGAGACATTTCTGATTTTGTTGCAAGATGTTTAGTCTGTCAACAAGTAAAAGCTGAACATCAGGTGCCTTCAAGATTACTTCAGCCTATCATGATACTTGAGTGGAAACGGGATAGAGTTACGATGGATTTTGTAACTGGTTTACCGTTGACACCTAGAAAAAAAGATGAAATCTGGGTTGTTGTTGATAGATTGACTAAGTCAGCTCATTTTGTTCTGATACGTATAGACTACTCACTTGATAAGCTGGCTGAATTGTATATTTCTCAGATTGTGAGATTACATGGTGTGCCTATATCTATTGTTTCGGATAGAGATCTGAGGTTTACATCATAGTTTTGGAAGAAACTCCAAGATGCACTAGGTACGAAATTACATTTCAGTACCGCTTTCCATCCGTAAACAGATGGCCAGTCTGAGCGAATCATTCAGATACTTGAGGATATGTTGAGATGTTGCATTCTCGAGTTCGAAGGTACGTGGGAACGATACCTGCCTCTAATTGAATTTGCGTATAATAACAGCTATCAATCAAGTATCAAAATGGCACCTTATGAGGCATTGTATGGTCGTAAATGTCATACACCATTGTACTGGACTGAACTCAGGGAAACTAAGATACACAGGGTTGATTTGATCAGAGAAATTGAACAGAAAGTGAAAGTGATCCGTAAAAGTTTGAAAATAGCATCAGATCATCAGAAACCTTATGCAGACTTGAAATGTAAAGATATAGAGTTTCAGATCGAAGACAAAGTTTTCTTGAAAGTCTCATCGTGGAAGAAAATACTCAGATTCGGTCGTAAAGGCAAATTGAGTCTGAGGTTTACTGGGTCGTATGAGGTAATAGAACGTATTGGGTCAGTTGCTTATAGATTATCGTTGCTACCTGAGTTAGAAAGGATTCACAATGTATTCCACGTTTCAATGCTTCGGAGGTATCGATCTGATCCTTCACATGTGATTAGTCCGTCTGAGATTGAAATTCAGCCTGATATGACCTACGAAGAAGAACCGATTCGCATTTTGACTCGTGAGATTAAAAAGTTACGGAATAAGAAGATTCCATTAGTTAAAGTATTGTGGCATAAGCATGGAGTTGAGGAAGCAACATGGGAGCCAGAGGATACAATGAAGGAATGTTATCCGAACCTATTCACTGTTAAGATTTTCGAGGACGAAAATCCCTAAGGGGGGAGAGTTGTAACAGCCCGATTTAGACCCTAATCGAAATGGTGGTTTCGGGACCATGAATCAGAGTTAGAAAAATATTTTTAAATTATTTTCTGTGTTTATTTTGTGTGAATTTATATCTGTGAAATTTTCATAATTTAATTTCGTCGTTTAGGTGTCTCATTTAATGAAATGACTTAATCGCGTAAATAGAAAATTTGGTGGTTTAATTTGTAAAAGACTAATTTGTTATTGGCTTTATAAGTGAAGGCTTTTAAATGTTAAATAACCCCTTTGTTTTAATATGAACAGCATTAGGCATATAAAACATGGTTTTAATATAAAGTCATTAAGGGTAAATTAGGAAACTAATAATAAAAGTTGATTTATATCATAAAATATAACATAAGAAAACATAGTGCTCATATTTCTTTCTACATAGCCGAAACTAAAAACAAAAAAAAATAGAAAAAACCTAATTCGGCCATCTTCCAAGCAAAAATCAAGGTTCGTTTTTTGTCGATTTTTTATAATTTCTACGTTTTTGAGATCATTACTTCGAGTACTACAAAACCCATGCTTGAATTTTTTATTTTGATGAATATTTTGAGTTGTTCCATTGTTGATAGCTTGTGATTTTTGTTGTTTGATGATGAAAAATGAAAGATATGTTTTAGATTAACATATTTTGTATTGGAGTTTTTGATGATTTTGAGTAATTAGGACTTAATTGCAAAAATAATAATTTGAGGGTCTAAAATTTGAAATAAATGAAATATATGGACTTGTATGGTAAAGGGGAAGATTCAGCCAAACATGGGTATTTGGAAATTTTGTGTATTTTGTGTTTTGTGCAATAGGGACTAAATTGTAAAAATTGTAAATGCCAGGGTAAAATGGTAATTTGCCTATTTATGTGTTTTTGGACTAAATTGAATGAAAATATGTTTGAATGAGCTTAATTTGAATATGTTTAGATCAAGAACCAAAGAAATCGAATTTGGTTCTGGGAAAAACGAAAGTTGTTGACTAGCTGTCCGATTCCGTTTTGTATCGTCCGAGGTAAGTTTATAAGCAAATAGATGTGTTTATTGATAATTTAATGTTATATTTACATGCTGTTATGAAATGTTAAGATTAAATTATGCTATGGCCAAATGTGTTTGAATATGGTTACCACACTTCCGAGTTCGATTTGACAGAGATACGACGTCCGAAAGCCCCATATGAACCTTAGGAATAACTAGGATACATAAGTCATGACATAGGATTCCGATATATGTGTGCGAGTAAGTCCATGGCATCGATTTGTGATTTCGATATGTGTTTACGAGTAAGAACCTGTTTGGGACAACGGCATTAATATGTGGCTACATGTAAAACCACGTCTGGGACGTTGGTATTGTATGAATTATATGATTATTCGGGTGTCCTATCCAATTCCAAATGGTTCATCGGGCAAAGGTAAATTGTGTTCGGATGTGTTAAATGAACAAAAGAAGTGACAAGTATGAATTAGCTTGCTAGTTATCAATGATAAGGTTTGTATATGACTTGTTTAATAATATAAGTTATATATGATATAAAGCATGAATTTCCATGATTTTATTAAGTGTATTCGGCTTGAACAAGTGGTGTGGATATTATGAAAATGATCCTTGGACATGCATCTATTTGTAATCATGTATATATTAGGCTATGGATATAGTTTGTGTATGTGATGTTTTAAATGAATTCTTGAGCTTATATAAATATGTATACGTGTGAAATGGATAACATAATGATAATTTAACTTAGGAAGCCGATTGATAATTGGCTAATATGTTCATGGGAGCATTCGGCTAAGGTAGCTTTGCACATGGAAATGTAGTATTTTATCAACTTGTGTATGTTATTAAGCTATTTATTTGCTTATAGCTTACTAAGCTACGATAGCTTATTCTGTGTTTTATGTTACTTTGTTTTATAGATTTTGAAGTTGGTCATGATTTTCCGTGATAAGTTTTATAAATTTATAATTAATCGTTCTTGAAACTAACTATAATCACGATGTAGGCAAGTGTACGTATCAAATAGTAGTATAGTTTTAGCAAGACCGGATTGTCGAACCCAAAGGACTAAAAGTACTAACAATGACCGTCTTTTTATTATCTAGCCTAAGAATAAAAGGGTTTGTTTTAACTAACTAATTAACTAAACTAAGAAGTTGCAGAAAATAGAATTGGAGAATTATTTTTGGGAAAAACGATTGATTTAGGACAATACCTAAGGAAAAATCCACCTAGACTTCACTTGTTATTTTGGCTCCGAACCGGACGACTTATTCATTTAACTTGTTCTGTAGAAATCCCTAAGTTATGATATTATCCCTATTCAAGACTAATAACGTCTAATCCTTAGATTGAACAATTGAGACTTTTCTCTAATAAATACCCTAGGGTTGCATTAACTCGATCTATGGATCCCCTTATTAGGCTTCACCCTAATCTGGCAAAATCTTGTCACCCTATCTCTAGGCTCGCAATCAACTCCGCTTAATTATGATAAAGTCACTCTTAGCCAAGGACTATTCATCCTCCAACTAAAAGCATTAACTTGAATCGATATCCTGAAATACCAAAACAAGAATTAAGAACACATAATTAAGAACAAGTCAAATATTTATCATATGATTTAGAAAATAATAACAAGATTTGTCTTAGGTTTCATCCCCCTTAGGTATTTAGGGGTTTTAGTTCTAACTAAATAAGAAAACATCTCAGAAGAATAAAGAATACAAAACATAAAGAAAACCCAAAACTCCTGAAGGGAAATTGAGGAGAGATCTTCAGTCTTGATGATGAATCCAGCTTCTGAGATGGATCAATCGGCTTATTTGGAGTAATTCCTTACTCCCTATTCTCCGTATCCCCTTTTAGTCTTCCTCTAGGGTGTTTAAATAGGCTTTAGAATGCCTAAGATCCCTCAAACTTTCCCTTTTTCGAATAGAACTTAACTAGGGCTCGGTAAGGACACACTCGTGTGCGATTACTTCATGCCGTGGTTGAGGCTGAGAGATTAACACGCCCGTGCTTAGATTGTTTTAGGCCATGGTCGAGCCTGTTAGAATGGCACGGCCTTGTGTTCTGCCCATGTGAGGAAGTCCAGGCCGTGTTGTTTTCCCTTATCGGCCTATTTTCTCCATTTTTGGCCCGTTTCTCATTCTTTTCGTTCTCCTATGCTCACCTAAGTATAAAACATGAAATTAAAGGATTAGGAGCATCAAATTCACCACATCTAAGGAGAAATAATTCATAAACGTGTTAAGCGAGGGATAAAAATATGTATAAATTATGGTTTATCAGAAGTCAAGCCACAAGTTCGGGGATTGTCAGCCAAGCTCATCACACTATCTACTGTTTTGGTACCTTATTAAACTTAAATTATGGCATGTATAGGCTGGCTTATACTTTGAAATGTTGGATTTATTTTGAACGTGTATTTTAAGCCATGCGAAAATGGCTAAATTCCTAGGTTTGGTTTTAGTTATGTTTTGGTTGTGGCTTAATGTGTTTTAGTTATAATGTTGCATGGCATGATAGGTATAATACATATGTTAAGTGTTATACGTTTGAAAAATGGATGTTGCAATGACATTGGGTAATCCTTTTTGCATAGCATGATTATTTGCCACGACTAAGACATTGGTAAAGGTAAAATGAACAGGAATTAGCTTGATCACGATTTCAATAATGAGTGGATACATTCGGATTTATGTATTTTAGTTTGGTGTTCATCGAATTTGGGTATTGATGTTTATATATATATATATTGTATATGTTTTATGAATAAGATTTAGTCACATGTATGGTAAACGTATTATTTTAAGTGTGATTAAATTATAGGTAAGTTACACTTATTATATACGTACCTCATTGATAGGTCCGATAATGGTACTATATACTGAAAGTGCATATAATTGCCTGTAATAGATTTGGTATATACTATTGAATTATGTTAATGTTATATTTGATGTTTGGGGTAAGCATTTCATGTATCGAAAATGGTTAAAATCTTGGGTTTGCATTGGGCTTTGATTAAGCTATGACCTAGGTTTAATATAATTACAATGTCGTATGGAATGTTGATCATTTTTGTGTTGTTTTTGAAAGTGTATTGAGTATATAAAGATGTGCATGGTAGTGTAATTTGTTGGGAATTTATATATTATTAAATATGTACTAATAAGTTACCTATAGACCAACACATTAATGACGCACAACTTATATGAATAAAAAAGATTAGTAATAAAATTTAGTTTAATGGATAATTAACTTGTGTATATGCATGAGTCGCATAAGTATAAAAAAATAGATCAAGTATTTTGAAAGGAAATTATTGATTCGTTACAAGTTCTATATATGCAATGAATTGTTTTAAATATTTATATACCTTTGGATTAAATTTTACTTAAGCTACGTGGTGATTGATGATAAACTTGTGATTTTATATTAGGTTGAATCATAATCTTTGTTGTAATTTAGACTTCGAATTAATATGGAAATATTCAGATCTATGCTTTTGTCTAGTAATGTCTCGTAACCCCTTTTCGGCGATGGATACGGGTTAGGGGTGTTACATGTCTCAGCCGTGTGTGACACACGGTTATGTTACACAGCTGTATGTCCCCTGGTGTTGAATTTGAAACCAAGTCAGTATGCTCCACACGACCTCATACACGGGCGTGTGACTTGGCCGTGTGGTATAAGTCAGTATACCCTACAGGACTGGCACGGCCTAGCACACGACCTGGCATACAGTCGTGTATGGCCAATTTTTAGGGCACACGGGCGTGTGTGTTGGCCATGTGACCCAAGTCAGAGAGTTACACAGGGTCAGACACGGACTGGGACACGGCCATGTGCTCCCATTTCGAATGTCCACACGGCCTGTGACACGGGTGTGTCTGTGGCCGTGTGAGAGACACGGCCGGGCCACACAGGCGTGTGTCCCATGTTTTGAGAAAAATTTTCAAGGTTTTGTGAAAGTTTTCTAAGTTATCGATTTAGTCTCGAACCCCTCCCAGAGCATGTTTAGGACCTCGTAGGCTTGTATTAAGGACATATTGATTGAAATTAAATGATAATTGTATGAAATGTGAAAATGTATGCAAAGTGAATATTTAATTATTTTATAAGTCCGGTAATGCTCCATAATATTTAATTATTTTATAAGTCCGGTAATGCTCCATAACCCTATTACGGTGTTGAATACGAGTGAGGGGTGTTACATCCTTAGAGTTTCACTAAGATAAATACTCATAATTTCCCTCTAAAATACAATTATCTTGTGTAAGGGCTTTTTGGGCTAAGCAGGGGCAATGTTGCAACATCGAATCTGGTGTCGTGACATAGCCTTGCTATGTCGCAAGATAGCAAGCAGTTTCACTCCAGGACTTGTTTTTGCTTCTGTATTCGATGTTGCAATATCGATGTCTTGCTGTCGCAACATACGCAGCATTTTTGGCCCCGAATATGTATTTTTAGCTCCCGATTTGTCCTACAAGACCATGTAACCTTATTTAGATATCTCAGATGTAATAACAACTACTAAGAAACATAAATCATTAGTTCTAGTATGAAAACATAAATATAAACTAAGTTAATTTGATTTACTATTAAACAAGCTACAATTATGTGTAAAAAGGGGTGTAAATAATAGTTTAAATGGTGGCAGATCATTTTACTAGGGTTCAATCAGGCGAAATTTATAAATGAAATTAGAAACTTGGAATTGTTATTAAAATGGGTTCGATAAACCAATTTGATATGGTATTGAAATGAATAAGGTGAAAGTGGTATAATTTTATAACACAATAATGGATTATGACATTGAAATGAATTATGTGAAAAATCGTATGTTATTATTGGGTTGATGATAGCATATGATATTAGGATAAGTGTAACAGCTCAATTTTGGGTCTAGTTGAAACAGTGGTTTCGGGGCCACAAATTTGATGTAAGGAACTTTATTTTTATTATATTTTTATGGTCTACGATTTCACAAAATTACTTCGTGAAAATTTTGTTTGAAAATTTTGACGTTTGGGCACTCAATTTAGTCAAAAGGACTAAATTGTAAAAAGTGCAAAAGTTAAGTTCTACATTCTAGAGGTGTCCAATTGTTATGAAATTTTAAATTGGAGGTCCCTATATGGTAATTAGACCATTAGTTAAGTTGTGGGCAAAAATGGACATGGTTAGGTGTAACATTCCAAAATAGGGCCTAGTCGGAATAGTGGTTTCAGGACCACAAATCCGACGTTAAAAATATTTATTTTATGATTGTTATAGGGTATAGAATATGAGAATATTTTTACATTAGAGTTTCATGAAGAAATTTTAAGTATAATATATTCAATTGGGAATTAAGGACCAAATTGAATAAGTTTCAAAACATGGATTTTAAAAGCAATTTGTATGAAATTGCTTTGGATTATGAATTAGAGGTCCTTAAATAGTAATTTGACCAAGTTCTAAAAATTTGGACAAAAAAATGGGCTTGCATGGATGAATTTTAAAGAAAGGGTCTAAGGGCATTTTGGTCATTTACCATTTTAATGAATTAAAAAGGGGAAAAAGAAGCAAAAATCAGCCATCTTCTTCCCCACAGCTGCCAAAATTTTGATCTCTCCATAGTTAGGGTTTCTTCAATTTCCAAGCTCAATAGTAAGTGCTCTCAATCCCCGTTTTTAATGTTCTTCGTATTTTTGAGATCCCTGTAACTTGTTCTTTCCATTTCTGCCCATATTTCATGCTAGGGTTTATGTTTAAAAATTTACCCATGCATGACATGCTTGTATTTTGAGGGTTTATGGAGGAATATGAAAGGATGTTGTATGTTAAACATCTTTTTCTAAGTGATTTTCATGAAAAACCCTTATAGGGACTATTTTGTGAAAGTTATAAAATGTGTGGTAGAAATGTGAAACTAATGGAAAATGAGAGTTATCATAGGAGAGAAAAATGTTTGACTAGGCTTGGGTAAGGTAGAAATTGCATGAGTTTCATTATACGAGCCTAGGGACTGAATCGTAAAAACGTGAAAGGCTAGAGGCAAAATGGTTCTTTTGACCAATGGTGGAATTTAGACTTGAAATGGATTAAATGAATGGTTAATAATCTATTTTTATTGTTATAGACCCCGAGGAACAAATTTCAGAGGTCGATCGAGGAAAACGGAAGGTTTCGGAGTGACCGAAACATTAAACAAACGAATACCAAGTAAGTTCGGATAACCCTAAGTAAACATATATTATGCTAAATTGTATACGTTAATAAATGTATGATGATGAATTGCATTTATTCAAAGTATGTAATTGTATAAAATACAATTGTATAATGAAATGATGAAAAACGTCTCGGTTGAGGTTGAATGGGAAATCTGATGGAGGAACCCTAATTTACATGAAAAATGAGATCCTGCATGTGTTACAGTAAGGATTTAGCCCGGACGGGTAATCCATTGATCTCATCTTTGAAAAGGATCTAGCCCGAACGGGTGTTCCTTCCGAATGATTGAGCCTCCCGAAGAATAAGTGTGCACTGTGGATTAAGCCCGGACGGGTAATCCAAATAGGGTCTGAGTTTAGCCTGGACTGGTAATTCAGATCCTAGCTCATTAAGGATGTTTGCCATGAATGGGATTTAGCCTGGACTGGTAATCCCGGCATCACCTTATGAGTTTTCTGAATGGAGAATTTAGCCTGGACTGGTAATTCCACCATAAGAATGTGAGGTTCACGGGAGTGCATATCTGATATGATCATTCACATGAATTGATAGATAATTGGTATTTTCATCGAGATTGCCCATAAACTCAACGAGATTAATATGATACACCTGTATAAGATGAATTGTAAAATGATGAGCTCATCTAAGTTAAATTCCATGGTGTTATTGATATATATATATATATATATATGTATCTAACACATTGATTGAGTGCATGATTAGGAAAAGCATTTCATGCTAATTGAGTTTACTAATCAAATATGGTTGAATGCTAAACTATCTTGTAAGTTTACTTTCCGGTTAATCGAGCTTACTAAGCATGTAAATGCTTACTCCTCTCTTTTCTCCTAATTTTCAGAGCTTGTGGACTCGTAAGGCTTGGAGGACGGTTGGAGATTACAACACACTATCAACTAGGTCTGCTTTGGTATATGAATACTTTTATTTTGTTAATTTAGCATGTATAGGTGCTTTTGAGTTATTTTGTTAAAAGCCATTTGGCTAACCAATGTAAAGGCTTGGATGCCTTGTTTATACATTTTGTAACGGCTTTATATATGGTCTTCTATGGTATGTTATCCCACCATCATACTAAATGAATTGTGAAATGTTTATTTATATGTCATAATATAGACATATTTGTGTAATGTGACCAATTCATCGGAATTGGAAGGATCATAATTGGCAATGAGTAAATAACGAGCCCAAATCCAATGTTGAGGCAAATATTGCTATCATCCTTCAGACTACTAAGGAACATTATGGCATGCGTAGACCAATGGTATGAGGTTTCCATGCAATAAGGTTTTATGGAGACCATTCATAAGTATTAAGTGAATATTGTTTGTTAAGTGACATCCAATAAGTATAAGTGTGATAAAGGGATGACCTAGGGCTTGAAAAATAGCCTAATATGGTCCACATGGTGAGACACACGGGCTTGTGTCTAGGCCGTGTGTGACACTCGGGCCACTCACATGGGCGTGTGGTATGGCCGTGCGTCCCCTACACCTAAAATTTTATGTTAGCATCAAACACGGGCTAGAGACACGATGTGTGTCTTGTCCGTGTTAATTTAACAGGATGCTCAAGTTATGGACACGGGGTGAACCCACGGGCGTGTGCCATGGCCGTGTCCATAAGTCAGTATAGCCCCACGGCTTAGGGGCATGAGCGTGTTCCTCTACCCACGGGCGTGTGTAAAACCCTACACGGGCGTGTGGGATATTGTTCAAGGAGTTCATGCCGAAGATCTAATTTTGTTCTGATTTATTCTTGGTATTAAATAAAGGCCTCGTAGGCCCACGCAAATAAATCAACTTAAGGTTGAAAAAAAAATTTATGACCCGTATTTTCTGGTTCCACCTATATGTCTGTCTGGTAACGCCTCGTACTTGTCCTCGGGCATGGGTACAGGTAAGAGGTGTTACATTTAGTGGTATCAGAGTTACGGTTTAGTCGGTTCTAGGACTACCGTAGATATATCCTAATTCTCTATATTGTTTTAAAATATAGTAAATGTCTTCCAATCAAGCACAAGATGAGTCCGAGGGAGCCGAGAGTCATGCTCCAGCTTCCGTATGCCAGACTACTTCTGGTAGTAGGAGGAGGTCTATGCCTGAAGGCCGAAAAGAGGCCCGAGCTGCCTTCTTTGATATGATGGATGAGTGGTTCGAGGATTATCTAAGAAATCGCCCCAGCATACCGCGACCTCCCCTGCCCCCTAACCAACCTGATGCCGATGTGCCACGAGGTTTGGTACCAGTAAGAACTGTTAAGGCCCCTGTAGATAAACATAGAAAGTATGGAGCCAAGGAATTCTGAGCTAAAGTAGATGATGACGCCGAAAGAGCCGAGTTCTGGCTCGAAAATACTATGCTAGTACTAGATAAATTATCGTGCACACCCGATGAATGTTTAAAGTGTGTTGTATCTCTCCTGAAGGATACTGCATACCGTTGGTGGAAGACAGTGTCCTCGGTAGTGCCAAAAGAGGCTATCACTTGAGATTTCTTCCAGGCAGAGTTTAGGAAGAAATACATTAGCCAAAGGTTTTTAGACTCGAAGTGAAAGGAATTCCTAGAACTCAAACAAGAGAACAAGTCTGTAACAGAATACGAGAGAGACTTCATACGACTAAGTCAGTACACATCTGAATGGGTCCAAACTGAGTCGGAAATGTGTAAACGTTTTGAGAAAAGCTTAAATGAGGATATCAGGCTGTTGATTAGAATTCTCAAAATACGAGAATTTGCTGCATTGGCTGATCGAGCCAAGAAGGCTAAAAAACTTAATAATGAAAGAAAGAAAGCAAAAAGAAAAGCTCGAGTTGCGAGCAAGAGGTCCGGTGGTAAAATGCTTTCGTTTTCCACGAAGAAAGCAAGGAGTCAGCAAGAACACTCCACTTCATCAGTGGGATATTCAGGTAGAGCGAGAGGTTCTAAACAACAGAGTCAGAAGTCCTCCTCCCCAAAGGCGACTAGTGTGGGGAGTGTAGATGATCAAAGGCCGAAATGTAAGAGCTGTAACAAATTCCACTTCGGAGAGTGTCAAATGAAGACTGGCGCTTGTTTTCGATGCGGTTCTTTTGACCATTTCCTCAGAGACTGCCCGGAAAGAAATGAATGGGAAGCGGGATCAAACCTAAAATCAAGTACTCCTGCTCCACGGGGTAAACCTCCGAGACATCCGGGGAATGTCAGTGGTAATCAAGCTGCAGCTAAGAATACTACAAAGTCTGAGGCTCGAGCTCCGACAAGAATGTATGCGATACGCGCTCGAGAAGAAGCTTGTGCTCCTGATGTTATCACGGGTACTTTTTCCCTTTTCAATACACGTGTTATTGCTTTAATTGACCCAGGGTCGACACATTTATACATTTGCATGAGATTGATATCTAGGATGAAATCACCGGTTGAACCTACAGAATTTAGTATTAGAGTGTCGAACCCACTAGGTAGATCTGTGATGGTTAATAGAGTCTGTAAAATTGTCCTTTGACGATTCAGGGTCATTGTTTTTTAGCTAATCTTATGTTGTTACCATTTGATGAATTTAATGTAATACTTGGTATGGATTGGTTAGCCTTGCATGATGTAATAGTAAACTGTGGGAATAAGTACATTGAATTGAAGTGCTCGAATAGTGAGATTTTACGGGTTGATTTAAGAGAATTGAGTATGCTGCCAGTGGTAATCACGGCAATGGTTGCCTAGAGATATATGAGGAAAGGGTATGAAGCCTACCTTGCATTCATATTGAACACAAAGAAAACAGAGTTGAAGATTGAGTCTGTGCCGATAGTGTGTGAATATCCAGACGTATTCCCGAAAGAACTACCTGGATTGCCTCTTGAGAGGGAGATAGAATTTGGCATTGAATTGATGCTAGGGACGACTCCCGTTTCTATTGCTCCGTATAGAATGGCCCCAACCGAGTTGAAAGAGTTAAAAGCACAATTACAAGAATTGACGGATAAAGGCTTTGCACGGCTGAGTTTTTCATCTTAGGGTGCCCCCGTACTTTTTGTAAAGAAAAAAGATGGTTTGATGAGATTATGTATTGATTATCGACAAGGTAACTGTCAAAAATAAGTATCCTTTACCAAGAATTGATGATTTATTTGACCAGTTGAGAGGAGCCACCGTCTTCTCCAAGATAGACTTGAGCCACCGTCTTCTCCAAGATAGACTTGAGGTCTGGTTATTATCAGCTGCGGGTCAAGGAGTTGGATGTACCTAAGACAGCTTTCAGGATGAGGTACGGACATTATAAGTTTTTGTTATGCCATTTGGACCGACTAATGCACCAGCCGTATTCATGGATCTTATGAACAGGATCTTTCGGTCATATTTGGATAAGTTCATCGTTGTGTTCATTGACGACATTTTAGTTTACTCTAAAGATAAGGCAAAGCACGCAAAGCACTTGAGAATTGTATTGCAAACTCTGCGAGAAAAACAGCTATATGGTAAGTTTAGCAAGAGTGAGTTTTGGCTCCACGAAGTCAGATTTTTGGGTCACATTGTTTCGGGTGAAGGCATACGAGTTGATCCAAGTAAGATCTATGCTATTATAGAATGGAATTCGCCTAGAAACATAAACGAGGTTAGAAGCTTTTTGGGCTTAGCCGGTTAGTATCAAAGGTTTGTGAAAGGATTCTCTGTGATAGCGACTCCAAAGACGAGATTGCTTCAGAAAGATGTTAAGTTCGAATGGACAGAGAAATGTCAGCAGAGTTTTGAGAAGTTGAAGACATTGCTGACTGAAGCTCCTGTTTTAATATTGCCTGAACTGGGAAAGGAGTTTGTGGTCTACAGTGATGCATCCTTGAATGGATTAGGTTGTGTGCTTATGCAATATGGCAAGATGATAGCTTATGCTTCACGACAGTTAAAGTCGTACGAGAAGAATTATCCGACACATGACCTAGAGCTTGCCGCCATCGTTTTTGCTTTGAAGATTTGGAGGCATTACTTATATGGCGAGACTTGTCGTATTTTCACAACCAAAAGAGTTTGAAATACTTGATGACTCAAAAAGAATTAAATCTGGGACAGCGGAGATGGTTAGAACTAATTAAGGACTACGATTTAGTCATTAACTATCACTCGGGAAAGGCGAATATAGTTGCCGATGCGTTGAGTAGAAAGTCCTTGTTTGCACTAAAAGCCATGGATGCCTGTCTGGCATTGCTCGATGATGGTTCAGTCTTAGCAGAGATTGAAGCTAGGCCAACATTCCTTCAGGAAATCTATAATGCTCAGTTTAATGACAATGATTTGCAAGCAAAAAAGACTCAATCTGAGTCGGGTATTGAGTCTGATTTTTGAATTGGTTCTGATGGATGCTTAATGTTCAGAGATAGGATTTGTGTACCCAAGAGTAGAGAGCTTATTTGGAGAATTTTACAAGAAGCACATGATAGCTGTTTATCAATTCACCGGGAAGTACTAAGATGTACAACGATTTGAAAAAGATGTACTGGTGGAACGGCATGAAAAGGGATATTTCCAAATTTGTATCGAAATGCTTAGTATGTCAGTAAGTTAAAGCTGAACATCAAGTACCTTCAGGTTTGTTACAACCTATAATGGTTCCCAAATGGAAATGGGATAGAATCACCATGGATTTTGTAACGGGACTGCCTTTGACTCCAAAAAAGAAAGATGCCATATGGGTCGTAATGGATAAATTGACGAAGTTGGCTCATTTTATTCCGGTAAGAACAGATTTCTCCTATGATAGATTGGCTGACTTGTACATTTCTGAGATAGTAAGAGTACACGGAGTACCACTGTCGATCATTTCAGATAGAGACCCAAGGTATACTTCGAGATTCTGGAAGAAGTTACAAGAAGCCTTGGGTACGAAGTTGAGTTTTAGTACGGCTTTTCATCCTCAAACAGATGGCCAGTCTGAGAGAATGATTCAGATTCTCAAGGATATGTTGTGTTGTTGCATCCTCGAATTTCAGGGTCGCTGGGAAAAATATTTGTCATTGGTAGAATTTGCCCATAACAACAGTTTCCAAACGAGTTTGAAAATGTCACCTTATGAAGCCTTGTATGGCAGAAAGTGCAGAACCCCGTTATATTGGACAGAACTTAGGGAAAATCAGATTCATGGGGTTGATGTGATCAAAGAGACCGAAGAGAAGGTTAAAGTGATACGCGATTGTCTAAAAGCAGCGTCGGATAGGCAAAAGTCTTATGCTGATCTGAAAAGAAAAGAAATCAAGTTCCAAGTTTGAGATAAAGTGTTCTTGAAAGTGTCTCCATGGAAAAAGGTGTTAAGGTTTGGTCGTAAAGGCAAACTGAGTTCACGATTTATCGGACCGTATCAAATCACCGAAAGAGTTGGACTGCTAGCCTATCGTTTAGCATTGCCTCCTGAGTTGGAGAAGATTCATGACGTATTTCATGTATCTATGTTAAGGAGGTACCGATCAGACCCCTCTCATGTGATTTCACTGACAGAGATTAAGATTAGACCGGACATGACTTATGGTGAGGAACCGGTTAAGATATTGGCCCGTGAAGTTAAACAATTGAGAAACAAAAATGTGGCTCTAGTAAAAGTTCTATGGTATCGACATGGTGTGGAAGAAGCTACATGGGAGCCGGAAGAAACCATGAGAAGTCAATACCTGAACTTGTTTGCTGGTAAGACTTTCGGGGATGAAAGTCCCTAAGAGGGGAGAAATGTAACATCCCAAAATAGGGTCTAGTCAGAATAGTGGTTTCAGGACCACAAATCCGACGTTAAAAATATTTATTTTATGATTGTTATGGGGTTTAGAATATGAGAATATGTTTACATTAGAGTTTCATGAAGAAATTTTAAGTATAAGATGTTCAATTGGGAATTAAGGACCAAATTGAATAAGTTTCAAAACATGGATTTTAAAAGCAATTTCATAGAAATTTGACCAAGTTCTAGAAATTTGGACAAAAAAAGGGGCTTGCATGGATGAATTTTCAAGAAAGGGTCTAAGGGCATTTTGGTCATTTACCATTTTAATGAATTAAAAAAGGAAAAAAGAAGCAAAAATCACCATCTTCTTCCCCACAGCTGCCGAAATTTTGAGCTCCCCATAGTTAAGGTTTCTTCAATTTCCAAGCTCAATAGTAAGTGCTCTCAAGCCCCGTTTTTAATGTTCTTCGTATTTTTGAGATCCTGGTAACTTATTCTTTCCATTTCTACCCATATTTCATGCTAGGGTTTATGTTTAAAAATTTACCCATGCATGAATGCTTGTATTTTGAGGGTTTATGGAGGAATATGAAAGGATGTTGTATGTTAAACATCTTTTTCTATGTGATTTTCATGAAAAACCCTTATAAGGACTATTTTGTGAAAGTTATAAAATGTGTGGTAGAAATGTGAAACTAATGGAAAATGAGAGTTATCATAGGAGAGAAAAATGTTTGACTAGGCTTGGGTAAGGTAGAAATTGCATGAGTTTCATTATACGAGCCTAGGGACTAAATCGTAAAAACGTGAAAGGCTAGGGGCAAAATGGTTATTTTGACCGGGGTGGAATTTAGACTTGAAATAGATTAAATGAATGGTTAGTAATCTATTTTTATTGTTATAGACCCCGATGAACAAATTTCAGAGGTCGATCGAGGAAAACGGAAGGTTTCGAATGGCAAACATTAAACAGAGCGAATACTGTAAGTTCGGATAACCCTAAGTAAACATATATTATGCTAAATTGTATACGTTAATAAATGTATGATGATGAATTGCATTTATTCAAAGTATGTAATTGTATAAAATACAATTGTATAATGAAATGATGAAAAACGTCTCGGTTGAGGTTGAATGGGAAATCTGATGGAGGAACCCTAGTTTACATGAAAATGAGATCCTGCATGTGTTGCGCAAGAAGGATTTAGCCTGCACGGGTGATCCATTGATCTCATCTCTCAAAAGGATTTAGCCTGCATGGTATTCCTTCCGAATGATTGAGCCTCCGAAGAATAAGTGTGCACTCGTGGATTTAGCCCGGACGGGTAATCCAAATAGGTCCGAATTTAGCCTGGTAGGTAATTCGCATCCTAGCTCATTAAGGATGTTTGCCATGAATGGGATTTAGCTCGACTGTAATCCCGCATCACCTTATGAGTTTTCTCGAATGGAGGATTTAACTGGACTGTAATTCGACCATAAGAATGTAAGGTTCACGAGTGCATATCTGATATGATCATTCACACGAATTGACGGATAATGGGTATTTTCATCGAGATTGCCCATAAACTCAACGAGACTAATATGATACACCTGTATAAGATGAATTGTAAAGTGATGAGCTCATCTAAGTTAAATTCCATGATGTTATTGATATATATATATATATATATATATATATGTATCTAACACATTGATTGAGTGCATGATTAGGAAAAGCATTTCATGCTAATTGAGTTTACTAATCAAATATGGTTGAATGGTAAATTATCTTGTAAGTTTACTTTCCGGTTAATCGAGCTTACTAAGCATGTAAATGCTTACTCCTCTCTTTTCTCCTAATTTTCAGAGCTTGTGGACTCATAAGGCTTGAAGGACGGTTGGAGATTACAACACACTATCAACTAGGTCCGCTTTGGTATATGAATACTTTTATTTTGTTAATTTGACATGTATAGGTGCTTTTGAGTTATTTTGTTAAAAGCCATTTGGCTAACCAATATAAAGGCTTGGATGCCTTGTTTATACATTTTGTAATGGCTTTGATATATGGTCTTTTGTGGTATATTATCCCACCATCATACTAAATGAATTGTTAAATGTTTATTTATATGTCATAATATAGACATATTTGTGTAATGTAACCAATTCATCGGAATCAGAAGGATCATAATTGGCAATGAGTAAATAACGAGCCAAAATCCAATGTTGAGGCAAATATTGCTATCATCCCTCAGACTACTAAGGAACATTATGGCATGCGTAAACCAATGATACGAGGTTTCCATGCAATAAGATTTTATGAAGACATTCATAAGTATTAAGTGAATATTGTTTGTTAATTGACATCTAATAAGCATAGGTGTGATAAAGGGGTGACCTAGGGTTTGAAAAATAGCCTAATATGGTCCATATAGTGAGACACACGGGCGTGTGTCTAGGCAGTGTGTGATACACGGGCCACTCACATGGGCGTGTGGTATGGCCGTGCGTCCCCTGCACCTAAAATTTTAAGTTAGCATCAAGCACGGGCTTGAGACACGGGTGTGTGTCTTAGCCGTGTTAATTTAACAGGATGCTCAAGTTATGGACACGGGGTGAACCCACGGGCGTGTGCCATGGCCGTGTCCATAAGTCAGTATAGCCCCACGGCTTGGGGGCACGGGCATGTTCCCCTACCCACGGGCGTGTGTAAACTCTTACATAGGCGTGTGGGATATTGTTCAAGGAGTTCATGTCGAAGATTCGATTTTGTTCCGATTTATTCCTGGTATTAAATAAAGGCCTTGTAGGCCCACGTAAATAAATCGACTTAAGGTTGAAAAGAAATTTTATGACCCGTATTTTCTAGTTCTGTCTGTATGTCTGTCTGGTAACGCCTCATACTTGTCCCCGGGCATGGGTACGAGTAAGAGGTGTTACATTTAGAAACCACTATTCCGACTAGGCCCTATTGTGGGATGTTATATTAGGAATGTTTTAAATTGTTTTTCATTAAGGATATTTTAGTAATTTGGCTAATAAAGCCAAAATAACATGAAAAAAGATGTCATTTTCTTCATTTTTTCATGCCATTGTTGAATTTTTCAAGGGGAGACCATAGCTAGGGCTTTCCAAGCTCCATAGTAAGTCCATTCTAGCCCCGTTTTTAATGATTTTTACATTTTTAAAGTCGTTATCACTCAATCTATCTATTTCTACCAACATTTTGAGATATGGTTGAAGTCTAGGGTTTTGACCCATGGTAAATATGTGTTTATTTTGATGTTTAATGGTAGATTATGCAAGTTTATGGTTAGAGAAATAACTTTTACTAAGTGATTTTCGGTAAAAAAGCTAAAAAGGACTAATTTGTAAAAGTTATAAGATTTGTCATAAAAGTGTGTTCTAGTGGAAATTGTGGGATGTTATAGTCATGAAAATGGTTCGGCTAGGCTTAAAGTACAAAGAAATTGAATAAATTTCATTTTACGAGCCTAGGGGCAAAAGTGTAAATATGACAAAGTTTAGGGGCAAAAGTGTAAATATGACAAAGTTTAGGGGCAAAAATGTAATTTTGCCATAATATGATTTTTGGGTCACAATAAATAATGTGACTAATAAGTGAGCTAAATTTGATATTATAGATCAAGAAAAAATAAGATTCGTGCCCAAAACGAGGAAAAACATGAAATTTACGGTTAGGTCCCTTTTTGCCATTTCGGTACCGAGGTAAGTTCATTTGCGAATAATGCAATATGTACCATATTTTAAATGCCTTAATATTGCATGTATGGTAAGTTTATACCTATTTAATATGATGTTGTATCATGAGTTTATTGGCTACATTTTTATCATGGATTATGCTTTGATTATTCTATGAATAAGTGATTGGTACTATGAGTATTGAAATCGACATTACGAGCAAGTTTGACAGAAATGTGGTATCAAAGAATCCCATTTGAACCTTAAGAATAGTTAGGGATACAAGTGACATGTCACTAGGAATTATGTGATCTGAACTTATTGAGTTGTGGTCTGAGTTCATGATATATGTGACATCCGAACTCATTAAGCTGTGGTCTGAGTCCGTGATATATATGACACATGTTTTGGCATCCAGGTAATGGGCTTGTATATTCTACTGGTGGTGGGGTAGTCCGGCATGTGTTGCGGATACCTGACAACCTATATGAGCAGACCTGTGAGTAGCTCGAAAGCGAGCAACATGTGATGTGAGGTAGCATTGGCTACATATGGGGCACTTAGGTGCAAGATTTCGATGTATCCAACAGTATTCCAAGTGTTTAACGGGTATGTTCAAAGCAAGAAAATATATGACTATATTACAAGTGGTACAGGTGTGTACACAGAACTCATGTGAAGTGAATTTGATATATGATAAATTCTTGGTAAGAATGTGCATGAACAAGTTATGCTTGTGAAACATTGATAGCCTTGTGATTAATGATCTACATTTATGATGAATGGATGCATGATAAGATATGAAAATAACAATGTGTTGGGCTTATGAGCCTAATTGAGTTGTGATATAGTACGATGTATATATTTAAGTTGTGATTCAATAGATATGCGAAAGATTGTTAAGCTATATGATGAAATTATGATTACTCGTAATTGATGTGCATGTTGTTAAGTGAGTTGAAATAACTTGTTAAATAATGTAATTTACTATAATGATGAGATCATGGTTGTTAATCTAATGCCAAGACATGCAACTAGTGTTTGTAAGAAAAAGAGTAAGCATTATGAATAAGTAGAAATCATGAGATTTAATGCAAATTGTATTAATAACATTTTTATGAATGGGTAAAATGAATGAATGTTAATAGTTGTTTATTATTTGCATATGAACTTACTAAGCTTTGAAGCTCACTCCCTTTCCTTTCCCATCTCTTATAGGTTAATTTAGCTAGCTTGGGTTGGAGACCGCTAGAGATGCCATCACACTGTCAAGCTATCATTTGGGTATAAGTGAACACAAGTGTTTTAAATTTATGGCCTGTATAGGGACTTTGTCAATTGGTTAATTATGTCATTATTAATTTGGTCAAGCATGCTATCTTATAATGATTTAGTGATTCATTTTGTATATGGCCATGAGATGTGGCTCATATTGTATATGGGGTTGTAAACCTATTCATATATGCATGCATGTGCCTATGCAAATGTGATATGGTTGGTTGTTGGGTGTATGTGATGAAATGTGTTCTAGCTATGGATGTTTGATGATGGAATTGTGAATGATTGGCATGATGGCATCTGAAACATGAGTATGTTAAATAGAAGTAAACTATAACTCTTAGTGCATGCAAATTTATAAATTTGGCTTGACAAAGCATGAAGTCTTATGCATGTATTAGTAAAGATGAAATGATTATGATCATGTTTTGTTTTTGTATGTTTAAGTTCTCAATTATGCCATGTTAATTGCCTTTGAAGTCATGTATGTGTTTGTGCAAATAAGGGTGGCAAATAGCTTGGAAAATAGCCTCAAAATTGTCCACATGGATAGACAAACGGGCGTGTGTCTAGGTTGTGTATGACACACAATCTGCCCCATGGATGTGTGTTCCGGCCATGTCCCCTGCACCTAAATTAGGTAAAATAGAATGCTCAGTAGTAAACACACGGGCAAAGACACGGCCATGTGACTTGGCCGTGGACCCTATTTCGATTGATGACGTCATAAACAGAGAGTTACATGGGCTGAGGACATGGGCGTGTGTGACCACACGGCCTACCCACACGGGCGTGTGACTCCTGTTTTGAGGAAAATTTTTTAAGAGATATAAAAGTTTTGAAAGTTCTCGGTTTAGTCCCAAACCACACCCAATGTATGTTTTGGGCCTCGTGGGCCCGTATAAGGGACGATATGCATGTGATTGGATGAATTTGATTTGGTTCAAATTTTATGGCCGGCTTTTGTATGAATGTTTATATTTAAGTCTGGTAAGGCCTCGAACCCTATCCCGGCGTCGGATACGGGTAAGGGGTGTTACAATAAGTATGTGAAATAGATTGTATTGGTATATTGAGATTGAGTATTCAATTGAATAAATAACTAGGTATATGTATATATACTTATAGATGATGGTATGAATTGAATAAGTAGGATATAAAATGATTGGTATATAGTATATTGTTAAATGATTATATTGAATCTTATTGTTGATTGTTACAACATGTCAAGATTGAATTCTAATGTCAAATGAAACGTTGTAAAAATGGTTGTATTTGTATTTCACATGTTAATAGAAATATTTAGTATGAAAGTTGTGTTAAATAGCTAATAGTTGAAATTGATGGTATCCAAATTGCTATATACATATATTCATGTCATGTGTGAAATGAAACTATTGGCACAAAAGATATATCTGAATTTGATTGTGCGCATTTGTTATTATTATAACTTTGGCTTGAATCATGTAAGTACCACTAAATGTTATCGCTCAGCATATGGTTTGTTTATTTCGTACGCAGGTATAGGTGGAATTCGAAGTTCCTGGAGGTGATTTCAGCATCCAGTTCATGATCCTCAACTTGACAATGTTAGTATACTCCCTTTACGTTTTAATATACGGCATGTACCTAAGTTGAGTTGGGTTTTGGCATAATATGTGATTATGTTTATATTGAGGCTTGAAATTGTAACTTTGAAATGGTCAAATGGTGGATTTGTATATGTGAATATGGTATTTGTTTTGAATTGTATGAAAGGTTGCAATATTGAAACTTATATATGTGAATGTATATGTCAACTTGAAAAATTAACAATAATTGCCATAAGTGTTTAAGTTAATATGTATGATTAGGTAATATAAAGTTATATGTGATGAGATATACTAGGAATGAACATTTGAGAATGGCATATTTAGTTGAAATAGTGATTGATTGTGATGAAATTGTTATCTAGGTGAAGCTTATGGGTATCATTTTGTACCATTTAGAAAGAAGAAGCTACTTCGCAACATCGGATTCTTGTCGTTGTGCCGACATCGCAACGAAACCAGGTCAGTATGTTATGTCACGACGAGGAACTCTCAAAGTCGTGACATCAACCTGAGATTTTAGAAAACATTACAATTTGGTCTTAATTAAACCTCGAGTTAACAATAGACCTTTCATAAGCTCATATAAGACTCGAAAATTATTGTATATCATATTATATTCATGTATTGCTCATAACTAAATATAAAATGGTATAAATTGAATGTATTTTATCGTAGTTGCTCTGGCAACGAATGTGACATCCTGTAGCTCGAACCCGACAACCAGGTTGGGTATTTGGTGTTACAGGAAAGGCTTAAAGCAACATATATAATGGCAAGTCTAGAAATATTCGTCACAAACATAATAACATTAAATATTTGCTTTGGAATGGAGTTATTTCCATTGATTGAGTAGAATCAAGGGAAAATATTGTGGATTTGCTAACTAAATGTCTAAGAAGAAAGCTTGTGTACAGTTCATTGAGGTGAATGGGCCTAAAGCCATTAAAAGACATAAAAAAGAAAGTGTTATGATGGTAACCCTACCTAGTTGAATAAAGATCTCAAGATCTAGGTTCAAAAGGAAAACTAAATTATATTGCACTTTTTGTAGCACTTGGAAATTATTATTTCTTACTTATTCTTACGGTGAAAAGGAAAAGTGTTAACTATAGAGTAATAAGGATGAGATGTGCTCTTAATGATTCACATATCTTTGAAACTCTCAGATTCTGGCGACACTCCTGCAAGCATGGTTTCCAAATTTATCAGCCTTTACGTTGAGCCTTGTAACAGTGTAGAGATTTATTTATTACTCGTGTCTATTACACCAATGATTATTCCTTCACTCATGTTGCTTGTAGTTAAAAGATTTGCCAAAGAATGATCATTTAGCCCCATGAAGTCCCAGCTTCGAGTTGTATGAAGCTTGTGAACTCAATTAGGAATCACTTAAACAACACTAGGAAATGCTGCAATTTGTAAGTGATCTTTTTAGTTCTTAAAGTTGTAGATGCTAAAAATAAAACAAAATCAGCCAATGCAAACTGTTGCCGGACATTATATCACCTTCAATTTCCTTTTCCCGAGAATCTATCAACCTTCTGCAAACCTAGAAAAGCCATGTTTATAGTTATAAAGCATTGAACTTTTTGCAGCTTCCTTGCTGAGATTCAAATTTCTAATTAATTATAAAATGACATGGAAATTATGTGGAAAAGAATAAAGGGTTAAGAAAAATACATGTAATTAAGTTAACTGCCAACTCAGCAATCTATTAGTAATTGTAACTTTGTAAAGTCAGAAGACTTCAATAAAAAAAAATTCTAATAGTCGCGTGACTATTTATGCAATTTACGCTCTATAAATATACAAAACATATATATGATTTTTCTAACATGCTGGAGGAGTTATTCGTGACAAACATGGTAATTGGATAGAAGGCTACTTTAGAAACATTAATATATGTTCTGCTCTTAAAGCAGAAATATGGGCCATTTTAAGAAGGGTTTTAAGAAGGTAATTTTGCAAAGTGATAACATGAATGTGGTGCAACTTCTGAATACAAAAGGGGTGAACTCCAATGTCGGGCTGATCCGAAGCATTGTTGAGTTGAGGGACAAACATTGAATAGTCAAATTCTCTCATGTTTATGGGGAGGCTAATTTTACAGATGATTTTATGGCCAACTTTGCTGCATCTGTGGCTCCTGGACTCCATCTTTTTGACCGACCTGGTGCTATTAATTTAGTTTTAAGCGATATTCTAGGAATCTCATATGACAGGAATTGTTAGTATCCTTTTACTTCCAAAAAGAATTTTAAACTTTGGCTATGTATCCTGAATCCTTACTTTTGATCCCCATTTTAGTGGACAGTGGACAGAACAAATGCTTCTATCTAAATTTAAGAATCAATGTTTCTACAAAAGAATTTTTTCTGAGAATCTAACGGAAAACCACAAACGTGAAACTGAAAAAGGAGAAATGATGACCTTCGAACCAAGAGGATAGTCTCCTTCGGCGGACCAAAGACCATGTCTAACGTACCAACCAGCAGCAGAAATTTTCTAAGTACGTCAATCAACAAACCACAGCAACAGCAGCTGAAAACACACCGGCAGTGTTGGTGACTGCTATGTCAAGCCTCCTGCACTCATTCAAGTCAATGTGATTTGACGCCTGCGCTGGCTGTTATGACGTGCTGCAGTGAAGGCAGCGGCAGGATAATGTGAGGGGTTTTTCTATGCTGGTCAATGTGGTTGAAATTGGGCCTGGAGGTTAAGCTGGCGAATACACATTTCTGATTTCTCTCTCATCTTTGGTGCCCATGTGTAGACGTGCAAATACAAGGAACAAAGCTTTTTCTATGAAGCAAAGAGGCTAAAACTCCTGTCTGGGTTCTTAACTACAATGAGCAAGCTTGAAAAACCACACAGTAACAATCAACAATGTTTATTATTTCTTCAAAGAAATCAGATAATAACTACTTTTTAACAAAAGTTTCAAGAAATTCTACACAGTTTCTAGTTTCAAGCTATCACAATCGGAAGACATGGACCAGACAATATCATCTAACAATGGCCACGCACCAACTCTTAGTCATCATTTCCTTCTCACCCTGCAACATAGAGTTACCTCACCTCACCTCACCTCACCTCACCTCACCTCACCTTGTAATATATGACCTATAACATCTCGCCCAACGGAGTCTTAGTATTCGAGTACTGTTCTATAGATGAGAAGGATATGATACGTGAAGAAGTGAATAGTGTTAAAACTATTCTAAGAATAAGAGCTATGTGAGTGCCTACATGACGCCTTGATATTGGCGAACACTGGGATGGCACATTCAATAAACTAGGAATCAATTGAATGTGAACTAAGATAGTTAAGAACTAAGAGAAAAATACTCGATTGTTTCCTTGAAATTTGTAGATTTGAATAAGACCACCGAATGACTGATGTGACATTTATCAAGTCCCAATAAAAGCTTAAGTCAGATCAAAGAGCTCAAGAAAAGGTAGGATAAGATATTTTCTCTCTTCCTTTCATCAGGGGATTAGGGCTAAAGAAGAAAGAAAAAGTCCTCTGAGCTAAGTATAAGGTCCAATGATTAGACGAGGTCAAGGTAAGGTAAAGCCTGACGTATGGCGAGCTCTAAAGTTTATAAGTAAATAAACTATTGTTCGCCCGACTAGTGCGCATGGCGTGTACGTGGGCGCGTAATTAATATCGAATTGTAATGCAAAAAACCCTTAAAAAGGAATGAGTTAATGAGAAAGAAAGCTTAGTTGGATATTGAGGAGACACATATAATAGGGTCGCCGCCAAGAAGGCATAATGTGCCAAGTGCGACTCGTTGGATTATCAACAAGTGCTCTAACGGACAATGGGTTAAGACCCAAGAGTATGATACGTAAAAGTAAGATTGCTCGTACGTGTTTCTTTTACAACTGTCATGCATCTACAATCACATGAATTAAGTCGCGTGTCAAACATCTAACGATGTAAGGAAAAATGTATTACTGACCGGGTAAGTGATAAGCACTGTTCCCTTACTTCCTCAGTAAGTATTCTCTGTCTATATAAGGATGAGGTGAAGGGAAAATCCACTCACCCTTAAGATGAGATTGGAACAGAGGATGAGCTTTGAGATGCCCCTGGCCTTACTATCATGAGAGCAAGTCTGTTTAGCTTAGTAATGAAAATGGTAAAACTTTGTCGTACGAGTTTGATATTCAAGTGAGAAAGGAAATGAACTAAATGGAAAGATCGTGACGAGTTTTCTGTGGTTTAACATTTAGGGGCTGCCAATCTACTCGATGGAAATCCAGAGTTGATGTTTGAAGCTGCCAAAGGCGAGGTTTTTGAGGATTCTGAGTCTCTGAACTGAACCTTACTTGTACGTGTGGCTGTATGTTTCTATATTCATCTCTTCTGTTCTAAATGATTAATCTATGAAATGAAGACAGGCGTAAAACGCTGATTTTGTGAAAGATGCTTGTTTGATGAGCTTGCATGTGATGTTTATGGATGATATGCCTCTGTTATGAAAAAGTATGTGTATGATGAATATGCAAAGAAAGAATGAGCTCAATGATATGTTTCTATTTTAAAGGAAAATGCATGTATGTATGAGTGTGTGTGGAAGTATGTCTCTGTTTGTTATAAGTAAGTCTCTGCATGAGTCTGAAAGCACGATTCTCTTTGTCATTAAAAGAGTCTACATGTGAAGGGAAAAGTGTGGTTGCTGTCTCTGCATGAAGAGTTTGTGCATGAGTTGCATAAGTCTGCATGTTAAGTCTACTTGCGTATGAGATAGTAAAAACAAATTCTGATAAGGAAAAACTGTGGTCATGGCAGGAAGACCATATAGTGTAAGACCTAATTTGGGACTATAGCATCATATAAGGATACAAAGACCACATAGTGTAACACCTAGTTTGGGATTATGGCATCACGTGGTGAAAGAAGATAAAGGACGGTTGGGCGAGTACCAAGCGATGAGGGGCAAATATCAAAATGTTGAGTTTAGGCAAATCCCTATCATCGAAAAAAACCATTTACTGAAAGGTGGAAGCCTTTGTGGTTGTTCTCTGATAAGTGGAAGCCTCTGTGGCTGTCCTCTGATATGCTTGAGTCTTTACGATGATATCTATTATATGGAGTTTTAGTGGACGACTCTGTGAATGCACCTTCGTGGCGAAGTATGTTAAAGTGGATGTCTTTATGGTTGATTCTGTTCTATGAGGCTATCTAATGTGAGTGGGTGCCTTTGTGGCTATCTGATGTTATGTGGACGCCTTTGTGGCCATATAGTTATTTGTGGCCATCTAACTATATGGACGACTCTATGGCTATCTTGTATATATGTTTGGACGCTATTGGGGCTATCTATGTCAAAGGAAGACTTATGTGGTTATCTATATCAAGGGAAGTGTATGCCTTTGTGGCGCAGTCGGTGAAATTGGCCTTTGTGGTAATGTTTTGAACACAACATTGATTGAGCGAACTCTGAATGAAAGCGCAACCAACGAGCTTGAGACGATGAAAGACTGGTGAGGAACATTTTTATGCTGAAAGCGGATGAAGCCTACCTTGTCCACCAGAATGAAAGGTGAATTAGAATGTATGTCATGAGTTCAAGCCCACAAGTGGAACAATTGTGACTAAGGTAAGAATGCTTCCAGAGTGCGAAAGAGAATACAGTAAGTGAAGGTTTAATATTCGTAACACTAATTTTGGTAAGTACCTGCTTAAGAAGTAAAGGAAAGTGCAATGCTCTAAGCTTAACAAGAAATAATAAATAATTGCGTGAAAGTCCTCTCACTAAGTTCTTATGAAGTTACTATGAATGTATCTGATTTCAGGAATATAAAAAATAGTGCGTCGGGAGACGATGTCAGGGCTATGCTAGGAAGCAGTGGACTAAGTCGTTACGCATACAGAAGAAGAATGAAAGAAAGAGGAAAACGTAAGAGAAAGATGTATGAAAAGTCGCAAGGCTATGTGATAACGACTAAGCTATGCAAAAAAACCATTGGCAAAGTTGAAGTCTGCGCATAAGATATAGAGTAATACTTTAAATACATATAATAAGAAAGGCGAAGTCTTAAGTAATTACCTTCGTAGTTTATTTCAAAATGTAAAGGTAAATATACATTGTACAAAGAGTTAATTGTTATAATACATACAAGGTATTTTAGGGGAGAGAGATTAAAGAAATTTTGTTAAGACATTGTTAGTATAGTTACATAGGTGAGTAGAAGAAGTTTAGCTTAAATTTGTTATTGGAAATAAATCCAATAACACCAAATACTCGGATCTGGTCGATCGGGTTTGAGTAGAGGGGGTTACATGGTCAATTTCAATAAGATGAGAAAGAAAGACGGATGGGTAATAAGAAGACATTGATATGATATTGGCTTAAAAATTTACAGAAGGATCTCAACAAGCATCATATCTTTCAACTTCCCAGTATGCCATATCAGCTTATTGGACGACAACAATTTCTTATACATACGAGATTCTGTAGTGCGGAATATAAAAACAACAGAACAAAACAGATACCATTCATGATGTCGAGAATTACAACACCCTTAGAGAAATTTGTAGTAGCTAACCTGACAAATGGGGCAGATCATCCAAAGGAACAGGAGTTAATAGGGGTTGATTTGAGAAGAAGGCTTCGAAATTTCCGACCACAGTTTTACGCAACTGTTCAAGAGATTCCGTTGTGCAAACAGCATTATGAGGAGACATGACTACATTATCCAATGCAAGGAGCTCAACGGGAACGTCAGGTTCATGCTCAAACACATCCAAGCCGGCACCTCGGATCTCTCTCTTAATTAAACACTGCACCAATTCCTTCTCATCAATGATGGGTCCACGAGCTATGTTAATAATGACCCCATCCTTGCCCAACGCTGACAACACTTCCTTGCCAATCAGGTGGTGTGTTTCATTAGTTAAAGCACAGCAAATTATAAGGGCGTCGCAATTAACCGCCAGTTCAACAACATTGGGATAAAAAGTGTACGGTACAGAAGGTTTTTTGCTTCTTGAATTGTATGAAATAGAACAGTGAAATGCCTCCAGTCTTTTAGCGACTTCAGTTCCAATACTTCCTAATCCAACAATTCCCACTTGCTTACCGCCAAGCTGAAATTCTTCAATTACCAAATTATAAATAAACATTACTTACATAATTTAAATCTGAGGGGAAGAAAGGGTAAGAGTACGACCTTATAGCCAAGAGGATAGTTTTCTTGGGAAGACCATAGCCCTTGCTTGACATAGCGGTTACCAGCCGAAACCTTCCTCAAAACGTCGAGCAACAATCCCACCGCGGAATCTGCACAATCAGTGGAGAAAATGGTTCCAGCGCCAGCCACTGCGATGCCACGGCGTCGGCACTCGGAGAGATCAATGTGGTTAATGCCCTGGCTAGTGGTAACGACCAAACCCAGGCGGGGCAAAAGGCGGATAGTATCAGCGGTGACAGAACCGCTAGCTGATGTGAGAATGGCTTGTACTGACTGTGCATGGGTGAGCAAGAAGTGGGGAAGAGGGAGTGGGGATTCGAACGGTTTCAGGAATTGGAATTTGGGTGAGTCGAAGAAATGGTCACCGAAAATGCTGAATGCTGTCGGGGGTTTCAAGATGAGGACATAGGGCAAGTCGTTTGGGGGAGGCTGAAATTGGTTTTCAGCTGCTACTGCCATTTGCTTTGTTAGTGCTTTTCACCAGTGCCGTGTGCGGTAGGTGCGGATTATGCAAGATTCTTGTTTTTGCTTTGGTATAATTTGTAAGATTCTTTACATTATGGGTAAATATTCTATAATTTGAGCTGAGAGGGTGAAACCTTTATAAATGATTAAATAATGTTTGAATTTTAGAGAAGTGTTTAACGAATGGTTTTTTATGCACTTAGTTTGTAGGTAAATGTTAGATTTGTTTATAATAATAATATATTAGTTGAAAAATTTGAAAGAAAATCTTATTTTAGTACTTAGGAAAAAACATAAACTTTTATTTTAGTACTTTTAAAAATACTGGACTCTTAGTTGATCACTTTTCAAAGTTTAACTTTCATTTAAACATATTTATGAAAGTTATTTTTAAAAGTTTGGTTTTTATGTGATCAAACCCTAAGAGTTGGGCCTGATTTGAATCTTTAGTTTTTTTTTTTTTTTTTTTAATGTCCAACAAGTCAAAGCTTTTTATTTATTTACCATTTGACACCGGTTGAGCCCTTTATATTATTTTTTTGTCATCAATTATGATTTTTTTTTAAAATTGGTCACTTAATTAAGAACATCTTCTTCTTCTTTCTTTTGTTACGTGTCGTCAAGTGTCTGACAAGAGAGTGACATGGCAATTAAAAAAATTAGTATAATAATAATTTAGCACTCAATTTTTATATATTATATTAATTTGATTATAATTTTAAAAATGAACCCTCAACTTACAAATGGTCTCAATTTGATCTTAAGTCAAAAAAATTCAAAGAAATATATAAAAGTACATAAATATTCTTTTAATAAATTATATTTTAAAAAAAAATAAAAAGAATAAATTTATTAAAATATTAAAATAAATAAAAATATTAAAAATTTTACCTTTCTCTTACGCTTCTCACACTACCGCTACTATCGCTACCTCCAACTCAGATCTCATAATTCACACTTAACATTTAATATGAATTAATTGGTGGTGAAAATTACACTTTTTTCATTTTCTCATTAAAAAATGAAAATTTTATAATTTAATATGTGTACTTTCAAATCTTTCCAATTTGAAATCGAAAGTTATTCCAATATATTCTCATACCAAAAAATTAATAATAATTTATATTTCTCTTTTTGGTATAATTTACACTTTATTCTTTCAACTCTTTTAAATTTTGCAATTAAGTCATTTTTCAACATTCTCACATCCACAATATTCTTTATTTGACTCAATTTTCAATTTTCTTGAAATTTCACTATTTTTTATCTTAGGACAATACTATATGTCTTATAAAAAATTTTGGGGTGTTACATTCAAACCCCCATTGCAAGTGAAATAGTGATTGTCATTCACAATATTCCTTAAATATAAATGGGTGTTAGACAACCAATCATTAAGTTTCCACAAATTGTTTATGGTGGTTAAGTAGATCAGGCTGCCCAACAATTACCAGAAGCTATTAAACAACCATTTGTAGAACAAGTTCCTCAAGAGAATGTTAATACAACATTATGAAGATAAACTAGGACTAATAAATCAACAATACCTAGTGACTCTATTGTGTATCTAGACAAGAAGCTAATTATGACATTGGAGCTAAAAAAGATGTTGAAAATTTTTTACAAGCCACGAGTTCTAGAGCATTTGATTGGTGGGTTAATGCTGGAAAGAAATGATGAATTTTATGAAATTTAATGACATTTAGGGTCTTACTGATTTGCCTAAAGGTGAAAAGCCCATTGGATGTAATAGATCTTTAAAACTAAAAGGGACTCATTATGCAATATTAAGAAATATAAAGTAAGACTCATCACCAAAAGATTCACTGAAAAGGAGGGAATATAAACCTTTTCTCTTGTATCTAAGAAAGAAAATCTCCATATCATTATGGCGTTAGTTGCCTATTTTGGCTTGGAACTATATCAAATTGTTGTGAAAACAACATTTCTTAATGAGGAAGTTTATATGAAATAACCTAAAGGATTTTTCACGCAATTGGTATGCAAGCTTAAAAATTTATATATAGATCGAAACAAGTCTCTCGCTAATGATATTTAAAATTGCATGATGTCATTCTTTTTCATTTAGTTTTGTAGAAAACATCATGAATCAATGTCTCTATTAAAAGGTTAGTGGGAGTAAATTTTATTTAATCATTCTATATATGGATGACATTTTACTGATAAGAATTTGCTATATAAAGTGAAACAATTTCTTTTTGAGAAGTCCAAGATGAATGATATGAGTGAGAGTCACTTCTACCTTGAAGATTGGGTTGGTTACTTCTTTTGAGGCAACTTTAAATGTTTTATGGTTGAAGAGTTTTATGGCAAGGCTTAGAATAATTTTATTTTATGTCTAAGACATTAAAATGGATTATGATAATTTATCTATTCTTTTCATGGTTAAAAAAACATAAGTAGTAGTCCAAGTAAACACGTAAGCATTAAGTATTTAATTATAAAGGAACAGATAAAAAAGTGATCATTAAACACATTAGTATTAAAGTAATGATTGTTGAGTTTTAATGATCTTATAATTTTGTCTTATAGGACATTATCATTAGACATGAAAATCATTTATATTGGGTTTGTTTTCACATTTATGTTACTTTTTTTAACCTTGAATAACTATAAAATTTATTCATTAAATTATAATGAACAATTGTTGAAATAGAATACATAAAAGATAACATCAATTTTTAAAGGACTTAATCGCCAATTTCTTGCGAATAAGGGAGAATGTAAAATTTATCCTTAAAGACGAAGAAATTCATAACTCAAATCTTTAATGGAAAAAAAATTGGTGCTTTCATAAAGTTGGTTATTGAAAGCATGATGGTTAAATTTTAACATTTGATGCGGACATTTTGCTACAACTAATCCAATTAACGCTTCTTTGTGTTTTGTCTTTAATTGAAAGACATTAAAAAAGCTTGTGTGAAAGATACATTAATGGTTGTGCTATATATACGGGCCTTTGCGTAAAAGATTCTTATGTTCATCAATTGTTAAAGAGTGTACAAACATTGATACACATAAAAAGAATCAAATATCAATGCTTGAAGGTTAATGCTCTATTCTGCTTTTTAACTTAAATTTACATGTTATTATATTTATAAGGTATGTTTTTTATCTAAATATTATTTAGATATATATAATATTGTTTATAGATAACTAACATTATTTTGTCTCTGTTGATTGGCATGGATATTGTTGCCAATGTAAGAGAACGTGAGTTTTGAGTGCTCTAAAGTACATTATACTCCTATTTATGGGTTGAGAAAGGGCCAATGAAAAATGACAGATGTGGTGTGCTTAGAATATTTAAATTTCAATTAGAGTTGTTATCCAAACATGTAGTAGCTATCACAATGGTGGATTTTTTTTGCTGGTACTGGTTTGTGTAAGTATTAATTTGTTTGATATATCATTTCAAATTTATCATTGGTTTTAAAAAAATATTTATAAATATCAAATAATGAGATTAAATAAATCTCACATATAAAATATTCATTTATTATATAGAATATTTTTTAATTAACTCTATAAATATAATCCATCACTAAACAAATTCAAAAATAAATAATCAAAAAGATTGTTTCATAAATTAAACAATAAAATCATGCTATACTAGTCATATAACAATTCATAATTTAATAAGTTCAAATAAATAATTATATTTGTATTTTAAAATTAATTTATTTTGTAGCGAAATCACTCCATACAATATCAATTAAATTTTGCACAGGAATAAAAGCAAAAATTTATACTTCCAATTGACTACTAAAACGGGTAAGATAATGAAATTGAATACCTTTATCCAAACACATTATCAATTGAGCTTGTGACGTAGGTTTAAGGTTTAATGTTTCAATTGAAGTTGTTACTCAAACACATTATAGCTTATTTGCCCACCCAAAAATAGCCATGATTAGATGACCTGCTTGATTAGCCCAAATAGAGCTCAAGCGTTATCTTTTCAAGCAAACCCATAAAGTGAACTTTTTCGTCAACAATAACAAATGGAAGTATTCAAAACAAGAGCTTGAAATAAAGCAACGAATGTAAAAAAGTCAACAACTGTAAGATTACCTCAAAGAATCCTAATCTTAAGACTAAAAATTAGTTCCAAGCAGCAAATTAATAATCCAGGTGTTTCAGGAATTCTGTTATCGCAAATTTCTAACAGCGACAAAGGCAGCCTTTTGAATGGGTCATATGCCACGAACAAGTATCGCAATTTAACTATCTTCTTCGAATTTACACTACAAATCTCACCTTAACAATGTCGAAATTCGACCCATACCAGCATCTCAGTATACGTCCCAACCCAGACGGTACCATCACTCGCTTAACCAACTTCCCCAGCACCGAAGCCAACCCCGACATAATTCCAGGTATCCCCACTGTTTCTAAAGATGTCACCGTCAACGAAGAAACAAAGGTCTGGGCACGCATTTTCCGCCCTAATAAATTGCCATCTAATGACAACACTGTTGTACGATTACCCATCGTTTTCTACTTCCACGGTGGTGGCTTCACTTTATTCAGCGTTTCCAATATCACAACTCATCAACCTTGCTCTACCATTGCCAGTGAAACACCCGCCATTGTCGTAGCAGTGGAGCATCGTCTTGCCCCCGAGCACAGGCTCCCGACGCAGTATGAAGATGCCATTGACACGATCCTGTGGGTGAAGAAACAGGTTTTGGACCCTCAAGGAGAAAGATGGCTAAGAGATTACGGGGATTTCACAAGATGTTACCTTGGTGGGCGTGGTAGCGGTGGCAATATTGCGTTTCATGCTGCTATAAAAGCTGCAGATCATGATATAAAGCCTTTAAATATTAATGGTATATTTTTAAACCAACCAATGTTTGGTGGGAAAGAAAGACTGCCATCAGAGTTGACATATGCAACGGATCAGTTGATACCATTGCCTGTACTTGATCTATTGTGGGAGTTAGCATTGCCTAAGGCAACAGACCGTGACCACCGATATTGTAATCCAATGCAGGATGCAGTGTACAAGAGTAAGGTCAGTTCGTTAGGGCGGTGTTTGGTGATTTCATTCGACATGGATCCAATGTTTGATAGGGTGCAAGCATTCGTGCAAATGTTGGTAGATGAAAAGGTTCAAGTTGATGCACGTTTCGATATTGTCGGCTTCCATAACATCGATATCGTGGATACACAAAGAGCTCAGGCCATTTTGAATATTATTAAGCAATTTATCATTTGAAATTACAAGCTGAACTCATCATCTAAAATCCATTCTTCACAAGAGATTCCACTTTTCTATTTAGTTTGTTATATATACATATGTTAGTGGTGTTAGTGTCTTTTCATTAGAAGTGGCTTACTTTTGGTAAGTCATTGTTTCATGTTATTGATAATTGCGAAGTAAACAAAGTTAAATCATGTTCTGTTTTTGTTGATCATGGGCAAGTTACTGGCGTGATATTTTTTTTTTTTTGGTATGGTTTTATGTATATAATTTTAGGGTTTATTGCAATGATTAATGGATCGTTTTCAGTTCATTCTTCTTTCAATTCTTATTTTTATTTCATACTTTTTGCTTTCTTAAATTTTACTTGAATTGCTACATTGTTTCTGTTTGCACATAGCGCTATACAACAACAGGGATTGAATGAATTCAAGCAGACATGACTATATAATCTGGAGAGATGGAGCTGATAAGTTGATCCCAGAATTTAGTTACGGTCCTCATGTTTGAGAAAACATTATCATATGCAAGGCAAAGCCAGAACAATTTTGCAGGGGCGAATGAAATTTTAATTTTTTATAGTTTATATCTTTATAATTTTTAAAGGATTAAATTGCGTCTTTATAATTTTAAGGGAGTTAAAGTACAATTTTACCCTTTTTAATTTAAATTTTTTTAAAAAAAAATTAAAAGCCTAAATAACAAGTTTCCATTTTAAAGGGGTCGGGCCTTTCCAAACTCTGATTCTCCTCTGATCGGAGGAACATAGTAGGGTATGTAAAATATGTCATACATTTCAGCATAGTAAAAAAAGATTAAAAAAAAAAAGAGATTAAAAGAAGAGAAAGAAAGGTGGAGGGAAAGAGAAATTCTAAACTTTTGTATTTTAAAGCAACATTTGGATTTTTCGATCACCTACCATGTGAGCTTTAAGGTTTTGTTATTTTAATTGATGCATGGCAAAAGAAATCCAAAATCCCAAGCTTGTATTCATGTCTATGAAACCCTTACACAAGGAAGCTCTACAGAAAATCGACGTACCTTTTTAAATCTCACACTTCATTGAGGTTGAAATGGACACACCTCAATGATTGTAAGTGTCAAGATTTTTACTCTTAATTTAGTGATTTCATCATAATTGTAATTTCCGAATATTTCCTCATGGTTTTTTAATATTCTTTAGATGATATCCTTAATTTTTTATATATATAAAGCAAAATGTGTGAGTAGATATTAGTTCACTAATTACCTAAACATTAACTAATATTAAGGTACATTACATAGTTGGATTGTAACACAAAAATATAATTTATATGAGTAGGTAATCTAAATGGTATATAGTCTATAGGGTTAGATTGAGCAAATGACTCATGTTGAGACTATTATGCTATCTATAAGTCCATTTAAAAAGTCCAATTTATTTTGACAAATTGAAAAAAAAAAAAAAAACCATTATGTACATTAACATGATATATGCATATTAAAGTTGTAACACCCATCACGTGCCTCGACGTCCGATACAGATGGGAGATACTACTGGAGTAGGTACATAGCAAAAATCTGGAAATTATTTAAGATTTCTAACTTTAAAACATTTTTATAAAATCACTAAACCAAGTTTAGGACAATTTAGAGACTTAGAAACAATTTAAAATCATTTAGAAGTGGTTCAAGGGTAGTCAAAGGTGTTTGGGACTAAAAAAAAACCCCAGAAAGTCAAAACACAATGATGTGGCTTGAGCCAAGCATTGTGGTATCGATACCTCTAGGGAGAAGTACCAATACATTTCCTTAATACAATAGCTTTTTGCTCATTGTCTTAGTTATTGCGATATCACTAGGCCAAGTATTGATGCTTTGGAACCTTTGAACAAAAATTGAACCTCTAACTTACTTGTTTCTCCTAAGGTACTAGAACCTTGACACAAAGGACCAAGAAAACGAGTTAAAAACATTTTAAACACCTTCCAACACACCTCTAAGCAAGATATTTATAAAACATGCTTAAGAATAAAGGAAATACATGCAAGATTTAACCATAAAACATGTTTTATCTTATACTACATTCACAAAATCATTGAAATATTGTTGAAAACATGTTTATACTTCATGAATTCATTGGAAACAAGTTTAATATTCATCCAAATCATTACCCACATTTAAAAAGATGGATATGCATGCATGCTTAACAAATTTTCATATAATCACAAATTCAAGCTATCCAAATGAGAATCCAAACTCAATGAATCATAAACAAAACTTCAAGTACTCAATAGCATAAGAAATAGCATATTACAAATGGTTGACACCCTAAGTACATGTCCCAAATTACATATATGCTAATTTCATGCTCTTGAAAGTCTTGATAATAGTGTGATGATCCAGGGTTGAGTTGGGCTTCAAGAATCCAAAAGAAAAATCTACGTGCTAGACCAATAGCACGTAAGCATAATGTTTAAATGGAAATAACTATATTTACTTAGCATTGGTGTGAGCATACCATACATATATATCATAACATGGTTATAAGTTAAATTAGAATAAAGGCATGGTAAAGTTAAAACTTACAAAGAAAGCCTAATATAATAGAATTCACATGGCTCTAGTGTATACAACAAGTATTAATATAGACATTCTTATTTCATTTATCAAGATATCAAAACATATTTCGTAACTAATATAAGTAAAACATATTTCCAACATTCATAAAGTTTACATTCTTTATTATCATATTAAATTTCATTAGCATATCGTTAATGGAATTTCAAGTTTCTCGCCTAATGTAGCTTTAGTAAAATAAGACTCAGATATACGAGAATCCATTAAACACCAATGAGCTTATAAGAGCATAATCCACCAAAACTCACCAAAATGCACACGAGTGCAAAGCCCAAAGGCAATATTAAATGTACATAAGTGCAAAACCTCTAAACACCAAGAGAGTCTTCGAAGAGAATGTACATACCTGATGAGCAGCATAGAATGCCCAACCAAGGGACCATATAGCACAATGCATATTGTGACAAAAATCCATAACATAATGCTCATATAACCTTAATTAGCATGCCAACTGTATCATAACCCTTCTACCAAGTTTACTTTGGCACAAATTGATATTGTAATGCCCTCGACCCGATCTGATTTATTGGATCCGGATCTCGGGTGTTACCACACAAATAAACATAAATCTAAACTATTATTATAAACAACGATTATTTACAAATTTGCTCGATCATATAAAAAATAATGACATATGCAAAGATAAGTAAAGTAATTTAATTACAAAAGTTATCATCTAATGTATTAACTTATTACATTTATCCTAAGGATAGACTTCTATGTAGTACTACTGGTTTTTAATACGCTATCAAGTTTGCTCTGTATGCATAATAACTCGATGCACCACTCTATTGGCGTAGTCTTGGCATCGTCCCTCTTGGCGCAGACTCACATCAACAAACCTAAAACATAATACACAGAGATAAGTTCATAAAAACTTAGTGAAAAAAAAACACGATTTACCTTAGTTGATACATGCACAATTTAGTTGATGATTCATGACGTTTATTTTACTGTTCTTTTGACATCTAACTTGCTTCTGGCGAATACTTCCTACATTCTAATCTTTTATACACACTGGTTACCATATCTTACTTTGGATTCATTTCTTTTTCCCGTTGATGACCTCGATTCTTCACTTATATCCTTCAATCTTAACATTCATACATCTATATCAATTTCCTTTTCAAAGATCAATGCAACCAAAATATCATTTCATGCACATACGTAACTCAGAATTAACGTATAATCAAAATTCGTGAATGAGCACATATACAGATAACAAATACCTACTTCGAACACATAGATTTAAACCTTTATTCGGAAGAAACCTTCAATGCTAACCCGTTACTTCTCACATCTCTTTAATTCATTGTCTTCAATCGAATCTTAGCCTTATATGGTACTTTACCATACAATCAATAGATACCTTATATCATACTAACTTTACTGAATATGCTCAAGAGCCATATTGAAAACGCCTCTTAGCTTAATACAAAACCCACCACAAAGGACATCCATTAAATTAGTACCCAAATACTAACTTTACTAAATATGCTTAAGAGCCATACAGTATATTTTTAGTTTGATTTGTTAAACTAATATAAATTAGTATCCAAATATTAATTTGGTAAACATATATTTGGTAATATTTTTAGTTTAATTTGGTAAACTAATATAAAGTAGTATCTATATATTAATTTGGTAAGAAAATAATGTTAAATAATTGTCGTATCTAAATAAAAGTAGTATTTAAATATTAATTTGATAAAAGATAAACTTAAATAATTGCGATATCTATTATAAATTGAACATTTAACCTATTTTGCTTTTAAAATGTCTATTTTATATAAATATCCTGGCCCCCTTATAAATATTCCTAGCTTTGCCCCTACCTATAGCCTCTTTACACTACTAATAAGGTATAATTACATAGCTTCCACCAAAAACCCTTTTTATATACACTCTCAAGGGCAAGGAAAAAGGTTCCTTCTTCCTCCTCTAACCAAGATCCCATGGAGCTTTCCATAACATTTTCTCCCTTAACCGTATCACTTACGACTCTTCGTCTGTCCACATTCTAGACCGAGTGAATCGTCCCCAAGCTCCAAAATCAAAACTTGTATCAATGAATAGCTTTAAAAAACTACTAATTTGTTGCATATGAGATTAAACCAATATATTGCTTCTAATTGTCTATACAACTTACCAAAGAAAAGGTTGTGATAGAGGAAAAGAGTGATGGTTCATCTAGTTAAGGTATAAAGTCAACAATGTAAGGAAGAGAAGGAGAGGGATATTCTTTAAGGAGAAGAAGGAAAGTAAGAGGAAAAGGGAGAAGCAGGAGATGAAGATGATGGGAGAGTAGAAGGAAGATCCCCTATTAAGTATGACTTTTATTTCAGTCAAATTTGAGAAATAATCTTCTAGTTAAACTCTATTTATTTGTTTTAATCAAATTCTGATTAGTCTAGATTATTTTATTATTATTTAGCCTATGAATTTACCCTATAAATAGGATCTTTTACAACCTTAGTAAATACACCCAATAAAGATTAGAACTCATAACACATTTAGAGAATTTTGTGTTTACGTTTTGAAGGTTTTTTGTTTTTGGGTTTTCGAGGTTTAATTTTTATCTCTATCTTTTGTACTCTTTGTTCTTTTGCCATTATAGTAAAAATTATGTTTGCCTGTGATTTTTATCCTCTTTGGAGGGTTTTTTCACGTAAAATTTGTGTGTTCAATTTCTCAATTTCTTCTGCTATTTTTACTTGTTCGTTGCTTAATCAAGACGATCCCTAACATCTCCTACTCTCTCGTTCACTCAAGTTTATATAGTGGGTTGCCCCTTGTTTTGTAGTGTCTGGTGGTAATTTGTACCGTATCTAACATGGTTGTGTAAAATAACTAGATGTCATTGTGGTTACAAGTCAATTGTCGCCATGGTATGTGGTTTGTGGTCTTGCGTATGTTGTAGATTGTCTTGCTCTATCACCTTTGTCTTAGACTATAAAGGCAATTTTGCCCAGATGGTCCTGTGAATGGTGCATCTTGAAGGGCGAGTTGCAGAGGGTAGATTACCGATAGTCCACAAGCCATTTCACCGAGGTTTCTGCAGTGGGCCACATGCATACCGTTTGATGGTCTGCCATGTCCCTCCCCGATAGGTTATAACACTAATATATCAAAAAAAATTTGTAAGATATTTCAAAGTTTCTTAAAAAACTAATTATAATCTCACACAAAATAGCCGACAATGTGAATAAGAATAAGAATTAAAAAAAAAACAGACAAAAAAAAGAAGAAGATAAAGTTGTGATGAGCATTTAGCCGTAAATAGGCTTCTAAACAGAATTGCATACGGTTGAATCTCTCCATTTTTTTCAAACAAATTATAAAATTTTAGTATATAGAAAATAATAAATTAAATTTACCAAATAAATGGACCTAAATAAATAATTTTTTATTTAGATTTTTTCCAATTCATAAGTACCTTTGAACAAGCAATGATGATCGAATTACAACTTATGAACATTGCCTAATGCGAGATTATGTTGTCGAGACCATTTTTAAATCGGGTTTTGAAAAATGGGAATCGACTTTAAAAACGAAAACGGGAGTCGCCACCAATCTTTTTAAGTGTGATTGGATCACCTTTAAAACATTTGTTTTAAAATCGTTGGTTTTAGTCTACGAAATCAAAAGAACGGGTTCGGGAGTTGGTTACGTAAGAGGAAGGGTTAGCACCCTCGTAACGCCCAAAAATTGGTACCTAATTGATTATCAAAATGTCTTTAATGTCGAAAATTTAAAAATTTTGAGATATAATCCTCTTTAAAATATCTTGATTTTGAAAATTTGGGTTCACTTGTATCAAAGTATTGACACTAAGATAGCCATTTTTAGAAATCCCTATCTCGAAACGACAAAATGCTACATCCAGTAAGTTAGGACATATCACTTTGCAGTTCCAAGATAGCTGCTTACATTTTGAAAACCTTTAAAAACTTAGAAGGGTGCTTGACTATTCGAACTTAACGTGAAAAGTTGCAACCCAATAAGTTAGGGCACTACTTTTTCAAAATTTCCAAACGCCAAGCATTGCCTTTATATTTTTTTGAAAATTTTGGAGCCTCATCTTTTTAAAGATGATGCGTGGGGAATTGTGTTGCATTATAAATCATACATGGTAATACATTATTGTAATAGGTAAATAATACGTGTATTTAAGAAATGAATATTATGATATATTAGATACATACATATAACATAATACATATAAAGCAAATATTAACAATATGCATGTAAAGATATATAGCATGTGTCGAGAATGAATAAACTAAATATACAAACATACAAAATAATAATTAAGTGATGCATGATATATATAAAAAATAATGTATGATATACAAAAGAATAATATAATATCAATGTACATGTTCACAAAATATAACCTCAAATACAAAAAAAAATATTTAACGCACATGATACATACAATATAAAAAATACATAAAAGAATTGATATATAAAATGTAAAGTGAATAATTGTTAACAAAATATACGCATAATTAAAATGTAATATCAACAATGTCAAAATAGTATTTAATATGATATGTAATATTTAATAACAAAAGTAGAATAATAATTATGTATATAAAATATATTGGTTTAAAAGTATGTAAAAGGATTCAAAAATATCGATTTTCATAAACAAATATTTAATAGTTAGATATGTATATAATATGAGTTCAAAATACAATTCAATTTACAAATTTTAAATAGTGAATAATATAATTTAAGATATACATAAGAAATGATATAACAAATATTATATAATAAAATATAATATATATATATATATATATAGAAAATAAGAAATATAATAATATAAAAAAATGACATGATATAAAATAATGAAAGTATATATATAAAAATAATATATAGTTAATAAATATATAATACAAGTAAAAAAAATAACAATGTAAAATAATAATAATAATTTGTGAAAAAGATAATATATAATAAAATAGGAAATAATATATTGTTAAAATATAATATAGGAGATATATAAACAATATGTAATAAATAATAAAGAATAATATAAGTATAAAGTTTAAAATAAGTAAGTTATAAATTAATCGAAAGGGACAAAAGGGACTAAATTGAACATAAATAAAAGTCGGTGGCTAATTTAATAGGAAAATAATTAAAATAAGACTTAATTTAAACGGCTATTAAAACCCTAGGGACTTATCGGAAAATTTTTCCTTATCCCTAAACGGCGTCGTTTCACTATAGGCCTTAGAATACTTTCTGTTGGGACTAAATTGCAATACAATTAAATCATTAGGGCTAAATTAGAAATAAAATAAAATATAATTATAAACGCGAAAAAGGTAGAAGGACCTATTGGGTAATTAGCCCAATTCTAAGAAACACGCGGATCCTCCCCGGGTAATCGGGTCAACACACGGATCCTACGGCTTAATACGACACCGTATTTAGGCTTATTGATTTAAGCCAAAATGGTGCCGTTTCAAAGAGGCTATATAAGCCAATTTCGTAGCTTAAAATCATTTGAAACTCGATTTTTAAAAAAAAAAAAACCTAAGGTTTCTCTCTCGAAGAGAGAGAGAGAAGGGAACTCCGGCTCGGCCTCCGCTCGTACGCTCAGGTCACGCGCCCACGCATGCACTCCTAAGGACCACCGTACACGGTGGCTAGGGTTTGAAAAACCCTTCCTTTTGCTCCTCGTTCGTCAGGTAACCTCCTTCCTTTTATTTTTTAAGTGATTTTTGTGTACATATATATATAAACATTCATATGCTTCGATACTGAAAATAGAGAAATGAAAGACAAAAATATAAAAACAAGAATCACCTTTGAAACTGTTTGTATTCCTTTTTTTTTCTGTATCCGTCCCCCTTTTTAAGGATTACAAAGGGCTTTTTATAGCCATTGATTTGTTACATAAGGAAAGAAATCTCCGATTTCTTTCTATTTCTTGTCTACTGTATCTTTGGCCATTATCTGCTGAGTTTCCTTTTCCATTTTGCAGGTACCCCGACGATCTCGGCGTTAACGGTGGTACCAAGGCCAGAGGGGAGGCCTGAGATCGCGGTGCTAGACGATCGCGAGAGGGACGAACGCATTGATGGCGCGTCAGTGTGCATTGATGGCCTCGATCTGGGGAGTTGAATCGACGCTCCCCGAAGCTTCCAGAAGCTATTGCGGCGCTGTAGGGAGAGAGTTAGGGTTAGAAACCCTAGCTGATGATGTTAGATTTTGGGCCTTTGAGATCTTGGGTCAATTGGGTCTAGTTTAGGTCTGGGCCTGTTGGGTATTGGAACTGGGTAAGGTCTTTTGTATTTGGGCCTACTGTTTGGACTTTGTAATCTGGACTTTATGGACTGTTAAATAAATAATTATTTATTTATTTATTTAGTTTATTTAAGCCCGGTCAAATTTGGGCTATTACATATGTGATATATATTTTTTCTAAATGTGAATTGTATTCTCAACAGTTGTCTTCTGGAAATGAAAAGTAAACATTTAATCAACGGTATATGATATGATTCGTTGCTGTTTGAACTGTATCAATAAAAAAAGTACTAAAACGTAATAGAATTGATGCCTTCCGTTGGATAACCAGACTAAAACACCTTGAAGATTCTAAAATGCCACTCTTCTCCCTACCCTACCCTTCACTCTACCACATCATAGTCATCAACGAACTTGTAACACCAAAGAGAAGTAAACATAGCATCACTCCCGTGTTCGTACAGCCGACCGCGGCTTTGTTATTCAACGACGGTGACTCGCCGTTAATCGTGACCGGCGGAGACTGAGCTGGGTCACTCGGAGCCTCGACGTAGGGAGGAGGCGGAGGCTGGTTGAGGCTGGGAGGCAACCCATTGCCGTGCCGAACGAGGATCTTGAATGCCATGCCACGCTGACATTGGACACCATCGCCAGCGTCGGAGAAGTAGTAGTTTGCGCCCTCAATAGTCAATGGCACTTCAATGGTCAAGGATTGATCAAAGTCTGTGTTTCCGCCGTTGTATTGGAAGGTATCGGTGTCTGAAGCATCGTCCGTAGTACAATCACGATAAGTCGTTTCATTGTAGGTCTGGATCACTGTCTGATTTGTGGTGGTCCTAAATACTATAAACGATTAATGAGAAAAAAGGAAAAAGAAAAGTCAAAAATGGCGAATGGAATAAATAATGGATGCTAAAGAATTATTAAAGCTTTTGGATCTTACTGAGATAGTCGCCAAGACTGAAAGTCTGATTAGCAGCCCAGGACGTGTAATTGGTGGCGGATGTGTTAGTTTTAGAATGAAAGAACCAGCCAGCATCACCGCCAACGGTGTGGTTGGTGTAACCGGTTGCGACGGTAGCGGTGGTGATGAGGAGGCCCAGCAGCGCTAGAATGAGTTTGGTGTTGGAATCCATGAGTGCCGCTGAATGTGAATGTGGGCGTCTGATCTGATAATTAATCATAGCTTGAGCGGCGGGTTTTTCAAAGGTATAAATAAAATTGGTAGTAAACGATAGTGGAAGGAACGTGGTAAGCCACGTGAAAGAGGGTGGGTATATAAGCCTATAACTTTACTTTGTCGTTGTTCGTTTTCCTATACTATTTTTTCTCCTTGAAGGGTTTTACACTAGGTTAAATTCTGCTATTAGTCCATATACTTTGCAAAAGTTGTAGATTTAGTCCTTTTACTTTAATTTGATTAATTTTAGTTTCTATACTTTTTGAATTGATCAATTTTAGTGCTAACCCTAAACAATAACAGTTAAATCCATTTGGTTAAGTTCAATTACTAGTCATATACTATCCGTTTGGTTAAATCATTTTTAAGTCTTATACTTTTCGATTTTTTAAATTTTAGTATTAACACAATGATTATATGATAATACGTTTGTTGGATCAGATTTTGAAAATAACATAACCTAACTTAAGAAATTTAACTGTTACTATTTGGTGAGGATTAAAATTTTAAAATTTAAAAAGTATTAAGACTAAAAATAACCAATTTAAAATACATGAACTAAACCCATAACTTTCACAAAATATAGGGACTAATAAAAAAATTCTTTATATCATTCCTAAACCTACCATAACCAACTAGTTCTTTTGATAGTTATTCTATTTTATTATAACAATTAATTTGTTCATAATCAATTTTTTATGTTTTATGTTTTATAATAGTTTTTTTTTTTATCTATGTTAGATATATGGATGCGGAAGATCGTTATTTTATTCAAAGTAAAGGAAAGGTTTTTACAAGGAAAGATTGTTTACAAAAGAGAGAACTGAAAGTAAAAAGAAAAGATTTCTAACTATTTTTCGATGGATGATAACATCATATTAGGATTGTTGGAGAAAGAGAGAACTGAAAGTAAAAAGAAAAGATTTCTAACTATTTTTCGATGCCTCTTCTGGGCTCTTTACATTCTTATTTATAGTAGAATTTACAAATTCTATTTAATTTCTTCTTCAATCCCGAACAGTGTTTCTGATAAGGATGAATTTATTGTTGCTTCCACGTATGTTGTCAGATGTCACTTCATCTCTTTGTCCATACTTGGATGCCTTGAATGTTTATTTACTGCCAATCTTGAATATCTTCTTTGAAAATCTTGTTGACTTTCCACATGGTTTTTTGTTTTGTCTTTATCCTTCTTGGATGTTGTCAAGATTTAATGTCTCGATTTCATCCAGATGTAAAGACTCTGGTGATGGCTCTGGTGAGTTCCAAGCCTTCCACGTGTCTTTGATTTCTTCTGTTATGTCAGAAGGAAAATCATCGAGTTCCATATCTGCTATTTTCTTTAGCAGTTGTAAGGATTCTTCATCTCTCGACTTTTGCATTACACTATTTTTGTCAGTACTATTCTTCTTCCATCGATTATGTAGTGTATATATGCGATCTTGAAGTACATGTCGAAATTATTGACATTAAATCAATTCTGCTTGGATTTGAAGATATTTTGGATTATTATAACACTTGTCAATGGTTTTTGTCAAGTGTTCTTTGTTTTCTTTAGCTGCTGATAAATAAGGACTATCAATCATCTTTTGAATAATCCATATTTGATAAGGCTGATAAAAACGTTCTTTTCAAACAATACCAATTAGACTACTTATTTGGATATAAAAATAGTAGAAAAAATCGTCTTCATATACTAATAGTGATAATATAGCTTTTATAATAGCAGGAAATTTTTAGATGATGAAAAGAAAAATTTTGTACTACTATTTCTCTAACAAAACCCCATTCAATCTTTGCTTATATCAAATGGTTCATGGTCTAGTCTAAATTTTATAGAAGGGAATTCTTCTCCTATTTCATTTATATAAATAAAAGATTGTAAAAGTATTCGAAAAAACCTTTTTAAATTGAGCTTCTTTGGTTGCAAATGACTCTATTAATTTTTTTTTCAAAACTTCAAATGGTAATATGTTTTTAGCTTTATTATATAAGCATATTCTAAACATTTTATTCATAATGGGACTATTTGTTCCTTTATGAATAAAATATTGAAATATATCAATAAGATTATTTATCTCATTGATATTTTTGAATTCTATTTCAATTCTTCCCAATCTCTATATAAAATGGATTTTAACAATAAATCATGAGCTTCATTTTCTTTAGTTGTTTTTCAACTAAAAATTGGGAAAGTTTTGTAAGAGCTCTTCTGAAATTTGCTCTTTGATCTGTAATATGGGTTTTCTATATTTCATTGATAAGGTTATATAAATCATTGGTAAACTTTGATTATAAAAATCTTTTACTTGAGGAAAAATTTGTTGTTGTTTCAACAAATCTTCTCGCTCCTTTATAACTTCGAATAACTAGCTTGGAAAGTTTGTTTGGATCCTGAGACCAAGGGAATTGGCTTGTTTGGCTTATTCTTCTTGGTGGGTATTGGCTTGCCATTTTGGTGCATAAGATGGAGAAGATCCAATTGGTTGTCTTACCATTGGATAAGGAACATAATATCCTTGATTGGCATAATATGAAGTTAATATTGGAGTAAATCCTTGATTAGGACTTGTTTGCTTCCCTTTGTTGGGTTTTTATGAACCGTAGTCCATTCTCCAACTTGTTCTAGAGGTTTTTACCTCTATCCATAAGGCTTTGCTAAGATAATCAGCAATAATATTGTTAGCTCCTTTAACATATAATACTTCAAAATTAAAACTACATAAATCATTATACCATCGGATTCTTCTAGTGTACAGCTTCTAAACTTTTATTAGTTAGAAATTGTTTGATTATGATTATCGTTTTTATAATAAATTTTTCAGTGCTAAATATATACGAAATTTTTATTCCTTTCTTAATTGCTAATAATTCCTTTTCATATATAGCATAATTAATTTCATTTGTCTTAAATTTTCCCCAACTATATCCGCATATTAATTCTTCTTCCTTTTTGTTTTAGCTTTTAAAACACATCCCCAATATTTTTGCGATGCATCTGTTTCTAAAATTAATGTATCACTGTTTTAGGTAAATAAACTTTTGGAATATGATTTATTTCAGATTTTATATTTTTATAGTTTCATAATCTTTTTAGTCCATTCAAAAGGTTTGTCCTTTTTAATTTTTCATATAGCTTACCTAATTTTTAGATAGGTTAGGAAAGAAGTTTCTTCCATAATTAATTATTCCTAAAAATTGTTGAAGTTGTTTTTATCTTTAATTTCTTGAGAAATTCTTTTATTTTAACTATAATGTGATCTTGTAGTTTAAGACCATCATTTGATAATTTTAATCCTAAAAATCTATTTCTGTTTTTCTAGTTCTATTTTCTTAGAACTTAGAATTATTCCATGTTTTATGAATTCTTGAGAAATTATATTTAAGTGTTTCCTATGTTGTTCTAAATTATCTGAAAATATTAATATGTCATCTATATATACTACACAAAATTTTTTATGCTTATTAAATATAGAATCCATCCATCTTTGGAAGATTTGTGGTGCATTACATAAACCAAATGGCATTACTTTCCATTGATAATGACCACCGGGTGCACTAAAAGCTGTTAATGGTTTAGATTCTTCAGTTAGCATGATTTGCCAAAATCCTGATTTACAATCGAATTTACTAAAATATTGTGCTTGTTTAGCTTGATTAATTAAAACATCCTTTCTTGGAATAAAATATCCGTCAAAGATAGTATTTTGATTTAATTTTTTATAATTAATGACCATCCTAGCTTTTCCTCTTTTTATTTCAGCATGGTTTCTAACCATAAAAGCTGGACTAGAATGTGGACTATTAGTTGGTTCTATTAATCCTTTCTCTAACAATTCTTTGATTTGTATATTGAATTCATCTATATCTTGTTTAGTATAGATCATAGGTTTAACTCTAATTATTTTATTAGGATTTTGTAATTTTGTTTCACAATACCTAGGACTGTTTTCCCATAGTTTTAGTGGTTCTTCACTAAAATTATTTTCTAAAATTCTAAACAACCAATGATTTGTTTCTAGCTGTTTAATTTGTTCTTTCCTTGTTGATGCAAACCTTTATCACATATAAATTTATGATTTTCTATCAAAGGTATTTCTCTGAAGTTTTTTCATTGATAATATAACTAAATTTCTATCTATGGAAAACGGTAAATGATGATATATAAAATTATTTCCTAATAATATATCTCCATGCATTCTGGAAACATAATATTTTAGGAATTACAAATCTAACATTATTTATGTAGATTGGTATATTTCTAGCTTTAAATTGAATTATGGTTTCTTTACCATCTATTCCTATAGCTCTAATTGGGTTTTCATTAATTCCCATTTTTCTACAGTATTGCATTTTCTCTGCAACTACCGGTGTGTAGCTCTGTATCTAACAAAGCATGTAAAGAATATGTTTTATATTCTCTAAATTGAAATGTAATTTCTATATATGTATAATACTTTCTAGGTTGAAAGTTTGAAAATGTAATAATATCATTTTTTCCCATTTTCATTTGTTGAATAATGGTGGCGATTGTATTTCTTCCATTCTAGTGTTTCTAGAATTTCTACTAGGTTCAATGGGGAAAATAGGTATTTGAACTGTTTTCATACCTATTGGTGTTGAATTTGTACTTATATTATCCTCATCTTCTTCTGTTTGAGAATTAGAGGTAAAACTAAATTGTCATTCGTATTTGTTATAGCATTATTTTTAAAATATAGTCTATCTCCGATGAAACATATTCTATTGTACTTACTGGTTTTGAAGTACTAGCTCCACTTATTCTATCTATTATCCAATCTTTTGGTATTGATAAATCTTTTAAATGTAATAATTTATGCTGAATTTACAGAGTAAATTTATTAGGCTCAAATAACTCAATTATTTTATTATTAATTTCTTTAATTTCTACTACGTGTGTTGGTATATTCATTAATAGAAGTCCAACTTATTGCTAGATCTTCTGCTAAATCCTTAATTTCAAATTTTTATCCAATTCTTAAGCATAAACATTCTTCTATTAGCGGATCTGTAATGGATATAAAATAATTTGGTTTTACTTTAAATCCTATTACTCCATTATGTAAATTAGACTGAATACCTCCAATAAGTGCTTTTATTGGATTTTCAAATCTTTTATCTAATAATACTGCTATTATAGGTATATCATGACCTTTTCTAAATAAAGCTCTAATTGTTATCATAATTATTCCTAAATGTATATATCTAACTTTGAGGGTATTTCTTTTTAATCCTCATGATTTTTCTTTAGTAAATAATGGGATTTCTGTTAATCCTCCCCTAGTATCTTTAAGCATTGTGTTGCCACTAATTTTTTTTCTATATGCCTTTGACTCCAAATTTTAAACTTAGATATTTTATATATTTCTTCTTTTAGAAATATGATTTTTATTAATTTTTCTATCATTTCATCAGAAAAGTCTTTTTCTTCTCAATTAAATTTCCTAATTTAATATCTTGTCGTTCTTTTGAGGAATTTCTTCTAATTGATTTTTAGAACTACTTCCTACATTAAACATAAATATATATTCTTCTTCATCCAGAATCGAATCTGCTTTACGATATTAGTTCATATAATATTTCTTTGGGATTTATTTCTTCTTCAAAACATATTTCTAAATCTTGTTCTTCAAGACTTTTAATTACCTTTTTAGCACTTTTGCCTTTATTAGGACAATTTGTTGCTATATGACCCTCTTCATCACATATAAAACATTTACATATTTGTTTTTTAGATTTTTTAGAAGTTTTTCTTCTAATAAATTTTTTCTTTTTCTTATTATTATTATTACCAGTATATCTTTTATTTCCTGGCTTCCATTTAACAAATTTACATTTCCTATTTTTCTTTCTATGTTTTTTATAAGTACTAGGACGTATTGTTTTATATCCAAATTCCCATTCGTTTTCTAGAATTTTTGTACAATGACTATAACTTAATTTATTTTTTACTTGTTTAGCAGCTTTAGTTTGTAAGCAATGCAAAATTATTCTTTCTTTTGCAAAATTTATCCTATTACCTATAGAATCTATATTTTCTTTTGCTATTCCTGTTTCCTTACTATGTTTATCTAAATAAGATACATATTTCTTTATACATATCTCATCCCATGGTGGAGGTAATTTATGAAAATATTGGTTTTTCAAAATTCTATATTTTCGTTTTTAACTTTTGATATTCATGAAGAAATTTTTAGAAAATTCTTCTAAATATCTTATATCACATAATTTTATTTTTGACAAAACATAACTAGCTATACTATTTTGATCTTTTTTATCAAAATAGCCACAAAATTCTGTTTTTAGAATATTTGTTAATCCTTTTAAAAGATCTTTAGGGGTACCTATCTGATTAATTAGTTGTCCTTTTTGGATTTTTCCTATATCAGATTCTTCCCATCTTCTTAAAAATTGTAAAACATCTCCTTGAAATGTTCCAACAAAATAGTTTAAAAATTTTTCTTTTGACCATGTACTGTTGTTGTTTACAACAATTGTCATTGACTGTGCCCAATCATCTATGGTTTTTTCATAGTCTGCTATTTGAATATTAGTCAAATCTAAATATATTCCTCCTTGGGCCACATTTCTTTTGTTTAAGTCATCTATCCTATGTGGTATAGGTATAGTTTGACTAGGTTGTTGATTAGAAGATTCTCCCATATATTCGGTTTTAATTTCATTAGTTGCTATATCTTCGGTTTGATTACCGAAAATTCTAATTGTATTATCTATTGTTTCAAACTCCTTGTTTAGAGTTCTCAGATAATCATCTTTTTGAATATCCGAATCTATTTTTCTTTTACCATATGGATCTGTAGTTTCAATGTCCATAGGTTCTGGTTTTTCTTCCTCATCTGTTGAAGTGTCTTCTTCATCAGATTTATAACTAGTAACCTTTAAATCTTCTTGATTATCAGAATTACTAGAACTACTACTTTCTGTAGTGTCATAATTTAACATATAATGATAATTAAACTTAGCAAATAGGTCTTTTTGTTTTTCATAAAGTTCTTCTATTAATTTTAGATATTCTACTCTTTCATTTTTATCTTTACTGTTTGTAAATCTTCTTTTCCAATGTTCTATAAGTTCTTTATAGGATTGGAAATCATATTTTTGTTGAGTTAAAGATTTTCTTTTTTCAGATTTTTTACGTTTACTAGTAGAAGATGATTCTTCTGCAGCAGAGGTTTCTTCCTCTTCATCCGATAAGGTTAAAATTATATTATCATGTTACCATAATATAAAGGACCTAGATCTATGTCTGACTCTATATTATTATTTATAACTTGTTCTAATTTGTTATTTACTTCTGACAATATTTCTTTAGATTTGTTGTTCAAATCTAATTCCTTAATATTTCCTAGATTATTTACCTTTTCTTCTATATTATTGACCTTATTATATATTTTATTAAAATATATAGAGGTTATATCTATTAAACTATTAAATCCTTTACTAAGGGCCGAAATATTATTTTCTTGTTTAGAATCTATATGCATAATATGACTGCATATTTTATCTTTATATAAACAATCTGTTTCTTCCATGTTATTCATCTCCGGTACCTAAAACCTTCTGTTATTATCTTGTCTTAAACACAAGGGCCTTACGTCTCTCTCCTGGACTTAAACAGGCAAAATTAAGACAAAATAACAGATGTATGGGTTTTGAGATAAATAACCACAGAATTAACGAAATTGATTAAAAGACAAGAACTTACAGTGAATATTTGATATAGATTCTCCAAGAATCGTTACTCCGGGGGCCTCTGATACCAGTTACGGGGGGAAGTAGATACATTATTTATTAGATCAGTTCTCTATAATAATCTTTTCTCTTAAATTTTAGTAAATTTAATTGTATTCCTAAATAAAATAATAATAATAAATTTTAGTTAGATATTCAATAAAATTTTTAATTTTTATATAAAAATTTATTAATCATTTTTTTAAAAATAAAAATAATAAAAAACATAACACCCCTTAATAAAATATTCCTTAAAAAATTTTAAACACAAACACTTAAACAATAACATAGAATTTCAACAATAGATATGTCAAATAAACATACATGAAATTCAATAAATAAATCCAAGACTTATAAATGTCATGCATTTAAAGAAAAATAAGCATCCATAAAATTCAATAAATAAATCTACTACTTATAAATGTCATGCATTTAAACAATGTATCAATAAGTATACATGAATAAATATTAATTCGTTTGCATAAACATATAGAAGATAAATATATGGTAAAACCTATGCATATGCAAATTTCATGTTTTTCTCCCCTTTTTGTTATTTCAAAAAGCAATCAAAATAATGAAGCATGATACCAATTGTAAAAATATTTTGAAAATCAAAGCATACGAAAAATAAAAATTAACGCAAGAACACAACGAGTCATAATATATTCATATGAAGATCATGTCAATTGTATTCTTAGAAGCAAACAATGAACTTCAAGAAACAATGATATGTCAAAGAAGCATACTTGAAATCAATTTATAAAGAACATTTTATGCAAAAATTATGAGGATCATATAAATTAGTCCTAATTGCATAAACTTTCACCTAAATTTATGTCTAATGAAATATATACCAATTGATACTTAAACAAAGATACCAATTGTTAATAAGAAATGTGAACAAGATATGGATTAAGAATCAAAGAATTGCATGCTAAGGATAATTCAGTAAGGTTATAAGCAATTGCTATTTCTAGTAATCCTTCTTACTAGATGCGTATCCTAATGATTTTCTTCTCTTTTCTAGATACTAATTGTTAATTAATAAAATAAGATATGTAAAACACAACAATATCTAAAATGTGGATATCAAAAGCTCATCAAAGCTACAATAATACCGATTATGAAGAGCATAAGAATGAGAAATTCATACAAGGCATAGCATATAGACAAGCAAGAGAGATTTCACTCAATAAGTAGACTTAGCATCACACAATTTCACCATGTTCAATAAAACGAAGGTTTTCTAAAGCATAAGACATGACAAAGACATCCATTTAATAACATAGCATGTAATCATATAATAGATATCAATATATGTGATGTGAGGGAGAAGCTGTGACATTTTTGTTGAAGTCAAATTTTAAATAAAATCATAAAATATGTCATGGCAAAGGTATCTAAAGATAATATGACAAATAATAGCAAGATTCCAATGCAAGGGATTCTTAGTCCTAATCTTTAGACTAAATCTAATCTTAAGTTCTAAACTTAAGTATAATTCTAAGTTCTAAACTTAAGTTAAGTTCTAATCCTAGACCTAATTCTAAGACTCCTCCTAAGTTTAATCTAATCCTAAGTCTAGTTTTAAAACTAGTTCTAGAGACTAATTCTAAAACCAATTCTAAGCTTATATGATAATTCTAATCCTAAGTCTAACCTTAAGACTCTAAATGAATTCCAAAGCAATAACAAGTACCTTATGCACAACTTAAGTAATGGGGTAATCAGAGCTTAAGAAAGTATTTCAAAACTTTAATACTTTGTAAAATGGCCATTGAAGGTTCACGACAAGATAAAAGCAATTTTTTTTTATCATTTTGAACAGATTTTAGTGGATAAAGCAAAATTGTTCAAATGATATTATGATCTTAATATCAAGAAATTTAAAAATATACATCTTTAAGTAATGGTGAGCAAAACTCGATTCAACTCAAAAAAATTAAAAAAAATCAAATTTCGAATTAAATGAATCAAGTTATTCGAGTCAACTCGAACTTTTTTTGAATTTTAAGTTTGAATTGAGTTGAGTTTTCAATTTAAATAACTCGAATAATTCGAAAAAACTGAATACTCCCACCCCGTTTACCCCAAACTCATTTTCCCGCCAATATTTCTTTGAATATTCCCCCCTCCCCCAAAAAAAAAAATTTACTTCCCCCATTTACTTTCCTCTCAAAATTTTACTTCTCCCAAATTATCAAAACTTTTTATTTTCCCCTTAAACTTTTACTTCTCACCCTTTACCCCCAAATTAAAAATCAAAATCATCCAAAAAATCCCTAAACCTAAATAGTAATAATTTTATTTATATCTACTATTTATATTATTAAATTAAATTTCACATTTTTCACTATTTATATTATTGAATTGTTTAATCATATCGAACCTTTAAATATTTCTGTTAAAATTGAATTATTGATAATGTCATAAATATTCGTGTTCAAATTTTATGTTGGTATCAATTTCACAGTTTATCTTTAAGATAATTTTTAATAAAAAATTACATTTTTTACATTTAATATATTTTTTAATTTCAAAATATATAGTGATAAGAATCAAAAGATAATTGAAGTAACTAAGTAAGCAAAGAAGCTAACTCATATATAAAAGATTAATAAATAATTTATTAGGGGATTAAAGTTAATAACAAATTTGATTTCGGTGGAAAATTTTGACTACGGTGGGTGAATGTGGTTACAAGGAGCCAAAGTCATTTTTTAAATTTAACTCGAAAAAATATATTCGATTCGATTCGGTTCAAATTCCATCTCACTCGACTCAATTCGAGAAAATTTCAAATCGAGTTAGGATGATAAAATAAGATTCGTCAAATCGATTAACTCGAAATTTTTTCATTCAATTCAATTCGATTAAATGCTCACCCCTATCTTTAAGCCTTACATTTTTCTTGAAAGTCCAATGATTTTCAATAAAGATTAATGGTTTACAAAATATTTTTATTTCACTTTTATTGAAAAATTCAAGCTAAGATAGTATGACTTGACCATACACCCCTATATGCTCCTAGGAACAAAAAAATGTAATATGAAGATGTCAAAAGTCTTATACAAGTATACCTAAACCCTATACAAAGCATTCTAACATGTATATAATTTAAAATATGTACAAAAAATGTACCATAATAATACAAACATGTTTGAATAAAAAAAATCACTAGGTGACTTATTTTTGTAATCATAAAACATATTAAACCAAAATGCTACGTGATCTAAAAAATTCAAATAAGGTATATATACTTAGTGCAAGGCATATTAGGCACATTTCACATATTTCAAACATGTTTGCATACAAATGTACCTATGTACAACTTATATTAACCTAGATCTATCTATTGACAACCAATATACTAAAATCTACACTATATACATGGATCAATCAAAACTTAATTTTTAAACTCTTTTAGAAACTTTTTTTTTTTTTTTTTGAAAATGACCATTAAATAATTTAATTTTGAAAAAAACAATTTCGATCAACTTGAACTTTTCCAAAAACTTTTAAATAATAAAGCAAACTTATTCAAGTGATCAAATGACTTAATTAACAAGGAAACCTAAAAATCAAATATTGAAAGCTTATTTCCTTGAATTTGGACTCAAATTGGAAAATCATACTAAAACATCATTTTAAATCTCTTTAAGCCATTCAGTGAAATTTTTAACCCATTTAAAGTGTCCATAAATCATTAAAATCAATATTTGACCATCTTAGGTCGAAGAATCCATAAACTTGCATTTAGAAACACTAAAACTGTAACGACCTAGTTTTCAGTGGTGCTAAAAATTTTAGTTTCGGAACCTTATTTCCATAAATCGAGTTCATAAATATCAAATAAAGATATTTATAGAGTTATTATATAGATGAATTGAAATCTTTATAGTTAATTTAACTGAAATTGTGATTAATTAAGGCTCATGGACTAAATCGTAAAGTCCAATCGCTAAAGCTTTTTAATTAGAAAATGGCTTGGGGACTTAAATTGTAATTAACCAAAGGTCCAAAAAAGCTATTAGACTAAGACAAAGTAAGTTTTAGTGGGCGGTATAATCATAGGGTCGTTAACTTAATTAATTTAAGATTTATTTAACTAAATTAAGGTTAATTAAATAAATTAAGAAAACAATTTCATTATATAAATGAAATTTCAGTGGAAAGAGAGATAAAACTCATCTTCCCCAACTGAATTAAAAGAAAATAAGAATGGTTGACACCATTTTTAAGTTTTGGAAGCTTTTGGTCCTTAATTCAAGTAAGTCCCTAACCATTTTTCTTTGATTTTTATAGATTTTTATCTTGGAAGCATGATTAAGCTAACTCAAGGATCAATTTGATCAGTTATTTAAGTTTTGATGAGATTCCATTGTTGAGAATTGAAAGTTTAGGTGTTAAATTCAAAGAAATTAAGCTTATTTTAAGAAAAGGACTCAATTATAAAGCTTAATTGATAGTTGCGTACATTAGGGACTAAATTGAATAAAATATAAAATTGACATGAAATTTCAGTAGGAATAAGAAATAGAAGGTCTTTAATGAGTAATTGTGAAACTAGACTTCAATTTGAAGTTTTAAATTGAAAGTTATGTTTGTCCTGGGTTTAAAGACTAAATTGAATAAATTGTAAAATATGCTTTATTTTGTATTTGGTTCTAATTTGAATGGAATTTGATAATATTATGTGTTTTATGATTTTATTTAGCTAACACTGACACGAAACCATCGAGAGGAAAAGGAAAATTGAAAGTCAACGATGAATAACTCAAAATTTTGGTTTGTATTTCTATTATTCGAAAATCATTTATTTCATGCATTTTTCATGTAATTTTGAATTCTATGGAGTTTGATGTGAGTTATTGATGATTACTTGAGCTAAATTTGTAATGCCCCAAATTTTGAACATTTGTTTGATAAATTTTGTCACTAATTAAGTCTTTGTATTTGTAGTTAAGTATTCTGTTTATGTGTTTGAGATCGGGGGTTCGAGTCTTCCTTCTTGAATTTTTATTGTTTATTTTGGTTTAACATCTACCATTGAACTTTTGACTTAAGTTTATTTTCGCATTAGTCTATGTTAAGAATGAGCTTGCTAGTTCAATGATTAAGTTTTTATATACCTGCTGGTCATGTGTTTGAGTTTCTGTGTAAGCAAAGCGGAGATGTTTTTACCGCTCTGTAGGATTAGTTATTTATTTTTTATAAAAAATATAATAATTAAAATTTTTTCTTTCTCTTCTCCTCTACTTTTTTCTTTCTTTCTTTGAATTCATTTCAATAATTCTTTTAGTTGCTTTGATAGGTGCAATTGCTGGGGCTCGTCAGTAATAAATCTTTCTAACTAGGAATAGCAAGCAATCAAAATTAAATCTTTTTCTGTTTGTTCTGTCTTATAGCATCTATTTTCTTTGAATTCTATTTGAATATTACTCATGTATAAAATAGAAATTCGTTTATTCGATATATTTCCAATAGATTCTTTTTTTTTTGTTATACTCTAGTCAATCAAATCTGTTGAATTATTGTTCATATTAATAATGAATCAAAATTGATAAGGAGTTGGTCAATGATGCTCGAACATATACTTGTTTTGAGTGCCTATTTATTTTCTATCGGTATTTATGGATTGATCACGAGTCAAAATATGGTTAGGGCCCTTATGTGTCTTGAACTTATACTGAATGCGGTTAATATAAACTTTGTAACATTTTCTGATTTTTTTGATAGTCGGTAATTAAAAGGAAATATTTTCTCAATTTTTGTTATAGCTATTGCAACACTGAGCGCGATTATTGGATCAACTATTGTGTCCTCGATTTATCGTAACAAAAAATCAACGCGTATCAATCAATCAACTTTGTTGAATAAGTAATATTAATAATATTAAATTATAAGATTCACCAATTTGAATTAGCATCTTTTTCTTCTATTTCTTGATCTTTGAAGTTGCCGTAAATTTTTATTGTTGTGTGGTCGGGGAAGTAGAGCATTTCTTTGTAGTTCGACTGCAAGGTTAATTGCGTGATTTCTTATAGAATTTCTGTTAATGTCTGTTCTTGTTAGTTTTGCCAAAAAAAATTTGGTCTTTCTTGTTTATTTGAATTTTCTCGGTTTAAGTTTTGACTGGCTTCCTTTTAGGCGAGGATCTTGACTGTAATGTCCCTTCAATGAGTTAGTCACGTGAATTGTTGGTTCATACAAGGGTGAGTGCCTAATTTTTAGTTGGTTTTTGTGTCAAAATTTTTGACGTAATTCGATTTGAATGTTAAATTCGCGTTTTAGTTCAATCTAATCGTGTAATTGGACAATTGGTTGTCGTGTTTAGGTTTTGGGATCACCTCTACTGTTTCTACGTCAAACCCTTCCTAGGTGTGTATCAAAAACCTAAAATCTTGCGAATGGAAGAGGCTGAAAAACATAAATATCGATGCCACACGGTCCTACGGTAGGCCGTATGAGCCACACGATTGTTTGTCAGGCCATGTAGCAGGCCATATAACTTACTGTTTTAGCATTAGAAGCCCACGGAATAGAGACACGGGCATGTTTCCAGACCGTGTAACTTACTGTTTTAGAATTAGAAACACATAGGGCAGAGACACGGGCGTGTGTCCATACCGTGTGAGATATATTTTGGGTCTTGAGTTACATAGACGTGTGCTAGGCCGTGTGAGACACTAAGGTGGGCTACACAGACGTGTGCTTAGCCATGTGGACATACGGGCCAGCCACCCAGGCCGTGTGAATCCACACAGGTATGTGGGTTAAAAATTAAGATTTTTCCCTAAGGCTGTAATCATCGTTCGAATCAAATGTAGGCCTATTGTAGAGCCAGTATAATCTAAATTAGATAATGATATCGTTATCTGATGATCTGTTACTGAATGATATGTTATTTTAATATAAGAAATTTTTTATATGAAATCTGATAAGTGTGATAGCATTTCATAAGCATGATCTAAATTTGTCTTACTGTATATGTTTGTATGATATCTGTTAAATTTGCATCTGTATTGGGTTAGGATTGCAAAAAGGAGGAAGTGTGGGAATTTTAATAATATGTCAAATTGGTGGCTAAGCCACAAACATATATCTAACTCTGGTGATTTACCATATTATGATCTGGCAACCAGATTGCAATTATTTTAAAATGTGACACATAATCAATATACGATGTGTAGAGATGGATAGGTACTTGATACCTTATATGGTGTGTAGGGATAGACGAAGATGATGTGTAACAGCTGGGGGTAGGAATCTATATTTGTATCTGAAATGTTCTGTAATTGTATCTGATTTTCTGTATCCGATTATGAGATTGACTGATTAATGAAAAATTGAAGTCATATTTGTTATGTTACTAATTAATTGAAAATGTAAGCTACACATTGAGTTGTAAACTTATTTAGTCTGTTTTTTTGGATTACAAGTAATCCACAAACTTAGGCGGGTCAGCGTGGTAGGAGCTCGATCATCTTTCTTTTAGTTATTTTACTATTTTATTTAGACTTATACTATTGTGTGTTTCATTTTGGACTACGGTTTATAAGTTTGGATTTCTACATTTGGTTTAACTATTTAAATGATTTCTGATTGATAAACTTGAAATAGTTAAAGGTTAGACTTTTTTGAAATGATTTGATGTAGCTCTTCAGACTTGGTCAACGCCTAGGCCGGGTATGGGGTGTTACAGAATTGATGTAATTAAGATTGATTATTGAGACAGGGACTAAATTGAATAGAATAAAAGTTTTATGATTTGATTGATATTTGATAATTGGTTTGAAATTGAGTTGAAGCATGTTGTGTTATATGATAAATTGATGATTGATGATAAATTGAGATTGAAAGAATGTGAATTGACCTACATTTGTAATGAATCGAAAATTGGTTACCCTATTAGCTATTTGGACCGAGTCGGATATAGTTAGCTTGCCATATGGTCAAAATTGTAATGACCCAAAATTCAGTTGGTTGGAAGCGATGGTTTTCTAACCCCATTTTTGATGTTTAAGCTCGTAAATATTAGCGGTGAAATGCATAAAGATTGAAAAGAACACCAACAGCGAAAGCACTTTGCTGGGCCGACACTAACACTGAGAGATGAAAGTTAGGGGAACGAATGGGATTAGATATCCCAGTAGTCTTAGCTAGAAACAATGAATACTAGGCATTGTGTGTATCAACCTGTGCACTGCTGTAGCTAACGCGTTAAATATCTAGCCTGGGGTGTACGTTCGCAAGAATGAAACTAAAAAGAATTGACGGTGGTCCACACAAGCGGTAGAGCATGTGGTTTAATTCGATGCAAAGTGAAGAACCTTACTAGGGCTTGACATGTTACGAATCCTTTTGAAAGAGAGGGGTGCCTTCGAGAACGCGGACACAGGTGGTGTATGGCTGTCGTTAGTTTGTGTCGTAAGGTGTTGGGTTAAGTCTCGCAACGAGCGCAACCCTTGTGTTTAGTTGCCACTATTGAGTGTGGAACCCTTAGCAGACTATCAGTGATAAGCTGGAGGAAGGTGAGGATAACATCAAGTCACCATACCCCTTACGCCCTAGAGGACACATGTGCTACAATGGATGGGACAAAGGGTCACGATCCTGTGAGGGTGAGCTAACTCCAAAAATCCATCCTCAGTTTAGATTGCAGGCTGTAACTTGCCTGCGTGAAGCTCGGATCGCCAATAAACGCCAGTCAGCCATACAACGGTGAATTCGTTCCTAGGCCTTATACACACCACCTGTCACACTATGGGAGCTAGCCATGCCCGAAGTCGTTACGTTAACCACAAGAAAGGGGATACCAAAGACAGGGCTAGTGACTGGAGTGAAGTCGTAACAAGGTAGTCGTACTGGAAGGTGCGGTTGGATCACCTGCTTTTTAGGGAGAGCTAATGCTTGTTGGGTATTTTGGTTTGACACTACTTCACACCAAAAAAAAAAAGTGAGCTATGTCTAAATTAAACTTGAAGATGGAAGCTTCTTCGTTTCTCGACGGTAAAGTAAGACCAAGCCCATAAGCTTATTATCTTAGGTCGAAACAAGTTGATAGGATCTCCTTTTATGCCCCTGGGTCCTTTCTATGTGGCGACATTGGGGCGTAAAAAGGAAACTAAATGATGGTGTTTCTTTCGCTTTTGGCATAGCGGGCCCCCAATGAAAGGCTTACACAATAGGCTATTAGCTTAGTAATAGAGCACACCTCTGATAATTGTGTTGTTGTACCTGGGCTGTGAGGGCTCTCAGCTATATAGATAGTTAAATGTGCTCATCAATGCCTAACCCTGAGATGTGGATCATCCAAGGCACATTAGCATGACGTACTTCTCTTGTTCAAATCAGTGTTTGAATCTAAACTTCTTCTCAAGAGGATAGATGGGGCGATTTTGGTGAGATCCAATGTAGATCTAACTTTCTATTCACTCATGGGATTTAGGCGGTCTGGGGGGACCACCACGACTTATCTCTTCTCGATAATCCATACATCCCTTATTACTGTATGGGTAGCTATCTCTTGAGCACATATTTAGGTTCAACCTCAATAGGAAAATAAAATGAAGCACCTAACAATGTATCTTTACAAACTAAGAACTATGAGATCGCCCCTTTCATTCTGGATTAACGGAGGGATCATACCATTCGAACCTTTTTTTTTCATGCTTTTCCCAAAGGTCTAGAGAAATGTGCAATCAATAGGATTTTCCTAATCCTCCATTCCAGAAAGGAAGAACATGAAATTCTTTTTCCTTTCCTCAGGGACCAAGAGATTGGATCTAGCAGTAAGAAGAATGCTTAACTGATAAATAATTCACTTCTTGGTGTTCGACCCCTTTAGTCACTACGAACAGCCCCGATCAGTGCAATGGGATGTGTTTATTTATCTATCTCTTGACTTGAAATGGGAGTAGGTTTGAAAAAAGATCTTAGAGTGTTTAGGGTTGGGCTAAGAGGGTCTCTTAACACCCTCTTTTTTTTATTCTCATCCAAGTTATTTCTTATTTCACAAATACTTGCCATGGTAAGGAAAAAAGGGGGAATAACCACACTTGGAGAGCGCAATACAATGGAGAATAATATTTATGAGGTTAGGATGAAATTTAATTAAATTTTGGTCCTTTAATTTTGTTAATTTGATAGTTAATTAGGGTACAATAGTATCAACACTAAAGTTAGTGGTGTAGGAAAATGAGATATCGGGACCTCATTTTCGTAAATCAAGACCACAATTATTTTAATAAATATTTAGGAAAATACTATATAGGTGAATTGAATTTTGGGTAAATCGTAAAAATGGTAAAAGTTAATCATCATTGATTTTTATTTGTTAAAAAGACTAATTAATATTAAATCAAGGCTTTAATTGGAAATTTAGCCATTTTAAAATATAGTGCAGGATTAAGTACTTATTTTCTTTTAAATAATGTTAAATTTATAACTTAATTATGATTATATGTAAAATGTTAAAAAAAAGTCATAATCTTTTCATTTGATTTTACAACACCTAATTAGAAGAAGGATAAGCCATTGTTTAACTTCAAGAAACATTCGGCCATTGCTTGATGAGCTTAAACCAATCTGTTTTTTTTGTAAATTTTATGTTTTTGATATCGTTGTAGCTTAATCTAGTTAGCCTAAGGACTATTTCATGAAATTTTCAAAATTTTGAAATGTTTTCATTTATGAATTTTGAAGCGTTTGGTGTTAATATATTGGTTTATAAGCTTAGAAATAAAAAAAAGAGACTAAATTATAAAGTTAGAATGCTAGTTTTGTGTATAGGGACTATAATAAAAATTATTCAAAATTAGCATGAAATTTCTATAATTATAGATACTAAAAGTCTATAGAAGTATGTGATTGAAATCGGATTGAAAAACAAGACTTAAATGTGAAAGATATAATTGTTTCAGTTTTAGGGACTAAATTAAATAAAATGTAAAAATTTAGGAAATTATTGAAAAATGACTTTGGACAATTATATGCATGAAATAAACTGTTATAATACATTTTAAACTGATAAATTGAAATAAATTACCATATAGATCAAGATTTGAATCAATCGGTAGATAATCGAGGAAAAAGGAAAAATTGTGGATTAGTCCCTAATACTTCAATTATCGCTAATTTTACTTGGTAAGTTCATATGGAACTTACTATACAAATTTTATTATATGTTTGATTATATTTAATTTTTATTAGTTTAAATTAATTATAATATTAATGAACTTACTTAAAAGGGATTAAATCGTAAACTTTGAATTGTATGATAAATATGAATAAGTACTTGGAAGTTGGTATAATTTGATTATATGATTTATGGTTGATAGATGATATACTAGAATTGTATAAGTTGGGATGGCAATGTGGCATAATGATTAGTGTCTTGTTGGTATAAGTATGTTTTTATGTTTAAAATACTTATATAAGTGACTTCGTAAATAGGAGAAGTGAATTGGTATAGGACCAATTAGTAATTGATTAAAGTATTACATGCATTCTTAATAAGGAATTGTAGGATTGCATGTTAAAGTTGAAAGGTAAGTTGTATATGGTTATTTGTATATGTTTTAGACATGTTTTATGTGATAGGAGAAATGAATTGGTTAAGTAGCTTAAATAAGTATGCATAGGCAAGGTAAACAATTATGGTATGAATTGATGATAGGTTGAATGAATAATTGAGTGGATGAATTGAAAATGGTATGGTAAATGCTAAATTGTACCTTATTGAGCTGGTTGTTTTGGAATGATTATATAAATAAGAATGGTTGAGAATGTTATAAGTTAGAAATGGAATGTATATACTACTAATATATGTGAAATTTTAGGGATGGGTAACACTTATATGAAGTATGAACTTGATGGGGAAATTGTTAGATAATACATGCATTATTTGTATAGAAAATTAGGGATCTTAGGACATGACTTAAATGTTGTGTTATCTTGGTATAACTTTTGTCTACATGCTTTTATATACTATGATAATGGTGCATGTATTTGGTTAAGTATAAGTAAATTATAAATAAGCTTGAATATGGTATAAAGAGTTATAATAGTAATTGAATTTAGTAGTCTAGGTAAATATGTTAATTCGCATAAATGAGTGATGCCTTTGGTACACTAATTGTTATAAGTCTTGTATGTCTTATGCATAATTTGAAGCATATAAGAATGGTGTTTGATCTTGAATGATTTGTAATGCTTATATAACCTTATTGTGAAATGGTGCCAATGAGGTATATTGATTAGATGATTAAGAGGTTAATACATGGCATGTTTTAGTTGAGTTTGAAATGCTAAGATGATTGGTATGTTCATGTTTGAGTGGTAGATGATTACATAAGTTGTTAAGTTTAGCAAAGTGCCATTATTATGTAGAATAGCTTATATGGTATTATGGTTGGTTAAATGGATGTATTAGTATGTGTTTAGACTGACTTTAGGTGGTTTGAATGATCAAATGTGCACCAATTGAGCTATAAATTTGATTTGGCATGAAATTTGATACTTAATGGCACATTCTTACACCACATAGGCTGGTGTCACAACTGTGCGACCATCGAAATGTAGGAGTCTTTTAGCCACACAATTCTTGATTGTCACAGGGACTGGCCACACGCAAGTGTGAGTACTGTAGATATGGTAAAAATTTGATCCACACAACCTAAATTTGTTGCACGGCCTAACCACACGGTCTTGTGACTTTTGGAAAAATTGGAGTTTTAACCTACGTGATCAAAGTATGTTATAAGACCTGGACACACGATCGTGTGACCCTTATTTTGCATTTTTACCCTTTACATTGTAAAAGTTTCAAATTAGTCCTTGTTTGATCCAGAGTTAATCTTAAAGCTTTTCGTAAGCTCATTTTGGTCTTGGTTTTGGTTGTATTTCATATAATACATGGAATTATGACATGTTTTGATAATTAAATGAAATTAATTGCTATAACTTGTAAGTGTTATATTACGATATATGTAACAGCTCGATTTTGAGCCTAGTCAGAATAGTGGTTTCGAGACCACCAATTCGAAGTCAGAGAAATTATTTTATTATTATTTTATAGCTATAGCATGTTTATATTAGTGCATGAAAAATTTGGTGAATTAATTTTAGCGTTTGAGAGCTTAATTGCGAAAAAGAACTAAATCACATAAAGTGCAAAAGTCTTAAATTGATAGCTAAGGGTGTTAAATTGCCATGTATCATAAATTGGGGGTCTCTATAGGGCAAATAGACCCTAGTATAGGGCTTGGCCGGCCATGAGACAAGGAAGTCAAAATTAGGTTAAGTTTTGGTGACCTATTTTGACTAGTAATAATATTAAAATAAAACAAAAGGCTTCATCTTTTTATTTCTTCTTCTCCAACTGATTTTCATCATCAAAAGGGGAGGTTTTAAGAGCTCAAAATATCAGCCATTATTATCTCTTGCAAGTAAGTCTTTTAGAAGGTTATTCTTGATGATTTTTGTATTTTTGGGCCCCTTGTAAAGAAGGGGACTATTTTGCAAAATGGTTGAGAGTATAGGGTTTTTCCATGAAAGCATATGTGTTGTTAACTGAAATTTTATGGAAGAATATGAGTTATATTTGTGTAATAAACAACTTTTATGAAGTAGGTTTCATGAAAATTCTAACTAGGGACCATTTTGCATAAGTTGGAAATTTGTTGATAAAGGTGAGAAATAATGGAAATTTTGGGTTGCTGTAAGATTAAAAAGAGTTCGGATAGGCTTAAGATATGAAGAAATTTGATAAAAATCGATTTTCAGACCTAGGGGTAAAATGGTCATTTTGTAAAAGTCTAGGGGCAAAATGGTCATTTTGCCTAAATTTTAAATTGTTGAGTATCTAGATTAGTAAAACGATTAAATTTATGAATTTCTATCATTATAGATCAAGAATTGTAAAATTCGGGCCTAGACCGGGGAAAAGCGAAGCAAGTGGACTAAGCCGAGCTAGCCGTCTACATTTTGTAATCTGAGGTAAGTTGTATGTAAATAATACAACTACATTGTTATTTTATGTGATTGAATTGATATAGCATAAATTTTTTGTTTGTGGAAATAATTATGTATGATAAATATTGAGATAGTAGACTCCCGTTCGAACCTTAGGAAATAAATCGGATATTCATGCCATGACATTTGGGTTAAATGTGTGCTAGTGTAAGACTTGTCTGGGACATGCATCGGCCACATTATGAGAGCCAGTGTAAGACCATGTCTGGGACATGGCATCGGCATTGAGACGAGAGCTAGTGTAAGACATGTCTGGGACATGCATCGGCCTCGAGATGTAAGCCAGTGTAAGACATGTCTAGGACATGCATCGGCTACATGTTGTGTCAGTGAAAGACCATGTCTGGGACATGGCATCGGCATGGATACATGAGAGTTAGTGTAAGACCATGTCTGGGGCATGGCATCGACTTGACGGATGAGTCAGTGTAAGACCATGTCTGGGACATGGCAACGGCATTATACCCAATGTTTGAGGCTTAGTAAATATCTGATAGCATTTCAAATGGTTCAACGGTGAGAGTTACAGTTTAAGTTAAACGAGAAAAGTATAACCATGTGGTGAGTGATATAGGTACTTAAATGAAATGCATGAGATGTGAGCTTAGAATATGCTATGTGATTTGTATGGGATAGTGACGAGTAAGTCATGCTTATGCCTACCTTTGTATTATGAGTATGATGATGAATGGTAAAGTGTTGTTATATTTATGTTCATGCAACTTACTAAGCTATGGTAAAGTGTTGTTATATTTATGTTCATGCAACTTACTAAGCTTTATGCTTACTTTATTTCCTTTCTATTTTCTTATAGTGCTGCCAAAGTAGCTGGAGGATCATCGCTTACTTCGGAGAAGCCAGTCACACTATCATTTGAAGCACTTGGTATAATTAGATCTTTTATTTTAATTATGACATGTATAGGATCTTGGCTTTTGTGTCTCTGTTAATTGGCCAAATGTGATGGCTTACTTTAGCATTTGATTCATTTTGTATAAGGCCGTGGAAAATGGCTAATATTTAAAGTGTATATATGAATGCAAGTTAGTCTTTCATGAATGTGAAATTGTTGGCATGTTTGAGTATATGAAATGTATATAAGCCTTAACTATGGTTGTATGGTTGAGAAATAATATTAAGTTAGTCTTTGGTATGTCGGTTGTATTAGATTGTGTTTCAGGGTGGCAAAAGGCTTGGTAGACAGCCTTATATTATCCGCACAGGTAGACACACGGGGGTGTGTCTAGGCCGTGTTGACACACAGTCAGCCCCATGGGCGTGTTGTCCTGCCGTGTGTCCCCTGCACGTAAAAATTTCAAATCAATATACATGGTAATAAATACACGGGTAGAGACACGGCCGTATGTCTCAGCCATGTGGAGGACACGGCCTCTGTCCACGAGCGTGTGCCTTGACTGTGTGCCCCTCATTGGATGCTAACGTCAGAAACAGAATGTCAAGGTCTTTGGACACGGGCGTGTCATGGCCGTGTGAGGAATACGGGTCTTGGACACGGGCGTCTGTCAGGCCATGTGAAAACCCCTATAGGTTTGAATTTAGAATTAAATTCACACAGGTTCAGGACACGGGCATGTCTCCTTATGCTTAGGCCGTGTGAACCACACGGGCCTTTAGCACTGCCATGTCATATTGGTCACACGGGCATGTTGCCCTTCCACACGGGCGTGTACCCTGTTCCTAAAGACATTTTTACATAGTGGGTTAATGGACCCTAGCCGGTCCCGTATGGTTCCAATGGAGGTTTGGGGTCTCATAAGCCAATGTTAGAGAAGTTTAGACAAGGTTCAAAAAATTTTTAACATTTGATCGAGTCTTAGTGACTCGAAAATGTTTGGTTGTATGGGTTTAAGTTTAGTAATGCCTCGTATTCCGTCCCGACGTAGGGCACGGGTGTGGGGTGTTACAATATATGTGGTAATATTTCGTAGTTTAGGTCTGTGATCGGAATCACGATCAGGATTGGATTATGAGGTGTTACAGATTAGTTTAAAATTATCATTGTTATAAGTATAACGAATTGCCTCTATGAATTGTATTGAAGCAGGAAGAAGAAGTGTGGTGTCGTCACATAACAAGTTTATTATTGAGAATGTTAAATTTGGTAACTTCAGGTTATAAGAATAAGTATATGGTAGATATGTACATATAGATATACACGTTTATTTTGGTAGAATTGTTAATGTTAATATTATCTACTTAAATATAAAAATACCACTGAATACCTTACTCAGCATACAGACTGTTTTCTCCATGCTTAAGTTAGATTTAAATCAAGATTTCCATGCATTGACTTCAGCATCCTATCCACAATATTGGCCTCAGCCATATTTGTTAGTTCTCAATATTACTTATATTTGGTATGAACCTAATAGGTTAGGTTTTGTAGTAGTTGAATAATTTTATAATCAAATGTTATATTTTATATAAAAATATATATACATGGTGGATATGCAAATTAAAATTTTTATAGTTTGATTTTATCATACTTGGTGTATATACTGTTATAGTATACCAAAGACCAATCATGATATGATTGTAATTACATACTTGTTTTACCTTGTTTATTAATATAAGGAATTGCTATTATTATTTCAGTTTCTTTTTCTATGTATATAAACAAATTGAATTGTAATAAAGTCCTAAGAAAAATATGATTATTCTTAAAAAGTCCTTAGTCAAGTATTATTGTGGGCTTGGACAACAATAATGCATTGAGACTAATTTGTATTTGATTGATGACAAAGTGTTGTCATTGACATAGGGATGTTAAAATCAATACATGAGTATGTGCTAGAGAACAACATATTGGACTGACCCACTATGAGTATGTTTCTTAGATTATTATGTAATAATCACAACATTACTCATAGTGATAACTATGTATATGATTCTCAGGCTTAAGATCATCATTATATCAACATCATGAGTCATATATTTTGATACAACCAAACGTCTTCCGTAACAGGTTGCACTAAAAAGACTTATGTTGGATATGCCATAATTTATGTAGTAGGATATGGTTGATCAATATAGGATTTGTCTATCCTACATAATGGGAGCAATATCTTAGGCCACTTGGTTGAGTGAGATTAGAAATGCACGGCCATGCTCGAATAAGTTGATATGAGATATCATACTTATTTGTTTATTGTAATCTACTCGAGATATCAACAAACATGAGATTGGATTATGCAAGTGTAATTGTTCCATGACTTGTGTCCAATTTAGATATAAAGGACAAAGTGATGTAATACATGAAAGGTTAATCACAGAAAGGTTATGTCGAATTACGACTTCTTGTAACTTAGGTAGCAATGATGCATTGCTAGATGCCACTCATTACTTGTATTATTAGAAATGTCCTAATATTACTACTAACGTTACAAGAACCTACAGGGTCACACCTTATGGTTAAAACGAACAAAATCCAAACACAGTTGGTGTTGTGTTTAACTGTCCCATAAATTAAATTAATTATTGAATTAATTTAATTTGATAATTAAATATTAAAATAATTAAATGTACAAGCTTGTTGTACACAAATGGAGAACATAATTAAAATTAATATACGAATTTGATTCATATAAAATTTTAACAGGATAAAATTTATCGAAATTATTATAATAAATTATTATAATTATGATTTCGATCAAACATTGAAACATAGTAGTTATAATTCTTTTTGGAAAGAATATAATGTTTTTAATGCTTCCCTTATGATCTCTATAGAATGATTTTGTTTTCAATATATGGATACCAAAATCCCTAATTAGGGTTAAGTGTGTTTTAAAAAGGAAATAAGAAAAAAGTCTAGCAGACGTTTTGGGAGATATTCTCTAGAAAAGTTACAGGAGAGTTTTTACCATTCATTTTAATACTGGGTGGACTACATAGAGGCCAGGATGTTTTCATTATGGCTTGGAATCGACATCAAATCAGCGGCATCCTTTCGTCGGTTTTCATTTAAGAAGGTATATCTTTAACCCTATTTTAACCTATTTTCGTTCCTCGTACATGGATCTATGGCTAAGGATCGTCAGAATAATTTTTCTGCTGCGCCATGGGGCGTTCTGAATTGATTGTAGTTGCTCCGGCAATGAATGTGACACACTATAGCTTAGATTCGATGATCGGGTCGACTATAGGGTGTTACAAGATTACTGATTGAAAACCATCATTGTCGGACAACCTGTGGTGGTAGATTGTACTTAGTGAGTCATTATTTTTGAGCAACTCAGGTGACGAATTAATCAAATTTAGGTAGTCATTGTTGTTGGGCAATTCGGGGTGGTGTTTTATATATGTTTAACGTCATCATTTTTGGTAAATTCGAGGTAAGAGATCTGTCTATCCATTTTGAGTCTGTGCCTGATTAATAGGGTTATAAACATATGAATCAATTAAATGGTTTATGACATGAAATTGCAATGGTATATATGAAAAAATATGAAAAAAATTGAAATTGAGCCTTAAGGGCCGAATAAGTACGAAAGAGCCATTAGGCTCAGAAATGGTTGAAATGCCAATATGAGATGGAATATATGTGATTGATTGTTGATGTTGATAAATGAATATGTACATGTAACAATAAATGTAACAACCCGATTTAGGGCCTAGTCAGAACAGTGGTCTCGGGACCACAAATTTGAGACCAAGAAATAATTTTAAATATTATTTTGAGGTCATAGCATGTTTATATGAGTGTATGAAAATTTTGGTGCATTAATTTTAACGTTTGTGAGCCCAATTGCGAAAAGGACTGAATCGCATAAAGTGCAAAAGTCTTGAATTGATAGCTAAGGGTGTTAAATTTCCATGAGACTTAAATTAAAGGTTTTTTAAGGGCAATTAGACCCTTAGAAACATAGTATCCGGCCATAGAGACATGAGGAGACAAATTGGTCAAAATTAGGTGAGTTGGTAACCAATTTTTACTAGAAAAAATAAAATAAAGAAGCAAAGATATCATCTTTTCTCTAGCTTCTTCTCTATCGATTTTCTCAGCCATTCTAAGGGTTTTAGAAGCTCAAAATTTCAGCTACTTAGTTGACTCACAAGTAAGTGATTTTTATGTTCTTTGTTAAAGATTTTTACATTTTTGAGACCCTTGAAACATAAGCTTTCAAATGAGGGGTCTATTTTGCAAAATGGTGGAAAGTCTAGGGTTTTACCATGAGAGCATCTAGGGTGTTTTCTGAAATTTTATGGAAGAATATGAGTCTTGGGTATGTTATAAACAACTTTTGTGAAAGGTGTTAGCATGAAAACACCTAAAAATGGTCATTTCGCATAAGTTGTAAAATAGTTGATAAATGTATGAAATAATGAGAATTTGGGCCGCTTCTAGTTATAAAAAGCATTCAGCTATGGCTAATTTGTAAGAAAACATTATGAAAATCGATTTTCGGACCTAGGGGTAAAATGGTTATTTTTGCGAAAGTTTAGGGGCAAAATGGTCATTTTGCCCAATTATGCATTCTCGAGTGTTTAGATTGTTGTGCTGGTGAAATGAATGAATTTTGTTAATATAGATCAAGAGAAACATGATTCGAGTCTTGATCGGGGTAAGAACAAAGTTTACGAAGATTGAACTAGTTTTCATCATTTTGTATCGAGGTAAGTACATATGTAAATAATGTGTTATTAAAGCTTATTTTGAAATATATTGAATGATATACATGTATAATTGCTTTATGGTATTCATGTGACCAAATTTCAATTGTTGCCATGATAGTGTAAATGATGTGTTATGAGAGTAAAGTACATTGTGAGCAAGTGAAATGCTACCCGGTTGGATAAGAAACCCCGTTGAATCCTAGATTTAGTATCGGATACAAAAAGGGGATGCCATGAGAATTAGATGGTCTGAACTCATGAGATATGTCTGAGTTCATGAGATGAATGAAATATATAACATGGGTTTGGGTACTAACTTTGTGTACAGACTCGTGAGTAGCTTAATAAGCGTATGTTACATGATAACACTATGGGGTCTGGGCACTGACTTAATAAAAAAGGCCCGTGAGTAGCTCAAAATGTGAGCATTTCATAGAGTGTGGTAGCTTTGGCTACTAAACTTATAAGGCACTTGGTTGCAAATTCCCCGTGTATCCGTAAGTATCCCGAGCGTTCAACAGGTAACTCAAAGGCTTAGTTGATGAGATACCGATGAGGTATGTATACTGAACTCAGGATTTGAGCTGAGCATGTGATGGAATGTGACAAGTATATGTGAATGAAGTGAAGAGTAAGATAGAGAATTTTAAGTGATTTACATCTTTTATTTTGAGTATGATAGGTTATCATTTGGTATATGATTTAATCACACCTTATTTGCATATATGTACTTACTAAGCTCCCAAGCTTACCCTCCTTCCTTTCCTTTCTTATAGTGCCATCAAAGTAAACCGTGGATCATCAGTCACGTCGAGGAAGCCAGTCACACTGATATTTGAAGTCTCTTGGTATAGTTGGAATCTTTTATTTTGATTTTGGCATGTATAGGACTTAGGCTTTTTAAGTCTTGTGTTATTGTTGATTGGCCAAGTATGTAGGCTTAATCTAATATTTGATTGGTTTTGTATAAGGCCATGAGAAATGGCTAACATTGAAAGTTCTTATTTGAATGTAAGATAGTAGTTCTTCAAATGATATATTGTTTATTGAGGCTGATTTGGTTGTTTGATATAGACTTGTATGGGTTTTGGATGATATTATGTAGGTTGTGTGAGTAAAGGTGGCAAAGAGGCTGGATAAACAGCCTTCTTTTTGTCCACACGGGTAGACACATGAGCGTGTGTCTAGGCCGTGTGTGACACACGGTCTGCCCTATGAGCGTGTAGTTCGGCCGTGTGTCCCCTGCACGTAAAAATTTTTAAGTCAGAATGCATAGTAGTAAACACACGGGCAGAGACACAACCATGTGTCTCAGCCGTGTAGTGGACACGGCCTAGCACATGGGCATGTGCCTTGGTCGTGTGACATTTTGGGTATGCTAACGTCAGAAATAGAATATCTAGGTTTTGCACATGGGTTACGCCACGGGCGTGTCATGGCCGTGTGATGGACACGGGCTATCGACACGGGCGTGTGCTGTGGCCGTGTATCCCTAGTTGGTGATGGGGTCACAAACAGAGAGCCCACGGGCCATAGACACTGGCGTGTCGAGGCCGTGTAAGGAGCACGGGCCAAATACACGAGCGTGTGTCCAAGCCGAGTGAAGTCTGCACTTAATTTATGAAAAATTGTGAAAATAAATTAGCCACACGGGCAAGGGACCCAGGCGTGTCCCAAGCCACACGGGCATGTGAGAGCACACGGCCTACCACATGGGCGTGTGCCCTGTTTTAAAGATAAAAATTTATGTAGATGTTTTAAGGGCCCGGATTGGTCCCGAATAGTTTCTAATGATCGATTTGGGGCTTATAGGCCCATAAGAGGTAGATAATGTAGAAATTGAAAAGTTTTAAATTGGGGGCCAAGTCTTGGAGACTCGAAAATGTTCGTAAGCACAAGTTCAAGTTGGTAATGCCTCATATTCAGCCCCAACATGGGTTACGGCTATGGGGTGTTACAATAAATGTGATATGAATTGATTTAGTTGCTTATGAAATGAATGATAAATGATAAGTTAGTATGCATATTAAGGGAATTAATGTGTTAGCATAAATATTTGCATGTTTACATTGTATTAATAGTTGTTGTCATGGAATTGTATAAAAAATGCCTATGAATTGGACTTGAAATCAATAAATGCATATTTGCTTTAACTTATATCTCATTGTCTTGAATCATAGACTTACCATTGAGTGTATTTACTCAGTGTACGATTTGTTTTCTCCTTGCACAGGTATAGAAGATATTCAATAGATTGAGCTATTATCTCAACATCTAACAATTGATCTCTGATTCAGTAAAGTTCGTATATTTTCATTTTGTTAAAGTGTGGCATGTACCTAGTTGAGTTGGTTTTAGGTGTTAAAACTATGTTTAGGTAAATTTTTGAACTAAAAGTTTATATATGCAATGGAATATACAAATGCAATGTGTATATGAGTTATACAAATGGTTTGAAAGGTATGAATTGTTGTAAATGTTATTGATTTTGGTGAAATAGGTATGAATGCATAGGATTTGAATGAGTTGCACTAGTTGGTTAACGTATAAGTGATAAGGTATTGAAGTGTTTAAATTGATGCTGGAAAATTGCATAAATTGGCTAATCTTTAGGTGTGAATGTGTATTATGTTTGTTGGAAAATTTGCAAGTAATGTTTAATTAGAAATTATAGAAATAGTATGTGACGTCGCGACGTCAGATGAATGTCATTGAGATAAGATTAGGACTCCAAGCCACGGTATGATATTGAATGTAGTTGACATGACGAGACTAAAATAGTTTGTCATGTTGCGATGAGAAATTCCTTACGTCACAACGAGAAACTCCCTACGTCGCAACGTCAACTTGAAGTTTCGTCAACATTACAATTTAGTCATAATTTGACCTCGGGTTAGCATTAGAGCTTTCGTAAGCTCATATAAGACTCGAGAATGATTATATGTCGTATCATATACTTGTGTTAATTGTATTTACGTGTTAATTGGTATTAATTGAATATAATTTAATTGCAGTTGCTTCGGCAAGGAATATAGCATCTTATAGCTCAGGCCTAATGATCGGGTCGGGTATAAGGTGTTACAAAAACATAAAGCTTAGCAAGTTTATCAAATTTATTTGTCTAAGCAAGCTCAAAACTAAATTATTAGAATGTTAAAACCATTTTATCAAAAGCCACTTGCTCAAACAACTTTTAAAATTCTTTTTGCTAAAATGATTTTTCAACAACAAAATTATCTTTAAGGCAAAATTCACTTATTATTATTTATTTATTTTCATTATTTTTATCTAATAATTTTTTACCATATCATAAAATTATTTGATTTTAAATTTATTTTACATACTATTTAACTAAATTTTAAATTACATTTTAATTTAATACATATGATATGTTTAATGCTTATTGGTTTAATAAGTCCTCGAACTTTTTCTAAAAAATCAATTTAGCTCATCTGAACTTGTTTCACCCAATTGAGCCCCTAAATTGACAATTTTAACCAATGAGAGTTTTTGACCAATATTGACTACTAGAAACTAACATCAATCCTAATGTGGCTATTAACAAATGGCACGTCTACGCCGATTTCTGGGTGGCAATGAAAATAAAAAATAAAAAATATTTTATAAATAAGTACACTAATGAACCTGGACAAATGGTCGTCCAAGTGCAATAGAATTTCTACACCTAATTTGTTTAGATTCATTCTAAAATTATAAACAAAACATAGAAAAATAATCAAAATCATCAAAATTATTAATATTTATAAAAAATTATTAGAAATTAATTAATAACCAAAAAATTTATAAAAATAATTTATTAAAAACCATAAAAAAATATTTATAAAATAATAATTAGGGTAAACTACTTTAGTAGTCACCTATGTTTTTTTTTTCTTTTTTGGTCACCCAATTATGAAAAGTTACAAAATGGTCACCCAACTATGTTTTCCTTTTCTTTTTTGGTCACTCAACTATGAAAAGTTACAATATAGTCAACCAACTATTTAATTTTGTCTTTCTTGGTCACCAGCTGACTAATGTAAAAATGTTAAAAACTCCAAGATAGTTGAGTGACAAAAAAAGAAAAAATTGAATAGTTGAGTGGCTATTTTATAACTTTTCATAGTTAGGAGACCAGAAAAGGGAAAAAAAAGAGAGAGCATAATTTAGTGACCATTTTGTTACTTTTCATAGTTTAGTGACCAAAAAAGAAAAAAAAACATAGTTGGACGACTACTAATGTAGTTTAGTCTAAAAATGATTAGAAATTAATTAAGAACATAAAATTTTATAAAAATTAAATTATTTTTTATAAAATTTTATGAAAATTATTTTTCTCATTTTGATTAATTTATTTGACTAATATAACCCACAAATTGAAAATTGAGAAGCAAAAGTATAACAAAAAATTATTAATCTTGATTTTATGATATAAGCTGTTGATGTTGATTTATAAATTATTTTTTATAAATTCTATAAAATTATAAGATTTTCAATTAATTTCTAATAATTTTTAAAAACTTTTAAAAAATTATGATTTAATGAGTTTCTATAAAAAAAATTTATATTTTTATAAATCCAAATTGTATTTGGACTAATGGGTGTCCAAATTCAAATGAACCTGGACAATCATTTTTTTTTCCAAATTCATTGTGCACTTATTTTAAGAATAATTTTAAAATATATATTTTTTATTTTTTTATTTTTTATATCGCATTTGTTAACGGCCACGTTAGCGTTGTCGTTAGTTTTTGAATGTTAATCTTAGTCAAAGGGTCTTGTTGGTCAAAATTGTCAATTCAAGAGCTCAATTGGGTGCAAAAAGTTCAGAGGAGCTTAATTGATTTTTTTGAAAAAACTTGAGGGCTTATTTTACCAATAAGGTATATTTAAATTTTAATTTCAATATAAGAGATAAATCTCAAAATTATATATAAACTTTGATACAATGTGCAATTTGATATAAAAAGGTTGATCTTATGCAATTATACACATTGAACTTTAATTTTAATTCAATTTTATATATTTAAAGAAATGAATACATCAATTACTTTTATATTGGATAAGTATAATTATATGTACGTAATATATAAATGCAAATTGATGTTATATTGATAATGATGCTAAATGTTTATGAAAATTGAACCAAATTAAAATGACTGTATAAAATTACATAAAATCAAAATTCATATATAACATTACACATTGAACCAAATTTCATGGATAATTTTAGGTTTTATCCCTCAATTTAATCATAGATAATGAAATCAATATTTTATTTTATTTAAAGTAAATAAATTAATTTTATTAAAAATAAATAGGATAAATAATGAAATAAATATTTTTATTTTATTTTATTTAAAGTAAATAAATTGAATTTTTTTAATAATAAATAGAACTGAAAATTTTTTAAATTAATCAATTTTGTATTTTATTTAATAGGAACAATTTCGAAATTTACTATCCCATTCCATGTAAAATCGTCAATGTAACTTTCTCGATATACCAAACGTCGTAATAACCCCATTCTTTCAAGAATAGAAATCATTCAAAATGAAAATGTACCAGATGAACTTACTCCCGACATTGCTGTACGAAGTCCTCCTTGGTATTTATTCCTTATAACCCACTAATCATAGGCAAGAAGGCTGTTGATTACCCATCACAATCATGCATTTTGTTGTAAAATGCAAAATATCAAACAATACTTTATATGACACATTGTCAAAGAATTGTTACCCAAAACAAATTACATCCTTGACCAACGTTTGAGCTTTGGCTTTCGGCTTCGAGTTTTTGAGTTCTTATAATTACACAATTAGTCTGGCGCCGACGGTGCTACGGGTTGCTTTTTGTACCTTGCTTAAGCTGTTCTTCAAACAGACAAAGGTAATAATGCTAAATAGAGGCAAGCAAGATTTTAGTTGGAGCCAAACTCCTGATTCCATTGTTCAAGTTCTTCCCACTTGCTTTTGTTTAAACTCGGCCTGATAACAGACATTGCCTTCTGAAAGTCTTCATATCTTAGAGGTCTCACCTGGAATAAGAAATATTGGTTAGCTTTAACTTTAAAATACCAATCATTTGTAATCAGTCTGCAAGGACATCTTTAAGCTGTCCACGCTGATGAGTAAAGCAGATGATTCAAAATCTACACCTATGTGATTTAACAAATATTTGAATCTAAATCCCAGGTTAGTCCAAGTTTGGGACAAGCTAAATACAGTCTCCTCACATCATCATAATTTGCCAAAAACAAATTTCAGTATCTCATTGGACCAGCCCTTCATCCAACATCTCCTCGATGGAAAAGTTAGTGCTTAGGATCATTCTACCAAATAAACGGGCTCATAATAGAAGAGCAGGCTTTAGACATTAACCGGTCACGACACGAGTGAAGATGTAGGACCTTCTATATTTATTAATTAACCCAAAATACCACAAGTTCTTTTACCACATTAAGCCTCTCCAACATTTCAGTTTTTGAAAATAAATGATTCCCACAAACCATTAAATCCACAATAAAACTACAAAATCTAACTTGAAAGCTGTTGCAAGATCTACAAATCTGATTTTTTCTTGTGCATACAATCAGTAAAAAGCTAATTTCTTGCTGGACTACCTGATTTGCCTTCACAGTAAGTATATTTGAACCAAGCTCTCTAATTGGCATCATAGCTGCTTCTTCACATAACGCTTGCAGATCGCTTCCAGAAAACCCTATTCACAAAAAGAAGCGAAAGATAAGTTCTGACATTAAATCAAATACTACTGTTTTCAAGCACTGCTGCAGGGGTGGCTAAGTGCACTGTTAGTACATTGGCTGCAACATAGTAACCATTACTTAGACCAAGCTGAAGAAGGAAGTAAAATTCCTAGGTATTGGCCACAGCCTCGTTCCCAATCAAATAAGTCATAAAGACAAACCACTTCCATCCAGAAGCACTTTGCTCAAAAGAATAGCATGGAGAATTATCTTACCTTCCGTCTCCCTCACAAGTCGTTCTAGGTCCCGACCTATCACAGATGATGGAAATTGAATTGTCATGTAAGGGCCATGGTTGAGTAGTTAAAAGGGACAGATGATCACTTCAGTTAAATACATAAAAACATATATTTATGAGCTCAAAGAAATAAGAGGCATGAATTCATACAAATTACAGAACAAGAGCATCTCTTACCAGGTAAGGAAAATTCTTGACCCTTGAGTTTGTGTTTTAGAAGCAGTCTTCTAACATTTTCATCTGGAAGAGGTACATATATCCTCTTAACCTGATCCAATTCACAATAGCATTATGAGGCAATCAAAATTCAGAAAGCTATGTTTTACTTGGGATCATAGCAGATATCTATCTTTTGAGTAGCTGGGAAATCAAATTGCAGCAATTTCATACTAACCAATCTTCTAAGAACAGCATCATCCAATTCCTGAGGCTTATTAGTGGCACCTGCATTAACATTTGAACAAGCAAATAAGGAAACACATATGTAATTAAGGAAGATTCCGATAACACAAATAAAAAGCAGGATTATCATCACATGAACAGTATGGATAACAAAGTTTATTGCACAAAATCCAACCATTTTCTGCAACAATTTTGATCTAATTGCCAAAAAGCAAATAACTGAATACACTACCAATGACAATTACTAAATCATTAGGATTGGATGTCACTCCATCAAACTGGATTAAAAACTCTGACTTCAACCGTCTACTAGCATCATTTTCATTTGCCAACCTGGTTGACATGACACTATCAATCTGTAAACAACAGAAAAAAAGATGCAATAAAATGTCAACAATGAGTAGGTATACATAATATTTAACCAGCTATCATCAATTATAATTATGGAGTCAACCAAGATAAATAGAAAATGGGGGAATGTTAGTATGAGAATGGAGAGAGTATTCATGCGAAGGCAGTTGATTGGCTTACATAAAATGTAGTTGCATGTAACATAAATAAAATTTCACTTCCCTTGACATCAAAATAGGTATAGGAAATTAGAATGTATAGGAAATACAGAAACCAAAAAATGGTCAGAAGCAACACCGTATCTAAACAGACAATAATTGTTTTTATTTATTTATTTTAAATATGCCCTAGAGCCAATCAGATTCGACATGGAAATACTGCCAATAATGCACACCAATCACTTATACAATTGCATAATCACATTAAAAATTTACAGATATGATCCCAAAGGATTTGGTCATCTCTTAGATATATTATGTTTTACTTTCCATCGTGTTCATATTTAAACCCTTTTTTTCTTGGAGCATGACATCAAATCCATCAATTCATCTTTAGTTCAGCATACCATATACCAGATATGTTGAAAGCTCAGCTTGAGCTGGAGATTATGGATGTTTATTACCAGAAAAATGCTCAAAAACAATAAAAAAAATATTCAAGACACCAGCAATAAATCAAACCTAGTAGAATTAAAATGCTAATCACTTAATCTTAAACCAAGTTTCTCTTAGCATTGCCCAGTTTTGAGAGGCAGTAACAGAAACACATGAAACAACAAATCGACAACAAGTGCAATCTTGAAGCAGTTCCAAAACAAGATAATAGCAAATAGTTTTATGGGATATATAAATCCAATGAGAGATGGGAGAGAATGACATACTTCATCCATGAAAATAACAGATGGCTGTTTGGATATAGCAACCATGAAGAGAGTCCGAACAAGCTTTTCACCCTCTCCTACCTGATTGGTTATTAAAGATCATAACCAAGAGCATCACATGGATGAGGAAAGAAATTTTAAGAACATATATAACACCATTTAAATATTTCCTTTTTTTAAAGCAAGAAAAGGATATAATAGCAGGGACAGAGACAGACCCATTTAGATGTTAGAGAGGATGCAGAAACATTGAAGAATGTTGCCTGTGATTCAGATGCAACTGCTTTGGCAAGCATGGTCTTCCCATTACCAGGTGGACCAAAAAGAAGCAGACCTAGAAACCAAAATGCAGCAGTAATGTTCATTAAAACAATTCCTCAAGCATGGAAAACTTATCTTCATGAATATGGTCTAGTAAGATTCAACCTCTAGCTGGCCTTCTAAGTCCAGTGAACAAGTCCCGCCTTCTAGTTGGCAGAATAACCATTTCCATTAGTGCTTGCTTAGCCTTTTCTAGGCCAGCTGCAAACAACTAGGAGAAGTAAGTTCATAACTTCAATGCAAGAAAGAAAGAAAAAGGTAAGCATTAGAAAGCAAAACCAACAAGCAAAAAACATATGCAATATCTTACCAACATCATCCCATTTAACAGCAGGGCTTCTATCAACTATTGCTGTATTGATCATTTCAACCAACTTCGACCCATAACCGTTAGCAGATTCTTGAGCAGATTTCGAACTCCCAACTTTATCAACCTGATTTCTCACCACTGGATTACGAGGAGACTTTTGTAACACATCTCTCCTAGAATTTGATGCTCTTGGTGAAACTGCAGCAGCTTGTGCATGAGTTAAGGTGTTCTGCAAATATGTATAACATTATATAATAAAAAAATGGGAAAACTGTAAGAAAATAATCAATCTCAGTAACTAACAACCGCATAAATTTCCAAGTAAAAATGAAGAATAACAACTAGGATTAACGCAGTTGCCATCTAATAAACATGGTTAAGTTTACATTTAACTAACATAAGACTGAGAAAGCCATACCTTGTTCGCGGATGTGCTACCTAAAGAAGATAAAAAAATTAAGAATAAACGAAATGAGTATGTATTTCAATTATTGTAAAATCACTTAACATGATAAATATTCAGAACATTATTAATAACCTGATCGGCGACTTAAAACCTGTAGTCTCTCAGATACTTGACCTTGCCATTTCGATATCTTTTCCCTATACGATTTCACCTTTTCTTGTTCACTATTACAAAATATGAGGAGTCAAAATTATAATCCATCAACACCGAATGATCAGGCAATTAGCAAAAGCAAAATGCAAAGATAATTGTTGAAATACCTAGAGCTGATATATGAAGGTGTGGGAGTGGAGCTAGCCTCGATCAGAATTCGCTGTGCATTTTTATAGTGAATCAGGGCGTCGTCTACTAAACCCCATTCTTCCGCTCGAACCGCTTTGTCGATCTCTCCTTTGGCCAAATCGAAGTACCCTTTGAGCTTATACGCGGTGCGTTCGTTTCCAGCTATTCCCTCCATGTTCTGACACGTTGAAGAACTAGGGTTTTGCGTTGATTCATATGGCGTGCTATCGGTTGAGATGATTGAGCTTAGAGAGTCGATTATGTCTTTGATGAAACTCATATCTACAAAAACAGAAAGAAAAAGAAGAAATCGATCAATCCTCGAAGAAAGCAATCAAGATATTTTAAAGATGAAGAGCAATTTGGCTAACCATTTATGATAAAATGGGGGAATTTCCCGAGTAAAAGAGTTCATCGCTTAGATCAAAAAGGAAGCAATCGTTTTCAAAAGAAAAGGAAATTTTCGAAATTTAGTTGGCGAGAACGAGAGAGGGGGAAAACAAAAAAGAGAAACCAGTTGCGTTCTTCTGAAGGTTCTCCCTCCGGAAACTTTCAATTCCGTCGGACAGATAGCCTGCAGTGAGAGAAAGAAGATGGGCATTTTACACTTTTAGCCCAACAGGCGACGTCGTTTCACTGTTGATCTTAAAGATGGGTCTTAAAAACCCAATCCAATTTGTACACTTCTCGGCTCACTTTAAATAAAATGACGGACCGTAAAGATGCAGACGGTCGATCTAGACTTGACCGGGCTTAAGGCAGCCCCTTAACTCTGAAACACTTCAACGTTTAAAGGGGCTAAAAAATTGTTATAATTTCATTAAAACTAACAGAAAGCATTACCATACTAGAGGTCACGTAATTATTTTTTACAACTCTCACACTTAGTGATTAAAAAAAAGAAGCTATTTTGAAATTTTACTGATTTTCTTTTAGTTAGAAGCACTTTTTGCCATATCAACCCTAAAAGTGACAGCATTAGTTCTTTTTTTTTTTGCCACATATTAATGTGGAAATAAAACTTATAAAATAGACCTTTATATAGATCTAAAGTATCATTTTTTTTTTTCTTTAAGCAATATAGGATATGAGACATGTGTATATATAAAATCATGAAAAGATTTGCAGTTTGTTCCTAGGCAATGTGGGATTGCTTCCTCTTTTAACTAACAACATAAAGATTAAAGGTTACACTATATTTTATAGTTTTTTTTTACTTATAAAGTTTAAAAATTTATTGATGTAACAAATAATTTCCTTTTATGTTTTAGTTTCATTTTAGAAAACTTTTACATGTTGATAGTTGTATTTATATTTTGCATAATTTGTTATTATGATTTATTTTGAATAAAATTTTATTTAAAGTGATGTGTTCAAAATCATTATAATTTTATTCATAATGTCAATTCATAATATTATTTTTTATTTGTTCAGAGTATTATAAATCTTTATATATTCTATACATTAATAATTCATTTATATAGATATGAACACATGTATTCACATCATTTTATTGTTTAATAATTTTATTTTATTAAAACTAAAACACATGGCTTATACATTATATAAATATAACTAATACAGTGTTATATACAAAACTTTAATCTAAATTTTTGGGGACCGTTGAGTCATATTTTGTTTAAAGATATGTGTATATAGTATTATATACAATGTGATCCTTTTGGTAGTTGCAATATCTTGGAAAAAGAGTTAATAGTATTAGTGACTTGTTTCTTTCACTCTTATTAGTGTGTGTTTTAATACTACAACACTTTGATGTTGATGTATGGATTTAGATTTGTAATGTAATAATCGCATGTATGTTATAGTGACGTTTCAAGATCGTTTTAATTTGATACAAATTGGTGAGTCATTTCATTTAGATTTTCAAGTATTACTTGATTGTAGATGTATGTATGTATGTATGTTCTGCACAAAAAAATTAAAATGAGGTGATACTCCCTACTGTGCTGATCAAATAAGTGTATGGAATTTACAGATACAAAGAATCGATTGAGTATTAGTAAGTTTCCCTCCCCCCAACTTTTGTGTGTATATATATATATTTTTAATTTGTAAAATATTGCTGTTGTTTTTGCTTAATATCTGTAGGCTATGTATGAAAATTTCTGACATCTATTATTTGTTTTGTTTTATATCCACCCTTCAATTCATTTACCTTGTTTTGTTTATATATGATTATATGCTTTTCACTATTTGCTATGTCCTTTTGTTGGAAAAAATATTAGGACCTGTTTATCATATTGGCAAAACTGAGTTATTATTTTATGTTCTTATTGAATCACTAGTTATACATACGTTTATATCCCATATTGTTTAAGAACAAGTTGTAAATTTATTTATGAATTTATATAAACATATATCCCGTTCACATTGCTTAAGAAAACAAGAGAAATGAGACTTTGAGTCCATATAAAGACATGTTTTGTAAGTTTTATTTCTATATTAATAGGTGGCACAAAAAGAAAAAAATTGGTGCTGCCACTTTTAGTGCTGATGTGGTGAAAAGCGCTTTTAGTTGTAAGTGTTTTTTTGTCAATATGCTGAAAACATGTGTTGGAAACATGGCCACTCATATGATAATCTGCATATGCTTCATAGAAATTCAAAAAAAAAAGTTCACAAAAGTTTTAAAAAAATTATCCATGTCAACGACAAAGTAACATAAATTGTCATACAGTTTGTCACATTAATGTTATTAAAAATTTAACAGTTTAACCAGCTTTTGCGTCCAAAATAAAGTAATTTGGAAAATACTTGAATATGTAAGGCCAAATTGATCTTAAAGGTTTAAGTGACAAAATTTGTAAATATTAGAAACGTAATTTATGTTTATGCCTATTTTGAAATATAAA